>CM065361.1:2458666-3658666 GCA_033032245.1 Poecilia picta
GTTTTATTAGTCAAAACCAAGTTCAAAAACTTCAGTTCAAAACCTTTTTTCTTAGGGTTTACTAACGTTTCATTTGTGATTTCTTGTTCATCTCTGTCATCATTCTGGGTGTAACTTGTTCTAATCTTCCTTCTATTGCTGAGGTTCAGTTATGGTGCTTTTGGTAATGAGACTCACTAGTCTTACATTCCAGTAATCAATTCCTGTGGCTTAAAAGCCTGTTTTGTCCTCTGTGCTACAAGGCTACAAGGTTCAGACTTTTCTTTCAATTGTCTCCTTCCATTTTGAGCTTCCTTTCATCTTCACCTAGTCACTACTCTAAGGTTCTATCAAACCACACTACATTATGACACCAACACACACCTATATGATCCATACCAGTGATCTGCCAAAACTCCTGCTTTTACAGCAGGGGTCACATATGCCCTTTATTCATTTTATCAACAGCAAGGGGGTGTACTTAGTTTTTTTATACAAACCTGTTCCAGTTTGGCACTGATTGGTCCCAAGCACATATGACCTTAAGAGAAAGTCTATATAAAGGAAGATGTAAAGTTTATACTTTGATGACCAAAAGTGACTGCATATATCCCTCTTTGGTAGAATGTCTGTCTGTCTAGCAGGTACAGGACAATTAGCAGAGTTTGTAATCTGTCCTCAGGAGAAAACAAAACATCTTCCTTCAGCTCTGTCTTAGACCTATTTTGTTTTGGAATCATTTCACTGAGGAATTCCCTGGGGGATTGCTGAGGGTCAGTGTGTCTTCACTGGTGAGCTTTCATCTGATTAGTGAATTAATCTTGAAAATGGCTACCAATAAGTCACTGAATTCCCAAGCCAGTCAGATATAATGGTCTGATGTGTCCCTGGGGAGCAGAAGGTCAAATGTTTTTTCCAACCATAACTAATTTCTAATAAATGAGCCCTTTCCCGTTGCTGGTGTTCAGAGGTCAAATTGTTTGCATGCTTTTTTCTTTTCTTTTGGCCCTTGCCACACATTGTGCAGAGTACATTTTGGCATTTCTGAGTGCTGCTCAAACTGATTGTGTGCATTTGTTCTGCTAATTTAATTTTAGTCAGTCATAACAAAGAAACATGTTTAAACGGAATTTTTTATGGTGGTGTTGACAGGAGAGCTTCCTCTTTGCCATTGCTCAGATTGTTAGTGTTTTCGCCTTTGAGTTATAAAACTGGGAACGTTTGCTCTCCTGGGGCAATCCCCTACATGGTGAGTGGAGACTAAACCTAGAAGTGCTTATCCAAGTGTGGCCGATGTCTTTCTCATTAAACAAAAATGAACAAGTTCAGAAGTGTTCTTGCCATTGTTATTATCAACAAGTAATGGAGCTATCAACAGTAAATTCTCTCTACCCACATGCTTTCAGACATATAGTCACAAATGTGATGACAATTACCAGATTAACTATTTTCTTGTAACCAAAGGTGCCATTTTGCTGCTTGCACTTTTGAACACCCCTGAAATTATGCATTATGTTCATTATTGGCAAACACTATTTGGTATATAAATCCTACAACAGAACACAAATTCAGTCTACATGTGGGAGGTTGGTCCTTTCAGTCACATTCTTCTATACCTGATTGGGAACTGAAATCTCCCCACAGTAAGACAATGGAAACCCCAGACAGAGAACCTTTTCAACTACCTGGAGGCTTATTGTACTTGTTTTCTGAGAATGCTCCAAATTGGACTAACAAGGCAGCTTTTCTCCTATCACTCCAATACTTTAACACTCGTATTGTTCTCCACCTGATGTCCTGTGCATCCAGTTAGTATCTCCTAAACAGTTTCTCAAGAACCATTTACCTATTATCCTATCCTATTAGAATATCATTTTTAAAAAACTGGTTCCAACTATGGATTTAGAGGACAGAAGGTTAACAGAATCTTCAAATACAAACATACCTGATTAATAGACTTCAAATTGTGCCATTTTTCACTTCTCATGTAAATATGCCTTGTTTACCTACACAAAGGTTATTGTGAAAGGACAGCGATATTAATTGTAATACATTACTAAACAAAGTAAAGATATTTTTAGAAGACCCAGCATTTATACACACAGACAAAATTGTTGGTACTCCTCAGTTAATGACCAAAAGCCCACTATGGTAAATTAAATAACTTAAAACAGCCAAAAGTAATAATAAAACTAAAAGTATACTAAAATAAAACAATAAAAATTACACACTGCTTTTGAAGTGTGGATGAATGGAATCATTTAATATGAAACAGGCCCAGACAAACGTGATGGCACGTAGCAAAGACACTAGGACATGTTAGACTAAGGTGTGTCCTCTAATTAGTATCACAGGTGTCTTCAAATAGACATGGAGTTGCTTGGTGACATGGCATAGACCAATCTGATCATGAACCACCACAAATGAGGGAGAGAGTTGTCTTAGGATATTAGAAAGACGATACAAGAGCATAGTAAAAAGTAAAGGCTATTAGACCATCTCCAGCAGCTTGATATATCAGTGACCACAGCTGCACATATTATTCAGGAGTTTAAGGTCAGTGGGACTGTAGTCAACCACTGAGGCCACAACAGAAAAACTGATGACAAACTAAAGAGAAGGATAATATAAATGGTAACCAAAGAGCCCAACCTTCAAAAAAATAAAGGGGAACTCCAAGGTCAAGTATATCAGTGTCAGACTGTACTAGCTAAGACATTGCAATCATCTGTTGGAATTTGCTACTATGCATAGTGACAAGCCACAAAGCATTGTGGGAGGATATCCTAAGAACAGTTGAGACAAAACCAGAGCTTTTTGATGAGGCACATCAGGTCCGTGTTCACAGATGCATAGCAAGAAAAGAACACTGTCCCCACTGCTAAGCATGGAGGAGGCTCAGTTATGCTCTGGGAGGCTTTGCTGCATCAGGCATAGGGTGCCTTGAATGTGTGCACTAGGCGATGAAATCTCAAGACTATCAAGGAATTCTGTAGAAAAATGTGCTGCCTAGAGTCAGAAAGCTTGGTATCAGTTTCAGGTCATGGGTCTCGACCCAGAACAAAACTAAAAAACCAAGAATGGCTAAGAGAGAAACATTGGACTATTCTGAACAGGCCTGCCATCAGTCCTGATCTAAATCCTGTTGAACATCTGTGGAAGGAGCTGAAACATCTGGAGAAGGCACCCTTCAACTGGTGGACCAGAACACCTGTGGACAGGTGAAGAAATCTCTCTGACAGTTAGAATTTGTTTAAATTGCCTCAAAAGGTTGAGCAACAAAATATTAAGTTATAGGTACCACTAGTTTTGTCCTGACCTGTTTCATAATTTTTTTTTAAATGACCCTTTTGAAACACAAGTCAAAAGCATTGTCTGATTTTCATTGGTTAGTTTTCATCCATCTAAACTCATGTGTCCTGCAGCCATTGGGCAAGAGGCAGGGCACACCTGTCAGCCCATCATAGGACACCATTGAGACACACAGGACAAGCAACAATGCATGCACACGCACACACGCGCGCACACACACACACACACACACACACACACACACACCCAGAGAACCTTATAGAGAGATCAATAAGTCTCTTTTGGAGGAAGCCGGAGTACACAGAGAAAAAAACATGTATGCAAAAGGAGAAGATGCAAACTCCAAGCAGAAATACGCCAGGCCAGGATTCAAACCTAGAATCTACTTGATGCAAATTAACAGTGTTTACTTCTCAATGATTTAATATTAGAACTTGTGTCAGATTCTAGATCAGGGATGGGCAATCCTGGTCCTTGAGGGCCAGTGTCTTGCAACTCCTAGATGTCTTCCTGGTCCAACACACCTGGATCTGTAGCTGAATCACCTCCTAAGTGCAGTCAGGTTCTCCAGAGTCCTGCAAATGACCTCATTATTTGACTCAGGTTTGTTGAAGTAGACATGCACCTAAAGGTTGTAGGAGACCAGCCCTCCAGGACTGGAGTTGCCCACCTCTGTTCTAGATGTTTCAGAGCTATGGATTCCCTATTCCACTTGGGTAACACTTTATTTGAAGAGGGGTGAATAAGAGTGTCATAACACTGTCATAAACATGACATAACTCCTGTCATGAACATGAATAAGCCTTCATTAATATTTATGACTGTTGTCATAAAGTGTCATTCTGTAAATTATGAAATTTTTAATACAAATTTGACATTATTCAAAATGTCTTTGTTATGACAACTTGACATTAACCAATAAATCATTATATAAATTTGTTGTAAAAGTATTATTGCACTTTAAAAATTAGGTAACTTTATGTTATTAAAGGTAATGTTTAAACAGTAATGATTTCTTGGTTAATGTCAAGTTGTCATAACAACGACATTTTGAATAATGTCAAATTTGTATTAAAAGTGTCATAATTTACCGAATGATGTTTTATGACAACAGTCATAAATATTCATGAAGGCTTATTCATGTTCATGTCAGGAGTTACGTCATGTTTATGACGGTGTCATGACAGTCTTGTTCACCCCCCTTCAAATAAAGTGTTACTTCAACTTGTTTTAACAGAATTCTGAGGCTGGGTTATTAAAACATTCAAACAGCATGATCATATAACTCTTATTTTATATTTATTATTTTACCATTCTGTTATTTTCAGAATTTGTTCAGTCAGTAGTTTTTGCATCTGTCTAGCATTATTTAGCCACAAAACCTCTAAATTTACCACAGCGTCACTAACCATTACATTAACTTCTACAACCCAAGATTGAGTCTCATTAGCTATTTTCTTCCGAATTAGTCATGTCTTTTATATTATTATATATGATTGGACTCATTCTCCCACTAACATTTTCATTTCTATTCATCAACAAAAAAAGTATTTATTGTTTTACATAGCTGTCATCCCTTGAGTGAGTTTTTTTGGTTTACATCTAAAGAACAGGACTTGGAGAAAAACAATAAAAGCTTTCATCACCAAAATAACAATGGCTGTTTTGGTGTAGCAAAGTGACAGTGGCACGACCTTCCATTTAACCCTGTTAGCGATGCCTTGAGCATGCTCATTGCTCATTGACACTTTGCTCCTTAAACATAACACAAATGCTCGGACTGTTTCCCTCACTCCACCGGCACCGCCACCCAAACACAACCAGTGTTTGTTACAGTAAGAATCACAACCATGGGACTCACTAAGTCTCTGGTCACAAATGTTGCTGTGTCTTTACCGTGAAATAAATCAGTCGTCTGCAGCTCTTCAGTGTTGATCATGAATTAGCAGATTGAGTTTCACCTGCCAGACATTGATTTGTTTGGTTACCCTTGTAACGTTGAACATCATCAATTAGCACTTTTGCATATATCTTACCTAAATCTTACCTACTACTTCATGTTGAGATTCAATTACACTGTTTAACTCATCTGCAGATTAGCTATTTTCTTGATTCACTTTGTCTGGTGTGGAAAACAACCACAACAGATTATTCTTCAGCTAAAGTTACTGATGTTCTTGTGTGTGTGTGTGTGTGTGTGTGTGTGTGTGTGTGTGTGTGTGTGTGTGTGTGTGTGTGTGTGTGTGTGTGTGTGTGTGTGTGTGTGTGTGTGTGTGTGTGTGTGTGTGTGTGTGTGTGTGTGTACAGAATCTTGGAAGGGCAGTTCTCATCATCTCATCATGGATGCAGGGGGTGGAGAAACTAGTTCAAATTTATTGCCTGAGTCAGCTGTGTCAAATTTGGCAAGCTCAAATGGTCAGGCTGCAAATGGCAGGGCAATACCTCAGGGTCAGCAGCCTTTGTAACAAAAAGTTGTATATTTTCTCGTCTTTTTGTATAAAATGGAAAGTTTCTAGGACTAAAGGATCAACATACAGTCAGGAATGACTTCCTGTCCACAGAAACTGCTCCATCAGCAATCTGAAAGTGAAATAATGAATATGGCAGCATATTCATTGAGGTAGAAGCACATTAACAGCCCAGCTGCAGAAGAACAGTGTGGTTTTTAAGAGACTCTTCTTTTTATTTCTCTTTGTAAAAATTATTCTTCTCTTTTGATTGTTCATAAAAGGGACCACCCAGCTTCTGAACCTTTGCCTTTATTTTTGGAGGGTCAGTGTGAGGGGCCAGTTGGTCTTTATGGCAGAGATTTTTACGATGTGGTCAAAGCTGTTTGGAGACCACCAGTTCTCCTTTCACTTGTCACAGCTACTGTAGTCCCAGGGTCATCAGAAGTCAACTTTACTCCTTTGAAGTCTGCCCATGAGTAAATATAGTAGAATTGTCCTTCTAATATGAACAAGTTGCATTTATTTGTGTCCTTCACAATTTTGGAATTCCTTTAATATTATTGATGGATTTTAGCCAATAAGAAGGATCAGTTGAAGACTGAATAACTTCACTGAATATAGATACAACTTTGCTCAATTTGCCAAGATGGATGGATGGATGGATGGATGGATGGATGGATGGATGGATGGATGGATGGATGGATGGATGGATGGATGGAAGATCAGTTTGTCAAGTTGTACCTGGCAAACTGATCATCTTGTCTAATAAGACTGAAGTCTGAAGAGTTTCTGTGCTTCTGCACACAGGAGTCATTTTCAAACTCCATATTGTACTCTTGTCTATGTGTTCTTATCTCATTAAAATGTAAAGGCATGAAGCGTCAACTGCTCAGTGTATTGCTCAAGTCAAGCTGTCTGATAGTGTTGGTATGTAAGACGTGTGAGGATCTGGTGACATAGTGGAGTTCAGTAGGCAGCATGGCATGAACTCTAACTATGCTGTCCTTTTCCTCCCTTTGTATCATGTTACCTAAACATCTTGCTGACAACACTGCATAACTGCAGCTCAGAGGGACCCACGGTGATGACAGCAGGTTATGCAAAGGTTTTCCAACAGTGAGCTGCAGCATCAGGTTAAAAGAATGGTCCCAGTTGGCTCTTACAGCCACAGACTGAACATTTATATGCAACTTATTAGGCAAATTATTTGGACTTAGAACAATTTAAGTCTGATTGTCTTTTCATGTCAGTCACTGTCAAACTCTTTAAGATTATTTTACACCACCAACCAAATAAGACAAACCAAATGAACATTTTGGTTTGTCTACTGAAAGACATCAGAACAGGTAATGCTGCCATCAACTTGGGACTCAGGCCAGGCATCAAACCGATTCCTGTCAGACTGGTTCAGATGAAAGAAGGACTTAAAGCAAGAGAAACCCAGAGAAAGACAGAGTTCTGCAACAGCATGAGATCTGCCCTTATTCTACAAAATCAATAATTGCACATATTTTAATTCATTTGTCCTGTGTGTCTCTGTGTTGCCCTGCGACAGACTGGTGACCTGTCCAGCATGACTCCGCCTCTCGCCCGGAACGTTAGCTGGAGATGGGCACCAGCAACCCTCCCAACCCCACTAGGGACAAGGGTATAAAGAAAATGGATGGATGGATGAACTTTTTGTTTTCTTCAATGAACTTGCACACTTTGCCAATTAAATTATGAACATCATTCTGATCAAGTCAGACTTGTTAATTCTTTTAAACAAGACAACTGTCTGCAAACCCATTGAGGATTAAACATGAAAACAAGCTTCTTTGTTCATTTTAAGTCATTTTGCTACTGCATTCTTAAACTTAATAAAGTTATACTGGAACCTTGAGCTGCAATTTTTTCATTGGTGTCATAAACATTAATGGAACTATCACAGGCCCATGTCAACCAGTTACCCATTTATCAAGTTTAATTTTTTATGTCAATTATGTGAACTTTGGAGAAGAGGTGGCACAATATTTTAATGTATAAAACATGTATTAAAGTTATGGATCATTTGTCTCAGTCCATGCTAAACACATTGGCTCAACTGTTTTGCTTAAACAGAAGGGGTGTCATAATGTCTTAAAAAAGTGTATTTTAAAGAAAAAGGCTTTCATTAAAACCATTTTGGTTTTAGCATTTTAGAAAAATATTAAAATCAGGCTACATGAGTTAACCATGAACTTAAACTTATGACCTTATCCAGACCACAGTCATAAGTATTCAGCGACTTTAGAAGACTTTTTAAAAACACGTTTTATAGCTGTCATTAAACCTTTGCTTTAAAGCAACCACCACTACCCCGGTTCAGCGTGAAGCCAGCCCCATCCACACACCACAGCCCTTACAGCTCTGATTAGGTCCCTAGGGAGCTTCAGGCTGGACCCATCTCATGCTCCACACCAGGACCCAGACACCATCACACTACTACAACCTCAGGGATCTTTACTGCTGTAAATGATCACTGAGCGTCTCAATGATTTTAGCAACTTAAAGCTGAAACACATTGATTATGACCATGTTTCCCAGATCTGGAACATCTCAAACAACATCTCAAATGAAACACAACAACTTAGAATTCTCAAACACAAGCTGTTGCTTAAACCATACATTGCAAAACAGCACATCAACATTTCCTGTTTTAGGTCAATTAAAATTACAAGAAACATTCTGTTTACTGAACTCCAGACTAATGAGCGAAATTTTTACTTTGTTCATACAAACGAATGTCATGGGACAAACAGCTTTGTCAAATAAAATCCACCCAGATCACATAGTAATTTTATGCCATTTTCCATCAAAATAACTACAAAAAATATTAAACAAAAAAATGAACAAAAAAAAGAGAAATAAAAGAAAAGTCATGGGAATGCAGCTGGGTAGTTTGCTATGTAGAATTTTTGCTGTTGTTTCCACTATGAACTTTAAGTTTTCTCTCAGTTTGTTTTTCACTCCTTCAAAGCTACATGTTGTTGGGCATTTCATTTGGCTGCTATAGCTTCCTGTTGAAGGACATCAACTAATCATTCTTCCTTTTATATAAACTATTTACTTTTGGTGAACTTAGAAAATAATCCTAAATCATTTCATCTGTCTTCTCAAACACAGATGCAAGCTTGTAGTGAGCCCGGTTCTGGTTCTGCTGGAGGTTTTTTCTTGTTATAGGGAAGATTTTCCTCTCCACTGCTGCTACATTCATGCTCTGTATGAGTGATTGCTGTACTGCCAACACAATGCAAGTGATTGTTTAATATTTCTATGTGCTTGTCCAGGAGGCGTGAAAGCTCCAAGTCAATGACTAGATCTGCTGATAGACAGAAACGTTTTAAGCTAATTTGAATAATAAACTGAGCTTACTGTACTGTTTGATAACTCGGGTCAATCGGAATGTATTTGTGACTGAACTGAAATAGCTTTTTTGAAGAATGTCTCATGATGGCATTTGTTGTGAACAGGTATTATGTAAATAAACTGAACTGAACAGAGTTGTTGTTCTCCTGTTCTCCCCAAGATGGATGGATGGATGGATGGATGGATGTAAATACACAGTAAAAATGCTGGTGTTGAATTAACACCCAAAAGTGTCTATATGTGTCCAAGTCAGCTGGTGTTAAAGTAACACTTTTTAAAGTGTTAAAAGATTGACACCCATTTTTTGGTTAAATTAACTTTGGTCTATAATACTGAACTGGGTTTAGAAAGGTTAACTTTCCATTTCTGTGTATTGTTTTGAATATTTTCCACTGGATTTGATTGATATTGACACCTTGTGGGTCAATTTACGTTTTTAACACCAAATTATGTTTAGTGATCAACACTACACTGGTGTTACTTTTAATATATTTTAACACTAACACCGTTGTAAATGTTAATGTGACACTCTGTATTGTTGAATTTAACACCAGCTGACTTGGACACATATAGACACTTTTGGGTGTTAATTCAACACCAGCATTTTTACTGTGTAATCAGTTTTAACATATATTACTTGTCTATTATGGTTATTTCTGCACTGATCTTTTTAACTCTTTATTTTTTGAATAAAGGGTTAAAAAAATACCTGGTTTACTTTTTAAAAAGTAAACCAGCTTTCATCTCTTCTATGGGAAATGACTCCAATCCGAGACAGGGGTTAGAACAGTGACCTGCTTGCTTTTTTTGTCATTTTTTGTGATGATTTATTTTGATAAATTTTACAGGAATAGCGAGATAAGACAGAATTAGTGTTGGATTTGCACCCAGCTGCCACACCCATCACTCATCTTCACTTTTACATAGAATTCATCAGTCTGAGGTCAGATCAGACAGAAGGGTTGGACTGGACTGATAAATAGTATTGGCCCTTATGGTTGAAATGCTGACAACTTAGATCACTTAGATTAGTTTTGTGACCGTGTTTGCGGTTGTAATGATCATTGGGGTCTCTGTGGTGTGCCCACCTTCAGCAGAGAGATTTCAGGGAGGGACTTCTGCTTTGCTCCATTCCACCAGCGGACAGCCGGATCCCGGGGAGGCAGAAGCTGGACCCGGTCCAGGCAGACGCACATCCCTCCCCAGATGCAGACGCAGCTCCATCAGGCTTCATATCATGGAATTGACTGATTTCGATGCGCTTTGTGGATCTATCGATGGACTTGTGCTGGGTCAAGTCTTTGGGTAATTTATTCGGGTAGTCGGAGTTGGTTTTTTGCCTTGGGAAAACTTTGTTGGTGTGGATGGACATCGAAAGTGCACATGCCACTTTTGGGAAGCCATTGGATTTATTTACTGCATCCTCGTGGCATTTATCGGCCTCAGGAATCTCTCGATTAATCGTATGAAATAAGAAGTGAGGATGTATGGAATAAACCAGCGCTGTTTTTACATGTAAGTCTCTTTGCTTTCTAAATGTGATTTGATGCCTCGGAGTCTCTTCGTCTCTCTAACTTATATTTTATACCTTTTTGCAGATCGTTTAATTTTTTTGTTCTGTGGTGTCACGCTCAGGTGAGAAAGCTTCAAACGTTTGAAAATGAATACAAAGTCATTAGAGTAATAACAGCTGGACAGATATCAGTAGTTTGATGTTTAATTAGAAACAACAGATTAGAGACAGACACAATTATGGATTTTATTTTTCCCTTTGCATAAAAAAGGGGGAGAATCACTCGTCTCCTAATTTTAACCAGTATGTGAGGACGCAGGGCGCAACGACGGACCAGCTCAGCCGCAGGCAGGTCCGGGTCTATCAGCTCTACAGCCGAACCAGCGGGAAACACGTCCAGATCCAGGGGAAGAGAGTCAGCGCCACTGCGGAGGATGGGAACCTGTACGGTAAGAAGTGACCCGACCTGCTGATGTCCTCACTGTCCTAACACACCGCAGGCTTTTCAGGCGCGGATCCTCGGATTCAATTCTACCTTTTATTTGCTAGGGAGTTAGGAATGTTCTGTTTTTGTAAAGATTAAACTGTTTATTATTGTTTTTTTTTTTAAATTCAGATGACATCTGTATGAAATCATGTGGAATAATGTAAATGGTCCAAATCAGAGGAAGCAGCGTCCAGAATATGTCAAAGATCCCAGTTTGATTTAAAACATCCATCGGTGTTATCAAAGGGAACCAACTGAGGGGAATCAAATCAAGTGTTGGTCTTTAGAAAAGAAATAAAATAATACATATTTAATTTAATTATACTGTAAAAATAAGAAAGGATAGCAAACAGCACTTAGAAACAGATCAAAGCAATGTATTGGTTGTTGATGCGGTTTGTGTCCTCATTCTATCCTTTGCATATTGACTTTGAGGTTCTACTGTTTACTTGACTGGTCAGAAGTTCCTTTAGCTGGAACTTTCTAGGTTTAAAGCTAAAACACTGATGTATGTAGAACTATTTAGTTCAGGATGAGGATAAAACATCTGAGACAGCTCTGTGGCATCAACTCAACTTTATTGTTTTATAGCTGACATTTAACCATAATTATATCAGGGAATGTCCTCTGAAGACTGAAGTGATAAGCTTAAGTTTTCTGGGACAGAAACTCTGCTGGGGACTAACGTCCTCTGACCAAGCCAACAGTTTCACTCCCAGTCTTGCCCGTCCCTCTCGTTAGAGGCAGATTTTCAGGACTGTATGTTAATGTAGCCTCCCTACTGTATCCATAAGGCCATCGTCTGGCAAATTAGCAGCTGATAAGGAAGAGTCCTTTGGCTCCATAGTCCCAATACACAAGTCTGTTGTAATGCTCAAAAGGGATAATTAACAGGAGGATAAAGTCAATTGAGAGTGTATATTCTGCTTCCAGGTTAATGGGCAGAGATAACATTTGTTTAATCAACAGGGGGGAGGATTTTTTTTCAGTTTGTCTGCTCAGTGTCTTTGACTGGGATGGTCAGAAGCTGATCATGACAGGGAAAGACATGGAACTACCTTCCCATTCAGTCACTCATCTAGCACTATGCAACACTGCCATCATAGATATCCTTGATAAAACAGGAATACACAGACTGGATGAAAAGTTGGAACATGTAACAATATGTTTCAATACTCCTTGTTAGGAAAAATCATTTTTCTTTTTTTAGCTTTTCATATCTGAACCTAAAACCTCAGTCAACGTGTGTTTTTTTAATAGTGTTAAAAGGCACAATACTATAGGAAACAGAAAAATAAATAGGTTCATTTGACGGGGACTTTGTACATTAATCACACAGAGAATAATTTAACTCTTATTGCTGTTCCTGCATGTTGCTTCTTCAGCTCGTCAAGCTCTGTCCGTCTTTCCTTGCAGCTCGCCTGTTTGTGGAAACTGACACCTTCGGCAGTCGAGTGAGGATACGAGGTGCAGAGAGTGGGCTATACCTCTGCATGAACCGGAAGGGAAAACTTGTTGGAAAGGTGCAGAACAAGTTTCTGGTTTCTGGCTTTTTCTGAACACAAATGATTGCATGGACTTTGAAAAAACAAACAGATTTTAACTAAAGCTGATTTTGATGGAAACATCAAAGAATGTAAAACAATACTTCCATTTACTGCTTTACAGTATTAAATTAAACATTCATTGTTCTTTGTGTTTTTATATTTATCACAAACATATTCACTGATCATCTGAAACTGGTAGAAATACATCACTTATAGCTTCCAACCTTCCCCAGCAGTGTGCACTTTCACACATCACATTGTCCTGAAATCCAAACTGAGATACGACTTCAAACTGCTGTGCATCTGTTGTCATAACAGTGTCATAAGTGTTAGTGCCACTCCATCTTGTACTGTTGTGCTTTTTTTTTTTTTTTTTAAAAAAAACATCTCCAGGAGGTGAGAGTAGCTCAGGCTCACTGGCCAAAGCTGATAACTCTGAGGGGAAAGTCCTATGATCTGCCCATGGATGTTTGGACATGAGTCAGCTCTGGCCTTCCTTCAGTGGAAACAGAAAAGATGGACTCATATTTTCTGACGTGACAGGCCATAAATCTGTTTTGCATCACTGTGGTGAAATGTTGGGACTGTGTCTGCTGCCTGTTTGGAGATAAGAACTGAGCTCATACATAGAAAGACAAGCTAGTTATGTCAGTTTGGATAACTACAGAGGGCTTTGACAATATGCGGTTTCTTATGCTGCATGCCATTTTGCTCAGAGACCAGAACGCTGATCTCAGTATACCATCACATCCAGCTTAAGTTACAAGTCAGAAAACTGGTGGAAAATTAGTCTGGTAAAAAAAACATCTCGTTGTTCTCTGCTATTTTCTTCATCCAGAGGGTTTGAGCCCAGGTATGAAGAAATGATTCGTAGCATTTTGAAATTGTACCCGGCTAATATTTGGGTGCGACATGAAATGCACCAGTCCGACACCATAAAGCTTACTGGAAATTGCTGGCACTGTAAACAACCATCCTCTACTGTGAAGAGAGAAGAGCCAAGCTGAATGACAGCACTGTTACACTTAAAAAAAAAAGTTCTAATTTATAGTAAAATACCAGCAGCTGTGGTATTTACACAGATTGTATCGCATTAAAATGGTAAAATCTGTATTTATACGGTAAAATTCTGGCAAGCACAGCATTTTACTGTATAAATACTTTGGTTGCCAGCAACTATGGTTGCCAGAATTTTACCGTAAACTAGAGACGCTTGCCACTGAATCATTTATGTTCATTGGCAAGATTGCCACTGAACAGTTTACCACTGTGGTTGACGGTAAAAGAGACATTGTTGTTAGAGACTTTTTTACAGTGTTGTTAACTGAATATTTTGAAGCATGTCCAACACAAACTAAACAGCTCCATTCACTTTCTCCACTATCATTGCTAAAACAATAGGCAGACTACAATTCTGAAACAGTACAGAAAATAATAATAATAATAATAATAATAATAATAATAATAATAATAATAATAATAATAATAATGCATTTTATTTGCATTTATTCTGTTCACTGATTGGCTCATTCCTCAGTGGGAGAAAGTCCAGACACATCACTGAGGAGAGAAGAGAGTCGAGTGGAACTGCATAGCAAGGCAATGGCCCGTCTGGCTGAAGATGCAAATGGTTTTGATTATGAATAGAATAGATTTATAACAATGCATCTCAGCATTTTAGGCTTTTAGACATTATAACAACATGCACACACATGTTGTAGTCACTGATTTTATGATGTTCCACCTAAAATATAATAAAAAAACACTCCTATGAGACAGTTATCACTATCTGCTATCTAGTGGTCATATATGAAGGTCACTATTAGTTGAAAACCTCTAACATTTTCAATGTCATAATCGTGAATTATAACAACAGTTCTTTTTCATTGAGAAAGAATAATATGTCTATATTATTGACAATAATAACCATCGTTCATAAATCATATTTTACTTGTGGACTATGGTTGTACTCATAGTTCATAAGCCAATATGGACTATATAACAACCATTTTAAACCTCACTGCTTTTCTAACATGCAGCCGGAACACATTTAAGATGAGTCTGATGTTACAACAACAATTACAACTTACTGTGTTATAATGGAAGAACACTGAAATGTACCCGGAATGTAACAGGACAGTTATTAGTTATGCTATGTATTAAACAACTAATCTATTATCTAAGTCTGGTTACTATGGTATTATGACAAGAATAACACCATTAGTTTTTGGTATTTTCTGCCAAATTTATAATTGTCCTACTATTTTTACAAAACTTAATTTTATTTTATGTTTTATCATTTCTCTACCTGAGGTTGTTGTAAATGGGCTGTATAAAAAAACTTTGACTAGACTGTGACTTGACCATAATAGAAAGAAAGCAATGAAAATCGCTATTTGCAGTTCGCCACAAACTTGGTAGCTGACAGAGCAAGCATCTGAAAGAAGTTGATGTGGATGCAAGATGAGGCTTTGGACATATCATTTTCAATTTAACACATGGTGGTGGTGTGATGCTGTGTGAAGCTTGTCTTTATCAAGACCAGAGAAGCTGTTCAGAGTTGACAGTGTGATAGATGAAACTAAAGGCATGGCAATTCTGGAAATCCTTTTAAAGAAGACAAGAGCCTTTAGACTGGGAGAGAGGTTCACCTTCCAGCACCACAACAGAGATAAACATTTAGAGACATGATGGGATGATGAAAGCATGCTATGTTGGATTGGCCCAGTCAAAGTCCAGAAAAACCTGTTAGCAAACATAACAAAGGAAATAAAAATGGAAAAAAGACAAACAAAGAAGTCTGTTTTCTTGATGTGCAAAGCTGGTAGAGACACACCAGATGACCTGCAGCTGTATTCACAGTGAAACCATCATTTTTAGATTTTGATTTGTACATAAAAAAAAAATTAAATAAAACGATGAACCATGTTATTTTTCTTTCACAATTTTGTTCTACTTTTTATTGGTCTATCACATAAGATACAAAGAGCATTGATCCTCAACTAATCATCGATTTCTGTTTTGCGTTTCAGAACTGTACATTGGTGACAAAGCTGCTTGTAGTTCTGTGAAATCCCTTAGGTGTCCTTTGATGTTTATTTACCTGATGATGTTTTTAAGAGATTATTCTGACAATAACAGTCACAAAAATATTCTTTGCTCTCTCACACAGCCCAACGGCCGCAGCAGGGACTGTATCTTTACTGAGATTGTCCTGGAGAACAATTACACGGCCCTGCAGAATGCAAAGTACGTAGGCTGGTTTGTGGCTTTCACCAGGAAGGGGAGGCCCATCAAAGCCTGTAGGACAAGGCAGAACCAGAGAGAGGTCCATTTCATCAAGAGGCTCCACATGGGCCCGCCTCACTTCCCCAACACGGACCAAAGCAAATTTGAGTTCATCCGATTTCCGCCCACAGGTCGAGCAAAGCGGAATCAGAAATCACATACCTCTGAGTAACAATCAGCCAAAGCAGTGGACTGGCTAAAGCTGTGAGAAAGGAACAAACAGATGCAGTTTTATTTTTGTATATTTTTGATATTTGTGACTTAAATGTCATAAAAGTAAAAATAATAATTCTGTAAAATGATTGTGTAAATATTGACAGAGAATAAAGCTAATGAATTATATTTATGTATGTGTTGGCCAGTGGGGACAGCTGAGATTTTTTTCATTGACTTCTTTCATGTCAAATGTTGATCAGGATTTTGCTTCTAGTTAAAAACTCTACATACAAATGATGAGTCAGCCCTGAACTGTTTAGGGGACTTTTAATGATTTAACTATTCTGTTATTTTTAGCTTAATACTGACTAAGTGTATTTATTCAAAGTGTATGTATTCAATGTATTTACCATGCCCAATGTCTGAGTAAATAGAATAGAAATATCCTTTACTCTCTCACAGTGGGGAAATTCAAGTGCAACAGCAGCATCAAAGTATGTAGATTCACACAAAGTGACCTGATTTAATCTTTGTTGACTAAATCTTTCTGAAAGCGCAGAGTCGGGACCTTGAAGGTCTATGGCGCCCTCTTGCGACAGCCCCTGTTAGGTGCTATCTGAAGAGGGGTCAGGTGGAAAGTCAGCTGACTTCACCCCAAACAGGAAGGGGAAGTCACAAACCAGTCATGGTAATATAGCTAAGTCGTTTGTTTTTCTTGATAAGAGAAGAGTTCAAAGTTAAAAGATGTTCGGCGGGGAAGATGAAGACGGAGATTTTCTGTCCCCCACAGGAGGGTGAGTTTGTTCCATTGAATTCTGGTGTGGTTCTGTAGCCTGCGAGCTAATTAGCTTAGCATCACTTGGTGACTTGCTGTTGTTCAGAGAACAAAGCTAATCTAAGCCGCAGTTCTTAGACAGGTTTATTAATATGCACAACTCACTCGTTCTTTAAAGTTCTGCTTCTTAGTGACACCTGTAACTGCCTCACACCGAGTCAGATAAAATACTTCAATTAATGATAAACATGGACTTGATCTAAATTTGTGAAGATGATTAAAACAAAAAAAAAACTTTTTTTCCCTGAGAAAGTTATAAAATATTTTCAGAAATGTTCATGCAGTGTAATATAGATCGGATCATATTGGTTTTAGATTAATTCAGGAAACTCGAACGCTAAAATTGCATTACATGTGTAAAATAGAATTTTTTTTTTAAAAACACGGGTTTATAGAACATGAAATCAGTGCAGGTTTGAGTCGTTTAACTACTCCTCCATAAAAACATTAAAATATGCCTTTTGTGTCTTTGTTTTTTTCAAATGGAGCAAAAGTTTTCTTGATCACAAGCAGTTTTAAAGTCTCTGTAGTTATTCCAGTTCAGATTAGACTATCTTAAGTTAATTAGATTCACCAGGAGAGCTGATCTGAGGAGGTCCAGGCTGCTAGGAAACAGCCCTTTTACTCAAAGTGAATGAAATTGGATGCTAAACTGAGCATTCATCCTCTATGGTAGATGAGTGATCACATGGCCTCAGTGACTGTCATCACGACTGAGGGCCTTTCAGCCTTGCTGTGGCCCTCAGGTCACAGATAATAAGTGCTGCAATACTTTTGTTATGAGACAGGCCAACTTGCTATAAATACACCTCCCCTCTCAGCCATCACACACTCGGTTACAGCTTTGCCACATTCTCAGACATGCCTAGGGCCGGCCTTTCAGCATGACCACTGTCAGCCAGTGGATTTCCAGCTCTGAAAGAGGGGGAGTGTTTTTTTTCCCAAACTAATTCCTTTCACATGCGACTTGTTAGTAGAATAAAGGAGAAAGGCTGTGCTGTAGCCCGAGTCTGCTCAGCTTAGACCCGGCTCTAAAGCTGCAGCGCTCCACTCCTTTCTTGCGATGCTGTTGAATCTCCCACTGCGGTGGCAACCCTGGAGCAGAACAGCCCGAAGATTCTGGCTCACGCATGCAAACGGGCTGTCCCTCACCCCTCGTCTTCTTTACCACCGGGGATGAGGCCCTCAGGACATTCAACATGTCTGTTCTGGGAGACACCAGTGATTACCAGTGGAAGGAGTTCCAGGGGTTAGTATGAGGCGTTCACCGTTTGCTGTGTCATCAGGCAGCAGAGCAATGACAGATGAAAGTTTTAGTCAGTTGTGGGACTCAATTATTATTTTTTTAATCAAATTAATTGCGAGGGTCTGTGTGTAATCAATTGATTGCAATTTCATCAAACCATATATCAGCAAAATAAGCAAGATTTTCAATTCAAAAACCCTTGTTACTGTTAAATTCTTGAATAAATAGAATAAATAGACATGTGAGTTCAACAGAGATACTTGTAGTTTTTAATCTGTTCTAGACATTCAGCTTTCCAGTGTTTCAGGAACTCCAGATCATTCCTGGAACGTCTTCAGACATGTGGACTGTGGACGCTGATGTCCATGTTTAGCATTGAGATGCTGTTTTAGGCTGGAATAGCTTTACTGACAAGTTATGCTAAAAGGCTAACTCCTTTTAGCATAACTTCACACAACCATAATCTCAACAAAAATTGGGACACTGGAACAAAAATGAACTGGTTGGAGTCAGTGGTACCTGCTCCCTGCTTTAGGTCTGTAATAAGAAGATGTGGATTTTCTTTCTATTAATCATGAACAGAAAAACTACAAGAGTGTGTTTTTACTTTCTATTTGTGTCAAAGGTTGGGTTTTCATCCTCTGACCATTACAGTGAAGAGCAGAAAGAACAACCCACAGCAGTTTATGCATTTCTTAATAAAAGTATCCATGTTTAGAAATTTCTGCCATTTTTGTTTCCATAGAGCCAAGCTGGCTTCCCTTTTTGGACTAGACCAGGAATCCAGTCAAGGAAATGAGTCCTTCCAGTACACAGCCCCCAAACAGCCCAGGAAGACCACTGCTCAGGGTAAGACCAGAGGAACAAACACCTCAGTATGTGTATGATGCGTGATGTGGAGGCTGCAGTGACGCTGTCCTTTTCATCCTTGCAGCAGCAGAGAGCCAGAAACAACCTGCAGGACCTGCAGTCCTACTGGCCTCAGCAGTTCAAGCATTTAAATAGTCAGTTTAACCATCTCTAAGTAGCTCATGCTTTCTTTTTAAGTCTCTTTTGAAATGCTTTGAAATAGTAGAAATATTTAATTCTCTCATTAAAATGAAGCTCACCAAATCCTCTCTCTCAAAGTTCTTTTCTGCTGCTCCTGTCTCATCCAGTATTAATGGACAATATATGAAGCAGGGCAAGCTGGGGGCAGCTGTGCTGGGAAACCACCCTACTAAAGAGGTTGGTCTTGATCTCAGTCACTCCTTTGAGCTTATTGGTGGGACTTCTTGTTTTAATACTTTTTTTTTTTTTTGTAGTACAAGCTTCTGCTGTATTTGAGCCAACAGAAACAAGTGACTGCTGCCAGGATTCACGTGGGCTTTATTTTTACGGTCGGTATAGCATCATGAAAGACGAGCAAGCAAAGAATCAGTTATGAACTTCTGGCGTTTTAACATGTTTCCTTTCAGAAAGACGTTAGCGTGTGTTCATATGTTGTTCTTGTCTTGTAGGTACAGCTAAACAACTACTGCACTTTTTATGATGACCAGAGGCAGAACTGGTCACTGATGTTTGATTCAGAGAAAAATGCATCAGACTTCTGCAAAGAGGTGAGCAACACAGAGTGAGCGCCCATCATCGGTTCCTTTAGAGCAGTGTTTCCCAGCGCCGCTCCTTCAGACACACCATCCTGCATGTTTTAGACGTTTTCCTGCTTCAGTTCACCTGATTTCAGGTCGTGACTGATAAAAGCCTTTGGCGAACTGTAATTATCTGGACCAGGTGTGTTACAGCAGGGAAACCTCT
Source organism: Poecilia picta (assembly GCA_033032245.1). Lineage (NCBI taxonomy): Eukaryota > Metazoa > Chordata > Actinopteri > Cyprinodontiformes > Poeciliidae > Poecilia > Poecilia picta. The sequence continues at coordinate 2,478,661 of CM065361.1, forward strand.
GGAACATGCAGGGCAGAGCCTTGAGCACCGGGATGATTACTGCACCAAACTGTTATTTCAAGTCTCCTGTTTCTTCCAAGAAAGACAAGCCCAAAGCATCACAGGTTCTCCACTGAGCTTAAACCGGCAGGAAGTACATTTTATGAAAATGTTTTTTTTGTGTGTTTTTTTTACACATTTGTTAAAACTGTCCTGACAATTTAATATGTGACAAATAATCTTTGAACAAAATCCAACTCCTCTGCCTCCTCCTGGTGGTCCTACAGAAATGTGTAGAAAATACTCAGCTCTGTCAAAAACAACCAATTAGAACCAGGGAGAGAGTCTTAGTTCTGTCAATCAGGCTTGTGTACGTGCTGCTGACACCCTGCCCATTGCTTTCTGCTGCACTACAGCTCCTTTCTTCACAGCAGAGTCTGCTGTGAATCCTCAGGCTAGTTAGCCTAGCCACCTGGCTATGGATAAATGGTTTTCTTGTAACCTCAGATTACTGGCTAGTGGCCAGTTTTCTGCCACTAGCAGAAAACTGGCCAAAATAGGACATGATGGTTTATGTGTATATTATTACAAATCATAAACAGTACAGTCTGCCTCTGCTTTGATCAACACAAGTAAGCAAGCTGTTTATACTTGTAAGTTGTAAGTCTTTACTTCAACGTATGAAATGATTCAGTGTTTGTTTTTGATTCCTAGGTGTGTCTGGCCAAAGCAAACAGTTCATCCTCTCTGGACTCTGTGGTGACTCAGGATGTGATTCTTGGTGAGGGTCAAGCAGTGGAGACTGGAGACTCCATGGAGGTGGTGTACACGGGCTGGCTGCTGCAGAACCACTCCTTCGGACAGGTGGCCCTCTAAAACCTTTTCAGCATGCACCGACGCAGTGGTTGATTGAACTGACCGGCACTGGTGTTTGCTTTCAGATGTTTGATTCCAACCAGAACAAAGACAAGCTGCTGCGACTAAAACTTGGGGCTGGGAAAGTAATCAAGGTGAGTCGACACTAAGTCAGGTAGAATAGTATTAATAGTTGTTGTTCAGTTGTAATAAACCATGCAATGCAAGGAATTAGGTGTGCATGATATGGATTAAAGCTTTATAACGACAATGTATAATACTATTGTGATAACAATTGAAGTGATTATAAGAACTATTACTTTTTTTGGTCAACTGTCTGAATCATAGCACCACAAACACAAAAACATCAAATCAGTCAATCAGTTTTTACTATTAGGTAGATTTGGTTGCAGTAAGATGAGTCAGCTTTCTTGTCAGTCAAGAAACCTTACGAGAATAGACACACCATAAACAAAGCTATAACATGATTATCACCATAAATAAACGATATACAATAAATGCTGAGCCTTACAAGGAATTATCAATAACCATTAGATATCCAATAATTCCAGTTTTTAGTAAATATTCCAACCATTGTGACGTTCTAGCCCTCAGGTTCAGTTCTTCTGTTCTCTGATGGATCTTCTCCTTCTGTATCTGTATCAAAGAGTCCAGTTTTTTAAAACATGCATCAGTGAAAATAACGTCTAACTGAACAGAAAGGACTTGCATTAAACCTTCCTCACTCAGTACAAACTTCCACACTAAAGACACCTTGTAGCAAAGGGAGCTGCAGCTCCTGACCAACTCATAATGGCAGGAGCTGCTTAAAGATGACATGAATCAGTGGTTCCCAATACCTGATCCGTGGACCATTTGGTACCGGGCCATGCAAGTTTTATGTATTATTTGAGTCTGAAGGATCTTTTATTTTGAACATCCTTTAACCGGATTTTCTCGGCTACTTGCGCGCCAACACTGAGCCCACAAGCAGCAAAATGAGTAAGAAACAGATCAGATGTCTTTGGAAAGTTTCTTTGCGAAAGGAAAAGGTCCAGAGAAGAGACAGGAGGATGGATTCATCCCGGACCGGTAGGTGAGTCCCACATTACAAGCCGCTCTGCGTAACATGCGGCGACCGGCTGCTAATGAGGCAATGAAGCTTCAAGCTGTTTTGCCATGTAGAGACCAAGCAGGCTGTCGAAATAAGCAACACTTTGGGTATCATTGACTCTCATCACTCCCAGATGGGACCGTCTCGTTGCATATAAACAAGCTCAGAGCTCCTGTTAGTTATTATCGTGAGTTAAAATTTTCACAAAGGTAAAATGTTCGTTTTTGTGGTGCATCTATATCTTATTTTGAAGGGATATGTAAACGTTACCATAGCAACCAAAGTCGGCACAATTTTCCAAGTCTTGACCGGTCCGCGGTAATGAAAAGGTTGGGGACCACTGACATAAAGCATCAGTTCTGTCACCTGACTTTTAACATAATCATTTACAGGGTTCTGATTCCAGTGAGCCCACTTTAATGACTGGAAGCTGCCATCTTTGTAGTTGTAGGTGGCTTTGCCTGTGAATAGTCCTAATGCTGAATTTAAGGTTACAAATCCACATTCCTAAAACTTGAAGAGAAAAATCATTAAAATCTAAATAAAATGAAGACATGAAGGATTCCACAGTTTATGTAGGTTGATTTTTGGAGAATGGCATCAATTGGCCTAAGTGTTCATCAGCATGTCATGTTTTTCCAGCTGATTTGTTCTCTTCCTGTGGTGAATGTGTGGACAGGGATGGGAAGAAGGAATGCTGGGGATGAAGAAAGCCGGCCGTCGTCTCATCATCATCCCACCCAGCCTGGCTTATGGAGCCAAGGGCGTTCCCAACCGAGTTCCAGCTAACAGCACGCTAATCTTTGAAGTGGAGCTGCGGCGGGTATTAAGTTTTGCCTCACTTGTTTCAGTAGCTCCACAGCCTCTCTGCTTGATCCCTCCTGTTGAATTGTGAAGATGCTTATGAAGCTCGTCTTGTAGGTGAAGTTTTCCAAAGACAGTGGTTCTGACCAGGCCAGCGCCAGCTCCAGAGAATCTGCTGCTCCGTCTCCAGCCCCCAGTGTAGAAAGTCTGACCTCAGAACCTTCATCAGCTTCAGGGAAACCAGGGTGAGACTTGGCTGCAGCGAATGAGGCGTCAGCATCAACTTTTATATTTGTTGTAACTGATTTTATCCTTGATTTGTTTTTTCTCAAGAGAGCCGCCACTGAGAGCCAAGTCCAACTCTCTGACCGAGCAGCTGGGGGTAAAAATACTCACTGCATTCAACTTTTCGAATCTTTAATTACTGTGAAGGTTTTCTGAATAAAAATTGTTCTGGTTGAACAGCAGAACCCAGACGCCACTAAAGCCAAGCTGATTTCCCGCATGGCGAAGATGGGGCAGCCCATGCTGCCCTTTCTGACCGGAGCTGCAGGCCAGCCTGAATCTAGTGACTCTGAGCTGGAGGTTGGTACTTATAGCCATTCTGCTGGAGGGTACACCCGTCACCATAGCAACCTTTACTGGGTCATCAAAACCATCAGCGTTCCTTTGTAATGTTGTGTGGTGCTTAGAGCTTCAACCAATGACTATTTTATTGGTTAATCATCAAAATAATTGATTAATTGGATAAACAAATTGTCACATTCTGCAGATTTTTCATCTGCACTTCACTTAAGCCTTTTTTATACACATTATAAATGTAAATAAACAATTAAATTCTTCTTTTTTTAAATAATAAAATAAGCATCAGAGTGTAAAAAGCCCTTATTGCTAGACTTAACATCAGATGAGTAGAGGGCTAATCTTTGACGTTTTTTGGATTGACTATTTCATAATTTATAATCTAACTATGCCACCTGAAGAGTTCTGGGTAGAACCTATTTACACACAAAAAAAATTATTACCTTATCTGCAAAACGTATATTTTTGGAAAACAAATAGTTTTATTTGTTCTGAGTGTTTTTCTTTCAACAAATGTCCCTTTTTAAAAGGTAATTTTCTGAAATGATTAATGGACTTTAGCACTTAATGATTTGTGGATTGTTGACGTTTTTGACGATTCATCAATTCAGAATAATAAATCAGATGAAAAGTTTCAGTCTCAGCCGTGTGTTTCTTCGTTCTTTCATCTTCATCTCCAGGATACCAGCATCAGCAGAGTGAAGGATGGTCCTGCAGCTCCGCCTGCGGGGCCCATCACGGCTGCTGCTCCAGCTTCTGCCCACGGTGAGCTTCCTTCTTCTGCTCCTTCCAGGTGACCCAGTTTCATCTCTCTGCACATCAGAATCATCTATCTAACAGGAGTATTTCCCCTGCAGCCCATCCTCTTCCTCTCACAGCTCCGTCATCTGCCTTGCTTCCCATCATTCCTTCAGCCGGCCCGTATCCTGGGCTGCCAGCTAGCAGCCATGCTTTCCAGGTGATGTTTGCTCACATCTATCAACAAAATCCTATAAATAAACAGAAACTAGTCTGATAATACTGTTTGAAAACCTCCCACCCTCAGACGTCTGCAGCTCCGACTCAGATGCAGGCCGTTGGTCAGGTCTACGCGCCTCAAACTGTCCCATACATGGGTAAGAGAGCTCACCATGTTTATCTGGATTGATTCAGACTGGAGCAAAGGGCTGCTTGTAGCCAACTGTCTGGCCTTAAAGGATCTTAACATTTAGGGAGCAGGTTTGTATTTCATGAAGGAAAAAGTAGATCTCTGCAGTTTATTGACGTTACAATTTCAGCAAGCCAGCCAAAACCACATTGATGCGACTGATTAGTTTGATTTCCAGGTTCTGGGGAATTGACCAACTTCTTGATGACGGAGGCTCGGCAGCACAACACAGAGATCAGGTTATCCATAGGAAAAGTAGCAGATAAGGTGGATCAACTATCCTCCAAGGTACGAACCTGTTCTAATTATAGTATCTTGTTTGATTTTTTTTATTTATTTATTTTTGTTTATCAAGTTAATATTTGGCTCCCCCCCCCACTCTAATAGATTAGTGATCTTGAAAAGCAGGGAACTCAGACTGTTGGTGTTTCTGGTATGACGATGGAAACCTCAATGATTGTGCAGAATATCAGCCGGATTGTTCAGGTAAAAACACATGCACATACAGAGGACCTTTGGTTTTCATTTGACCATGTTTCATATATTCTTGACTTTCTCTAATGACTCGCATTTTGGTTTTAGGAAAATGAATCTTTGAAAAAGGAAATGTTTGAGAAGAGCTCTCGTATTGAGGAACAGAACCGTAAGATCGGGGATCTCATCAACCAGAACCAGAAGTGAGTCTCAGAAGGTGTAATGGACTCAGGTTTGAGTCACACTGTCCAGATTTCTTTTGGAGATCATCTTGATTAAAACTAGAATTAAACAAATACTAAGACATTAAACTGCCATTAAAAATATGCTGCAACTCGGTTAATATAAAAAAAACCATTGAACATTAAAAAGAAATTGTAAATGGCTTTTACTTGTATATTGTATTCTCATACTAAGATGACCTGAGTAAATACAAAAAGCAATTTTCAAGTGATTCAATTAATTTAGTCATTCTGGTCACAGCAGAACTTAGAACAGCATCTAAAGCTTTGCAAGTCTCACCAACCTCTGTTATAATCAGAGTTCATGATTCAACAGTAGAAAAGAGACTCTGGAAAAACGGTAGAGCTCTAAGACCAGAACCACTGATGACCACAGAGGCCTACAGTCTTTTTTTTTTTTCCCATGAAAACCTTGATGATCCTCGAGGCTCCTGCAAAAATATGCTTTGGACTGGTCAGCAGATGACATTCATTTCACTACATCTGACTTGATCTTTAATTAGATCAGAGCAATCTAAAGCACACCAGATGGTCCAACTCTAGATGAGGACTTCTGTAGTGACTTTGCCAAAGACTCTGAACAGGTTGTTCATGGTTAAAAGCCCTCTGCTGTGGAAAAGTTCAAGCAATTCTGTAAAGGAGAGTGGACCAGAATTCCTCCACAGCAATGTGGAGGGGCATATTGGGGTGGGAATATGTTGCTCAAAGAATTTGCTGGGAAAGATTATGTTTGTGCAATCAGTATAATGTGGTGCCTGATGTTTGGTTTGCCAGATACATGGAGCAAAGCCACCAGCTGCTGGAGCAGAGGAACGACTCCCTCAAGTCCTCCAGTGAACATAACCAGGCCCGGCTGCTACAGGCCGAGCAGGACAAGGTTGGTGCTCCTCTCGCATAATTGGTGCAAATATCCCTGATATCTGTGATAGTCGTTGGCGTTTTCAGACAGCCTGAAGAACAAACCTTCTCTGTGGCAGCTCAAACTGTACATGTTCTGTGTGAGAAGGGACATGTTACGATATGTGAAATCTTGTTCGTGTGAATACAGAGTTCACACGGACAAGATTTTAATATTACTTTGAAGAACATTTTAAAATCAAACTTATGCTGCAAATTTTTGTTTTAGTTTTGTTTTTCTTTTGTCACAAAGTGATGTTTTTCTTTTTGCATGGCCTGCCGTACATTGTACCAGTGTTACTGTGATGTTGCCCAACTTACGTCTACCCATTGGTTGTTGGAGCGATGCTTTCAGCACCTGAAGAATTTGCAGTTATTGCATGTTGTTCATGTCTTTGTCACTCTGTTGCCATTTATCAACCCCAAAATGCTGCCAAAAACAATTTGAGGATAGTTGAGGTTCTGACCACACTAGCAGACCCTCAGATTCACATCATGTTGGCAGTTACACTTGTCATTGTCCTCCATTGGTGGTGGTGTCCCTGAAGCAAGATTTCATGGAAGAGTCTGCTGAGGCGCAATCTTTTGTACACAGAGAAAAGGAAGGGGGCAAGGACACACCACTGGGGGGCGCCATTGCTGATGATTCTGGGTTGATGGGTTTGATGGGAGTGAAAGTCAAACTGAATTCCACAAACGCCATCCTGGAGAACGTCCCCGGGAGTTGACTGCATTGTCTGTCGACCCATTTCTAATTCAAATGTTTCAACTCAGAGGATTTCATAACCACAGACTTCATGGCAACAGGTCTGTAGTCGTCTAAGCCCATAATGAAGCATTTGCTGGGGACCAGGACGATGCTGGAGTGTTTGAAGCTGGACAGGACCTCACACAGCTCCAGAGACTTGATGAAAATCTGAACAGTGTTGTCGGTTTGTCTTTTGCCAACCAGGATAGGACTCGCTCTAAATAAACTGGGATGATGGGATTGTTGCAGTTTTTCTGATAAAAAGGTGAAAGCCTGACTTTACTTAAAAGAAGCTGACATTTCAGAACAGCGGTTTTAACAGCAGCTTAATCTTCCTCTGTCTGTGCTTCTAAAAATATTCAAATCCTGTACTTAGTCTGCCACTGTCAGAAGGAATTGTGCTGACATCCTTTAGTTGTTTTACTTCTAGAGTATTTACAGTGCCTTACCAAAATATTCATACTGTTTGAACCTTTTCGCATTTTGTCATGTTTACACCCACAAATGTCCGTGTTTTTTATTGGGGTTTTATGCGATTCATCAACACAAAGTAGGACAGAATTTTCAAGTCTTAAAAGTGTCATTTTATAAAGCCCCTTTAACTAAATATATTAGATTAATTAGAAGGTCGGTCCAACACCCTAACCCAGTCATGGGCTGCTCCCCACACTTTGAGAACCACTGCCCTGACATGGCCCATTAAGAATGTGGGCCAAGCAAAGCTGTAAAAGCAAACTGTGGCTGTGGCAAAGGTTCACCTTCCAGCAAAACAAGCTGAAACATCCAAGCAGAACTACGATAAAAAGGTTTAGATGGAATCATATTCATGTTTTTGAATGGCCCAGTCAAAGTCCAGACTGATGCAACTGAAATTATATCGCAAGACTTGCAGTTTGATATTCACTGACATGCTTCGTCCAGTCAATCTCTGTTTGAGAGCATTGAACCATGGGTAAAATTTTCCTTTCTAGTTGTGGAAAGACTTCTAACAGGGGAAATGATTCATACATATGATTATCTGTTAATATTACGAGTTGAACTGGTTGAAAACTGATGCATGCAGAACTCACAAGATGTTGTAAAATAAATGTGAAAACCTTGTATTGTTCTTCTACTTCACAATTGACACTACTTTGTTGATCTGTCACAAAAAATATAAAAATTCATAGAAGTTTGTGGGTATAATGTGATAAAATCTGAAGTTTTAAGGCATGTGAAAGCTTTAGCAGAGTGCTAGCTTTGCTGATGCTACTATCTATTATTGACTGCTCTCTCTTCCCAGCAGCGTGCTCGGCCACTGGACTGTGGCTCCGGCCAGGTGAGCCCACTTCTCAGTGTTCTGCCACCAGACTGGGGTCAACTAGTGCTTAGAAAATAAACCAAGAGAAAAACCAAATGTGACAGTTTAACTCTGTAATAACTCTGTAATAAGAATGTAATAAGTTTCTGTTAAAGGGGCAGTATTATGAAAAAATACCTTTTTCACCTATATTTTATTTATTCCCTCATTAAGTATACATGGACTATTTTCTTCATTCTTTCATGCATGTCTGAGAAATTCTGGAATCTCCATGGAAACCATACAAACATCTGGGGGGACGTAGCACTTCTTTTAAGAAATATTTTATGTAGATAGCATTTTTATAGCAATTGTTATTTGATTGTGCTATAAAATGGCACAATCATTTTATAGATGCCTGTAAAATACATAATGGCGCCTTTTAAAGTGACACCATCCATTGCTTTGGTGAGAGTTATTTATCCGGACTCCAGCTGTAAAGAACAACCTAATTAGTGGTACAGACTATTTGACCCCAGTCTCTTTGCTGCCACTGGATCATCTTCCTCACATCATCCTCATCGTCACTTTAACAAGATTTTCTTCCGGTTTCTCATTTTCCATCAGTTCAACCGTTGGCCATTTTCCTCCCACAGGAATGATTGCCAGTCGTCACTCACCCAGGCTTCTCACCAGTCTGTTGTCTCTGGAAGTTTCCCTTCATTCAGACAGCTTACCTTCCTCTACTTTCTCCATCTGAATTAGGTCCGTCTGACAGAGGAGCTGGCTTCCTCCACAGCTCGGGTCTCCCAGCTGCAGCTGGAAGCTTCGGCTCACCAGCAGAAAGCTTCAAAGCTGCAGGGTGAACTTAGCTCAGCGCTGGAGGACAGAGAGAGCCGCTGCCAGCGCATCGCTGCCCTGGAAGCCCAGCTGGAAGGTCTGGAAAACTGGAAAGAAGGGCATTTCAAGCCTCATTGCATCTTTGCATCTATTAAGGCTTTACTGTTGATTAGTTGCACTCAAGGTTGCTAGTTCTAGTGGTGGGAGCGGTCAGATACAGTTTCACAGAGGTTCCCAAACTGTGGGGCACACCCTAGGGGGGCGCGGCTAGCCGTGGATGAAAAAAAATCAAACAAACGCTGTATGCGGCGCTGGGTTTTTACCTTAGAATGGCCAACTCTTGTTATTCCTGTGTCAATTTGATACAGTAGGGGCTTCCACACTTCCCATATCTGTGTCCTCTGTCACTTTTATCAGTAGTTAAAACTGTTTCTTCCGTTAACATGTTGTAACCTGTTTTTCTGAGCCGCCTTTAAACGCATCATGAGTGCTACGACACTTGCGCTGGGTTTACATCTGTGCGGCAGTGAAGGAGACTGTACAGAGATACTCAGGTTTGTTAGAATCATGGCAGCAAAACGGGGGCAACCAGGAAATGGCTGCTTAAATTCTGCTCATCATTTCTGCATATTCAGATTTTTCCCAATAGAGCTGATTACAAACAGTCTCAAAAATTCCAATAAAATTGAATTAAGCTTAATAAAAAGCTGCATCATGTGGTCAGGGCAGAGAGAGCCACTAAAACCAGGCAGTATGGTTGGATAGAACCACAGATTCCAATCCACAAAACTTAGAACTACAACATTGCATGTTTTGTTTTTTTTACATTCTTTTATTTTTCTTGCCAGACTTGAATAATTTCACAGTTGGAGGAGGGTTAAACCCTAACCCTAACCCATGCTCATAGGACTCAATCAGAACCCGGAAGAAAGTATGAAATGAATTCATGAGCATGGAAAATGTCAGTTTGAGTAAAAGTGACACACAGCTGACTTGGAGTCCTGCTTTCCTTCAGGACTCCTAAGTGTGTTCTGCTGATGATGACTGCAGATCAAACACCACTGCATGTTCCAGATCCAATGGACTCTTTTTGTGTTGTGGACTTTCAGAACTGAAGGAGGCGGCAGAGCGGGTCCAGAACCAGTACCGCTCAGAGAAGCAAAGACGGAAAGAGATGGAGCTGAGAGTCGGCGCTGTGGAAGAGGAATTACAGGACCTGAAGTCTGATAAAGAGAACCTAGGAAGAGTATGTCCAGCTCATGTTTGTCTCAGTGAAAGCAGACAGGAATAACAATCCTCTAATTAATGCCATCAGCTTCCAGTAATTGTCCTAATGTACATTAAATATGTTCCCAAGTAGGAGAGGTTAATACTTTGGTCAGGCAATGTGTCTTCAAAATAGCATTTCAGATTTTTTTTATACTAGTTGTGATTTTAATAATTTTTTTCCCCTTTCTTTTCTTGAAGAAAAAAATATTTTCAAAAAGTGGGTTTTATCATCCCTTCTGTGTGTTGTACGGTGGTCTATTAGTATTTTACTTTAATTTTGGAAATTTTTGTCATTAACAGAATAAGGACGTAATTTTACCAGACAAAATTTCTTAAAATTATGAGAAAAAATGTTGTAATGAAGGACAAACCTTTGATAGTTTCCAGGATCGATGTGAGCAGCTCAGTTTGTGAAGTCCTTTCTTTGAAATTGTATCAGCTGTTTGCACAATCATCTCAAAGTTCTGCTACTTACAACAATTTAATTATTAAATATTATCTGTAAACCATATACCCAAGTATACCTTCACAAAATGCTCAACATTCCTCATTGTAATTTGTTTTGTTTTGGAGTTCTCATAAAATAACTTTTTTCTTCTTGTATTACAATAAAATTGTGCATTAGTGAAAAGAAATCCAAATTTCTCCAAAGATTCAAAAGCATGGACTTATCGCCCAGCCCTGTAACACCAACGTATTTCAGGCTGGAGTTTTGGAGATGGGCCGTTCTGGTGAGTGCTTTGCTTCCTTCATGTTCAGGCTCTAGCTGAGAGGAAGAAGAAGTGGCAGGCGGAGCGTCAGCATCGGGATGAGGAGGTGGAGGAGCTGCGGAGGAGCAGCCAGCAGGAGCTGGACAGCCTGCGAGCTCAGCTGCGTAAAGCCAGGACCTGCAGCGACTCGGCGGCCTCTGAGCAGGTACGTCCTGGAGGAGGATCTGGACAAATAGCGAGTCTGAGGGGAACCGTCGGCGGGACCAATGCTTTCAGGTGACCAAAATGCTTCCACTACATTGTTCCACTAAGATGTCCTGATTTATGTCACAGCTGTCGCAGCTGCAGGCGGAACTGGAGGAAGAATGGAGGAAGAAGAGTGAGGGGATGTTGGCCGTAGCTAAAGAACAGCACCGCAGGGAGCTGTCTGAGTTGGTGGAGAGCAGGGAAGCGCTTCAGGATCAGCTAACTCAACTGCAAGAAAAGGTGCACATCATATCTATGATGCAGCAATGCTGTTAACAGATAGCTGGTTTTTCTGTTAAATCTCTGAAACTTGGCAGTTCCTGGTTATCTTTCATCTCTGTGTGTTCCCATGAAAGTACTCAGCCTTGGAGCAGCGTGGAGGTGCTGTGAAGGAACATCTGGAAAGACAAGTGGCTGAACTGGAGAGGACTGTGGAAGAGCAGCAGAGTTCAAAGGACACAGCAGCAGAGGTGAGGAGTCAAATGAAGCAAACCAGAGTTCACTGCAGGTTTACAGCTGCTCCAACTTCTGTCCAGATGAGACTTCCATAATGCGCATCACAATAGTTCTCTGGAAGACCGTCCACTAATGAAAGTCCTACATTATTCAGAGGATTCACTGACTATTGCTGCTTTCTTCCATCTCTAAACTGCAGATCACCACCAGCTGTGTTTCCATTAAAAATCTGTGCAAACATTTTCTGATATTCTGCTACTGTTCAAAAACCACATTTTTGCTTTTGTGTTTTCCATTTCATGTGTAATGTCAATTTTGCATTTCCATTACACATTAAATGCAATTAAAATCACACGTGAATAAGTCTGTTCATGTAATGCACCATAAAAAATTATGATTGAGACTGATGTAAACTCTCATGAGATGTATGTCTATATTTCAGCCACGGTATTAGAGCTCATCAGAGAAGATCAGGTGTCTTATTCAGGTGTTGGAGTGACAAGCCCCTTATACTAGGGAGTGTCTTGGGAAAACTGTGGTGTCTGATTTCACAGAAGACCTATGGTCAGCAAAGTTAATGTTTGAACTGTTCAATTCTGAGAGAAGAGTTTAACTTGGAAATAAATTCTTGTTTAAGCGAGAGAACTTTCTCGTTGGAATATAAAACTTGCCTGTGAGATGCTGCTCCTGAATTTATTTCTAAGTTGTCAGTTAAGCGCTGCTGCAGTGAGCTCTCTAGTGGAGCCAAATAGACTAGTTCCTGTGAATAAGTGCGTTGCTGCTGGATACAAACAAACAGGTGTTCTAATTGCAGTTTTGCAAACCACACAAGGAGAAACCATCCCTTGTTGGCGCAAAAACGTAGAATTACAAAATGTGAGTTTACTTGAAATTTGCATGTTTCTGATTAAGCAAACTTAGTTTCGTAACTTCAATTGGTTGCAATTGTGTGGTCAATGGGAACACAGCTACATAAAGCATACTTTATTTATTTAGATGAAGGCCTGTGAGTTGAAGTATGTTAAATTGTCAGGTTATGGAGCTGAACATGAAGTTTGTGTTGCTGCAGGTGAAGCGAGTGATGAATGGAGTGTTTCACTCCCTCAGAGCAGAGTTTGACCTCAGTGAGTCCTACAGTGGCCAGACTGTGCTGGGGGTCATCGTTACCACTATTAAGGTAAACCTTCACTCTATTCTACTAACAAAGATTTTCTGTTGGTCTAAAGTGAAGGTGGAATGAAACAGACACATTGAAATCAGTTCATACTCCATCCAGATAATTTTCTATGATATGAACAAAGTTTGGCAAACTAGAACTTATAGTTTATTTCAGAAAGACTGGAGAAGTAAAATCTACCTACTCTATTTTTTAATTTCTATGATGGCGTATGAGGTGTTATTTTTGGCAATCTGGTTCACATTAGGGATGATATGGGCTTAGAATTTTTAACACAATATTTTGTGGTAGTACTGTGATAATTATTTTTTAGGCAATTGTATGTCTGTGAATGCATGGCACGGCAATGAGAGCAGCACAAGTACTGGTCTTGAGAACCATTCCCATTTTAAACTGGCTTCTTCATAAAGCCAGTTAAAGAAGTGTCATTTATATGACTAAACTACATTGAATCATATTTTCAAATTCACCATTACTGATGCTCTTGTGGAGCAAACCGTGGAAAAAAAGTTAAAAAATAAAATTTTTGATGTCCGTTTTTTTTTACATTAAAACTGCAGAATGTAACTTTTATAAAGGTTTCTTTTACAAATTAAAACGGCCACCATGTTATGACAGTATGTTATTAGATTGTCTGTTTCATGCCATACTGTCATGACATATTGACAGGTTCAGCAAATATGTAAACAATTTATATTTTTTATAAAAGTTACACACTGCAGCATTAATGAAAACTTATTGAAAGGAAAAATCTAAATTGTTCTAAAGATTTTCACTGCAAATGATAAAAATGTGAAAAATCCCCACCCCTGTTCTCAGTCCTTACCAGTTGGTGGCAGTAATGCTCCATTATGTTGTTTGCCAACTGCCATTGAACAAGAAATGGAAGAACAAATCACAGCCAGACCTAACATGGTTAAGCTATGACCGCTTAACTTTTACAAATGTAACAACAAAGAAGTTCTCTTAGATCCCTACAGATGTCTCATATTTCAGAGCAAGCTACCTAAAGCAGTGGTGTCCAAACATGTTGTCCTAATCTGTGAACTTGAGGGTTAACCAAATGTAATTATTGCATGAGTGAAACTTCTTTCCTTCATTATGGCTGATTGATGGTTTTTCAGAATGTAACGCTGCAGCTGCTCAGTGGCGCAAATCACTCCTCTCTGAAACCGGATAACAAGGAAGAGGACGATAAAGGCTGTGAAGGGGAGGATGGGAAGCAACTGGAGCACAGCTCTCATGTCCATGTGAACGGGGAACAGGAAGTGAAAGAGGAAGAGACTGTAGAGGAGGAACATGTGGCCAATGTAGATCATCACCAAGACAACGAGGCCCAGATGGTTCAGAAGGTGAAACCAGAGCCGGTATCTACATCTGAGACGTCCAGCCAGGTGGAGGACTCAGAGACTCCGGAAACTCTGGACCTCCATCTAGCTTCCGGTGCTGAGCCTGCATCTCAGCATCAAGAACCAGAACCTGCAGTCCAACAGCACCAGGAGCAGCCGGCTGCCTCCGAGTCATGTACTAAAGAATCAGAGGTGAACCAGTGTGTGAGTGCTGATACTAGACCTGGTGAGAGCCCTCTACCTGAGGAAGAGGAGGAGGCTGCAAGGCGCAGTGAGGTGGAAGACGAAGATCAGGTCAGAGAAACATCTGCTGGTCCTCCGAAAGCATTTGGACCCCCAACTAACCCTCCTCCACCTCCAGCTGTTGAACAGAACAGCTCTGCAGACAACAGAAGGTAAGTTGTGGTGGCATTGTCCCATCTCTATGCCCAGAAGTCCTCCGTTACCACAGTCCTAGTCTAAGCCACTTATGGAAAACTACAGACTAGTTGGAGGATGCTGGGTCTCACTAAGATAGAGGTATAGGTAATACGCACACAATGTAGCTGAGACATATAGTAATGCTAGCATCCTTTTGGGTCCAGATAGAGAATCAAGTTGTGATGACAGTGAAGTCAGAAAACGTCTCTACCAAACTTGAGGGAATGTGTTTGTTTGGGTCTTCTCAGAAAACCTTCATCACCCATAGCAACCAAAAGATCTCCTCACATGATATGTGCTCCTCATTTACAGTCCAGTGATTTCCTGAATAAACAGCAAAGTTAGATTACTTATCCTGAAGTAACCTATAGGTCAAGGGTCTTAAATATCCTTACCTCACCTGAAGCTTCTGATAAAAGCTGTCTTTGATTACTTATTAGCCTTAGTACTTTGTTAATTCACCTGGTTTTCCTTCTGGAAGGTTCTCCTCTCTCTACAGAGGAACCCTGCAGCTCTAACAGAGTGACCATCAGGTGTTGGTCTCCTCCCTTACTAAAGCGCTTCCCCCCAGATCATTCAGTTCAGTCAGCTCCAAGAAGAGTCCTGCTTCCAAACATCTTCTACTGATCAATGATGGAGGCCGCTGAGCCTCCATCATTGTGTCCAGAGCAGCAGAAATGTTTCTGGATCTTTCTCAAGATTTGTGCCTCAAGATCATCTCGTCTCTGAGGTCTAGAGACAGTTCCTCTGACTTCATGCTTGGTGTTTGACCTCTGACCTGCACTGTTAAGTGTGGGACTTCATATGGGCTTCTCTGAGTCGTTTAAAATCAAGTCCAATTAACCTAATTGACCACAGGTGGACTCAATTTAAGCTACAGAGACATCACAAGGATGATCAGTGGAAATGGCTGTTTTGAGCTTCATTTCAAAAGGTTGTGAATACCTCTACAAATGGAATTTCTTTGTTTTTTATTTTTAATAAACTTGCCAAATTCCACAAATTCTGCCAAAACCACATTGTCTTAGCAGGGTAATTGTATAAAGAAATTTGAGGGGAGAGAGGGAAAAAATTGAGGGAAGATTTAAAACGATTTGCAATAAAGCTGGAACAAAAGAAAATGCATCATTTCTGGATATACCGTATTTTCCCCACTATAAGGCGCACCTAAAAACCTTAAATTTTCTCAAAAGCCGACAGTGCGCATTATAACCCGGTGCGCCTAATATATGGACCAATATTGAGCCACAACAGGTCTAGCAACTACGGTAAGCAGCTGCCGACTTCATTTTCCCCGTAGAAGAAGCGCGCAGTTCATGCTGGGATGTTGTCAAAAAAGTTGCCAAAAAACTGGTTTGTTAATTAAGTTTGACTGACCTATCTACCCATAGACATGTCTATGTATCTACCTACTCACCTAATAATCAGGTTGTCTGCAGGTCATCTAGCATCACGTTCTCCATGAACATGCTGTGCGCAAACGAAGAAGGGTGACCATAGTCCGGCCCAGACGCCCCATTCCAGTCGTGGAAGGCTCTCCTCGCCAACCGGAATCGGACTGTTTTGTTGACATTCTTTATGACAACAAAGTAGCTTTAGACATTTATCCGGGGAGCTTCAGCTAGAGTTACCAAGGAACCAGCACCTATACATTTAAAGCCGTGGGGGTCGGTGGAAGAGAGACGGAGACTGTGGCGCAGTGTCAGTTGGTCTGTGCTAACCAGAAAGCAGTTGGGCACAATTTCACAACACCAAAACCGTGAGTGAAACAATGACTAGTGCAGACTGCTATATATAGTACTCGGGGACCAATCTTTTATTATTAGACATCCATATTTGTAGTGAACGGAACAAATCATGTCCCGTTCAATACCGGCCAGGTGGCAACATAACTTTGGGGTCTATTCTATGCGCCTTATAACGCGGTGCGCCTTATATATGAAAAAAGTTTTAAACTAGGTCATTCATTGAAGGTGCGCCTTATAATGCGGTGAGCCTTATAGTGCGGAAAATACGGTTTATGTCTCTGTGTCTATTCATTTTTTGAGATTCTAAAATTCATTGCAACTCTTGTTTTCTGTAATCATTCCAATTTGGCAGAATAATTTTCCACAAATATCATTAAAAGACCAGATAGGGACTGATATTCATGCCCAGATTGAAGGAATCCTCTGACGGTGTCTTCCTATTAACTGACTCTCACAGAGCTAATTGTTCTCCAAGATCCTTTTATCCAGGTGAAGTGTTCCATCTCACTCTCTCTCTGCTGTTCTCTCAGTCTGACTGCAGAATCAGGACAAGAAAATGGAGATGATTCCTTTCTCCAGATCACACCTTCTGCCAAGCCCCCTGCTTCTGCAAACGAAGAGGAAGAGGAGGATGACATGGTGAGGAAGGACAGATCTTCTTAACCTTTAATGTCTCCAATTCTCACAGGAGTAAAAATACTTTTTCTTCTTTTTTTTGTCCAGAGCTTAAAGGGCCGTCCGCCGCCAGCGCCTCTGTTCGGTGAGGATGATGAAGAGGATGATCTGGACTGGTTGAGCTGACTTCACAGTCCTGTCCTCGTTCCCAAAGCCAGAATCAGCCATGATTGTAGATGTGATGAGACGCTGTACCGATGGACTGAGCGGAGCGGGCGAAGTGTCTCTGTGGTTCAGCTGCTGCCTCAGAAGCCCTGGTTCTGGTCCACAAAACACTTCAGAAAACAATCAAATCCCTTTATTTAATTCTTACAGAAATAGTTTAGTATCTTCTTTTTTACATAGCACTGAGCAGATCGGATTAGTTTTTTAATCAGCATCAATGACCTTCCCAGGGTTTTAAACAACGGTGACAATACAGTTTTTAAGAACAGAACTTTTACAGTTTTACTAACAGCGGTTTCACGTCAGAAATATTCGCCCCGACCTTGGATTGTTTTTGAATGTTAGACTTTTCCTTGTGATTCATTTTCATAATGGAGACTTCAGGAATTGAACTACTGATGTCACCCTTCTGATTGTTTGGCAAGCCCATCTTTCCAAAATGTCATTAAATGATTCCTACAATACAAGTTTTTATTATTTTTTCCAACAGCTTTTGAAGAATGTTATGAGTTCAAAATAACATTTAGTCAAGTGCAGCTAAATATACAGTACTGTGTTTCAAAAAATACTGGCTCTCCCATCCAGATCATTAAATCTGTTCCACTTGACTTTGGAGACCCCCACATGGCTTTAAGGGAAGCTCTAGTCCTGCCTTGATCTGAGTTTTCTTCAACAACTCTTCTCATTGCCTCTCTCCCACAAAGCTCTGACCAGCGAAGAGTTTCTGTAGAGTTTCTCCATCTCAGCCCAATCCTTAACTAGCCAATATCTAAGAAGACCATAGTAAAAGCGCAAAACGCAGTTCTTGTATGACCAGAGTCAGAAACAGCTGTTTATTTCTATCTTCATTACATCCATGGATGGATTTGCATACCATCCGTAGATGGAACAGAGAAAATTCACATCTTTGAAGATTTCTAAGACTTTTAGGTTGTTTTGGGAGGAAATACCAAAACAATCTGTTTTGTTTATGACTGTAGTTGCTTCTCATGACTAGTGTTTCAGGATCTAAAGTAATTATTGATTTTTGTCTAATTGTTAATTTCTCTGTGCCTGACCAAAACAGCTAAATTATGAAACAGCTTGGTTGAGACTAGCTCACCTGGAGTTTGGTGAATTCAAGTGCTTTTTTTTCTTCTGCAGCCCTAAATTGTGAAGTAGAGACTGAGTTGATGCCATGTTAGTTTCACTGAAGTAAAGCCTCATCTCAGCTGAAGAGCTGTGACTTGTATCATCCTTTTTCTTTTTCCCCATTAATTTCACAACAATCTTAAGTCCTTGGGTTGCTGTGATGGCACAGGGGTTAAGCACAACCCACATAAGGAGGCCTAAGTCTTCCCCTTTCTCTTATCACCCTCTTTCCTGTTAATTCACGATCAAATAAAGGCCACTAGAGCCAATAAAACCCTTTAAACAAAAAACAATTTAAGTCTGAACTCTTAAGTCCCCCAACACCCACATACACCATACTTCAATTTGGTCTTGCTAAATATTGCCACCTCTAAAGCTGCTACTCTACAGCATCGCTCTTACAGAGGGATGTCCATAAGACTCATGTAGCAATACATGGAAGGAAAAATCAAGGAGAAGTAATCATCAGACACCAGTGAATTTCACTAATACTACAGACATGATGATAGGAAGACCAAGACATCGCCTCCTGAGGACAGACACAGCAGATGCTAGGAAAAACAAATAAACATTAATTTTTTAACTGCATGTCTGAAGTAAACAAAAGTAACATAATTTTGCATTTATCAAAGGGCATAAAGAAGACCTGTTTCTTATTGATGTGACCCTATGTTATGTAAAATCAACTTTCTTTTTACCGTTGCATCACATGTCATTCCCCCATCAAAAACAAGCCTGGAGTGTTACCTTTATGCTTTCATGCATATTTGAGAAATATTTTAATCCCCATGGCAACCTTTCAACTTAAAATGACAGGGTCTGGAGCTAGCTCCTCCTCAGAACGAATGTAACATAGTTACTTAAATGTGCTATTAAATGCCTCTGTGTGCCTGGAAGACAGACAGTACTGCCCCTTTAAGTATTGATAAATGTGGGGCCAGTGCACCAGTTGTACTGTGGCAGAAAGGTCCTGACTGACTAAGCTTTAGGTCGGGGGCCTTTCTGTATGAGTTCCTCTCACACCTCAATAAAACATGGCTGGAAGCTATAGTGACACTGTGGAAAATTTCCCCTGGATTGTTAATCTGCAATACAATCTGGTAGAGTGAAAGTGGATGAAGACTGAAGTCGGCAAGTAAGACAGAAGACCGTGTTCGTGTTCGACCTCAGGCTAAGCCAAACAAACATGTTAGCTGGGTGAGCAGTTCACACTCAAAACAATTCTAACCACATAAGAAACACATCTGCATAAGAATCAAACAACTGTTAAATATTATAGTAAAGGGACTTTTTTTTATCCAGTTTGCATATTGAATGACAATGGACTTTCCTTAAATATTTTAAAAAATTGGCTATTTATTTATTATATACTCTTCATGTTTACTTATTTAATCCAGCCCAAACAATATTTGTCTTTTAAGGTAACATGTTTAGATGACAATCAACATTGAGAGTAATTCCAAAAGTCATAAAATCAAATATATGTTCACAAATCTCACCTTGAGTCTAATAAACAGCAAATCATATTCACTTGTTTGTTAAGCACATTTAAATGTCATGTTTGTTTATGGGAGAGTAAAATAAATACAGACTGACAGTGATGACTGTAGCCAGTACAATAACCAGCCATATGGGGACCTGGAGTTATGATCCCTCGTTATGCTGACACATAAACCACTAACTCAGGTGGAATCGTAGTGAAGAGCGTAAACAGTGCTGAATTACTTTATTGTAATTTGACACTTCGCCCTCCATATCATACATAATATAATATCTTATGTATGATAACACTGATCACTTATACACCAGGTTGACACAGATGAGCACATGTCATTGTTCTGGTTCTGTTGGAGGTTTCTAGGTATTATCTGGGAGTTCTTTCACTCAGCATGCCTTCATTATTAAGGATATACTGGATGTGGGATTGTTTTATTGGGAATGTTCACTCCCATCTAGAGGCAACAATAGGGAACTGTAACACTTCAGCACCTATTTCAATTCAAAGAATAAAACCAATTCTAATGTGTATATAATTAGAATTTGCCTTTCAAGATGGATGATGCCCAATTTTATCCTTAGTCTCTCACAAAAATGTAAATTGTACATATAGATTGGATGGAACCATGGCCCTGAATGCCACGGGTTCCTCGCCTATATTCCAACTGTTATTTTAATCATTTTATGTGTATCACTTTGTTTCCATTATTACTGCTTCACTTCCTGCTTCAGATATAGTGTTTAAAAAAGTCCATCTAATGACCAGTGTTAGTTTACACTATAAGCACCATGATGCCGGCATGGGACTGCTACTTTATTCAGTTTGTCAATGTTGTATGGAGGATCTGCAAAGTTTAACAAAGAAAGTTCTCACGTTATTGTAATTCCTTCTGACCTCAGGAAGACGATTAAAATAAATATTTTAATGTAATACTTTGTGTTAAAGTGATAACCATAAAAGCATTGAGAAGGTGTCACATGGAAGGCAACAGGTGGAATTTTCTGCATCACAGAAGAGAAACAATCTTGAAACAATCCTTAATGTTTTAAGATTCACATTGGACCTATAAATGAAACTCTGCTAGGCCTGGGCGATTAAACAATGGTAGCTTGTTTAGTGATTCTATACTTGGCTTTGCAGGACGTACAGCTGTTTGTGTTTGTTGGCCGCTTCTGACAGCCAGACTGTGTGGATCGGCTTCAGCCTCTTCCAACACTGATCACTTATTAAAGCGGAGATCTGCCTCATCTCTGTTTTAGAAAATTCCCACGCATTTAAGAAACTTAAAAAAAATTAGGAGATAAAAGTATACAAATCTGTTCCATATACTCATTTGAGACAAATGCACACGTATTTATAATAATAAGCCAGCCAAATTTGGTTAATTTTGATGAAAAGTGGTATACATTTTTTCAAAACAATCTGTGTTGCTTTGAAATTAAAACCTGCAGTATGATGAGGATGAACTGATAAAATTATGTTTGACATTTACTGGAAAGCTGCCGGAAACAATGTTTTCAATTTTGATGTTAAGGAATATAGTTTGTGTATCTTGTGTTTTCAGGGAGTTGATTCCAGAGCTGAGGAAACTGAAAACCATAAGCACAAGAAGAAGAAGACACTTACATTAAAAGAGGCATTAAGTCCATAAGTGTCATAACAATTCACATGTTTCATGAAAAGACATTTTGATGTGTTTCAGAGGCATTTTGCTTCTCAAAACCCACAAGTCAAAGAAAAGAAAGAAATTCTACTTTTAAACAATGCTGCAAGTAACCAGTTGTTCTCTATTTATTAGCTTTGTAGTCAGAGGATAAAGTTCAGATAAGTACTGCTGAGTGTGGTGGAAAAATAAATTTCCTTCTCCCATTAATACAATCGCAATAAAATTAGAACTAAATGTTTATTTACTTTAGGATTGTTTAAACTGGAACGATTCAAGCAACTTTCCGTCGTGTTTTTGAATCTTGTCCTCTCCTTTAGATCATTTTTAATAAATGTTTACTGAGTCTCACTAAAGTCACGTAGCCAAGTTTAAGAGATGTAAAGTTCATATTAAACGGCTACTATAAACCTACAAATCATTTGACTGTAGACACGCCTCTTACTTTCTGATTGGCTGCAGCTTTCATTCTGTAGGCTGTCGTCTCCTTTTTGGTCATTTAAACGGCCCCTTGCGCATTTTGATGAATAGAGTCGCTGTCAGATGCGTGGAGGGAGGACGGCTGGTTGAAGACGGGCAGCTGGAGGAGGGAGCAGCCGCGCGTGGCTCCTCCGCCTTGTTCCATGTAGCTCTGAATCCGCAGAGCCTGATGCCACGGAGAAGCAGCTGAACCACCGCCGCCAACGCGTCGCCCTGTTCTCAACGCTGTCGCGCTTTAAGTTGATATTTTTGGTCTCTTTTTTTTTTTTTTTTTTACATGGAAGTGTGTGAGTACAGTTGTGGATGTGGAATCTTAAAGCAACTCACCGTCACCGTGCCAGAGGTTCTCTCGACACTTTTCCAGTCCTGTAAAGTTGTGACGGAAGAAGGAAACGCTTTGTCCTAATAAGGTAACGCGGTTCTTCTTGTTTTCAATCCTCGCGCGCATTCCAGCGTGCAGATTCTTCTACGAGCTCGCACTTCTTATAAAGTTTTAAATTTTCTTGCATTTCAAAGCTACATACTGTTAGCATGGAAAGAAAACACTCCATTATTTGGTCATAAACACAAGCAAAACCTGTCTCTCTGGTTTGGTTTGTTAGTAGTAATAATACATCTTAGTTCACAGCTTTTTCTTGTGTTCCATTAGTCCATTTACTGATTGACATTAGGTTTAATATTAAAAGCTGTATCAGGCATTTGGAATGCTTTTCATGTTTAAGGTTAAAGGTTCAATCCTTGATGCTATTAATCTTAAGAAATCCCTTCCAGTCATCCTTGCAAGTTATTATAACTTGTAATAAAACAGTTCTCACAGGAAGATGAGCTTACTTTATGTATTTTCAGTTTAATCCTTGTAAAGTAAACCTAATAGAGTGATCAACCTGTTTGAACTATTCCAGGAGCCAAAGGGCCCCGTCAAGATGGTGAACAGCCAAGCGTCAAGTGTCCCACCAGCTCCCAGGTTGTGTGCCGGATGTGGGGGGAAAATCGCAGACCGCTTCCTGCTCTTCTCCATGGAGCGCTACTGGCACACACGCTGCCTTAAGTGTTCCTGCTGCCAGGCCCAGCTGGGGGACATCGGCACCACCTGCTACAGCAAAGGGGGCATGATTCTGTGTCGCAGTGACTACATCAAGTGAGAAGAAGGAGCAGAAGGAGGCAGAGGAGACGGTGCTGCCTGTTTTAGATTGTTTTCAGTAGTCGTACAGCGAAGCAAAGCGGTGTGTTTGTGTGTTTCCAGGCTGTTTGGGGCGTGCAGCGCCTGTGGTCAGTCCATCCCAGCAAACGAGATGGTGATGAGGGCACAGGGGAATGTTTACCACATCAAGGTAAATCCCTAATCTGCACCTCACCCTGCTTCCTGCCACATAGGAGACATGTTTAGTATGAACACAAAAGGAACGGTCTTCCTTTTTTCCTTCCCTATTCCTTAAACCAGTCGTACTTATTGTTATATTTTATGTGACGTTCAGCCGTCTGATTTATTCTGATTCACCTTGGCTGACTTTGCAAACCAGGTGTTTCCTTTTTTTTCTGATTCATTTACGATGAAGCTCTGCTGACTTTATTATTATTCATTCAGACTTTGTTTTTTTCCCCCCACACTCCTTTGCAGTGTTTCAGCTGTGCCACCTGTAGAAACAGACTAATTCCTGGGGATCGCTTCCATTACATCAACGGTACAATCTTCTGCGAACATGACAGGCCCGGCGCTGCTTTGCACAACAGCCACCTGGCCCCACTTCAGAGCAGCTCGGTGCTGACGGACCAGAAGGTAAATAAAAGGGTTACTGAGATGATTCTTCAGCCATGCAGCAAGAGAAAACTAACAGACATTAAGTTAACGCCAATGGGAAAGAAAAGTCTGTCGGATGCAAGTTTTAACACTGACCATGAAAGAAAAACTAACTTTTTTACATGAGTTTGGAAAATACATCAAGGAACATAATTTGGCACTGAATGAATGTTTTTTTCCACATATTCATTCTTTATATTTTACAAAGAAACGTCATCCCTAACCTCTAACACTGGTTCAAATGAAATATTTTAACACAACAAAAGATGTTCCTCCATCCTGACCTGATGAAGAGTTGTTCTACTAACTGGTT
Source organism: Poecilia picta (assembly GCA_033032245.1). NCBI lineage: Eukaryota > Metazoa > Chordata > Actinopteri > Cyprinodontiformes > Poeciliidae > Poecilia > Poecilia picta. The sequence goes on from CM065361.1 coordinate 2,502,720, forward strand.
CCAGGTTAATGCATCAGTACTGATCTCACAATCCTGCGCCATCCTAGCAGGAGCCATTTATCCAAAGGTGTTTATTTGGAACACTGGTTTGTATTTTGTCCTCGATGCCATTTTGCTCGTTTGCAGGTTTGGTAATGTAGCACCAGCCTCTTGTATTAAAAACGACCACATGACTTTCATATTAATCATGTGCCCCTCATTTGGGTTTAATCAGCGGTCATGTTTCATAAGTCTGATGTCCTGGAAAATACAATAAACCACTTTTGTTTAAACCCACAGATATCACATTGTTTGTTTACAAAGTCAAGGAATGGAGGGATGAAATTGTTGCTGAGGGCACAAACTGGTGAAGTGACTACTTGACCCTTAAAGTCAGAAGTAATCTTCAATTATTACCATTATTTTGTTATGAAATCCTTTTTTATGGATGTTTTTGGAAGCTGCTTTTGGGAAAAAATGTTTACTGTCATCTTAATCTTCAAATAGTTTTCTTTGGAACACATTTCTATATTTGATGTTATGTGTAATTGAATTCATCTTGCTTAAATAAAGATGACTGTATCCATTCAGAGAGCTTTACAGATTGGTATTGCTGCGTTTTGTGACCTGTTCCTCCTTCTCCTGTCCCGTCTCCAGGTATGCTAAGCGGGAACAATCCAGAGCGACCTCATCTCCTTCCCTCCATGTATTCTTCCTCCACTGTTGCTGTTGTACTTGTTGTTGGGGAGCCTCATTACTCTCCAGTCTCACTTTTCCCAGCGAGGCTCCACTTTTTCCTGTAAGATGTCTTCTCCCTCGCTATTTCAGAGGTTTTCTATAGAACAGCATCTCCATTCTGTTAACACTCAATGACAAAGTGGTCTGTGTAAAGACTTGAGACTATGTGGGGGCTGCAGTGGCAAAAAGTCTCCTTCAAGACTGAACAAAGCTGGAGGAAAATGGTGACTCAGAAAAGCAGTATAAAACTGCAGAGGGAACAAAAGTCATCCTGTGCAGAAGTTGTGATGGACTGCTGTGAACTTACACAAAGTGACTGAACTTCTTTTGTCATGTCCTATTATTCCTCCTCTGTTCTTTTTTTAAACATTTCTAGCTGATTGTGAGATCCAAGCACTATGATTTGTGTAACTGAAAGTGATCGGTTGTAGGGAGCCATTAAATGATGTAATCCAGGGCTGTACTCCCCATAAACGGCTCATCCACGCCTCAGACTCTGCACAAAGACGTGCAATATAGCTGTGATGGTTTTACTGTTTTCCTTCTGTACAGTTTCTCTATCAGATGCCTGTGTAATGTGTTTATGGGTGGTGGGGGTGGTGGGGGTTGTGGGTATGAAAACAAAAATCCTATTAAAACAATTTTCCTGTAACATGTCACGAAGCGACCTGAGGTCATTGCAGCATTAGTGCACCATTGTGTTGCTTGGTACCTGGCTTGTTGGATGTTTCTCTCCCTCTCTCTCTCGCCCTCTTTAGCCCTGTATGGTGAAAACATGCCTGATTACCCCGAGGAATGGATTTAGGGGGCTTGAGCTCTGACCATTTACAGAAACAATTAAGCATGAGCCCTGTATCTGTGCTACTGGAGCTCCTGGGAGCCTGATCTTGGGGCATATGCTGTGTAGCTGACTGGCTGGCTGCCTCTAATAAAGCCTAATCTGAAAGGGGGCTAATTAAAGGGGAGTGCCCCGAACCCTGCTCCCCCTCCCCAACAGCCAGGGCATTTGAAACAATCTGATGTATTTACTTTTTATCTTGTTTCAATTATCTCCCACACAGCCCGGCTTGGTTGGTCGCACAGTGCCCTTTGGTCTGTTCCACTCTCTGCATGGCTTCTGAAAATGATTTCCAAGAGCTGCACCTAATTCAGCTTTGTGCCTTTCTAATGCTGCGCGCAAACGTTAAATCTCCAGCATACCATCCGAGGTTGCGACTTAATCTTTGTGTGATAGCGGCGGTAGAGCACGCTGCGTGCAGGAAACCAAGCGATAGCATCTGCTCTACTTTCACACCTTGCCTGGGTGTGCGGCTTGCCATCAAACTTCCCTTTTAATGCGCTTAGCTATTTCAAATCATCCCACTTGTCATGGTCTAGGCTGATGCTGCATCAATTATTTATTCCACGTCTGATCAAGAAGCGTCACGCAAATTCATTAACGTATGCAAATGATCACAATTACAATTATCTTTGTATCGTGATGGTGAAAAAATACAACCTCGGCACACTCCTGAGTCCCAACGCACCACAAGTTACACTTTGCATTCAAACTAATCAAGCATCATCTGCCTTCTCCTAATTAGCCAGACCGTTTTCACATGCCAATTAGCAGGTCTCATGAAAAAGCTCTCTGCCACGAGGCGTTGTCTTTTATCAGAGCTTCTGCAGGTGTGTGGTTCACCATGTAGCCTGTGTCATAGGAAAGTGTTTATTCATGCTAATTAATCATATTAACACATGCATGAGTGTAATTGCCGAAGCTCCTTCACCTCACACCGTGTGAAGACTCAAGAAGATGTCGGGGTATTTTTATGTGCTTATGATGAAGAGGAAGAAGACCAACAAATCTTCCTTCTATTTTTTGCTAAACCTTCTTGTGATAAAGTTCCAACATCTCTGCCTTCCTTTGTGTGAGTGGAAGAGTCTAAGGTTATGGTGAACCAGGAGATTCCCCGGCCTTCACAACACCTCTGTGTTACTAAATGTATATTAAATTGTAAAAAAGAAACTGATTAACAAATGTCCCAAGAAAAATAATCTTTAACAGAAATTTTCAACTTAAGTGAATGTTTGTTATGTTTATAGCATTAAAACCACTGGTTAGTACGTTTTATATTTATAAAAGGTAAGCTAGCAGGATTGCAAACTATTTGATGCAAGACTCACAGGTCACCACTGCGGTCCCCTATAGACCAACAAGAGTGTTACAAGCAGAGACTGAGCAATGTCACTGCAAGCAGCTTTTTCAAATTCCTTCCAGATTTGTTTTACATTATTATTTTTCTCTTGGGAAACACACTAAAGATTCAGAGGTCAAGAACAAACATGAGGAGGCGACAGTTAGTTTGGTTAGTCTACATCACATGGGTGTCCACAGTGTGGCCCCAGGGCAGATTTTCTATGGTCCCTGACTGCAGTTTAAGAATGGGATAAATTGATGGTTGATAGAGGTAATAATTATTTTATTAGGACACAATTATAAGACACAAATAGCAGGTAGGTACAACACAACATTCATCTTTTAATAAACCGTCCTTTTAACATTTTCTTTAATTTCATAGTAAATCTGAACGCATTTAACCAGTGATTTTTACTCTTAAACATATTTTAATTCACCCAAATCTGTGTTTAATTATTTTATTAAACGTGACCAAATACAGCAGACAGTTTACCCAAATCCTGTTGTGATGAGAATTCGCTTTTTACATATATATGTATATATACACAGTCCAGTCACATTAATGTGACCATCTGTCAAAAGCCAGAATAACCACCTTTCGCAGAGCGAACTGCTACGAGACGTGCAGGAAGAGAGTCACTTAGGTCCCTGAAGGTCTTCTCTGGGATGTTGAGCCATGCCGACTCTAATGCCGTGGCCAGCTGCGCTAGATTACGCGGTTGAGGATCCATGGCGCCAACAACTCGATCGAGATGGTCCCACAGATGCTCGATTGGGTTTAAGTCAGGTGAGTTTGCTGGCCAGGGGAGGACGGTAAACTCATCCTGGTGCTCTTCGAACCACGCACGTACACTGGCAGCTGTATGGCACCTCGCATTGTCCTGCTGGAAGATGCCATCATCCTGAGGAAAAACAATGCGCATGTAGGGGTGGACATGGTCCGCAAGGACAGATGCGTACTTGTATTGATCCATCGTGCCTTCCACAATAATCAGTGAACCCAGAGAATGCCAGGAAAACATTCCCCAGACCATAATGCTCCCGCCTCCAGCTTGGACCGTTCCTGCAATGGTTGCAGGGTGGTTCCTTTCAGAGGTTTCACGCCTTATACGCCAACGTCCATCTGTCCGATGGAGCATAAAACGCGATTCATCTGAAAACGCTACCTGTCGCCACTCAGTGGACGTCCAGCTGCTGTACTGGCGTGCAAATTCTAGCCTTCGTCGTCGATGAACACCAGTCAGCATAGGTGCACGAACCAGGCGTCTGCTTCGGAGGCCCAGACGCAGCAATGTTCGCTGAATAGTGGTTTGGGAGACACTTGTGGTAGCCCCTTGGTTCATTTTAGTGGTCAGTTGCTCAACGGTAGCCCGTCTATCTGCCCGAACGCATCTCCGCAACCGTCGTTCGCCTCTGTCATCTATGGCCCGTGGTGCACCACATTTGCCACGTCGTTGATTTTGGACAGTCCCATTTTGCCATGCACGGTACACTTTTACCACGGCGGCACGCGAACAGTTCACAAACTCAGCCGTTTCGGAAATGCTTCCACCCTTGGCCCGAAAGCCAATGATCATGCCCTTTTGGACGTCGGATAAATCGCTTCGTTTCTGCAATACGCCAACGATTGAAATGTTTTCCGAAGCCCACACACACCCTTTATATACGCTCAACTGCACTGTGCTGCCACCTGCCTTCTGTGATTGGTTATTTAACTCTGCAGTGGAAAGTACGTGGTGGTCACATTAATGTGACTGGACTGTGTATATATATATATATATATATATATATATATATATATATATATATATATATATATATATATATATAGGGAATTTTTTTTTTTTTTTTTTTTATATATAAATTCCCTTCTCACCCTCTGCGGGTGGTCTCTTTCATCCTCTGAGCTCGGGTCCTCTACCAGAGGCCTGGGAGCTTGAGGGTTCTGCGCAGTATCTTGGCTGTGCCTAGTACTGCACATTTCTGGACTGAGATGTCTGATGTTGTTCCTGGGATCTGTTTTAGCCACTGCTCCAGTTTGGGGGTTTCTGCCCCGAGGGCCCCGATGACCACAGGCACCACTGTGGTCTTCACCTTCCAGTTCTTTTCCAGTTCCTCCCTGAGGCCCTGGTATTTCTCCAGTTTCTCATGCTCCTTTTTCCTGATGTTGTAGTCACTTGGTATAGCTACATCCACCACAACGGCTTTCCTCTGTTCTTTATCCACCACTACAATGTCCGGTTGGTTCGCCATTACCATCTTGTCTGTCTGGATCTGGAAGTCCCACAGGATCTTAGCTCGGTCATTCTCCACCACCTTTGGGAGTGTTTCCCACTTCGATCTCGGGGCTTCCAGTCCATATTCTGCACAGATGTTCCTGTACACTATGCCCGCCACCTGGTTATGTCGTTCCATGTACGCTTTCCCTGCCAGCATCTTGCACCCTGCTGTTATGTGCTGGACTGTCTCAGGGGCCTCCTTGCACAACCTACACCTTGGGTCTTGTCTGGTGTGGTAGATCTGAGCCTCTATTGCTCTGGTGTTTAGGGCCTGTTCCTGTGCAGCCAGGATGAGAGCCTCTGTGCTGTCCTTGAGTCCAGCTTTGTCCAGCCATTGGTAGGATTTCCTGATATCAGCCACTTCAGTTATTTGTCGGTGGTACATCCCATGTAGGGCCTTGTTCTCCCATGATGGAACCTCTAGCCCCTCATCCTCTGTTCCCCATTGCCTGAGACATTCCCTGAGCATATCGTCCATTGAGGCTTTGTCCTTGATGTATTTATGAATCTTGGATGTTTCATCCTGGACAGTGGCTCTCACACTCACTAGTCCTCTGCCTCCTTCCTTACGGCTCGTGTTCAGTCTCAGGGTGCTGGATTTGGGGTGGAACCCTCCATGCATGGTTAGTAACTTCCGAGTCTTAACATCCGTGGCCTTTATCTCTTCCATTGGCCAGCTAATTACTCCGGCAGGGTATCTGATTACTGGTAATGCATAGCTGTTTATTGCACGGATCTTGTTCTTGCCATTGAGCTGGCTTCTCAGGACTTGCCTTATTCGTTGGAGGTATTTGGCTGTGGCTCCTTTCCTTGTGACCTCATCGAGGTTGCCATTTGTTTGTGGTATTCCCAGGTACTTGTAACTGTGCTCTATGTCTGCTATTGTTCCTTCTGGGAGTGAAACCCTTCTGTGCGGACGACCTTCCCTCTCTTTGTAACCATTCGACCACACTTTTCTAGTCTGAATGACATCCCAATGTCAGTGCTGTATGTCCTGATGGTGTGGATCAGTGAGTCGATGTCTCGCTCACTCTTAGCATACAGCTTGATGTCATCCATGTAGAGGAGGTGACTGATTGTGGCCCCATTCTTCAGTCGGTATCCGTAGCCAGTCTTGTTGATGATTTGGCTGAGGGGGTTCAGGCCTATACAGAACAGCAGTGGGGACAGAGCATCTCCTTGGTATATGCCACATTTGATGGATACTTGTGCAAGTGGTTTGCAGTTGGCTTCAAGGGTGGTTTTCCACAGCCCCATCGAGTTTGCAATGAAGGCTCTTAGAGTCCTATTGATGTTGTACATCTCTAAGCATTCATTGATCCAAGTGTGTGGCATTGAGTCATAGGCTTTCTTGTAGTCTATCCAAGCGGTGCACAGGTTGGTGTGTCGGGTTTTGCAGTCTCGGGCGACTGTGTGGTCTACAAGGAGTTGGTGTTTAGCTCCTCTGCTATTTAAGCCGATGCCCTTCTGTGCCGTGCTCATGTATTTATTCATGTGACCACTTATCTTAGCCGCTATGATGCCTGATATGAGCTTCCATGTTGTAGAGAGACAAGTTATTGGCCGATAGTTGGATGGGATTGAACCCTTTGAGGGATCCTTCTGTATCAGGATTGTGCGACCTTCAGTTAACCATTCAGGGTGAATCCCATTTTGTAGCAGCTGGTTCATTTGAGCTGCCAGTCGCTCATGGTGGGCAGTGAGTTTCTTTAGCCAGTAGGCACGGATCATGTCAGGTCCTGGTGCTGTCCAGTTTTTCATACCCGAGACTCTTTCTTGGACATCTGCCACAGTGATGGATACCGGGGCTTGTTCAGGGAGGTTGCTGTGTTCCTCTCGTAGAGAGGTCAGCCACTTTGCATTGCTGTTGTGGGTCGCCTCCCTTTCCCATATGCCTTTCCAGTATTGTTCAGTATATATATATATATATATATATATATATATATATATATATATATATATATACATATATATATATATAATATATATATATTAATATATATATTAATATATATATGAATTTTAAGCTGAATTTGTTTCTGTTAATGAAATAACTAAGCAAATCTTTATTATCAACTGATTTCCTCCCAAAAATTGGACTACTTTGATTTATTAAAATATTGCATGCTTGTTGAGCAGTTAAAAATTACTTATTTTCTTTGAAGCTCTCAGACACCATTTTTTAGAAACATTGGACTGAGAAGTAGTTTATGTTATGAGCACAGCAGTTCCACTAGGTGTTACCAATTGCTGCTGGCTAGTCTGAAGGAGCTGAGTGGGGAAGCATTTGTAGGATGGAAACTTGGCTTCAGGTAGCAACTCTGAGAAGGAGCGCTGTGGAAAAAGCGATGCTTAGCGAGAACAAGCGCTTATGCACCCCCCATGACTGCTGGGAGATTAAAGGATGAGGGAAGAACATCACATAAAGCTCACAAAAGTCAATTTTATATAATACTGCCCCTTTAAGAATAAACATGACTAGATTTGGGAAACTAATCAGATTTAGATAGACTAACCCTCTGAGTGTCCACACAGCAGTGAATTTGAGAATATTTGATGCTGTACTGCGATTCATTCCAGCTTCATCCTGCAAACAATCCAGAGATGCTAGAAGTCTAAAGCTTGTTATCTGAAGATCTTTCTCATGAATATTTTGGTGGAAAATACTTTGAGTAATCACACTGGAGCAAATCACAGATATCATCCCTAAACAGGAGGATCATATCCCCTGTTTTGGGAAATAGAGTCTGAGACTGAATGTAGAGTCTGCAGTGAATGCCTCCTTACCAGAGGTTCATGGTCTCTTCTGGTTCAAGCATAGCATTCCTTCCTGTCCATTATCTGTTCCAGTTCATAGCTGTACAGAGCTTAATAAGTAATATACAATTTAACTGTTATTGTTAGAAGTAGGTGTCAACTTTAACATTAGGATTAGCTGCTAGGAAAAGAGAGAAAAGAATGAATGAAGAGGAAATGGCCTCAGAGTAATGGGCCCTGCAGTCAGATACTTCCCTTAAAACAAATCAAGCAAGCAGGTTGAGAAGAAATGATGCAGTCAAAGAACACTTCACAAGTGTTGTGTTAGCCCTTGAAGAATGCTGACAGACAGGCATCATCCACCCTCAGGCTCTGCACTCTCCCCAACATCCTCTAAAAACACCATCCTGCTGGTAGCATGCTGCTGAAAGATCTGAACTGTGTTGACAACCCTTCAAAAAGCTTCTTAAGCTGCTACAGCCATTTGAAACTTAAATATCTAAAGCACCGGATTTCTGCTGAAGCAAATACCGTAGTGTGTTAAATGTTCCAAATATTTCAGAATCGTCTTTGAACACCCTGAGAGCCACAAAGCTGCATTGCATACCCCTTATTGTGTGGTAGTGAAACATGAGACAGACTAGAAACACGGAGGAACTGAGCTATTGCAGCAATAATTCACAGCAGAGGAGCACGATGACAAAGAGGGCGACTTTTCAACTCAGAGCCTCATTCAGGAATGTCAGGGAGGGGAGAGGGAGAAAAGTTCTCCTGGCCAATCGGAACGCTTTGAATAATTAAAGTGATCGGCTTAATTAGCTCAATTACGTTAATTTGACCACGGAACATGGCCATATGGTGAAAGGAAACAAAAGAGGGGGGAACTAATTAAAAGTAAAATAATGAGGATTTTAATTAACTGGCTCCCCAGACAGCAGAGCGCAGGGATCAGGAGCCTGCTACCATAATTAAAGTGCTGTAACGCTGGCAACATCTCTCCTCTCTTTCTTATATCAGTGAGGGCTCTATCCATCTAATTAAATCTGTAAATAAATTAGCAACATTGAGGGTTCCTGCTTGACTTAACACCGCCTGCTACCCACCTCCCCGCCCTCCCAATAACACACTCACCTTAGTTTGAGTGCACAACGCCACTCACATGGAGTCAAAACCAGAGCTAAAGTCTGATATTAACAAAGACATCTGGGCGGAGAGAGAGTGTGTGTTCTATCTGTACAGTGTGACGCTTGTACTTGCTTCACTAGATCTGTTGGAGACCATGTGGATGCAAAGCACTTTCAACTTTCTGGGCTGTGCATGTCCACCAGGACATGTCTTCTGTTTTCCGTCCAGCATACATCACACTTCTGAGCCGTCCTGCCGGTCTTTTCAGTTTCTCTCCACACCTTAGAAAGTAAGCTGGTCTGATGCAATCTCAGTCACTCTCCTTTGTAGAGACACAAACCTCTTTAAAAAGAAGTCACACTCAAATTGATGCCAAAGCCAAATCCGTCAACTCACTTTGTTTTGAGATTGGTTGGGGTGAATAACCTGGATTTGGATTTAAAAAGAATTACTCAAAAAAACTCTGTAATGCCAAGTTTTAAGTATATTAATCTGCTATCAGCCATTCTTCCTTGAGCATCATTAAGGATAAATGCATTTTAAGTACTTGTCACAACAACCCACATGGAGCAGTTTGGTCAGGAATCTCTGTATTTAGCTCAATCCAACCTCCCATGAACTCAAATTGGTTCCACTGTCCTTGCTGACTAAGAGCATCCCGACAACATGATGCTGCCACCATCATATTTCAGTATGGTAGGTGGACTTCATCGTAACATAGCAGATAACCTTTCCCTGACCTGCTTGGTGTGTTACTTTATGATCCTGTTTTGTTCATTGATGTTCTCCAAGTACTCTCAGAATGTTTGAAAGGCCAGCTAATTTCACATGCATGTCTTTGGGCCGTGAATAGAATCCAATAGAACCCATGGAAGAATATACAAACTCCACACAGAAAAAACTCAAACCAGGATTCAATAAAAGGACTTTACTGCTGCAAGACGACAGTCCAAATAAATGCACCAGCTACTAACTTCTGTCTTAAATTATTGTTTCACTGATAAACTTCCCACACTTAAGCAATACATTAACATTTTCTATGTATTTAGATCCTCATCTGCAGGTGAAATATTCTACTGTATTCCACAGTCACAGTCGTCACCAGCAAGACTTGATGCATCACCTTGATGAGGATCAGGGAAAATGGTGTCATATTAATGTCTGGGGATCAAACTGGGTTGTTTGTCTAGAGACAGTTGGTATGATAGGTGGACTAGAAAAGGCCAAGCCCTCCTAACGTTCTCCCCTCCTCACCCACCAGACCAGGTGGAACACAGGTCTGTTTATTAGAAAGCTTTAATGAGGAGCAGATGCAAAATAAAATAAAAAGTGCCTCTGACTCTCCTGCTTTTACACACTGTGCTTGAGGAAAAAAAAATTGTCATATGCTTTAAAGGAAATATTTGTCCCAGAAAAGTTCCTGCTTATGTCCATTTATATTCAGGCCAGTAGACTTGCCAGAATATTGAAAAACAGTTTTTGTATGCTTTATAAAAAGATGCAATGTGATCTGTCTGATTTTTAATGAGACTAAAATCAATAGAAATTATGCAAAATACCAGGAATTGTGGAATTATGAAGAGACCTGTATAAGTCTGGTCCATCACTGGGCCACGTTTCCAGATGCCTGGAGGTGCTAAGTTCACCTGTTAGCTGCAGCCGGATCTCTAAATACAAATAACATTCATCCAAACACATTTAGTTGCATGAAATTTATTTGAGGTGACATGTTTCCCCATATGTTAATAATCATAGACAGCTTGTCTCTCAGGCCTTGAGATGTATAGTTTCAAAGACATCCAAGGTCTTATAACAACAGGGGCTGAAAGAAGAACCAAACAGTCAAGCCAAATTTTTAAGATTTAAAATTAATTTCCTTGGAACAATAAGTTTGTTAAATGAAACATGCATCTGACAAGTATGATAAACTAAAGGTAAAGGGAGTATCAATTTCAAACAGAGATTATACTTATTGAAAGATTTCATCAGTTATTTCTAAAGTGATAAAGTATTTAATGACATTACATGAAGCAGTCTTAGTGTCAGGCGAGGCTCTGCATGTTTCTACTGCTGTTTTAGTCTTTGATATTTGGTTACAAGCTGCATGTCTTTGAGTTTGGAAGGTCTCTTGCAATTGCCCAAACATTTGAACATTTTAATGTAAAAGCCTGAATTCCAAGTATCTCGTCAGAGAGAAAAAAAGACACTTCATACGACTGGCTAACAACCATCCCCAATGTAAAACATAGTTTTGGCACTATCATGGTACAGGATGTTTTTTGTGGCCGGGTATAAGATGACAGCAGCCAGAAACATGATTATAAACTTTGTTTCATCATCATTCAACCTTCGGAGAAAAAACAACAAAAAGCTGCCTACCAACACTCTACCAGGATCTGACGAGCAGAAAAGGGGAATTATCAAAATACTTAAGGCTGTGATTGGTGCCAATAGTGATTCTACAAAATATTGAGCAATGGGTTTGAACACGGATGAAACACAATAAGTGAGTACTTAGAACCTCCCCTGCACACTTGATAACCTCTTTATGAATGTATTTATTTGAACCTGTTTGTGTCATTTTGGTCGTGTGGATCAGAGGTAAATAAGTATAAAGATTCAGTCGAGGCATCTTCTCCGCTGAAACATATGATAATCACTGTTTGCCAGTGATTACGAAGCATGAAGAGTTTGGTGTACATTTATTTATTTTGACCGTTCCTGTGGTTGATGAGGCAACGTTATTGCTCACCCCAACATAGTCTTACCTTAGGATTACCTCATCCACACCCTTCAGCTACTCTGTAGTCTGTTATTGTGACAAACCAAGTGCTAGAACAGTTGTGTTGATGGCAGGAAGAGCGTTTTTAAATGTCAGTGTGTTGTTCATGTGATTGTGAGTGTGTGTGTTGGGTTGGGGAGTGAGGGGTGTGAGGTTTGGCATTTCAGACAGAGATATCATAGCTGAGCGGGGTTTGGAGGGCAGAGCATGGTTTCAGAGCAGGGGTGGGTGTTCAGCCTTACTATTGGAGTGATAGACTTGTGGTTCCACTGGTTTGTATGTGACCCTGCTTCCAGACAGAGGCAGCCAAGTCACTGGGATGCAGGCCAGAAGTTCAAGTCCCCCTGGCTCTGCTTTGTGACTGGTCTTCAGCTACCACACAGATAAGCGCTGTCACTTCTGCCTTCCTCAGTGGAATGGTCTCAACTCGGAAATGCCAGAATGGAGGTGAGGGCAGAGCTCAGCAGAACGCAGCCTCACCTCCATGAACCATGGGGCAGTTCTGTCTCTTATCTGTATCCAAACACCTGCAGGATGTGTGTGTTCTGTGTGTGTGTGGTTGGTGGAGAGGCTAACAGAAAGGTAGGCCTACTAGACAATGTGGTGAAGCTGTTCTAGTTGAAGGATGTCTTTGATAAATAATATCAAAAAATACAGCAGGTTTGAAAGTTTTAACGTTGATCCCTTCTGGCCATGGAGTTTTTGTAGAGTTGAATTTATGCAAAGTTACTCTCAGATAAAAATAAAATTAAAAGCCAGGCCAACAGCCCACCATTAATCTGTGGTTACATCTTTGGCCCTGACCTCAGAAAGGAGAGGGAGTAGAAGGTTAGCCTCGTTTGTGTCAGCAGTTGGTGCTTTTTATGTCAAGTATTTGTCTGAGAGGCCTGCATGCTTGTGCTATAGTGGGCTGGGAAACCACTCTGCTGCTTCAAGAAGGTTCAGTTGGTCTATTTTTGACTTAACCTTGAGTTCTTAATGCCTCCTTGCACCTATGTGCCTGCAAGGGCAGAACCATAAGATTGGCTGTATGTGCGGCTAAGCATGTTTGTGTGTCTTCTGTAATTGTGTAAGCCAATGAGGATATGATAAGCCTTGTGGAGCCAGACGGCAGACTCTTAAAGATGACTGCATTGATAATAAAGGGAGGGTTCAGTGTAGGCTGCCTCTCCTCCTCCAAAGACACACAAACACTGAGAGGGGAATTAACTAAACAAGGCAATCTCCTCTAGATTTTGGCAACTGTTTTACACCAATTGTTTTATTTCTGCACCACATCGACAAAAAGCAGAAACGTCCTAATGCAAAGTTCTCCATCAAGTCATGTAGAGAGAAATAAGCCATACTTGTTTTTGCTTCAGTTTACCGACGATCCTTATCTTTTGACGCAAAAACAGCAGATATACAAAAGTAATAAAGGAGATTTCTTTTGGTAAGTCATAATTTTAAATATGAGTTCAATTCCTTTTCTGATGAGGGATTCCTCAAAAGCCTCGTCAATGTTTAAGAGCAGGCATAACAAAATGAGCTTGAAATGGATTTAAGAATTGCACATCACATTTCCACCAACATCATTACACAAAGACCCTATATATATATATATATATATATATATATATATATATATAATATAGATATAGATATAGATATAGTAGATATAGATATAGATATAGATATATATATAGATATAGATATAGTAGATATAGATATATCTATATCTATATATATATATATAGATAGATATAAAATATAGATAGATAGATAGATAGATAGATAGATAGATAGATAGATAGATAGATAGATAGATAGATAGATAGATAAGATAGATAGATAGATAGATAGATAGATAGATAGATAGATAGATAGATAGATAGATAGATAGATATGTACCCTGGTCAATTTCACTGGACAAAACAAGAAAAAGGGTAATAATAATAATAATAATAATAATAATAATAATAATTAATAATAATAATAATAATAATAATAATAACATTTACACAAACATAGCACCAAAGCAATAAGTGGTACCAATAATATTTACATACAAATTAGTTGTAATACAAATTATTACAACTAAACCAATCTAATTAAGGCCAATCAAAGAATAATTCCAACGTAACAAAACTCCTCAGAGCTTTACCCTCCTCATGTTAAGCAGCACCTGGAGAATTTGTCCAATAATTTCTGTCTGTCTGAGCCGTTAAACCTGAGTCTAGTCAGAGCTGGGATTGCAGATCATTGAATCCTGATACTATGATGTTATCAGGACATCATTTGTTGCTCCAACCAAGCTTCCACACTAACACTAGATTCCTGCACAGACTTCTGCCTGTAGAAGAAGTGGAGTTCCTGAATCAAATTAATTTCAGATCTCTAGTGAGAGGAGCTCTGGACATTTCAGAAGCGCTGCTGGAATGGAGCAGATAGAAGTCAAACAGACAATGCTACTGTGGCAGAATGTCGGTCAGCTCACAGCAGTGTTCTCAGTGAACCCTTTATTTCTGCTATTACTACAGCCTTTAAAGAAACCGGATGCAAAAAGAAGGTTTGACTTTAATTGATTTCATGTTATCAAAGTGCATGAATTCCAGCTCCGCCTTTGCAGCATATCTGCACACAAGGACATTAAAAGTGAGTGTGTGTGGCGTCCCTCAGCCCCATCCCTCCTGTCTGTTTTTGAACTTGGAGATGAAGCCATCTGTGCTGCTCTCTGGAGACACCGGGCTCCCCTGTCTCCCCTCCATTTTCTGCTCCTGCCGTAATGGGGAAATTGCTCTCTCTTTCCGCTCAAGTTAGGATTGGCAGCGTTGATAAGCATTGCAGGGACAATTAGGGGTAGGAGTTCTCGATGAGAGGCTTTTGAACGTTGTTGAAGCATTGTTGGCGGCTGGTGCCCTCTGGGACGGAGCAGTGAGCTAAAAACGATTCCCTCTCCAGTGTCAAAACACAGAAAAATCATGCCCTGCCTGGGTGCAGCAACAGCCTTGCAAGAAAATCCTCTTTTCATACTTGTAATTGCATTGCTCTAAACAGCATTCACCATCAGTTTCTATTCAGACAATTGACTGATACAACAGCTGCTGCCTTTTCTGTTTCTTTTCACACAGTTCTCTTGTAATTTTGGTTGCACCAGTGATTATTTTTCCCACCCAGCCTGGGCTTTGTTAAAAACTGGATGATGAACTCTCATTATCTCAGCATGCCCTAAGCACTGCAGCTTTACCTTGGCCGTTTCCATCTTCCAGAGATTATAGATCGATGTCTCCTCACTAAAAACTGTTGAAAGGTTTGATATGATTTACTATGCTTCTTTTGTTAAAGGGGGCAGACGTATTTGCACCCATTAACATTTGTAACATTTAACATTGTTTACTATGATTTGTCACACAGATGGTTCAGATCATCTAGCATTTTTTTCCATAGTAATTTCCTGAATAAATATAAAAGCAGTTTTCAGATGACAGTTTCTAAATGGAAAAAAAACTATTCAAACCAACTTGATCCTATATGTGAAAAGTAATCACCCTCTAAACATAACAACTACTTTCAACAAATCAAGTGTTTGGGACAAATACCTGTCAATTTTATATTAATGTGCAGGAGCAGGAACCGTGGAGGATGCTGGCAAAGGAGGGCCCACAAAGAGGATCTGGAGGTCGGCCTTTCGGCCCTTGGAACGCACAAACAGGAATCTGCAGCTTCGGTTGTGGCTACATACGACTGAGAGGCTGCTATGGGTTATGCAGCAGCAGGCTGAGAGTCTGCGACTGGTGTGACTGCAGCTGCTGGATACGTTGCTGGTGCTGAGACTGATGGAGGAGAGGCTGCTGCAGCTCTGGGGCAAGAAACAGGTTTTAAAGGTTTTAGCTGTGGAGCTAGCTGAAGATCATGGAGACAGTGACAGACAGAACAAGAGGCTGTGGGGGCAGCTGGGAGCCCCACTGAAGAATTTGTGGTGTTCTCTAGATGAATTGTTGATGTGCTAATTTTGCAAGGCTGGCCATTACTGAGAATGGTCACAGAGGGAGTTTTCTCCAGGTTTTGTTTCAGTGTTTTCTTGATTCTAAAGTATACCTCAATGTGAGTGGAGAAGCTTAATTCTGCTTTTGGTAGAACTGCAGATCTTCTAGGTCAGAAGAAATGATCATGGCTTGGTGGACTTTTTTCTTTAAATAAATATAACAGTCATTGTCTGATAGTTGGATTTTTATTTGGCATTAAAATATATTTTGTCTGAAATATGTGTGCCACAAAAAGCAAGAGAAAAACAAAAGACAAATAGTTTTCCACAGCACTGCAGGTCGGTACTGATAGTCAGGCAGGAAGAATGAAGGTGTGGAAGGAACTGTGGGCATTGTTTATGAGCAGGGTGAAGTGGACCATCACAGACGGAGTCAAGAAAAGGCCAAGGAAGTAATGCAGAGAACGATTAGATGGGAGCAAGTTGGAGAGTAAATGAAGGTGGGAGGGCAAGAGCAACATTCCTGTGCAGGACTTGATCCCACTTTTCAGTTACAGGACACACTTGTCTCTGCATGTTGCCTTTATCCAATGAGAGGTAAAGTTCCTTCTCACATCTGTTACTGGCGACAAAACCTTAGTCTTGTTTCTAGACCTGACCCACAGAGTTGGAACAATTTAATCAGTTCAGTCTCTGTTACAGCTCTAGTTTTACAATTTGCTCATGCATCTGTGGTCAAACAAGGGTTAAAAAAGCCCAACTTGGTAGGCATCAAGGCTGTGTTCAGCTCAGATAAATCTGTAATAATAACAGAGCTAGGTGTGTGAGTTGCGCTCCATTTACATCACACTGCTAATTATCCATAATTCAACCCATCTGGTTGGGTTTGATGCTGGGAGAGGCAGCAGGAGAACACCTCCCTGGAAGCACTCGGCTCAGCCTCGGGCCTCTGCTAACCACAGAGACCACCAAGGATGAACTCATAGCATGCAACTTGTTCTGCTTCCACCTACAGCTGTAAATAATAACACTTAGGCCATCCTCTAAGGCCTTTATTATAAGTAAACTCTGACTCAGGAGTGAAGGTAAGTAATTCCTTAGATAGGAAAGAATGAACGGAAGAATTGGCACAATAACGTTAAGTAAGTGTGCTGCTGTGGCATTCAGAGAAAGATTCCTTGCTTTGCCAGATGCTGATTTCTGACTTGAAACAGAAAACTTTGGTTGCAGTCTC
This sequence comes from Poecilia picta, assembly GCA_033032245.1. Taxonomy (NCBI): domain Eukaryota; kingdom Metazoa; phylum Chordata; class Actinopteri; order Cyprinodontiformes; family Poeciliidae; genus Poecilia; species Poecilia picta. The sequence continues at coordinate 2,519,757 of CM065361.1, forward strand.
GGCTCTAACGTGTGTTTGGTGGTCTATCAGCTGCCTTCAAAAATTCTTCACATCCCTTCAATTCCTTCAAATATTGTCACATTATAACTACAAAATTCTTCTGGAATGAAAGGTCAAGATGAAGTAGAGCAAGTAGAAGTAGAGTAGAGAATGTAAGTCGCTAAATAAAATCCAGGACAGCCAGTTGCCTTCAGAAGTCGACCAAACACAGTCTACCTGTGTGTAATTTATCCTCATCCATTCTGTGAAGGTCTCTAAGGTTTGTCAGAGAACATTAGTGAAAAACCAGCATCGTAAAGACCAAGAAACACCACAGACAGATCAGGGAGAAAGCTTTGGAAAATGTATATGAATATTCAAAACTGGAAAGTTCCTGACCTTAGTTCTGGTCCTTGGTCTGGACCAAAAGTGGACATTGTTTTTATTATGTGGTGTGGTTTGTTTTGACATTGAAGAAGAAAAAATAAAATAAGAAGCTACATATAGAGCTTGTCACACGTCAAGCAAGGTGCCGAGCAGACATGTGAAGGATGACGCCCTAACAGATAAAAACCTGCCTATAAATGATAGAGTTCACATCATCACCTTGGTGAAACATGATAGTGATTGCTACATCCACCTAGTTGTTGGAAGATGGATCTAGCTAAAGACTTAAACTGGATTTAGATCCAGTTTAAGTCCCTCTGTGGTTCACCTTCCATCAGCACAACAGCTCTCAGTATACCGCAGAGATACAATGATTTAGAGCAAGACATATTCATGTATTGAAATGGCCCTAATCGAATCAATGTATGGCAAGATTTGTAAATTCACAGATGGCCTGCATCTGATCTGACAGATGTTTTTTTTTTTGTTGCAAAAATAGATTTAGGAAACTTAAGAAAAAAAACTGATAGAAACACAATCACGTTTATCAAATCAAGTTTATAGCATGTTTCAGCTACAAGGCAGTTCAAAGTGATTTACATCATAAAAACAAATAAATTAGACATTAAAACAACATACCAACTGAGAAATTAGCAATAAAGATTACATTTTGGCAAATGCCATTGTTAAAATCAGCAATACTGTCATGAGGTGATGGTTTGTAGGTGAGGAGAAACACAGGGATCCAGGTTATGGTGGTGAAGATGATAGTTTATTGACAAAAATATGCTCACACAGTCCAACCAGGCGGCAAGGCAGAGAACTAGCACACAGCCAAATACCGGTAGCAACTGGATGACAGGACTGCACACGAGAGCCGACTATAAAGTTCAACTGGCGTAAGACAAACTTAGACGAAGACAACAAGAGCTAAGCTAACAAGGACTTAACAGCTACACAGACACGTTTGACACACGTACGACAAGGACCCAACGAGGGATACAGACAACAGGGGAGACTAAATACACACGAGGTAATCAAGGGAACGAGACACACCTGGGAGACAATCAACTGGGAAGACGCAGAGACAGGACTCACAGGAAGCAGGATAATACAGAGAAAACTCAAAAATAAAAATACAGAAACACAGATCGTGACAAATACTCATAATATTTGTTGGTCAATACAATTTATTATGGTTCAGAGAATTAATTTTAGACTAGATTATAAGGAAGTCAGAGTTTCAGCTGTTTTTAAGTTTTCTGGAAGTTTGTTGATTTGTGGCGAATAGAAGCTGATTGCTGTTTCTTCATGTTTGGTTTTGTTTCTGGGATGCAAAGCAGAACCAGAACACCTGAGATGTCTAGAAGGTTGGTAAAACAGCAGATCTTTAATGTATTGTGGTGCTAAGCCATTTAGGGATTTATAAACTAGCAGCAGTATTCAAAGTCCATTCAAAAATTAAAATTAAAATTCAAAACTGTTTTACTAATCCCAAAGGAAAATGAAGTGTTGTTGTAACTCATTAATTAAAAGTCTGCAAATGGTTATTGTAGATGGTGATGGAAGTTCACAGGAAGGATCTCTTGTCTGTCTTACAGCAAATTTGACCAAGCTTCTGACTGAAGATACTCTGTTTTCCTAAGACAGTCTCATGAAGAGGACAGTCAGGGTTGTCCATAATTTTCTTGATTTTCTAATCAAGAAAATTAAGAAAATTAATTCTCTGCATCATCATCATCTGGAAATAATGATCAAGGTCAAGGATCCAGTGGAAGGGCTTTAGAACTGGGAGATGTGCTCTATCTTTCTGACTTTTCTGGAGCAGCTGCATCTGACTGATTGATTTTTCAGGCAGACCTTTGAAAACAGTGTTTTAGTAATCAATGACCAACACATGGATGAGTTTCTCTAGATCTTGCTGAGACATTAATCCTCTAATCCTGGAAGTATTCTTCAGACTTGCAACTAGCACTGCAGTGGAAGGAAGTGAACAAACTGCTTTTATCACTTTCCTTCTAGTTGCTGTACTTTACGTTTTATCAGACTAAATCATATTGAAGGATTTAACATGAAAAAATATTTTAAAAAAGTAAACATTTGAACATTGACAGCACACTATTTTTGATTCCATCATTATGTTCCCCAAAGACTTTTGCACATTTAAGTCTTTGTTGTATGATTTTCAGCCTCAAATCTCTTCTTCATAATAAAGGTTATTTTGAACACATCTTGGTATTTCTTCTGAAATATGGCATAGGTTTAGGATATCAATACATTTAAATGTGAAGACAATTAGAACAGTACAAGAACTTCATATATGTTTATATTACTATAGATATATTGTCTTTTCACATCTGCCTGCTGACAATCGATGAAAAGCGTGAGTCCATATGTGAAGCAAAAGCAGAAAGAAACCTTCAAATGTCTCCATCTGAAATGGAGAAAGCTTCACAGCTCACATTTTTCCATCAGTAAGTGTCTCTTTTTCATCGAATAAAAAATCAACAATAAAGTAACATTCCCAAGGTCACAAACTGTGCTAACCTTTGCTTAGTTTAAACTCAAATATTAGTCAATTTGACTGGTTCCACTCTGTGGGGTCCAGACCTGTTGGCACCACTTCCTCACCTTTAGCCTCAGATCAATCCCTCCACATCCTGTCGGCTGTGTTTGCACAGCTTGATACCCAATGCTCGTACTAATATAGTACATTACCTCCAAGCAGAGCAAATGATTGCAGTGTGTTGTAATGTGAGGTGAATGCAGCTGGATCATCAAAGAAGGTTGAGCTGCCAGATCTGTGATGCTCAGAACTGGATCTGATAATTAGATAAAACTGAACACCTATTGTAATTTTTTTTAATTTCCACTGCTTTTTCTTAGTTATTATATTATTATTATTATTATTATTATTGTTATTATTATTGTAGACATATTTTTACCCAAAGAATAAGTATGTCTACCTGCAACCTCCCAAGCTTTTTTTTTTTCACAACATATACAGTGTATGTAGTTTTTTTTTTTTTTTTAACACAGTTACTCTTTAATTCAAAAGAGAAATGCTGCCCGGCTGAAGAGGCAAAGCTCCAGAGAACATCAGTTCAGTGCTGTAGCTTGTTTGCAGCAGAGGACTTCATTAGCATCACTAGAAGCTAAGACGTGTTCTAACTTTTGAATTGGTGTTCCTTTACTTACTTAACTCCACAGTTTCTACACTGTAAGTATTCATTAAAAAACAGAGGCCACAAGGTTGTATGTGAAAAACTCAATGGTCCTTTGCCAGCAGGTTTCATGCAATTGGACACAACTGATCATCAAGAGTGATGACTTCACTTCCACCCTTTCTTCACCCTTGTGTCATTCAAATGCTCGTGCATGTTGGAGGATTTGAGTGTGTGGTGTGTCCCAATTCTCCACATCCGGGTTTAGCCCCGTTCCTTTTGGGTCCTATTTTAGCACTTCTGCTAAGCCATCCAGGAAGACTTCGGTGAAGTGTATTTCCAACAATTCATTACTGCATGTGACATTTTGAATTAAAGGGTGGAAATATGGCTTTTTTTTTTCGTTTTTATAAAGAAAAAAAATAAAGTTGTATGATAAGACAAACAGTTTTCAGATTTAAAGTATTGAAATATTTTTTGTTTTACTCTGCTGGACATGTGTGAATACAATGAATTTTGCTCTTTATTCAACAAGTTGTAGTAAAACACTTTTGAACAGTCAAATATCTCCAGCAGTGACTTTGGAAAGTAAAAATACCCATACAGTACATTTAAAATCAATTTCTTTGTTGTAGTTAAACTTTTTAGTAGCACAAACACCTGATTAGTGAGCGGTCCACCATTTTGGATGTTGAAGTTGACATCCAGAGGAGTGCTGTTCCAGTTCTCTCATTTTTTCATACTTGTAACCTGCATACTTGAACTCTTGTTAACTTTGATTGAGTCCACACTTCACAGAAGGGCGTAGGGTGATGAGTGACTATCGGGGCTGAGCCTTAGTCTTTTGGACTGTGTGCAAATATACAACAAATTACTGTATATTTTTACAGTTGAATTAGATCAAGTACTGGACCTACTGGGGGCAACAAACTTCCCTGCTATTCATCCATTCTAACATCAGATTGCTATCTGTTTGCCATCATTTTCATATGCATTGTGTTATGCCTTGGTTGTAAATAGTGGAGTGATTTATGTAGTTTAGAGAGATCTAATATGGTACGGCCTTAGATTTATTTTCAAAATAGCAAAAATTTATTTATTGGCCCTAAAAACTTTTTTTTGCCAAACAACTCTCTGATTTGTAAATATCTAAACAATTCTGGATTCTGTAATCCAAAAATAATAGAAGCTCATAATTTCTCCCTCCTTGAACAAAACTGTATGTTGCAGGATTTTTATTTGACCATCACTGTGCTGTCTTATCCTGTTGGGATGTTTAGTCCTGGGGAGACTGGAAACTGTCAAATTGGAACTCTAATTTGATGAACCTGCTGATATTTCCCTGCTAAATCCAATGAAACCAGAAAAAGAGTAATAAACAATGACAGTATGAAATATGGGATGTATATTTTTTATTCCTGAACAATTTAGCCTGTGTGGCTAGATTTTTTTTTTATTCTTGGGATGTGGCATTCTGATTTATGTGACCTGATAAGAAGGAAAACTACCCGGCCTGTTGACCTTAGTATAACAGAGAGAAGAGGTGTGGCCATTATGGATGATTTGAAAAGTCAAAGACACTTAGGCTAAAGCATGAAAGGTCTATGAAACCCTGTGACTTTTCGTGAAGCAAAAATGTTAATCTTCTTTCACTAAAAGTTCTTCTGTGAAATAATTTTTACTATTTTACACATATTCTCTGGCCTGATGACCACTCAGGACCCTGCAAGGATAAACATGTTCAGATAATGGATGGATGGAAGTTATGTTTTTACTCCAATCATTTCCAAAACTGTTCTGCAGGTAGATAGAGATTCGGAGTGTGTGACAGTGCAAACATCAGAGTGTTTGAGAGGCAAGAAAAAGTGAGAGAGATCATAGATATGCAGCCTCACTTCCTCCCACCCCAGGGCTCCCTAATTGAGTGGAGGGGTTTGTTATATAAACAAGTGCAGCTCAAGTTGAAAATGTAATAGCGGGAGAGCATGCATCATGCATTCTGAAAATGATATGTTCCAGTGGGTGAATGCTGGTGTCAAAAGGTGCTGATGAAGAGCTGGTTATCGGCATGGAGAGCCTGCACTCTGTGAATCCTCACCTCTTCTTCACGCCGCTGAACACAAGCGTCTCTAACTGTTCTATTTCTGTACCCACCAATAGGAAAACGCTGCTGCTCATCGTTCTACATTTGAAAAGCCTGCTAAAGTGGTAATCTGCAGGATCTTTGTTATTTTCCCTTTTTGACGTTGTCTACGTGTTTGCTGCTAAGTGCTCATTAATCCAGTTTCTGCTACACACTCCCCCTGAGATCAGTGACTGAGTTTCGCATCCAGGAGTCTTTTTACATGTGTTTCTGAAGTCGCAGTTTCTCTCCATAGCAAGTCTTTGTGTCAAGCATGTAGATACTGTTTCTCCCACTAGTTTGAGTTTCAAGCAGAGCAGAAACTCAGAAACAAGAAAGTCAGAAGTTTAAGTCATGATGACAATAATTACTCTGTAGAGACCAATTGAACAGAAAGATGCTGTGGAGATGAGATTATAAAGTCATTGTCAGTCAAACTTTCAAGCAGGCAGGAACAATGTCAAGATGATAGGAAATACAAATGAAAGAACCTTCTACATCCTGACAGTAACTGCCTGAACCTCCGATGTTCCACAGCTTTTAACTCAGTAGCTGTTACCCTGTCATGAACACAGCTTTATGAGTGAGCATCATTGACAGCAACGATTTAAAGAGAAAACAAAAAGTGAGATTTGCTGATGTCAGAGAAAAACTAAAAAGGCCACATCTCTGGGCAGTGTCCATCACCACCAACTGACTGGATGAATGCTGTCCTCAGTTTGCATAAAGAATGTTAGTCATATATTGGGCCTAGAAGACTCCTTTCTACCAGAAGACCTTGAAACAGAGTGGGACCTTAAGATGAAGCACATTTGGATTACACAGTAGATTCAAAGCTCTGTAGCATGTCCAACCTTCAAAGACGGAAAAAAATCTCAAAGTAAAATGAAGATTTTGAAGTGGCCTAGTCAAAGTCTTGACTTAAATCTAAATATGATACTGTGGCATGACTTTAAACAGGCTGATCATTGTCAAAAACTCTGCAGTGTGACTGAATTTAAAATGTTTTGTGAGTAGAAGGATGGACCAAAATTCCTCCACAGTTATTGCATGGATGGCACAAGCATTTATAAGAATCAGGAGGCATTTGAATGTTTTGGAAATATATATATATACGTATATATATATATATATATATATATATATATATATATATATATATATATATATATAATATATATATATTATATATATATATATATATATATATATATTATATATATATATATATATATATTTTACATTTAGTATTTAGTCAGTTTATCTTTGCCTTAATTTGGAGCGATGGTGGCAACAGAGGTAGGAGTTTCATCATCAGTGTGAATGTGTTGGAAATGACTGATTTCATTATAAAGCCTCCTTGAAGGTCCAAAAAGGCAGATAAATTGGCCGGGTGATAAATGTATCCTATATTATATATGCATATAGTATATCATGTAAACAGCACCGTCAGAGATGCAATACATATAACAGGTGTGTGAATGATGTAATCGCCTGACTGTTCATTGCAGACAGTCCACATTATTAGCAGAAATAGAGGGCCCAAAACCACATTTCACTTAGGGCCCCATGGAGGCTTGGCCCAGCCCTGGAAATGGCTGTGAAGTAAGTTTTTAACAAGGAAATTAATTCATAATTTACCAAGTTGGGCAATTATTTTTGACATTGGCCCAGAATGGATTAAAAAGCTTCTTTTTTTAACTAAATAAAAAAATTACACAGCAATAATTTTAAACTTCAAACTCAATATTTACTTTAAGCTAATTTAGCTACCAATATAAATGTTCAATGATTTGATTTGAAGTCAATTTAGCTTGTGAGTTAAATATTCAATTGGTTAACTAAGAAATGCGCTAACCATGCTAAAAATGTATCTTAACTAGACATTTGTCTTATGACAAGCTAACTAGCCCAAATTATTGCTGTTCATTATTACTGTGTAACTTTACTAATAGAATAATGCTTATTTAATTTTCTCTGTTTTTTTTTGTCTAATATTGAAATTAGTTTAATAATCTAAAACACTCAAGAGTGTCAAAAAGGAAACACAGAAGAGTTTTCACAAACATAATTACATTGCACCCAACTGTAACTTCAGAGAAAAGAACAGCATGAACAAGGAATGAAAGCTGCAGGGATTATTAGGGCTCTATTTTCATGGTTGATAGTTGAAGTTTAAAGTGCTTGAATTGTTGCTGAGAGAATTGAAGGAGTTCTGAGTAACCAGGAGTTACATTAATTAGACATTAGAAATCAGAACATCTTTAATTTAAGACACAGCATCGATCAGCATCATGCACACTTACACACCCACAAAGGCAAAAAGTGCTCCTCTACATTTTAAAACAGAATAATGCCTTTTAACAATAACCACCTCTGCGGTTTAGCTGCTATCTATAAAGCTTGCACAGCATAGCGCTCGGTAAATAGGAGATGGAGAGTCTGGTGTGAATCAATAAAAGCCATCAAACACCTGAGGGGTCCCCCAATTTTCCCACAAACCACTCCACCCCCTGGGCAGGGGGGAACAATAGCAGGGCATCAATACCTGCAATTGGGGAAAAAAGGGCAGAAAACAGTGGGCATAACACACAAGTGGGTAACCTCTCCTTCAGACGGCAAATGGACACACAATCGTTTGCATCAATTCAGTCCAATAGGAGATGGAGGGCAGGATGGGTATGGGGTGCCATTAGACAGTATTGGTGTAGAAAGTGGGCGCTAGAGAGAAAGAAGGGGTGTGAAGGTTTATAAAGCAGATAAAGATGGAGACGCAGGGGGGATATAGGTGTTTTCAATTACCTCCAAATTCAGAGCAATTTCCTCCTCTTTCTGACCACACCTCCCACTGCGAGACTGATGAGAGTCCTGAACAAAGGGGTGTGGAGATCGCGATTGTTTGACTGCAGGTTGGTGGGGAGAAGCAGGAGGAGGTCAGTTTTCATCCAACTGCTTTGTTCAACCTTTCTTTGTCACCTTGCATCTTCTGCACTGGTTCCCTTTCTTTTTCTCTTTCTCTATCTCTTTTCTTTTGCAGTGGATAGAAACTTCAGACAGCAATTCAACTTGTGTGTGGATGTTGATAAGCCCCTTCCGGAGAGTAAGAGATACTCTTGTGCAGCCTAAAACTTCCACACACACACAAGCAGAGCCTTGCCTCATTCAGTAGGAAACGGACTGCTTCTGAATTACAGTGTTTAAATTTAGTCTGACAGTAACATGGAACATCTGATCTCAATGATTTTTATTTCCTCTAAATAAAAAAAACTCAAAAAGCAAACGCTGGGAAGTGTAATGTTTCAAATAAACTTACAGCAGATGCTTTGTGTTGCTATGTTGCTCTGAAAGCCCCTCAGCACTCTGATGAAAGTACCTGCCCCTCCTGGCAATTTAAATTCTTTATTAGAGGGACAACAAGGGAATTCAATATAAGGGTTAGGTGAAACATTTTCTTGAATGTCAGTTTGTGTTCATATTACTGCCTGAGTCAGGATCTAACATGCCGGCAGGTGGGTTGAAGAAAATGGATCAGTGTTTTGAAGATAAAAACATTATACAAAATAAAATTTGAATGACATATTTGACCATAGAGGCTATTTTGTGGTTTTAGTTTGAAGTACAAAAATAAACACAAGAAGAAGATGTACTCATTATTCTCCAACGTAATGTAGACCCGCAAGAGCCTCTCTGCAGGAGACAGGAAGTGTCATCTGTCTATGTCAGCATACAGAATGCCAGGTCACTTCCTCCATCCTTTCACACAATCACTGTGACACTACAGCAGTTATTCCAGGATTCCTGCCCATGCACATTTACAATAAATGTTACACAGATGCTCAGAAAACTCTGAGCTGCCAACTTCATGATGTGTTTTCTTCTTCTGATTTTACTAAAATACTACAGGTAACTAGTTCCTATGTGGTGCAGAGGGCCTGTCAGTAAAAGCTGTAAAGACTTAGTGTAGTTTTTACAGGAAAAGAGATTTGACAGAAAATCTTCAGAAATGTTGTCTCATTCATTGAAACATCCATTTAGAACATCGCTCCATGTTTTCGTTTACTTTAGAACAAACATGATGTTTTAAAGTCAACCCACAACAGGACAAGTGTAGAAAAACACATGAGAAAAAAAGAGAAGATGTTTATAGCTGATTTGAAACATGCCACAGTAGCGCCCCCTGTGGTGAAAACGTTTCCTATGTGTGTATGTATGAAGTAAGATCAGAAAAAAATATTTATGTTTTTGCAAGTTCTGAGCAATAATGGCTAATTTCAGATGTAGATGGAGAGAGTGACACATATATTAAAATCCTATTCATGAGTAATTCTAGCTATTCTATAGTTTATTTTTATGTAGTTGTGGACTGTTGAGAACCTGTTGGAGAATGTGAAAACTGATGTTCACAGCTGCTCTCCACACAGTCTGACTGTACTTGACCTCACCTGCACATGTACAAATCTCATTCTTTGTAGACGTGAAAGGCTGTCCAGAAGACCTGCAGTGACATGGAAGCTGAATACAAATTCACAATCCCTTTTCAGATTTGGATTTGTAAAATATTGAAAGCTATCATTTTCTTTTCACTTTACACTTATGCATGAACTTTTATTTTTGTCTATCACATAAAATCCCAAATAAAACAAGTTTGTACATGTGAAACAAAATATAGGTGCAAAATGTTAACAGCCATAATAATTATATTAATACACTTTAATTTGGTATGTGTAGAATCAGTTCAGAACAAATGTCTCACTGCATTTTCTTAAAAAATAACTAATTCAGTCACACATTTCATTCCAAGCCACTAAAAACTATGACAGTATCAATGGATTTTTGTCAAGAGACTGTTGTAAACACACATCATACAGACTGTGTGTGTTTTATGTGTTTCTACAGGTTGAATGTTGTGTAATCGCATTCTAAGCAGGATATTCAAGTATAAACTAACAGATGAGGGTTATTTTTATGTTTTTAGTGAGGTGACATTTTAATGCAACCAGCAAATAGGAAGTTGATCAGGATTGCTTGTAGAAAACCTTCAATATTAAAATCCTCCCACTATCTTTGATCTTGCAGTGAATGAAAATTCAAGCTTAAGCAAAAGCTACAAAATTTTCTCACATGCAGTCAAGCAGGGATATTGGGTAGGACCACATAGTTATTGTAAAACAAGAAATTTGTTTCAGTAACAATATTGCAAATGGCTGCCATTTCAAAAGGTTGAGCCTTGTTACTTTTTCTTGAAGCGGTAAAGCTGGTCTCAGTTGGATCCTGTAGCCTGCACATGGCAGAACGTAACCCAACCTGTGGGAAACACTAAGCTTCATCCCAATTAGCAGTCATTCCCTAAAACGACCTACAGGGAACCGTCCACTACCAGTGATGTCAATGGTTTTCCACTGCAATGGGAGGAGACTACTTCAGGCCTTTGAGCAAAGATCGCTTCTGATCACAGCATAGCCAACACTGCCACCTAGTGGACTCATTTCACATCATAACAGGTTTGGAAGAAATAATTTACCTTACCCAAGTTGTTGACCAAGAGATTTGCGTATTTTGGTGTTTAACTACTGGTGGCTTTTCCATTAAGTAAAACAAAAACTTCAGTTTAAATATTTAAAATAAAGCTATAAATATTTGTCCATATGCTTGTAGAACTCTGCCCACCACCCTCTAGATGACTTGTTCCAGGTGTTCAATTACCCTTTGTAAAAGTCTTAAGGCTGCAGGGGACCCCAAATCATTTCACTCTGGTTTATAGGGTTTCCCAGCCACCCCCTTATTGTGGTTTCCTTCTCAATCCTGCATGCATTACAGCTGAAAAGAACATTTTCACTTAATCTAGTATAAAATCCAATCAATAAGTGCACAACATAAAAACCAGAAACATGCGTGTCAAGAATGCATTTATTTAGAACACAGAAAATTGCAAGAGGTCACAAGTTAACAGGACAAACAGGAACAACATTAACAGAAGAATTTAGGCCAAATCCTCTTCACCCTCTTCCTCAAACTCTCCCTCCTCCTCAGCAGTGGCATCCTGGTACTGCTGATACTCAGACACCAGGTCATTCATGTTGCTCTCTGCCTCAGTGAACTCCATCTCATCCATACCCTCACCGGTGTACCAGTGGAGGAAAGCTTTGCGCCTGAACATGGCTGTGAACTGCTCAGAAATGCGCTTGAACAGCTCTTGGATGGCTGTGCTGTTGCCAATGAACGTGGCAGCCATTTTGAGCCCACGAGGAGGAATGTCACAGACTGCAGTCTTGACATTGTTTGGGATCCATTCTACAAAGTAGCTGCTGTTCTTGTTTTGGACATTGAGCATCTGCTCGTCCACCTCCTTCATGGACATGCGGCCACGGAAGATGGCAGCCACAGTCAAGTAGCGGCCGTGGCGCGGGTCGCAGGCAGCCATCATGTTCTTGGCATCGAACATCTGCTGGGTGAGCTCAGGTACTGTGAGTGATCTGTACTGCTGGCTGCCTCTGCTGGTAAGGGGAGCAAAACCTGGCATGAAGAAGTGCAGACGTGGGAATGGCACCATGTTCACAGCCAGCTTGCGCAGGTCAGCGTTGAGCTGTCCAGGGAACCTCAGGCAGGTTGTGACGCCACTCATGGTGGCAGAGACCAAGTGGTTGAGGTCACCGTATGAGGGGGTTGTGAGTTTGAGTGTGCGGAAACAGATGTCATACAGGGCCTCATTGTCAATGCAATAGGTTTCATCGGTGTTCTCTACAAGCTGATGGACTGATAATGTGGCGTTGTAGGGCTCGACGACTGTGTCGGACACTTTTGGGGAAGGAACTACACTGAAGGTGTTCATGATGCGGTCAGGGTACTCTTCACGGATCTTGCTGATCAGGAGGGTACCCATGCCAGAGCCTGTACCACCACCGAGGGAGTGTGTGAGCTGGAATCCCTGCAGGCAGTCACAGCTTTCCGCCTCCTTCCTGACCACATCCAGGACGGAGTCCACCAGCTCAGCACCTTCTGTATAGTGGCCTTTAGCCCAGTTGTTGCCAGCACCACTCTGACCTGCAAATAGAGGGCCAAAATTCTTACTCAAGACATTTTCACAGGTAGCACAAGTTTTGATTTAAACTGTAAGCAACGCACCAAAAACAAAGTTGTCTGGCCTGAAGACCTGGCCAAAGGGTCCAGATCTGACAGAGTCCATGGTTCCTGGCTCCAGATCCACAAGCACGGCACGTGGCACATACTTTCCACCTTTACAGTAGAGACAGAACAAAATTAAGTTTGAATACAACACTGGTCTATTGAACCCAATAAAAGCAGTAATATTTACCAGAAGCTTCATTGTAGTAGACATTGATCCTGTCCAACTGCAGGTCACTGTCTCCATGATAAGTACCAGTTGGGTCAATGCCATGTTCATCACTGATAACTTCCCAGAACTAGAACACAAAAAATTAAATGTAATATACAAAGACGCAAAACCAGCAAGGAAAAAAAAAGAAAAGAAAAAACAGATTAGGGCGCCATTTCAACGTTGACGTCCCTTCCCGCCGCAGCGCGCACCTTAACGCCCCTATTGGTTGAAGAGGTTATGAATTTCAAACCTCCCAGCTACGTCACTAACCGTCCTCCCAGATGCCGGGCGCCATTCAAAGCCAGCAACTAGTAGGCCTCAGCCGCCTCAATTAAAAAAAAAAAAAAAAAGCCAATTTTTAAATGTTCATCAAGTTACATAATCGGCCATTACACACCACAATGTGATGAGCTTTGGGTGTCTACGTCTTAGTGACTACTTTTTTTTTTTTTTTTTTTTTTTTTTTTTTACACCAAGACATTTCCAAATGTCTATGGATTAAAGAATGGCGTTTCAAGCATCGTTTGTGCAGTTTCAAGCTGAACCCGCACGACATATTTCCTATTGAACAGGGTTTAAAACATTGAAAAACATAAGGGAACACAAAATAAAACTTAAAAAAAAAGCCCAAAAATATTTTTTTAAATTGATACATATGCAGCTACCGCGACAAAAATTAATGCTTCCACGGCTTCTCCCACATCGATTCATGTTTTAGAGCAAATTAATGGTCGAGTCGAGAAAGTAGGCCACAGTAATATTCCCAGGGTGTGGTTACGGAGGCGCAGGGAGCACAAAGAGCCGGCTTTTATGACAAAGAACAAAAGCATTTGATGTAAAAATTAATTTGCAGCAACACATGTTCGCTTACCTTGGCACCAATTTGGTTTCCGCACTGGCCAGCCTGAAGATGCACAATTTCCCTCATTTTGATGATAACTCGGTGTAACACGTCAACAGAATCTGCTTTGGTTTGCCTGTAAATGCGCACTAACTGTGTCGCTTCTCTCCTTTATAGAACAATAAGCCTCCCACCTCACGTTTCCATTGGCTATTTCATGTATGCGTGTTTTACAGATGCAGATCTCTACCAATGAGATTTAACTTGCTTATGTGCGATTGGACCGATAAGCTGTCAATCAAATTCATTTTAGAGACGTTAGACCTCACCCTCCATTCCCGCCCCTTTTATCCAATGACTGCAGAACGGAAATGCACCTCGGCGAACAGATTTTACCCGGTTCTTCAGAACCGCACTTTTGCATGTGAGGGTACATATTAGGTTAAGTTAAGTTTCTATATTGCAACCGAAGACAGACTAGCCTGGTAAACTATCGTTTAATTCAGGCAAAAGTCAGATGATACTTCATTTTCCTACACCACGTGGCTCAAAAAGCACAAAGGTCCAGTTCAGAAACGTCATAGCGGAAGCTGTTGTAACAGAATTTAGCAAAGAGGGAGTGCACAGCTTCCGCCTTAATCCAGACGGTAACAAAGTATCTTTTTTAGCAGCTATGTAACTGCAATCTGTAGGTCAGTGTGGGCAGCTGTTAAGGTGTTTCAAACGACCAAATCACATTAATGTTACCGTTTATCTTTTAAAAAATTCTAAATTAAAGAATCTTTTTTAATTATTATTATTATTCATGTGATTCACCTGCAAAAATCAAAAACAATATTATAAAATCTTTATTTTATAGCCAAATTTTAAATAAAAATGTTAGTGGTTGCCTATATCAAAAATTATTTAAGCCATTATATGGACAATAAACATTTACCTATGATGATAATGTGCTCCAAGTCTGCTTTGAGCTGTTCATTACATTGATACAACCCTAGGTTAGAACAAAAGGGAAAAAATAAACTTAAAGCTGGAAGATGTGTGAATAATTTTGAATTCATTTGACACATTCATTACACTTAACATATTCAAGATTCTGCTGACTTGATGTAAAGGGACACAGTTTTGCTGCTTTAATGAACATATATGGGTCACAGGTGGTTCGAAGTATTTTGAATGGTATAGTTCCTCATATACTTGTGAATACAGACGTGCTCCTTGATTGTTGCCACATCAGTCAGGCATTTCCACTGCGTGATTTTGAACATTTATTGTTTCCTACTTTTTTAATTTTGTTGAGTATGGCTGAACCCAGTGTAGGTTTTCCATGGATCTGCACATCCACTGACACGGTAATAATTCAGACCATCATTTTTGTTGATTATTTCTTATATGTGTATGTTAAGTCTCATTAAATGTGATTCAATGTTCTATCAGCAAAGGCCTAGGTGTTCATGCTCATGATTTAGACTGTTTGCATTGTAAGGTCATCTACAAAGGACCTCTCTGTTAATTCAGTGTTATAGCTGTTACAGAGAAGATGAGTCAAAACTTAAACAAATGAGCAACTAGTTTCCCTCTGTGCTGAAATCTGTCCATACTAAGACATTTGAGAGGGATAATCACTAGTCATTATGGGTGGAAACTCAATGCAAACCATCTGGATTCCAAACTTTTGGTTGACTGACACAACTGTTTGGACTCAGCATGTTTATTAAACACCTACACATTAGAAGAGGTGGATTGTAAAATTAACTGGAAATATCAAGTTTCATGTTACAAATGTTATAACACAAGATAATCTCACTGCATTTTCCTTTGAAATCTTTACTTAGGTTATATTAGTGGGAGTCTCCGGAAATGGTGGACTTTCTTAATGATCTCTATTCATTCTGCTTGCTTGCAGTCTATATCCTTTGAGCAGAATCTAATCAATTATTCATCGATCTCTTTCTTTGGGGAGGATGTGTTGGTGTGTGGTTTAGGCTCACAGTGTCACTTTGAATCAGGTCAGCAGGAAATTAATCAGAGGAAAATTCTCTCAGAGAGGCAAAATATCTGCTTCCAATACAGTCAGCTAATTTTCCATTTTGAATCTAAGTACAGTGTTATGTTGTGACAATCGAGCATGTCCGGTGAGGTCTGTCTGCAGTGTGAAACTGCATTGATCTACTGCAAGCTATACTTCTCATGATTCAGCATCTTTCAGGGCACTGCAGCATTCAGCACTCCCACTCTAACAACATAAAATAAATATTACAAAAGAGGGTTGGACAAAAATTGAGGTCATAATGCTTTTACAAGATGATGCACAAATTTTCTAAATCTGTAGTATGGCTACTTTGAAAAAAACACAATTGTCAAAAAGAAGAGAAACTTAAAATGAGTAGACAATTATATAAAGCTGCAAGAAGCTTTTTCTTGGTACTTTTGTGAAGTCTGCTGGACAAATCGGAATTATTTTTAGGTTGTTCTTAGCAATTATAAGAATTTGATATAAAAGTCAAGTCTAATATCACCATAAAACATGGTAAAATTTTGCCAACATGGTGCATATCAAAGAACACAGACTAATTTAATTGAATTTAATATGAATAGTTCTTGGTAAAAATTATTCAAAAGATACAGTTCATCCATCGATTGTATATAACCTGCTTCTCCTTGCAGGGCCAAGCCCAAGGTGGGAGCTTGTGCCTTTCTCCAATGCTCGTTTGGCAAAAGGCAGGATGGACAGATTTTCAGATAACCTCATGTTGCAATATTTGGAGAGAATGCACACATGCACCAGGACAATATGGACTCTCTATGTAGAAAGACCCCAGGTCAGGATTTGAAACCAGAACCTTCTTGTTTAAAGTGCTAGCAACTGCTCCACGCCGACGCCCAGGATTCAGTTCAGAATTACGTCTTTATGTATGTCTTTATGTACTGCCAAAACACACAGTTATCCCCAGGTTTTACAAGACAAGTAGGTTAAAATTAATATCCATCCATCTGGTGTCCAGATTGCAGAGAACCTAAGCAGGGAGATCCAGACTCACCACAGACCTTATGTAAAAGCTACAGATCATGATCTGATGAAGCCAATAGGACCACATCATATGCAAAGAGCAGAGACAAGGTCATAAGATAAGATCACCAACCAGATCCTTTCAATACCTTGACTGTACCTAGAAATTCTGTCTATAAAAATTCTGAACAGAATCCATGACAAATGTTAACTTTGGTGAAGTCCAATTCTTAACTGTTCATTAACCAGGGACAATTTTTAAAAAAAAATCTCAATTGTTATTATTTGTGGCAGTATCTTAACCACCCAGTACAAAGAATGTTGTAAAAAATATATATTATAGGAAAACATGAAAAATATTATGTACTGTCAAACTTCCAACAGGATGAATCTGAATTAAACTTCCAGGGCTGGTCCACTGTTCTATAAAGAATCTGGACCATATTGGGTCATCACAGGGTAACTGTGACTCAGTGGGTGGAGGAGTTGTCTTACCATCAGAAGGTTGTTGGTTTGATTCCAGCTTCTCCCCGTCTGTCACATGTTGAGAGAGCATTAACCCTAAGTTGCCTGCTGATCTGCATATGAGTGAATGCAATTGGGTGAATGTGGCTGCAGTCTAAAACACTTAGAGGGGTCAGTGTGACTAAAAGATAACATTTTTGTCTATTTACAATTTCACCATTTCTTGTTCCAGATCTGAAATACAAACCTTGTCTTATTCTACACTGAACAGAAATTAAGTTGTGACAGCATTCTGTCACAACTTGTGAATCTATAGCATAGATGCTATTTTATAGTCAAACCGAATGTATCATTTTACTGCTAGTCATAGTCCCAGACTGCATGTTGTTCTTTAAACTGTTTACATTAAACACCATTATATGGCACTTTTATAATAATGAACAAAAGTAATGAAAAAAACCCCCAAAGTGACAAAAGAAAGGTCCAGTTATATCCAGTAGATACTGTGGGTATTAAGTTGGTCGAGCACACAGAGATGGGACCAGCTGGTCTAATGTCAGTAATGAGAACCACTGAGTCACCGCATCCGGATAAAACCGGTCTGACTAATGCTTTCAGACCAGAACTCACTCAAGCTACACATGAGACCCCAGTAAACACACGTTAGGACATTGTGTTTTGTCCTAACGTGTGAGAAACTGTCAAACCTTGATTTCTACCTGATTTAAGTTAGAGACAATAAAAGAAGAGTGAAAACAGTTATTGAACTAAAAATATCGCTTTGTGCAGAATTTTAGGTACAATACCACAACATCCTCTTGAGGCTTGAATTCATTTTATTGGATTCAAGGACTGCAGAGCGCTAACTGTTACACCATAGAAGTCTCTTGGCATGTATCAGATCACACAAGTGAATCCCTCTGTTTCACCTACAACACCCTGTGATAAACATAACTTGGGGGGGGGGGGAGACTTTTTCTGTCTGGTTACAAACCTGAGACATTTTGCATGTTAAGCAAAAATATCCACTACAATACAGAAACTGGTCTTCTTTGGGTAGTTCCCATGAAATGGTCCAAATTTGTCAAAGGCTAATTTTAATGATGGGCTGTAGAAAATACCAAACATTAATACTACAGAATATGCAATATGGCATGTGATTCTTTCACAGAGCACATAAACTTGTAGATGAACAAACATCTATCCTTCTGCCTGAGTTCAAATTACAGTCCACAAACTAAACCTGAGAACAACTACAGTACGCAAAATGCTGCTTTATGCAAAAGATGAGGTGCAACACCAGAAGGCCCTACAAAGACTTGAACTCACATCCATGTATTTAAAGACAAGAGTGTTAAAAATTACACCATCACTTTGCATGTACCAGATCACACTCGTGAAATCGTCTATTTGACCTACAACAATGAACTGATAAGAAATGTTTCTGTCTAATTTCAAACCAGAGAAGTAGACATGATAGTCACTACACTACAGAATCGGATCTTCCATGAGTGGTTCAGTTAAACCTCAAACTTTATTTCACTTGAGCGTCTTGAAAATTCCTCTTAATAGATTATCTCCAGTCCGAATGAACAAAAATTTCAATGTGCAGAAAAGATGCATCCTGAAAGACTCACATCTTTATCGACAGTTAGGTTTGCCTCTACAGAATATTGACTCAGGGTGTTTGAATACAAATGCATGCAACTTTTGAGATCTATATTTGTGAAGAGAATAAAAGCTATGTTTATATTTCCTTCCACATCACAAATATCCACTATTTTGTGTCAGTCTTACACATAATATTCCAACAACATATTTAGAGAAGTTCAAAGAAAATTGAGTGAAGAAAAAGCTAAGGGGAGGAGTTGTATTTCTACAGCCTAGAGGAAAAGCAGCATTGAGATCTAACACACTTATCACAAAAAGAATGTAGCCATTCAGGTCCATGAAGCCTTACCTGCTGCTGTGAATGTGGTTCGGACAGGTCAGTAAATCAAAGACACCAGGATAGAAAAGTGAAAAAGAACACAAAGCATAGAACATAACAAGGAGTATAATAAAAGAGTTCTTTATGCTGGAAGGATCCACTGATCTTAACAATCCTGCTGGACATTATAATTCAATATCTCGTGCAGGTGCTGGAACAAAGTAAAAGCCATAGCATGCTGGGACCACACCACCACAACCTGTTGACTCAGGTTGTTCTTTTGTGCTGTTGTGGAGGCAAAGACCACAACTAACGCATAAAACAATCAACTTTCCTCAGTGAGTAGATAGTGGCAAAGCTCTGGCATTCGATCATATTTCCCTTTTATATCCACGTATTAAAATAATGAACTACTTTTTTTTATCATTACAGTTAAGCAATAATACATGAAGATAGAACATGTAGATTTCACAAAAATATGTAAAATGTAGCTTAGGTATGGTATTGAAAAATAAAACAAATAATTATTTTGAATCCTATCTCAATTTATTTTAGTTTTGATCTACATTTTGACCTTTTAACTCTGGATTTTGACCCTTGATCAAATCACCACTTGTCGTCACAGCAAGTACCATCGGCTCTGTTTCTGTTTTGTACCAGAAATGCAGAGATGCCAAGAATACAAATGTATAATCAGCTATATTCACCATCTTGTTGCACACAAACAAGAAATTTGGCTACACTTTGATTTCAACAAAATACATTTTAAACATAAATATAAATAAATAAAAAGAAAAACTTTATTGTAAATATGTGAATATGCAACGTTTTGACATAACAAGAAGACAAGGTTAAATCAGTGCAAAAATGCATGGTATGGATCTGGGTACTCTGTTTTGAAAGTAAAAGTCAGAAGTCCAGGATGTGAGGGGTCTGCAGAAATGTTAACCATTTTTCTGAACCCAGTGCAAGTTGTGAGTGGAGAGAAGGTCAATCCTGATGGTCTGTTCTGGAGACCTAACTGTTCAGTGCAGTCCTTCTTGAGTTGCTGGAGGAATCACTGTTTCTGCTGGGCTTTCTTCCAAACAGTCTGTATGAGGCCCAGCTCAGAACCAGAGAAAATGTACAACCCAGACACCAGTCGCTTCTGGGTCAAGAGTAAATAGTAATTTTATTGTCCACATCAACTTTATTATAAGAGTCCTTTATGAACATTTCTGGAAAAAACATAAAGGTGTTTCTTAGGACACAAACAAAGTGAATTTAAACACCAAATTCAAATCTACTGCTTCAACAACTTACAAACATTATGAAAAGGCATGAGAAAAAGTCTCACCATGCAAACGTTTTCAGCCATATCAGAACTTACAATATACTGAAAAATGACCTGATGGAATTTAAACATTCCATCAGGTCATTAGTGATTCATTCTCTAATAGAGAGCTTTTAAGATTTTTTTTTTCAAATTTACATGATCAACCATCAATGTAATTTCAGAAGGCAACAAAATCTAGAAGGAAATTGTTTTATAAGAAGTCTGTTTTTTGACCAGAGACTGACCTCAGTACCAGGCAGTGACATAAAACATTACAACAGTCAATAAAACTTCACAAAGTCAATTAGCTTGACCTTAGTATGCAGTGTTTCTCTTTAAAAAAAAGAAATAAAAGAATTAATGTCACCTTCACACACTGTATCACAGAAATGAGTCACTAGGTGGCGCTATTTTCCCACTTTGGTAAAGAGACGTTTTTTTCCTTCCTCTTATCGGACTGTTTACCAGCAGGGTGTCTTCAGATAAAACAAATTTCTCAGCGCAAATACAGTCTCCAGCAGCTCTGTACATCAACATTGCATTAGCTGACCCAAACATAGCACTTCAAATTCATGTTAAATAATTCTCAAGATTTCTCGCATTATGTAATATTTTTGTAATGACGTCATATTTTTTGGTCAGGGGAGCGTCACAGCATCAATGCCTTTAGAAATCAGTAAATTCAAACAGTGTTGTCAAACAATCAAATATGAATGAGTTTAGGTAAGTCAAAAATAATATGGCTTGGAAAGCGAAAAATAATGGAGCAAATACTAATAATGACAGTAATATTAAGATATATACTAAATGAGTATATATGAAAGCACAATTCAGAGTGTTATGTTGGATTTTAAAACATCCTGGAAGCCTTTCTTTAGTCATGCAAAATCAAAATTAACAAAGAATATTGCAGTGCTGGAAAAATAGGTATATGATAAACCAGGAATTAGTAACAATATTATATTGTTCAACTGTCACATCATGCTTATATTATTATGTGGAGTTTTGGGGAAACACATGGAAATGTAATTTACAGCAACTATGCAGATTAAACTACAAAGAAATAAGGATAATTCATAAAATGTTCCATCCATCTGGAGCACAGAAACTCCTTATATTAAAGATGAACAAGATGAAATGTATGGAACTTGTCAAACTCAAAACTGCTCAAAGAATGTACAGAGAAGGAAATAATTACTAGAAAATATATAAAGAATATTCTCAGAAAAAAGTAAATAATGAGGTAAGAGGATAAATAGATTTTAGAAAACAAAAAGTACAAACAAAATGAGCAAAGCAGTCAGAGTGAAACTGAGGAACAGAACTATGGATGTTGATTTGAAGTGCTGTGTGAACACAAATCAGAAGTCACAAATAAAAATAAAAAACAACTACTACAAAAGCACATGGATGTAAAAGAGTATCTGGTGCATAATGGAGGAAGGAAGTGTGTGGTGATGGCTAACTGTGACCTTGAGGACAAAATATATGTACATAATGTGTAAAATATATGAATCCACATGCAAACTAAGACAACTGAAGAAAGAATTTAATTTGCAGTGGCTTTTCCCTGTTCCTTTTCGAACTAAAATTAATCTTTCCTCAAGACCCTGGAGGTAGGAGTTAATCCTGTCACCAATAGATTGCTGGTTCAAATCCCTCAGACTGGTTCATCTCTGTCGTTACGTCTTTGGGGACGGCGCTTCACCCGCCTCGCCCGGCTGCTGGTGGCGGTCAGAGGGTCTGGTGGCGCTGGTGCATGCATGCATCAGGCTGCTCCAGGGCAGCTGTAGCTACAGTCCAGTAGCTCACCACCATCAGTGTGTGAATGTGTATGTAAGCATTGTGTGAATGTGTGTGTAAATAAGTGAATAACTGAATATAGCCTGAATTTGACTAGGGTTCTCTGAACTTTATGGAATGCTACACCAATAGAGACCATTTACACTTTTATTCTTTATGTTTACTTTTTACTTTTATTTTTATTATGTTGCTATTGAGATTTTTTGTTTAGATGTTGAAAGCAATCTTCAACTTAATTAGGATTTCTTGTTTGATTTCACTAAATATTTTCCATTTATTATTTTTTTTACAATTGTTTTAAGAATTTGTTTTTTTTGTGGAGTTTGCTCAACAGTTTCAGAGATCTGAATGATTCTTGTTAGGAGTATTTTGAGGCACATCAATATTCTCCTATCATTTTGTGATTGCATTGAAAATTTATTTTCTTCCTTCTTAGTTTTTCTTTTCTTAAATGTGTTTTATTTATTCTTGCTTTTGAGTCAAAGTAATGTGAAACCGAACAGGAAGTGACTTGGTCCTCCAGGCTTATGGACTGGAGGTGATGAGCTCCACATTGGGCCGCAATAGCGGCAGACGTTTAATCTGTAGGACAGTAGTTTGGTAGCACTATTTACCTTATTTTAAAGCAAATATTTATGTTCTTAGAGCCAGGAGGTGAATTGTCTGTAGGTTTCCAAAATAATCAAATCGGTGTAACAACCTGTTTGATAGAATTCAGAAAAAATGACTCCACAGATTCTTCTTTTAGATGCAAAACTCAACAGCTTTATTTATTTCAGAAGAGTAAATAATATGCATACTAATATGCATATTATTCATGCACATTAGTATGTGCATGATTATGCTTTACAAAGCATGGTTATGCTTTACAAATAAAACTGCACTAGACATTTCCAGGAAAAAATATATATATATTTGAAGCTTTATTCATTTTTCTCAGATCACTAATTACACTGTTCTGTATGTCACAATTAAAAAGAAAGAGAGAAAGAACAAAGACTCTCCCCTTCCCATCACCAGAAGTATGCAGTTTCTTTTCCCCTGAGCTGACTTCCTCTCTCTGGAGGTGTAGCCTGTAGCAGTCCGCCCTCTGCTGGCAGCTCGCTGCACAGCTTTTATTCTGCAACAAGACAGGAAATACTGGTAAAGAGTAAGTCAGGAAATAAGTAAACATATTAAATATGCAGATAGATAAGAATGTCTTGTGGTTTGCATGAAACCCTAGACTATTAAAATACAGAGCTCAGAGCTCAGAGCTCTGTAGCTGGCATAAATGTCTGGACTGGACCGTCTCCAGGTGGTTGGAAAAAATCTTTCAGAAGATGAAACTGAGTTGAGTTGCAATACAGCTGCCAAGCTAAGGTTGCTGCCCATCCTTTTTAGCCCCTGAACACAATCATGTTGCTGTGGATGTTTCACATGTGCTAAATGTCCCGTGTGTGTCTGTGGGCCTGCATGGTGGAATCATTTCCTTTCTCTTGTTATCTATACAAATGTCTATTCTTACTAATGGGACTGTTGGCTACTTGTGGCAAGTGTGTCCACATTGTATTGTTACACTTTATATTTATTTCTGTATATGTCTGCATAGTGTGATTGTATGGATAGCATGTGAGACAAAATAATAGAGCTTGAAAACTCAATCTATAGGAGAGTAGTTCTGTTTCGTTTACAAAGTAAAGAAGTTTTGCTAGAAGGAATTGACATGTGTTCTAATGGTTACCTTTAGGTGTTTTTTAGAACGTTTTCTGCAAAGAAACCAGAGTTTGTTATGTTCCCAGCTGGGCGGTATTGCCCAACCACAAAGACTTTGTTACCATCAGTGGCCATGCCAACACCAAGCTCCTTGGTGCTTTTCCACACCACCTGGGTAAAATGTCCTGCAGGACGACAGACAGAAGTACATTCAGACTGCGGTGTTAAACTCTCTGTTGAGTATTCCACCATGTTGAGGAAGATGGTCGTCTGCTGCCTCTTCAAGCTCTCTAATGACAAGACAATGATCATCTGCAGCATCTTTTCAGGATTGCCAGTATAAACCTATCTCTTCTACAGTATGATTTCATTTTCATTAAGCAATTTTTCAAAGGGAAAATCAGAAATGTTAAACTAAGTACATTTTTTCACTTTATGTTTAGCTCTTAGACAATAAGACAAATAATAATAGATGCAAACAACCATGACAGTTTCAATGTGACCTGGAGGATACAGGTCAATTTGGGATGATGAAGGTGTACATTTTTCTCATACATGTTTTTAATAGATCTATGTTTCAGTTAGAAGTTGTTAGGTGTGTAGTGCTTTACCAGTATTTGATTGGAATCCAGGTTTGCTGAAGTCATAATCCTTGATTTCACTGTACCAAGAATCTACAGGTTTTTTTCCTGAATCATTAGAGAATAAACAGGTGAGAATGCAAAAAACAGACTGGAACGTTAAAGGCTGTTACATGATCTATGGAAACATTAACTTCTTCTTTTAGTAACAAAACATTAAGCAAACAGTGACTCTTTGTTTTCTCCATTATCTTTTTATAACTTGAACCTAATGCATTACTTCAAAATCAAAACCAGTAAATAAAGATGTAATACAAAAGTAGAAGGCACCTTCTGGTTGAACCCTCTCTGAACTGCATGAATAGTAGACGTTTTCTCCATCTTCAGTCTCACTGTGTGCCAAGGTTGTCTTTTCCAGAAGATAGTCAGCCCATTTCTGCGCTGCCCTGTTCAGCTCGCTGTTGTAGGTCAGTTCTGGAGCACCGTGCTTATACCTGTAGGCATTATGTGCATTCAGGAACTCTTTTTTAAAGGTTTCATCTAAAAAAAAAAAAGAAAGAAAAAAAAATTTATGAGCCAAAGTGAACCCAAAGAAAACAGGTTACCATTGAAACCTGGTAAAACCAGTCCATTGTATTGCACATAATGTCTTGTCATCATTATGTGCAATACTTTGGATTGGGGAGATCATATTAATGATTTCTGCTATAAATGAGCCTGAAGACTTCATTTTCCATGCATCCCACTGTAAAAGAAAAAGTCTCTAATTTAAGGTAAAACAAAAAACAGCAGCTGTGGTTGCTGAAAATATATCATATTTATGCAGTAAAACCCATATAAAATTCTGGCAACCACAGCTGCTGGAATTTTACTGTAAATTAGAGATTTTTTATTACAGTGCAGACTTGCTAACAATAAAACCTTGATGAAAATAATCAGGTTGAATTCTCAACTTCTTCCTTTGCTGTCTGTCTACGGTAATTAAACAGACAAAAAAACACCTTGATGGACCCGTCCTGTATTCTGTTAGGTGACTATAAATTATTAGGAAAATGCTACAGAGCCTTTCACTGCAAAAGCAATCATTTTAAACAATATTTTCTTCCAACCACCATCTTCCTTAATAAATCCACTGTCATTTGGAAAATGACAGAGAAAACCTTTATACATTTCAAGTTTTCATTAGATATCTATTTCTTTTTCTTTCTTTTCAGGGTATTAACTTAAGTTCACTGAACTTGGCCCAAACTGCATTCCCATGATCTGTATGTTTATATATTAACCTTATTGTGTCTGTATCTTTCAGTCACTGCACTTCTACTGTCAATAATTTCTTTCAGAGGACAATAAAGTATATCTTGGAAAATTCTTGCAAAAAAGATTACACTTACCTGCCATTGTTTATCTGCCAATAAAGTCTGCAAAGGAATGAAACCAAGTTTAAAAGAATCAACAACAGTTAAATAAAGCTTAGAAATTCATTAAGCTAATTTATATGAGGTGATGTGCTCCACATTGGGCTGCAATAGGGACAGACTTTCAATCTGTACTACACTAGTTTGGTAGCCCTATTTACTTTATTTTAAAGCAAACCTTTATGTTCTTAGAGCCAAGAACATAAAGGTTTACAAAACAAAGACAGACAAAAACAAAGACATATATCCCCTCTAACTTCACTCTTCTCCAGAACTCACCTGCTTGAGGACACCACGGGTTGTTATCCAGTGAGGATGAATCTCATCTCTCTGTGCCAAAGCTGCTATTTATGCAAACAGGCTCCAAGTGGGAGGAGAGCAGCACGCTGCTCTTCCAGTACATTTACATGTCTGGTTCGCTGGAAGATAATCAAACATCGGATCAAACATTCTTCCCCTGTTACTGTACTTCTTTTTCTTGTTTGGGGTGCTGCTTATGTGGGGAATGAAAGTAATGCTAATAAGATATTAATGATGCAGTACAAGAGCTGCTGTAAGGACCAAAGCGAAAATGATGAAAGACGTCTTAGTATGACAAAAAAGAAATTCTTCTTTACCATCTCTGCAGGGGAGACGCTCCACAGATGCTTCAGGTCTTAAAAAGCACAACATGAATTTAACACAAATAAGCAAAAAAATAGCAAAATAACCTGAACGTTGTTACTTCATCATAAAAACCTCTTCTTCCATGTGCTTAACACTGGCAGAAGCTTACTCACAAATTCGGTAAACTTCTCCTTTTCAGGGAGAAGGATAAAAGCTTCCTGCCCCTGTTTTCTGTACAGACTTGTTTGTCTAAACTTTTAGAAGTAAAGAAAGAAGGATTTGATACTTTTTAAACTCATTTATTCTCTATGTAGTGATCCATGTAAACATTCAATACAACTTCAAATTAACACATTCAGAAATGAAACTTCAGAATTATTTAAAGCAAACAAAACACCTTCATAATCCCAGATATTCTGAAAAACATTTAGTTAATCAATTTTGAAATAAGATTTATATTCTAATATCGCTCTTGCTTGAACCAAACAATTAATATCCTGCTTATTATTCATTTAATTTTTTTCTACTCAATTAAATTGCAAACTTTGCTTTACCAAAAAAAATTCAACAACTGCCCTGCTTTCTTCTTATGAAAAACCTAAAATAAATGACTGTTCTGTGAAACTGTCTCCAAATGATTACCTCACATCCCTAAGTAATGTAAATAAATATTTTTTTAAAAAAACATTGCACAAAAAAATAACAAAAAATAGTTTCTTAGCTTATAAAATATCCGCTATACAGGTTTCACCTCAAAACCGACTAAAAAAGTCTCTCCAAAGAGTATCGTTTTTTTCTCTTAAACTCACTAACAGGATGGAATCGATCTTGGAGAAGTAGCTAATTTCGTTTGAGTGGATCAACCAAACTAATTTGGATAACTGGGAACTGAGATGTATCGGAGAGACTAGGGAAGATTGAAATTTACAATCTTCCCGACCTAAGATATTCTGTTTCTGAATTGGCTTTTCCTGTGTGGCCTTGGAAGGGCTGCATATTTCCAATCTCCTTGAAGATATGTAAACATAACGCTCCTTCCCACCTCACCCCCTCCTGTTAGCCATGCAGTCGTGGAGCTGAGCGCTCCCAAGGACATCATCCCTCGATAAACAACACCTTTACCTGGAGGCTGAGCAACGTGGTTCCATGGTCCTTTGATGTCATCGCCTTCACTTATGTTTTTATTTTGCTCATTGTTTTATCTGAATGTTGCCATCTGCCCTAATGTGTCCTTTCCTTTTTCTTTTTTTTTTAAGTTTGTTAGAAACTGTGGAGTACTCCCTATTAACCCAGAAAAGGATTATTTTTAGTTTATTAGTAATATCAGAAATTGTGGAGTACTCACCATTTAGATTTTACAGCCCAGAAATGGAATCAGAATTAGGATTAGAATAACTACTAACTTGGAATCCAGAAATACTTAACTAAATGTTTTCAGTGGAACAGCTGAAAACATTCAGTGGAACAGCCCTTTGTGTTCAGAGTCCTTTCTGTGAAATTGCATCTTCCAAAAACAGTCCTTCTCACAACACACCAAACTGGTTTTGATAAGAGTTGTTGCAAGAGAAAATAAAACGTTGGCAACAACTGTCATGATTCATGTTCAAAGGAGAAGTCAAAACAAGCATTCCTTCACGAAACACAAAGGTTGGCTTTTGGTTTTTAGATCCCAGTGATATCTCTTCTATCTTTCAGTTAAACAAACATTAACTCTTCAGCAATTATCAGAGTGGTAGCAAACAATCTTTTATTTTATGATCGGCAGTTAAAAATAAGCATCCTAACATCCCCATAATCCAGAGCAAGATGTAACATGTAATGTGGCTTCCATCCAGGACAGGAAAGTTGCAAGATTTATGCTTAGTGGTTTTGTACTTGTTGTTCTTGAACAAAGCCACATGCTGATTGATCTTACTGTGTGCATTACATACCTGTATCACCATGGAGATAATTCATGGAGATAATTCCTGGACATTTTCTGTTTGACTAAGGAAAACCTCCATGAAATATCAAAGCGAAGCTGCAGACAGGGGGAAGGAACGGAAGTATAATGCAGTGACAAAATTTAAACATGAAACCATTTTTGCTGGGTTAAGTTTAGTTTGGATTTTTGAAACTCTTACACTAGAACTAAAGAAATATATTAGCTGTTGCTTAAGTAGTATTTAGAAAGATGTACCTTTCCCTGCCTCCTAATGCGCCCTGAAACATGCTCAGGTTTTACTCAAAGCCTTCAACCTTTTTGTAGCCATGGCAGTTCAAGAACTTCAAACAATATTGTTCAACAGTTCTGATGATGACTGAAGCATTTTGTGTTTACTATAAAAATAATAAATAAATATATCTCTAATTTAGAATACAGAGGAGCATTTTCTGACATTCATTAATATTCATATCTGGGGGGATAGTGGCTTAGGAGGTAAGAGTTCATCCTGTATTCAGTGGTTGTTTTTACAGCCTGTTTGTTTTTCAGCTGGTGGGAGAAATGACTTGCCTGTCTGCATCGTGTCAAGTCTAATGTTTAGTTGTCTCTTTGCTCCAGTAACAGAAACTCTTAATGTATCAAGACATTTTGGAAAACCTCCTGCAGTTTAGAGTGAAAGATCCATGACAATATTAATGAGCAACTTTTATGTGGAAGAAACTGATGGGATACCAACAGAACACCACTAGAAAAAAATCAGTGGCCCTCTCATCCAGTATCACTGTGTGTTCAAACTGTATTTCTTAAAGAACAATCAAAAATGAAATTTCCCATATTCCTTTACTTTTTTGAGTCTATCCAGAAGACATGAAGATTGAATAGCTCTAAAGGATGGGATGGAATCACATTAAACCCTTTGGTTTAAGAATCCTCATGAGATAATGTGAAGACACATCTTCTCAGGTAACAGTGTAGTGTGTGTGTGTGTGTGTGTGTGTGTGTGTGTGTGTGTGTGTGTGTGTGTGTGTGTGTGTGTGAGAGTGTGTGTGCGTGTTTTCCTGTGCTTCAGGAATGGCTGATTACTTCAGCCACTCTGTTCAATACTCCATGATAGAGTAGTAGCTCCAGAGTCATTTTACATTTGTAGATGTACTTTCATCAAGAGCACTAACTCGCCTGTAAAGATTTTCACCAGCACAACCAAATGTACCTGTGAACCAGTTCTGCAGGATTTCTAACCCTTCTACGCATTAAAAAGCATGACTTACTCTTAATACACTAAGATTAACTGCCAGTTAGTCATTTTCATTCTGTTGAAATGTTGGCTTTTGAAAGTAAAACAATATCAGCACATTAACACGCAACAAACAAATAGCAGACATGAGGAAATGTAAAAACAAAAGCAGTTAGAACTGTCATTATGCGTACTATTTGCCCTCTGTAGCCTGAGCTGTGAATGAACAGCTGTGAGGTTATGGAAATGCTGCCATATTCAGACTGAAGTGCTCAATATGGGTGGTGGGAAGAAAATGGTTGTCAAATTTCTCATTTCATCACTCATTCACAAAAGTAAGTTTAAAAAAGTATAAAAGTACAAGGCTTGTAGCTTAAGGATATTTTGTTGGTTTCATAACTAATTATTGAATACAATACAATAAGTGTAGGTTTGATCACAAGGTCAAGTGGATAATAATAGATATTTTAGTTTAAAAAGTGATGGGGAAGTTAGAGCTCTGCTGATTTCTGTGTTTTCCATATTTGGCATTACTTCTGCTGAATGATGGTGACGTAATTTTAGCTGAAAATAAAAACAAATAAAAAATGGTATTTAGTATTCTGTTCCTTTTAATCACATGCCTCCAAAAAATTAAAAGAAGCATCCATGAGGGCCAGTGTAACTCTGCAGGTCAGGTGGACCTTCACAAATCAGGTCTTATTGGTGTTTGGCAGTTTGTCCCTGCTTCCAAGACAAATTTCTCCCATGGGAGACTAATAAAATGATCTTATCTTATCTTATCTTATCTTATAGGAAGAGTTTCTACCAGAAAGTCATAAAAGACCTTTGTGTGCCATAACCCATGTAGGGGACATAACAACACGTAGACTATAGGAGACCAAAGTTAAACTTCATCACACATTCAGAAGTGGTAGGGCAGGTGGCTGCCCTGGTGCTTCACTGTGAGAAAGTCCTAGGCTATAATCCCTGCCTGGGGTCTTTTTGCAAAGAGGTAGTAGGCAGCACAGCTTAACATGGAAGAAACTCCAAAATGCATTTTAATCATGCATGTTAACATACCTAAAAAGCCCTCACCCACAAAACCTTTTTTTTAATCTTTCATCAACTGCCAGTTAGTGATCTGTATTCCACAGAAATGCTGCCTCCTGAAAGTAAAACAAAATGTTGGCACAGCAGCACATAACAAACAAATAGCAGACATGAGGAAACAACAAAACCAGTTAGAACTGCACTATTTACCACTTTGTACCAGAAAGTCCAGAAAGGCCTAAAGTAGATGACTGGAGATACGAAAAAGAAAAAAACACCAGCAATGCTGGTTTGTGTTCTGTTAACTAAGTCAATCTTTTCTATAACATCTTCAGCTGTAAATGAAACCTGAGACCAAAAGGGACTGACTACAATGAGCCATGAATGAAGAGTTTTCATGCATCTCAAACATTCTCCCATTATATGACACAACCACAAACTTCAAAGTATTTTATTTGTGTGATAAACCAACACAAACTTGCTGACGTGATGAGATAATTCATGGTTTTCTACATTTTTTTTAAATTTTTTTTTTTGGAAAAAAAAGTCATGAAGGTATCATTTTTATTTAAAACATTTCATTAGTACCTGTGTGTAATTTTAAAATCAGTATAAATGCAGTTGTCAATGTTCAATGTTCACTAATGTTCACTAGAGAACATTAATGAACAAATAGCATCAAGTGTTACTGCAGTGATCATGAGAATAAAACCTCTAAATATTTCACCGGGTTTTTCTGTGGACCTGGAAATGGTAAAGGTGGAGACGGGGATCAGAACGGGTATCAAAGCTTCCCCACTCAGGAAGGTCCACATGCAAATATGTTATGGTCACCAGTCACATGAGGTGAGTGGTGCTTGATACTGGTTAGACTGGAGTTTGACAAGATAAGCAGCAACATTCCACAAAAATGACAAGGTTTTATTTTCAGATGAACAGCAATCAGTGAGGCGCAATACTGCCTCACTGAGGCAGTACTGTGGAAAACCTCAGTAAACCTTGAAGAACTGTGAAGATGAAATCAATTTTGGTTAAACTGAAACATTGAGACAGGTGTTTAACTACACTATGAACTTCAAGTCAAGTTTATTTGTCGTCACATTTCAGCAACAAGGCGGTTCAAAGTACTTTACACCATAAAAAGATAATCTAGTCACTAATTTATTTTTATTTTATTTCCTTTATTTAACCAGGTAAACCCCATTGAGATCCCGATCTCATTTTCAAGGGGGACCTGGGCAGAAATCTGCAGTACACAGTAATTCTGCAGTAATTATGTAGCAAGCAATAAAAATGACATTTTGTCAAATGCCATCATCAAACTCATCAAGCAAACACATATCAGTCATACTGATTGTTCCAGGGATTATGAATAAGGCATCTCTAAACAGGTGGTTTTAGAGATTTCTTGATTAAGAGCTACAGTATGTAACTTGTGTATGTAAAATATGTTTTTACATATTTGTTAAAACTGTCACCATGTCGTGACAGTTTAGTGTGAGACAGACAATCTCTGAAAATATCAAGCCTGAGCATTCATGGCAGGCTCTTTTGTGTTGAACCAACTGCAGCATAACAGAGAGCAGAGGGGGGCGGGCGGGGTGAGCACCACATGCATGAGGATGATTGTCACGGCATAGTAATAATTTTAACAAATATGTAAAAAACATATTTTGTATAAAAGTTCTATGCTGCAGCATTAAAGGAACTGTTTTACAGTTTTCTGGAATTTTGTTCCAGATTTTTGAATGCTGCATCCATATTTGCAGAGCAGAACAGAAACAGAAGAGTTGAAGAAACTACCCTCACCAAAATAACTTGTTGGTGCAGCCAGAAGGGAGCAGAAATCTGCATCCCCCTGTACCATAAACAAGTAGGAGTGTATTAAATCAGCCGGGTCAGTGAAGAGAAGGAAGGAAGTGGTGCCTTTCAGTTGTTGTCACACTGAATGTTGCTTACTCATTCAGCATCAGACAAGTTAGTTCATCAAGTAAATCAAGATGAGAAGGATCGCAAAACTCCAAGGTTTCTTTGGAAAAGATAAGATAATAATCGACCTACCTGCCTTCATTCCCCACCACACGAAACAGATCAGCAACCAAGAAACAAAAACAAGAGGCTGAAATCTGAGACACCATTACTAAACTTCCAAAGAATCTCTGTTTCCGTGGGCCCAATGTGTTCAGATGTCATTCATGAACTAATTCAGGGAACACTGTTGTTCATGTTCTCACTTCTAAGCTTTCCAGAACATCAAAGAACAACATCTGCTTAATCTTTTGACGCAAAATTAAAATGAAGCACAAGTTTAATACAAGTGTAGCTACCACTTATGTTGGAAAACATTTAATGAGCTTTTTCCTGATGCTACTGTACAGTGGCGCAACTAAACATTTTTCAGGTGGATGGGAAAATATAAATCCCCCACCCCCCCTCCGAGGCGACGACACGTGAAGGGTAAAAGATTCTGTCATAGTGATTGATCTTGTTCCTGTTTCTCCTCCTGTTGTCCCGTCCTCTCAGTCTTTTCAGAAGAAAAGACCCAGAAGCATCTCCAGCTGCTTCTCCTCCCACTCCGTCATCTGTCCCCCCATAGATCATCATATCTAACAGATAATGTAACTAGATACTCCAGGTGTTAACCTAAACTTACAAATTTAAACTTTTACTGAGTTGATTTGTCACTCAGTAAACATTATTGATCTTCAGGAGATTATGGCAGTTATGGATGTTGGTCACTATCACCGAAACCGTATTTTGTCGTTTCAGCAGTAATGAAGGTAGATCTGGACCTACAGGATCATCATCTGCTGCTAGACTTGATTCACCAGAACAAACTGAAAGGTTCTTCATTTATGTTGATTTTTCAACATACTTAAGGATTTAGTCTAATGTTCACACATAGGCCTGTTAGAATAATCAATTAATCAGATGATAAATTAAAACAAAGTCAATCATTTTCATTAGCATGATTTATTTCTCTTTTTTTCTCTCTACCAAAAACTGGATGATTAAAGCCTTCAGTTTGGTACTTTGGTCTCGGTTAGACCTTATATTGAAAATAAATTTTGTTTACAAAGACTTCAAAATTCATTAATTCTATTTATTCTGGATATTAATAATGCCTTCCAGTTCCAGTGTTAAATGTTCGTTAGAATTTAAAGTC
Organism: Poecilia picta; assembly: GCA_033032245.1. NCBI lineage: Eukaryota > Metazoa > Chordata > Actinopteri > Cyprinodontiformes > Poeciliidae > Poecilia > Poecilia picta. The sequence goes on from CM065361.1 coordinate 2,553,762, forward strand.
TAAAGACCTTTGACAATGTGTTCTTGCATTATTACATCGTCATTACCATTATATAACTTAAAAATGGCCTCAAAAGAACTATATTATCATTTGTTGAGAACTTTGGAACCACTTATCATACAGTAAAATGTTTCATGGTGACAGAGCTATTCACACATCCTCCAGAATCTTCAGATTAAACTGTTTGTGTCTGGACTCCATTTCATTGACCCTTAAATAAATATAAACCTCATCTGCAAACCTGGACAAATTTGCTGCTCCTGTTTGTCTTCATTTTAAGTTGATTAATGTAGATGGTAAAATATATTCAGATGGTTTAGATTTTCACAAGCAGTAAATTTATTTCTCAATTGATATTTTAACATAATTGACAGCTAATAAACACATATTTAAGAAAATAAATATTTTATGCATTCATAGCACCACTGCAAAAATCGCCTCCACAGCAAAACAATTAATGTAAAACATTTGATAAATATAAAAAGAAAAAATTCTACATACATTGTGATGATTCAAGTAATGTTCTGTCACAGTCAGGTTTCTCAGTGCATCAACTGTTCAGGAAAATCAACATAATTTTTCTAACACTAACTGTCTATCTGTACTTTTCTCTGCATCTTCAGTCAATCAGCAGCTGAGATTCTGGGAGGTTCAACACCAAAACTTGAAGCTTCTTACTGAGCCGTCAACTGAACCAAGAGGCCTTTCAAACTACTACAGTAGTTAACCTGCTGTGTTGGTAGATGTTATGGTGTCTCCTCAATCTGTACAGACTGACCTATGTCTTATTTGAATACACAGCTTCATGGTGTTTTCTTTCAATTGATTATAGTCAATATTTGAACATCCATGTAAGTTTTAATACATTTCATTGTTAACTTTAGGTAGCTGTGAATCCACAAATGTTAATCTGAACCTATTCTGTTAAAGATTCAAAGGATTTGTTGCGATCTTAAATATTTAATCTGTCCTTTGTGTTCAGTGAAGTGAACATTATTATTAAAGTTTATTTGATAGGGACAGACACACATTGACATAGACAAACTGAATAAAACAGCAGTCCCATGTTTGCATCATGGTGCAATAGCAACAGCTAATTCGCAGCACTTGTCCCTAGATGGGCTTTTAAAAAATAACTCTAAAAACTGAAGTGAAATCATTTGAAATAACACAACATAATATATACAAACAGAGAAATGTAAAAAATAAAAAATGGGTACAGGTCTGTTTTTGACATAACCTGTTTTGTCAAATAGTTTTGTTTGATCTGAAGAATGAAGAACAAAATGCAAGAGTAAACTATGAAACTAAAGTAAATACAGAGGAATAAACTTGTATGGCAAGACCTTTCGATCAATAATTAATACAGAGGACTGTATGGCAAGAATAAACAGACACTATTTCCAAGGTAAAATAATATTGTTGAAGTGCCATGGGTTTGCTGAGACCACATCTAGTACTGAGAATAAATATATCTTACAGGCCATAACAGTAAAGAACTGATCACTTAGTTATGTTTTTAATTAGATTTGATATATTTATTTCTTCAATATTATTTTTCATGTCAGTTAACATCATAAGGCTGATGAGTCCATGACACTTTCAATTTGATACATTAGGATTTGATTAAGAACCAGATTTGTTCTTTGTAATAGTTTGCCCAGTAAAACTATTAATCTTTAATTAATAGACAGGTCTATATAAAGATATAATCCATGTTTCTGTCTCATATTTGTATGGCATTAAAAGGACATGGAAATTTTGTTTTTCCACTGAAAGCTCTGGTTTCAGTGGAAAAAATTTCACCCACAATGCCATGTGGGTGAAATTTTATGGATGATACTCTGATGTCCCATTCTCCTGAAGGCAGCACAGAGCTGCACCACCAGAAACTGACAAACACTGAAGAGACAAGAGCTATGATTAATGTACTTACAGTTCTATCCATGTTTTAATGTTGTAGAGTTCAGTCATTTTGCAAACAGTTCAAAGTTTAAACTGGCATGTTGAACATCTTTTATCTGGTCATTTTGTGGAATATTTAACAACTAGAAAATGGCACAAAATAAGAATATTTTTTCTACTCTGATTGGCTGCTGATAGACCTACCAATTTTAACTTGAATGTTCATTGCATTTTTCGTAGACACCTGTGAAAATAATTTCTATTCCCATGACTTTTTTATTCTCTGGGAAATTATTTTTGATGATAAATACAGAAACAAACATAAAAATCAAAACATCTACAATAGTGATAGTAATATTAATAATAAAATAATGGTCAGTGCAAAGTAGCCTGCAAATTCTTTGGTGGGGGCGCTGAGGGACCTGGATAAAGGCTAGAGGGGCGCTGGCACAAAAAAGGTTGAGAAACACTATGCTAATTGATATGCATTACTGGACTGGACAGTGCCTATTGGTCGCTCTGTGATTCATTACATCCAGAAAACCATTTTATCCCAAATAAAGGATGAGGAGAAATCTGTCACGAAAATATTAGTAGCGCCATCATTTGTTATAAGATATATGTATTAAATACGACTTAAAATAAAGATTAAAAAACTGATGTTTGATAAATTCTCCATGATACAAATCTATAAACAGTATCAAGAAACAAGAAGGGGCAAATTTCTATTTATATTGGTCAATCATTTAATTTTAAGTATACTGTAGGAGCCGTAGTTTGACGACTGTTATAAATATCACCATGTTTTGCGAACACAGGGGATTAGCTCAGTTTTTGTCACTTGTTTTTAGGAATTGCAGCGGCTGCAGTGAGCCACAATAAAGGAACAATAAAGCTGACAAACAGGTGAAGAATGTTAAGAGAAGAAAATTACTCGTTATATCCTCTCTATGCACGGGTTCAGAAAAATGCTGTGCGCAAGGACTGAGACCACGCAGCGACAACAGCGTCACAATAATCAGCATTTATTCAAGACAGATGCAAACTATCACCAGAAAAGCACATCACAAAACATCAGAAAACCTCAGAGCACAAACAACACATATATTTACCTGAGAAGAGGAAAAGACAAAAGATGACAAACATAAAGCAAGAACGTCCTTGGAGAAGTTGCAAAGAGCAAAATCTGATTTGTTACTCTGTGTGTAAAGTTTTATCCTCTTTTCTTTAATTTATTCAAATAGGGTGGACCTTTGCCCATCCAACCAGGACCTGTCTCTGACCCTTCCTCCAAAGCCATTTTGTCCCTGTTGTCCAAGGAGAACTTCTCCTGCTGATTTATGGCTTTCACCAGGATCTGGCTCCTTCCTGAGCCACGAACAAAGCACCTCACAAGTCCCTGTGAAACTCTGGTTTTTTCCTCCCTCCTGTGGTTTTATTATTTTATAACCTTGTAAATGCATTTATCTGTGACCTTCTAACCCCAGGCCCTGCATCTGAGCTTACTGACACAAAACTCCTAATTTTAAGTAAAAGATAGAGCTAACTCAAACACTAAAAAATGATTATATTTTCTAAATGCTAGAAACGATTATATTTCCTCAACAAGAACCAAACTAGACTGAACCACTTCTGACTGTTTGCCAAGTCAAATATCCAATTAAAGTTCCACCAAGCCACTACTAAGGCACTGGGGTCAAGTTTCCCGACACAGGCAAAACAAGGTTCAATGTCCAAACTTATTGATTGTTCTTGGTGATTTATTTTCCTCTTTCACCAAACAATTACAAAGATCAAAGTTTCATTTGTTCTCATGCTACCACTCTTAAAAACCATCGGCCCCAAACCCAAATGCCTGCTGGTCCTTCAGGCCCCTGCACTTATAGAAAGTGGACTGACTCAGATTACTTCCTGTCTAAATTTAGAAAATAAATAAGAAAAATAATAAAACAAAAAATGAATAAAATCAACAATTATCAACCTACAAATAAACTCTGTAAATAATACAAAAAATAGAAATTTAAGAATAAAGTAACAAAATGGATAAAAAAAATAGCTCCAACAACTTCTATTCCGCCTTTTCTCGCTCTGTATGTCCTACACACTTTGTCGGTTTCAAACAGCTCAACGACCACAGAGAGCAGAGATTACCGATCAGGGAATCAAAACCAAAAAGCAAAAATATCCCACACAAAAATGTAGCAAAAACATCAAAACAGAACATCATATATTGTGATTATTAATAAGTTTTCGCCTGAGCACAGCGGTGGCGGGTTGACCTGTTTTAGTGCTAACGGAACCAAAACACACCAAACTGCGCAGCTCATGTTAGGTTATCAAAGTCAACAGCGGGCCAGCAACACTTAGGATAGTAACTGATCCACTTGTTCAATGTTTTCTTTAAGTTAAAACTTCCTCACCTGTGAAATCTGAAGCCCTTATTACCATTGTCGGTGATCATAAGGGGATTCTTATTGTAAAACTTTAAACTATGCAATTTTGATTCTTCCTTTGTTCTTGGGTCCCGGTTTCTTGTCCGCGGTCTGATAACTCTCGCGAGACACAGAAGAGACGTAAGCAGCGTGATGGCGTCACAGAAGTTCAGAATTTAATCCAATCAGAAGAAAGTATCACACAAGACAGAAAGTTAAAGGAAAACACATTCACCGATTAGTCACCTGATATAACAAAAACAGATAGAGGAAAGACAAAGACGTCGGAGACGTCCTCGGAGAAACAGTCAGCCCATGGTGCTAAGAATTGACTATTTTCTGCCTTATTTTCCTGCGCAAGAGGTTTTGTGCTAGTAGGTGTGTTCTATTCAAATAGGGGGCAACACCTCTCGACCAATTAGAAGCCGCCTCCGAGCACCCCTGAAAACGGCACCTCCCTTACAATCTGCCGAGACATCAAAGAGACTTTTACCTCCTTGATGTTATTTGAGGTTAACCAGAACTCTAAAAATCCTGCTGACTTTTACAACTTACAAATGCCTCAGGAGACTTAGCTGTATTGTTTTAGACCAAATTGTCTTAAGGTGAACTGCAGGTCAATAGTTTATCCCACCAAATGTCCACCGGAGATTCCTCCCCTCCTGAGACCAAACGTGGGCCTGTTTTTTAAATGATCCCCACACAGATAAGACTGCTTGTCTCCTGTGGTTTTACGACCCCAGTGACTTCAAGTAAACGATAGAGCTAACTCAAACACTAAAAATGGTTATATTTCCTTAACAGTCCCTCTTTTGAGGTCTGAGTATTTACAGACCTCACAAAATAAATTGATTAGTGTTTTAACCAAGGAATCAAAAAAAATTTAGAATGACCAAACATTGATATACTCCTTTAACAGTCCCCTTTTTAACTAAAAGCCCTGTCTAAGCAGGACAGCACTGGTCTACAGCCCATCATCTGCAGCACCTTGGAAAAACAACTAATAGGGAGGTGAATTAGGTAAGCTACTGCCACCCGGACCAGTTACTTGTATCTCAAATTAACTCTGTATTCTACCTAGAGATGATAGAATGATCCTGAGCGAAAGTTTAATACTCACCTGTAGAACCTAAAGAATTCATAAGCTTTCCAATCCAAATGTCAAATACCCATTAACCTTTTTTAAATATGAAGATCTTACAACTCAATCATTTCAGGGGAATCAAACCACATTACAATCCTCATCCTTCCAACATATACAACCAACAGACTCAAAGCTGTGGAGGGAAAATCAGAACACACAAAAAGCAATTACAACTGGTTTCAATGTTTTTTTTTTTTTTTATATCAAAGTTCGTGTCTCTTCTTTGGTGATCCTCTTCTTAAACAAAAATATGAGTTTCACAAAAATAGTTCGAATGGACGCGCAAAAACGAAGGTTCATAAAGAGTTCGCAAAATCAACGATATAAAAAAACGCAAACGTGGGGTCGATGTGTAATCCTCTTGAGGCTTGATCCATTTTATACCCTGATCAGGTATTCAAAGCTCAAGTTTCCCACCTGAGCGTCCGTTGCTCACTGAAAATTGGATTATTATGCCAATTAAACAGTGAGGTTAAAGAGAAATTTCAATCTCCTCTTCTCTCAATAAATTGAGACCAAAACAGGATTATTATGCCTGTTCGGGTCTCTGAAGACGTCAAAACTCAGAAAGCAAAAGTGGTCTCAGCAGGAATTCCTGCTGCACTTATTACTGGAACCGTTGAACCTCCTTGGTCTGGGGAACTGCGTGACGAAGCTCCTCCATCTGAAGGCTCACTGGGGCTCCTCAGCTGCTGCGCACTGACTCCACTGGAACCCGGCGTCTCTTTTCCATGCAGATGAACAGCATCAGACGTCCTCTTGATCTCTCAGCCTGGTCTGGTGAAGTGAAGTTCAGCCCCCGTCCTTCTGATGACTTTAATTTGGACCCAGATGATTCCTGGAACTGGTCCTGTGACGTCTGGTATTCTGCAAACTCCGATCCCAAACCTAGGACTTCTCGAAAACATCATTATGAAATAAATGTGCCGGTTCACCTGTCCCTTCTGGAGTCCATGCGCAGGTGTCGGAAACATCCTTCTCGTGTCAAACTCGTATGAAGAGAACCCTGTTAATTTGTTAATGGACAACACATAAAAATATCGACCCATAGCAAAACGTTTTATCTAATTTGAATTTAGACTGTGCACAGTTTATAGCCAATTTTCAACTTTTCTTAAATTTTATCCAGAATTATCCGTATAACGAATAATCAAATTAGACCCAATATCCCGCATATAAAACGCTTCGAATCCATCAATAAATCTACAGTCGCTGTGAAATAAAAATTGATTAGGAACAATTGGTTGTACAAATCTTCAAACATATCTTCATTTTGGGTCTCTGTGTTAAACATCCTTGAAGTAAAATGACTTCCTTGGCAAGTCATAGATGAAAACGTAATATTAGAGGAAACAACAATAAACGATCCTAATTATTTTGTCGTTTCAAATCATATATTATTCTTATTATCAAATTTTATTTAGATAGTTTATTTCAATTTATCAGGCATGTAGAGATTTTGTATTTAACTTTTATTTTATTAGTCTTATGCCTTCATTTAAGATTATAATTTCATTCCTTAAGTTAACTCTCTTTAGAAACAGTTCCATAATTGTTCCTTTTAAATATCCAATTTAGACCACTTTAATTTTAATCCTAATTTTTCATTTTAAATCCTCAAAGGATGATCAGCTTGTCTTGCAAGAATATGTTAACCGTGTCATTAAATAAAAATGATTCATCCAAATTTCAACCCTTTTAATATTTGATTCAGTTTTTTCTTTTTTTAAATATTTATTTATCTCATTTAATAATGAATTATCCTTTTTATTTCTATCAATATATTTTCAATTTACTGGGGAGAAGCTTGATACAACTATATTCTGTAAACATTTATTTTTAGACCTTCCCGGATGCCTTATTTAAACCACTTATTTTGAATCATTTGGAGTGATATGTAATTATGTCACGATCCCTTTCCCTCTTTTTAGGAAACACTGTTTTGTGTAAACTATTTGATTCCAATCATGCATGTTAATTATTTCTTATTCCCTCTTTATTCTATAACAGAACAAATGTTCTGTCATAGAATACCATAAAAATGCCATATAAATTAAATAGAGAAATCAGTCACTGCTACCCCATGTCCCATGTTTCAGGTGGCAACAAATTCATATTTGAGTCAAAATTTAGAAAGTAAGAAGGAACGTGGTGCTTGTAGCTCATTGTGTACTCAGTCCACTTCAGTATGTTTAAATGCAAATGTCAAATGCAGTCGAACTCCCGATCTCACTAAAATACTGCAACTGAGGAATAACCAAATGACATTTAAATCATATATCGCCGTAGGTAAAACGCGGCACCAATGTAAGTCAGTTATGGCTAAAAATAGGAAATCTGAATTATTCCCCTACACCACGCTCGTCAGTCTGAAATTAAAATAAGTCGAGACAAACGAAGTGAATCACTGAGGCAAAAAATGCTTGTTCAAAAATTGCAGAGAGTCACAAACACCAGTCTTGCAATCATAAATCTTTTGAGACATCCTGTTTGTTGTCACACCCCTACCATAGCCAAAAGGTCAGAATGTCAAGCGAGAGGAATGTGAGGCAATAAACCCAGTAAATATAGTATGCCCTGTGGCAAAGTAAGTCAGCTAAAATAAAAAATAAAAAATAAAAACTAAAAATAAACATCGCACGTAATACAAGATAAATTTGGAAAAATAATGAAATTTCACCAACTCAAACCGACAACTGGCAGTGGTTTGCATCTCAGAGGCCAAAACACGCTGAAGGAGGAGTCAGAGGACTAAAGTCACATGCGACAGGTGGAGAATCCAGTATCACCCAGCAACCAGACAAACAGGACATCCACCGAGCTATAGCGTGAACTGTGCAGAGTCCATGTGACTCAGAAACGGTAGAGGGTATGCATGTCCCGTCTTTGAACTGAGGTAAGCTGTGAATGACAGCAGTGGTCCCGAGGGAAGAGACACAGCAAAAGTCACAGAACCACGGAGGATCCCCTCTCCTCCTTATCCATTCCCAGCAGAATGTCTTTTGATCCATGAAGTGTGACCTCCTGCCAGCACGCTTGAGATAACAGTCAGAGTGTAATCCATCTCTGGGTCCTGTCGTGACCCAAATAACAGGAAATAGCAGTAAACTCCACCGACCTCAGTCTTTGAAGATGTCGTCACTTCCACTGAACAGTCCATTTCAGAGGCACAGTTTGTAATCGCAGCGGAGCGAAGAGCCGAGACATCGGCTTAAAGCAACAGCAGACACCTGAAGCCAGATGCCAAGCGACACCATCATCTCACACCTCCAAGCATGATTCCAGCCTCAAGAAACCTACCCCCACAGCACTTCAACCTCCAAGAGCAGAACTGCCAGTGTAAAACAAACCAAGTTAACAAAAAAATAAAACAAAAGGCTATACCAACGTTCCTTACTGCAGAGCCACCTGACATTCCTCTGGCTTCACACCCCACCTTCTGTAAAGAAAGGAAAAAAAAATAGAATTAAAACAAGATATTTCACAACCAAATGTGATAGAAGTGATATAATAAGCTCACTTACTGTTTTTTCTTTGTTTTGATCTATGCAAAATAGCACCTCGAAAGCATTCACTTCACTTGTGCCAAAAAATCAGCAGTGACATAGAAATCTGCTATATTCCAAATGTGTGTAAACATGACAGATGCTTAACTGTCATCCGGCTTCATTACCTCAATTTGTAGTCCACTTATAAGCAGACATCATATGTTAGTGAATCATAAAGGCAAGATAAAATCTCCTTACATAATTAAATCCATAATCCACTATTTTGGAATGAAGGTCAAAAGTTTTGATTAAAAGATTCACAATCAACTGCCCCCAAATCTCACCAATTTAAGTAAGGCCTATTTTAGCCTACTCCCCCATCTATTTAATAAAAACATAAATTCATTAAAAAACAATCATAGGTGGAAAACCAAAAATAGAAGAATCGTGCTCCTCTCAACATGTCCAAATCAGTAACCCATGTGTTACACAGACCAACCATTAAAACAATTAAGTTAGTGTGTTAGTCAGTAGTTAGTACATTATAAATAGAACAAACAGAATGCAGGTAGAACCCAAAAACATAAAAACATATGGAATGTCTCATAGCAATTAAAAGAGTCTCATGGTCACCTGTAATTTGTTTGTCACACATGAAATAAAAACATTTGTTCAACATAAAATTAGAACTCCCCAATTTGTACCGATTCCATCTTCCAAACATATTTCTCCAGATTAGAAACCAAAATCCATCCTGTTCAAAGTTTTCAACACAATTTCATAACACCATGCCTGAGAAGAAAAAATATTATCAGAAATGAAATGAACATATTTCCACACAAAATGCATCGTCGTGTGCGTAGAATCACCTAAGAGAAAAAATATGGATTAGTCCATACGTCCCAAGTTATCTATATGAAAAGTAGGAAAGAAAAACGATTAAAGCAGTAAATGATTAGAACCTGTTGGAATAAAAATACCTTATGACAGGAACAACGATTTCCAGAATTATTATGTCAATTTCATATACAGGTATCATGCAGGTGTGTATCGCAAAAAACCTTATATTCAATATTGTCTGTGTGTCTAACCAAAATCCTAATTAAATGACCAAATTAAAAACTGAAGTCTCCAACCGGGTGCCGGCTGTAATGTCATTTCAACATCCTCCCAGACAGCTCAGGACCGGGGCCCCACACACACACAGCTTGATACACACGCACTGACACACACACAGCTACACACGGACACACAACAAGTAACACAGAACAGGCACTTATGACACACAAAGACACATAATAAAAAGACAATGAAACACAAAGCACACACTCACACAGAGAAAACTACAGACTACACCAGGTAACAAAGAAAACAAACAGATAGTATAGAAAAATAAGAGCCGGCTATTTATACAATGCGAACAACACCTTCCGCAGACTTATTTAACTATTTCATTTACTCATCACTTCCAGTCTGCTACGAGCCGGTCAAGCTCAATTTACAAAACGCCTTTCTACCACCAATTCCAACTGCACTTTGTGTGATTGAATTGGGAAGGCAGCGTCACCTCAGCGTCTTCAAGCTGGAATTGCCCCGTTCGAATTAAAATTTCGCCGCAACGGATCCCAGACCCGTCCGAGCGCAGTTCCCAGAACTGAAGCCAATGTTGACCGTAAATGGTGAGTCTCCTTTTTAGACTAGCAAAGTCCTCAGCCGATTCAGACTGATTAAAAACACACCAACTATGAAGCCAAATTATTGTTTTTAGGAGACGGCTAACTTCCAAGGTCACAAACACCTAGCAGACAAAAGCAGAGGGTGCAGCTCTGCGGAGCGTGCCAAAGCTCACCGTTCACAACGTGTGTTTCACCATTAACCATTAAATCAAATATGCTTAATTTCGGTTGAAGATTCCGTACGCATTGTACACAGAAAGTAATTCTGAACACCTGGAACGCCACTCACAAGATGGCGCACACAAGATGGCGCTTACTACAAACCGAAAGCAAAAAATGAATTAACTCACCGTTCACAATTAAACACCGCAACGAATCCTCAGCGTCCCCACAGAGGGTTCCAGACCGCGGAACCGGACGAGCCTCCAATTTGTCGGTGATCATAAGGGGATTCTTATTGTAAAACTTTAAACTATGCAATTTTGATTCTTCCTTTGTTCTTGGGTCCCGGTTTCTTGTCCGCGGTCTGATAACTCTCGCGAGACACAGAAGAGACGTAAGCAGCGTGATGGCGTCACAGAAGTTCAGAATTTAATCCAATCAGAAGAAAGTATCACACAAGACAGAAAGTTAAAGGAAAACACATTCACCGATTAGTCACCTGATATAACAAAAACAGATAGAGGAAAGACGAAGACGTCGGAGACGTCCTCGGAGAAACAGTCAGCCCATGGTGCTAAGAATTGACTATTTTCTGCCTTATTTTCCTGCGCAAGAGGTTTTGTGCTAGTAGGTGTGTTCTATTCAAATAGGGGGCAACACCTCTCGACCAATTAGAAGCTGCCTCCGAGCACCCTGAAAACGGCACCTCCCTTACAATCTGCCGAGACATCAAAGAGACTTTTACCTCCTTGATGTTATTTGAGGTTAACCAGAACTCTAAAAATCCTGCTGACTTTTACAACTTACAAATGCCTCAGGAGACTTAGCTGTATTGTTTTAGACCAAATTGTCTTAAGGTGAACTGCAGGTCAATAGTTTATCCCACCAAATGTCCACCGGAGATTCCTCCCCTCCTGAGACCAAACGTGGGCCTGTTTTTTAAATGATCCCCACACAGATAAGACTGCTTGTCTCCTGTGGTTTTACGACCCCAGTGACTTCAAGTAAACGATAGAGCTAACTCAAACACTAAAAATGGTTATATTTCCTTAACACCATCTAGGTTGAATTAACTGCTAAACATCGCGTCCGTTGTTCTGATTCTTGATTGTAGTATTTTCCTGACCACTGATATTAATGACTCAATGGACAGCAAGGAGTGTGTGTGACCTACGATAAATCCTTAATGTCCAGTCCAGTAATCCATCAATGCTTCCTCCTTCGCGCTCTGTCCTTTTCTCGGACTTCCCGCTACTTAGCAGTTGGTGTTAGGTTACGTTGTGTTGCATTCAAAGTTGTCGGAAAAAAGAGTTTAATGCGCTTAATGTCCGATTTGCCATAACTATTTTTTGCAGTGACTCTGAAATCTCAGAGTCAAGTAAAAGTATAAGTTCCTCTCCAAAATATGACTTTGGTAAAAGTCCAAGACACTGATTGAAATGTTACTTGAGTTAAAGTCTTAAAGTATTTGAATTTTCTTGTACTTAAGTATGGAAAGTACTGTAAAAATGTGTGTACTCAAGTAATGTAATGAAAAGTATAAGTAAAAAGTAAAACAAGGCAAATGCAGCTTGAATGACATTTTTTATACTTTGGTAAACTTGTCAAATACAGTTAAAGTAACCAAGTACAGGCAAAATTAAACCTGCTAATGGATAAACCTGCAGGCATCATTTGGTTAAGAAAATTAGGTGCTTTACCTACAAGGTTAACTTAACCTGCTTTACAACTGAACCAGCTTCTAAGTTTCCCCTCCAGGACAGAAAATATAAAGTTTTTGTAAGCTTTAAGTTTTCCCTTCAAGTAAGGTCAGTGCTGAAAATGAGAAAAATAGTCAATACAGAAAATGTGGCCAACATGAAGAAAAAAAGCCGTTACGATTCTCTACTTCACAAACTATTGGTGCAACAACTGGTCATTATGTGGCACTAGGGACATGTGGCTGCTGCTCATCGCGAGACTTGCTTTGTGTTTAATGGGAGACGTGAAACAGGTGTTTCCATAGACATAATATAAGGATAGACCATCATGCACCGCTCTCGCCTATTGTCACTGACGAGATTTAGGGCGGCCATCTTGGAGCGATAGACCACTCAACTCAGCATTATGTGTTTAGGAGGCAAAATGACATATCAGCGCATTTACTCGATCATAACACGTTTTTTGTTACTGAGAACTATATTCAAACATCTATCAAGCTACATTTATAAATAATTGTATTATTTAAGTATGTTTTTAATACATAGTTCAGCTTATTTAAATATGATTAGTGACTATAACAATATAATAGGACTGTAATATTCTGATATCGATGTATGATGAGCATATTACAAAGCACACAGCCGTGAATAATTTATTGTGAACGGCTGTGTATGTAATTTATTATAATAATATGAATAATACATATATATATATATATTTATATATATATATATACACAGGGCATATGCCACAATAAAATATGTATATATATTTTTATGCATATATATGGCATCTGTCGTATATATATATATATATATATATATATATATATATATATATATATATATATATATATATATATATATATATATATAATATATATGTTTATTCTTTCATTTATATATTTATTATTTTATTCCTTATTTTGGCATATGTCGTATATATATCCATCCATCCATTTTCTTAACACCCTTGTGTTAAGAAAATACAAGGGCATGTCCAGGTGGGGTCACCCTGGACAGGTTGGCAGTCTGTCGCAGGGCAACACAGAGACACACAGGACAAATAACCATGCACACACACATTCACACCTAGGGACAATTTAGACAGACCAATTAACCTAACAGTCATGTTTTTGGCCTGTGGGAGGAAACCGGAGTACCCGGAGAAAACCCACACAGCACAGAGAGAACATGCAAACTCCATGCAGAAAGGCTGGGAATCAAACCCAAAACCTTCTTGCTGCAAGGCAACAACTCTACTAACTGCGCCACTGTGCTGCCCGCTGGACCCGCCTCCTCTGCCTACTGGATCATTTCAGAAGAGATTTCAGACTGTGGCAGGAAGCCGGAGAGCCCGGAGAGAAACCTGCAAACAGGAAACCTGTCACATCTTTTTACCTTCGTCCCATTAATTTAAATCAGACACATTATTGGTCCCAGTCAGATTTCTCCAGCCTCAAAATGATTACTAATTAGGTCTTCTGGGACTCTTTTCTTCTTCCAATGTTAATATTTTTTAGCTCCTCTCCAAAGGGTCCTTTGTCTTCTTCCAGAGGAGGGGCTGGAGAAACTAACCTATAGTGTCTAATTATTTCTTTTCGTATATATAAATGAAACTGTTGTTGAATATGTCTTCCCTGCAGTCGCTGTCTGCAGGGAAGACATATTCGTTCTCAGCCTTCAAGGTTTGGTCTCCCTTCATTAAATAACAATAAAAGTCAGTCAGTGTAGGATCCCCACAGATGACGGAGGACAAGTGGTAGGTCTCCGTCCCACATTCTGCAGGCACTTCGATGGTCCGAGTGGCTTTTGTCTGGTACTCCCTAGTCACCCTGTGCAGAAAAAACACCAGGACCTTGTTATTGGTGAGGCAGTGTTTCTTCTGCCAGGGTGACCCGCAGCCTGAACAACGGCGTTTACATGCTAAATCCAACCAGTATTCCAGTAGTATTGAAATACTGGTTGAAAAAAACACCGGTGGCAGGGCGATCATGGCACCGTTGTTCAGGAGCGTGAGGGATGTGGCTCCACAGTTGGCGCAAGAGTCGTTGTCGTATAACTCTCTGTCTGTGTCGCCACCAAACGAGTCCACCCAGACCAGCACAGACTCCAGCAAACTCTTTAGATCGTAGTCCTTTCCAAGACCCGATGGCAGTTTCTTCTCCCCCAGCTCCATGAGAACTGGGGACAGGTCTTCTTGACTAAAGTGTTTGCCGGGCTGCCGGACAGCTGAGTGGAGGAGACTCCCAGAGCAGGGGATGGACGATGCCTCCAGAAACACCCTTTCCCGAGCGAGACACTGTTTGGTGACGCTCAGGTTCAGGATGCTCTGGAAAGCAGCGTTCACCCAGCTGCTCTGGAGCTCATTGGAGAACTTGAAGTTCTCCTCAGCTTGTCCGTGTCCTGCAGATGCTGTCCTCTCTACATCTGGGGGATCTGATCCAACGCTATCTTCTGAAATAGGGGAGCAGGAAATCTCGATAGCAACGGAGATATTAATATTCAGGGGTGTCTTCTTGGACCAAAAAGCAACACTGCTTTCATTTGAATTACAACACTCCCCCTCCGGGGAACGTTGTAATTCAAAGGACCCTTTGAAAGTGGCCTTCAGAGGACCCTCCTTCAAGGACGGGACCAGCGAAACCAAAGCTGTGGCTGTTGCTTCAGCCACAGCTTTGGCTGCGAGATCAGCCGCAGACAAATCTTCCCCCGCCGGGTTCGATTTTTCTGCGACTGCAGTCTCACCCTCACGTTGTACTGTCTCTGAACAAACCTCCCCAGCCGAGTCGGTTTGTCCAGAGACACTATCGTCCTCTGGACTGTGTGGTTCAGAGGACGAGACGGAGTCCGAGGTCCCATCCAAACAAACGTCCCCAGCCGGGTCGGTTTGTTGGGAGGTAGATGGAAATCCTCCCCAAAACGGATCGTCCTCTTCATAGTGATTATTTTCTTTGTCGTCATCCTTCCCGGGAAAAAAATAATCAGCCACTTTCTTCGCGCTGGTGGTTATGACATGTCCAAGGCCCCAACCGGCCGGGATGATGAGGGGAACAAGCGCTGTTGCAAAGCTGAACATCGTTGCTATCCACAAATCTGTAATTCCAAGAAATGTCTGGATGCTTAGAGATTCCAGTATTCAAGCATTAGAATTTCTTTGATCTACTGTGATGTACATAATGTCATTATGACCTCATCAGTGAGCTCACTGGACTTCTGGCACAAGTCTTGCTTCTGATCGTTGCTATGGAAATGATCAGCTCAGTTCTGCATGACTCAAGCTGACAAAAATATTTAAATAAAACGTTAATACCTTTTATTTATTTAACGTGAAGAGATTAATAGATTTGTATATGATTTAATTTTTGCTTTTGTAGTTTTCCATACCTGCTGTGGTATAAATGTTCTGCAGCCTTTTTCCATTATTATTTTTGATTACAATTAATTTATTAGGATTATTAATGTATTAATAATTGCACAGTGCTAGGAACAGTCTGTGACTCATTATATTTATTTTTATAAATTTTAATGCTGTGACTATTTCATAAAACATAAGAAACAAAAGCAGAAAAGCGATCCAGGCCTGAATTTATACATCATTTATTGAGGTCCAAAACCTAGAAGTCCTTGGCTTGGGGATAAAAAGGCGTCATGATTGTATTTCACATTTCTGTTCAGTTTTTATTTAGGAGAAAACGGCCCATGCTGATAACGGCAACAGCTGTTATATATATATATATATATATATACAGTATATATAATTATATATATATATATATATATATATATATATATATATATATATATATATTAGGGGTTGAACGACTACATACGCTTACGTCATAATGACGTAAGCGCAAAAACCCTTCACAACTACTTGGAGGCTTTATCCGGTCTTGTATAAAGTACTGAAATCTCAGAGTCAAGTAAAAGTATAGGTCCCTCTCCAAAATATGACTTTGGTAAAAGTCCAAGACACCGACTGAAATGTTACTTGAGTTAAAGTTGTAAAGTATCTGAATTTTCTTGTACTTAAGTAAGGAAAGTACTGTAAAAATGGATGTACTCAAGTAATGTAATGAAAAGTAAAAGTAAAACAAGGCAAATGCAGCTTAAATGACATTTTTTTATATTTTGGAAAACTTGTTAAATACAGTTAAAGTAATATACACAACCAAGTACAGGCAAAATTAAACCTGCTAATAGATAAACCTGCAGACATCATTTAGTTAAGAAAATTAGGTGATTTTCCTATAGCACAAGGCAGTGGCGCAAAAAGTGGGTATGCAGTGTATGCAACGCATAGGGGCGCAGCACAAGAGGGAGCGCAAAAAAACACCGTCTAGAGGGGGGGGGGGGGGGGGGGGGGGCTGCGCGCCGATGATGTTTTCCCACACACTTCAGCGCCTTTCGCTCCCTCACCTAGCGCACATAACGAGGTAAATGTAGCGAGTTTTACCCTTTACGTATGGTCGCCTCGGGGGGTGGGAGAGGGAGGGGGGGGGGGGGCTGATCGAGCGAGTGAGCATCGCTCCTTCACCCTGACATTCCCTCGGGGGGCGCCGATTTTTTTTTTTTTTTTTTTTGCATCCACCTGAATAATGTGTAGTTGCGCCACTGGCACAAGGTTAACTTAGCCTGCTTTACAACTGAATCAGCTTCTTAGTTTCCCCTCCAGGACAGAAAATATAAAGTTTTTGTAAGCTTTAAGTTTTCCCTTCAAGTAAGGTCAGTGCTGAAAATGAGAAAAATAGTCAATACAGAAAATGTGGCCAACATGAAGAAAAAAAGCCGTTACGATTCTCTACTTCACAAACTATTGGTGCAACAACTGGTCATTATGTGGCACCAGGGACATGTGGCTGCTGCTCATCGCGAGACTTGCTTTGTGTTTAATGGGAGAAGTGAAACAGGTGTTTCCATAGACATAATATAAGGATAGACCATCATGCACCGCTCTCGCCTATTGTCACTGACGAGATTTAGGGCGGCCATCTTGGAGCGATAGACCACTCCACTCAGCATTATGTGTTTAGGAGGCAAAATGACATATCAGCGCATTTTAATCGATCATAACACGCTTTTTTTGTTACTGAGAACTATATTCAAACATCTATCAAAGCTACATTTATAAACAATTGTATTATTTAAGTATGTTTTTAATACATAGTTCAGCATATTTAAATATGATTAGTGACTATAACAATATAATAGGACTGTAATATTCTGATATCGATGTATGATGAGCATATTACAAAGCACACAGCCGTGAATAATTTATTGTGAACGGATGTGTATGTAATTTAATTATAATAATATATGATATATATATATATATAATATATATTATATATATATATACACATTTATAATTTATTATAATAATACATATTTATATAACTATACAGACACAAATAAGTATAATATAGTATATATATATAATATATATATATATATATATATTATATATATATATATATATATATAATATATTATATATATATATACACAATTTATAATTTATTATAATAATACATATTTATATAACTATACAGACACAAATAGTATAATATAGTATATATATATATATATATATATATATATATATATATATATATATATATATATATATATATATATATATATATATATATATATATACTGCTCAAAAAATAAAGGGAACACTCAAATAGCACATCCTTGTTTAAGTGTTCTCTTCATTTTTTTGAGCAGTGTATATAGATTCAGTCCAAAATCCGATGTGATTCATCCTGCTGCAGTCATTTCATCTCTCTTATAGATTCTCCCTCTTCTTCCTCAGATCGTGTCTTTATGAAACTTCCAAAACAAAATCTGAAGATTTGGGGTGTATCTTAGTAGTGAAAGAATTACATAACAATAGTCTTTACCACCTGTGTAAACTTTGCTGGTGAATGTTATAACACATAATGTTTTATAATATGTGTTATATTGTTTCATTTCTAATATAGGCTCTTGTGTCAGATAATCTAAGTCAATGTTAGAGAATAATTAATGTTTTTAGATTTACAGAATCTCAGTTATCCTTCATATCTGGGCTGAACCCGTATTACACCTCGCTGCAGCAAACAGAAAGGGGCGGGACAGACCGCTGTCAGTCTCATACCTTATATGGAAATGGGACCATTGTGGAAACAGGAGTGACAAGGCTCACGTTTGGGGTGGCAGTTGCCATCCCATGCCACCCCAGTAGATCCGCTCTGGTTAAAGGTAAAACTCACTACATTTATCTTATGTGCGTGAGGTGAAGGAGGTCAGGTAAGGACGCGCTGAAGTGTATGGAAAAACATAATCGGCATGCCGCCCCCACCAGACGGGGTTTTTGCGCCCCCTCTGGTGCAGCGCCCCTATACCCACTTTTTGCGCCACTGGTGATCGGCACCATCCTTCTTACCCCTCCAAAATGATCTTGGATTCCTTCGTGCACATAATGATGTGTGTATTTGTATGTTCTTAGCAAAGAATAATAGTGGATAACTATTTAGTGGTTGGCTCATGGAGCTCCAGGGCATGTAGGGATTCCTGCACTGCACCAACTTGACTCAATGCACCACAAATGTTTTGATAAGACAAATGTAATTATTTTAGAATTATCTTGGCGAGACATACCCCTGTTTATCATGACTACCTGTAATTCTTATAAAGCATTACTACTTTAGGCAGCATTTTTTTGTTGTTGTAAAAAACACTAACAAGTGTAACTAAACTTCAATGTATTAAGTCCTGACGGTTCAGTTTACAGTAAATAGCAAACCAGGACAAAGTAGCACTTGAGAGGAAATTATACTAAGTTTTCAAATAACTTTTGAACAAAAATCAGTAGTGTTGTAACCTATTGACTCTGATACAGTAAAATGTAATCCAGTGCAGCCATTTGTGTTCAGAAGTCATCTGTGTGTGAAATGCATGCCATATGGGTTTGTGAAAGCCTCAGAGGTTTTTAGAAAACATTAGTGAACAAACAGCTGTATTAAGATAAAAGAGAAAGAAAGAATATTGTACAAATGTTATAAAACAATATATCAAGTTTTGGAAATCTGAGAGAGATCTAACACATGAACAGGAAAAGTGTATAGTAAAACTCCCAACCTAGTTAGACATGGTTGTCCACCTAAATTGACAGGCTGGACAAAGAGTATTAACCAGAGAAGCAGTGAAAGTGTTCATGGTGTCTATAGAGGAGCTGCAGAGATTCATAGGTCAGACATGCAAGTCACAGACTTGAGATTGTCTTTTTAGCAAAGACAGGGAGTATGGAGCTAAATACAGAACAATAATGGATGCAAACTTGCCTCACCTTTCAGCAGGTCAACAAATACTTGATGCTTCGTCAATGTCAATGACTTGATGCAATCTTTTGGCTTTCCTTACAAAACTTTAACAATTCTGCAACAGACCGCCGACCTGTCCAGAGTGAACCCTGCCTCTTGCCTGGAACATTAGCTGGAGATAGGCACCAGAAACCCTCCCGACCCCATTAAGGGACAAGGGTGTAAAGAAAATGGATGGATGGATGGATGGAACTTTAACAATTTGAATAATAAACTGGACTACATCAAATAAAAACAATTTCAAGGGGTGTAAATACTTTTGCGATGCACAGCACATGCTTTGCAGATTCACGTTTGCACAAACTATAATAACCTGTCTGGTTACGCCAGGTGAAAAAGCTTCTGGTAAGATATGAATAAGTTGCCTGTTTCACATATATTTTGATGTTCCACTGGTTTGTAGCTCATTGACCTAATAAACATAAGGACATAATCAGAATTGAAAATGCATATTGACACTTCTGAAAGTAGAACAATTCTTGGAAAATTAATGGAATTGAGAGAGCACAAAATATCTTTGTTTGTGCTCTCTCAAAACAAAGAAAGCACAAAGAGAGCTGGAATTAAAGCTGTCTAAATAGCTTTAATTCCAGGAAGGAAAAAATGGCTCATCTTTTTCAAATGTTTTCCCTATGAGCAACATCTCATAGGGAAAACATTTGAAAAAGATGAGCCATTTTTTCCAAGGGAACCCTTGTCACTGTGTGCATCTCACTGCACAAGCTCACTTTTAGGCAGACGTTAAATCCAACAAACAAAATACTCCAGCACTGCCACCTAGTGACTAACTGTGGTAGTTACACATTTCACCATTCACATGCGTCCTATGCGCCCTCCAGCGGATAAATGGGGAAACGCCATTGGGGCTTCCTGTCAGGTGTCTTGTAGGTGATTTCAAATAACTGAAACTCTCAGATTATAGAATCACTTTTATCATCATCTCATGACTTATGAATTTAATGACTTTCACAGTATTCATCTAGGTTCTCAGTGTAGCCTAAATGTTTTCTAACTATTTGATATTTGTAGCTCTTACTTGAAATTAGCATTAATTTGATTAATGTAACTCAGTTAACCCTCCTATGGTTATTAGATATATTCAGTCATAGTAAAAAACAATACAAAATAATGTTCTCCTGAATTCTAATCTGTGTGTATTTTATACCTTTGGAGGTTTTTATAAACTGAATAGTTTTTCACAAAGGTTGTTGTTAGCTTTCTTGATTTAGTAAGAAATCATATCTTACTATAAACAAACAAACAAATGCTTGCTTGTTTGTTTCAGCTAAAGTTAGATTAGAATCATTGTCTGTTCTTGAAACTATATAATCTGTTCTTGATGTATTAGTGTACTTGTGTATTAGTAATCTGTGTGCCATTTTGTTATGCTAACATGATTACATGGCATTTCAAGTTTAATTAAAATTGTATAATGAGTGAGCATTTACAGCGAGTTTAAATGACAGAACATTAATTGTTTGATAAAAGTCCTATTAATCTGTTGCAGGCAAATACATTTATAACACAACATACTTTCATCATGCCTTTTGGCACATCCAACAGCTCTTGAGTCTTCTGGTTAATCATTTAAGATGCTGTTAAAAAGCCGTCCTGATCTAAATCTTGTCAAAGTGGCGGTTTAGATCCTAAAGAATCTTATCCAGTAAATCTGATTGTAACTGGAAGGTGATTTGTTTTTTTTAATTTGTTTTTGCATGTTACTGTTACATATTAAGTTTTCTGTAAATGTTTGGTTTTCTATAAAACCTTCTCTGATGACAGATATAGAACCAGAAACCTTTAACAACATCGCTCCAGCGATGCGGCGAGACATGTCGAGTCTGGGCCATCTTCCCTCCCCTGCTGTGAGATTCAGCTAGTAATATCAGAGCTAAGCTGACAGACAGACAGGATTTTGAAAGCTAAATGGAATGCCATGTTTGGCTTTACTGTTTGCTTTCTAAATATGACCAGAGGAAGTTTGCTTTGATCTCACACAGCTTTGTTCAAATCTCTTTCATTAGTGGAGCGTTTCAGGCAACATAGGTTTGGATGGAGAAGGGTTAATGAAGGACGTTCAGGAAGGCCGAGGGGCCCTCTGGGGAGCTGGTGGGGAGCATTTGTGTGTGTATATGTGTGTTGGGGCGGGGGAGCTTCTTCTAGGGACCCTGTTGTTCAGGGTTGTTATCTTCTCATCAAGATTACAGCAGAGAGCAGGACAGGGGTACAAACTGAAAAATATTTTGGCGCATGAAGAGAAAATATAATGAAAGGAGAGGTTCGCTGTTTTTGTGAATCTCTGACATTTTCTGTATAGCTTAAAGATGTACTGCTCCATTTTTAATTATGATGAATTATTTATTTTTCAAGAACAAAGGCATCAGACAAAATGACAAAAACCAGTAAATCACTCCCCTGTTCTAATCAGGTTTTAGTTACAATCCATTAATGAACCCACAACAGAGATTTTCTGGCTGCTGACAACTATAAAGTAGGGTGCTTCTTCTGACTGTATGTAATATGAGCATATTGACGTGGTCCAGCCAGAGTCTGGACTTAAACCTGATAGAGAAACCCTGGAGGGAGCTAAACATTAGGGTGATGGAAAAGAGCCTTCCAACCTTTGAGTTCATCAGCAATGAAAACCCGAAAAGAAGCAGAGCAGCAAAGAGCTGCTCACAGTAACAATAAGGATTTGATTGCTTTACACAGCCCTATTTAAAAATGTGACTTCCACTGTCTGAATCAGGCTTCGTTGGGACTTACTTCATTTCAGTAAGTCTGTGTCTGCATCCCTTTATACACATGAGCTGCATTTAGACATAAAACAACTTGATGAGTTTGATGGGTTTTAATCCAACACAGTCTTTTGATTTAGTTCTTATAAACGTTTGCTTCATGTATAACTTTAATTAGGTATTCAAACTTCAACTTTTACAGTGTGGAGGTTTATGTAGTGATATTTTAAAAAAGGTTTAAATATTCTGTTGTTCTACTGTGGGCCTCTAAACCTGGATGTCAGAATTACTGGATTGGTTGTTAATCTAAGTTTGAATGCCTTCCTATTTGAGCGTGAGCCACATACTTTGCTGGCACGGTTCAGAAAAGAGTTGTAGAAGAGTGAAGTTAAGGGTCACAAGGCAATTGGAGGTTCTTTGAGATTCCATTGTTGTGAAGGGTCAGGCTGGAATGGAGGATGAAATGTGCAGGGAAGGGGAGTGTGAGAGTACACACACACACACACACACACACCACACACACACACACACACACACACACACACACACACACACACACACAGAGAAGGGAGTGAGAATGGCAGGGAGCACTGACTGCAAATCTGTCTGGGACTTTATATGGTCTCATAAATTATGAAGCGCACTGGACCTCCTTCCTCAGTGGGAAGCAGAAAACGAGGGTGTCTTTTGAGAAAAACACAGTTGGCTTTCCGGGTTCAGGTGGCAGGTGTAGCGGTTACTGCTGCCACCTTACTGCAACATGACCTCCGTTCAAATAAGAGCTGCAGTGTTTCTGGGTGGAGTTGCAATGGATTTTCTCCTGTTGCTCCTATGTTTTGTGTATGCATGGATCTCCATTCTATCAGTCTCTGCACTGACACTGAGATGGACCACTGACTCCATCAGGGATCTCCCTGGGTGAACAGCCCCATCCCTGTAATGCTGAACAGAACAAAGCTAGCACATAAAATGACTGAATATTCAAACCTTTGCCTTGAAACACAAACAACACAAACACACATTTTGGGGCCCTTTTGCCTCGTACTCTGATTCCACCAAAACATTGTAACTCAGTTGGTTTTAATGGGCTGTTACAAACCTCTGTTACTGTTGAATAGCCAAATTAGCATCAGCTGCTCATTAGAGGATAGCTATGGTTCTTCTACCTGCCTGTAAATGCCACCAAACTGTGTTTTCTTCATCTGTTCAAATAGAAGCAAGCAGAGGAACACAAGAGGACTTAGGCTTCTTTCACACACCCTGAATGCTCAGTTCCAATATTTTTGTCGAAATCCTACTTTTCTAGCTTCATTGTTCATTAATTAAATCTAATCCCAGTCAGACATCTGTGTGAACAGTTGATCAAAAGGGTGTTTTGTAGAGTATTAACTGCAAGTCTGTGAAGTGCTGACATTGTGATGTGAACAGAGCTCTTTCATAATTTCACAATTAGGATTTTCACATCTGGTCTGACCTCTTCTGGTACAGAATTATGATGCATGTCCTACATAAATGACATAAATGTCAGCTGAAATGCATTCCGACTGCAGACACTTCGAAATCAATCTGATACATTTTTGACTTTGTACTACATACACAGTAAAAAGTGCTGGGTTAAAAATAACCCAATTCGTAACCCAGCGCTGGGTCATATATGGACCGACCCAACGCTGGGTTGTTTTAACCCAACTGGGTTGTGTTGATGGTTTGACCCGGCACATTGGGTCATGGCAACTAACCAAACGTTGGGTTAAATTGACCCAAAATTGGGTTGAAACTCATAAATGGTAAAATAATTGAACTTTTATAGTGCTTTTCCAATCATTTTGACCACTTGAAGTGCTTTACACTGGAGTCACATTCACCCATTCGTACACTCATACGAAGCTCAGTAGGCAATTTGGGGTCAAGGGCCTTGCCCAGGGGCACATCAACATGTGAAGGGAGGAAGCTGGAATTTGAACCTACAACCTTCTGATCACAAGGCCACTGCTCTACCTGCAGAGCCACAGTCACCACATATCCCAACACAAGGATTATTATACAACTGTAGTTGGGTAAAAATATGTATTTACCTACCGTCATAAATATTTTAAATAACCATAAAAATAAATATGAAACATGTTCAAAATACATTCTATTCATTTATAAAATCCTATTCATGTTGAAACTTTATCTTCTTTTTACTTATCATATCTTATTTCAAAGTAGAGGAGAAGCCCAAAATGCAGTCATGTTGAAAATGGAGGCTTGTGAAGAGCCACCCAACCGATTGGTTAAATCTACCCAACACCTGACCCAACAGGTCAGTTCAAGCTGTAGACTTCCGGTAAATTTCTGACCCAACTCTTGAATTATGAATTTTGACCCAATATTTGGTCAAACTAACCCAACCTATGACCCAACAGCTTCAACCCAGAAATTGGGTTATGAAAATAACCCAGCATTTTTTACTGTTTATGGAAGTGGCTCGAAATGGAGATTTTGGGGGAAAAGATCAAACTTGGACCATTCAGAATGCTGTGAAAGTTTCCTTTGGGCAAATCAAATAAGAATGGGTTAGTGTGTGCCTGCTGTGTGAAAGCAGCCTAAGCCCTGACTGCAGAACACAAATGCTTCTCTCTGAACTGTTTGTGAATCAGAGTAATTCTGCATTTCTGCAGTCACCGTACTTTGGTCGAAGATTCCAAACTGAGATGTGTTCTACCTGTAAAAAAGCAACCACAGGTGATGAAAACTAAAACAATACAGCAAATATGATTAGCATCTCCTTCTTTGTGAGGATGCAACATTGTGTGGATGTCATGATAATCGAATGTAATGTTATGAATGTGTGAAGCAAGTCTGCTGACAAAGCAGCTGTATTATTGTCCAGCACAGGTATAAAAGGAGGAGGATGTGTTAGCGTCCGTTAAGCTGCAGTGTGTTCAGTGAGCATGTTTGTTTACTCACAGAGAACTTGTTCAATCTTCTTGGTTCAGATCCGTCAGTCTGCTGCTCCGTATGGCTCCAGCAGTAAGCTGATAACAGCATGGGAAAAGACTGTGCTGCCGTCCGGCCAAGGGTTTATCTGCCTCTACATCTACATGAGGTACAGATAGTGCTGCCACTTGTTAACACGCGGATGCATCTTCATTATCTTGTCGAACCTCAAATATTCAATCTTTTTAAACTAAGTACTATGACGCTTGGTTTACTTACACACACACACAAATATATATATATATATATATATATATATATATATATTATATATATATATATATATATATATATATATATATATTATATATATATAAAACTTTATTGATCCCCTGAGGGATTAATGAATGTCATCACAGTCAGATGTCATCAATAAATTTATGACTCATGTAATGTCATGTTTATCACATGACATAACATGTCATAGACAGGTATGACATGTTAGTAGTCTGACAGGTAGTCATGTCAAACTTATGCACACCTCTTCAAATAAAGTGTTACCCATTTTTGAAAGCGTGACCAACACGGACTGAACGATTAAACTACAGGCAAACTACATTATAAAACACTCGTTGTTCTCAGCTTCTCCCTCTGTTCGCTGAATTCAGTCAGTGGAAAAGAAATCCCAGACTGTGATGTGAAGGGAGATTTGAAATGTGTAAGAAGGCGATGGCCAGGCCAGGTTCTTATAGATGTTACAAATGTGAAGTAAATAAAAATGCCATAGCATTATTAGAAATTATTTACTTATAAGAATTACATTTGGCTGTCATATCTGTCAGTAATGCAGGTTACTGTGGTTTCTTTACATGGAAATCACATTTTTCTGTTTAAAATGTTTATCTTAATCACATTTCAGCATCATGTAAAACATAAAGTCAGAACACAAATTCAGAACTCTTTCTAATCTAAAATGAGATAAAGATTCCTAAAGTACCATGACTCCTGATACCGGTGGGGGGCTGGTGACGACTCATGCCTGGTCTCAGTCCACAGCAGCAGTGTGAACCTGTGGATCTGTTTCTGGCCGTTGCCTGCTGCTTGCTGATGGTTTCCTCCCTAACGCCTCCCTCTGTTGTTTCCTTTCAGACTTTGCCAAGTGTTTAATTAAAACTTTTAGGGTAGTTGTGAAGACAGCAGGTTGGAGATAAGCCTGATGCTGAAGAGCGTCAGTGGGGGTTTGGGGTTGTTTGGGGGGTTTGTGAAGAGGGGGAGGGTTAAGGCATTTTTCATTTTGTTAAGCTTCCAAAGAGGCCTCCACCAACCAGATAGCTGCTAGATAATCTCCCCCCGCTCTCAGTGGAGGGGCTGGGCATGGTGGTGTGGTGTGTGCGGTGGGTGAGACGGATCATTGATCTCAGACCTTCTCATCATAATCCTGGACTGGACTTCAAGTTTGGCCAATGGCAATTGTTCTTACTGTGAAAATAATTTGTATAACGCCCTCTAGACACTATTCTATCTTTAGCAGCTTGCAAAGGTTTTTATTCCCCAACATTTTGTCATGCTACAGCCACTCACTGTTGGTAATCAAGCAACAGTAAGTAGTGAGGTCCTCCAGAGTTACCATCAACTCTTAGCTGGTTCCCTTAGTGGTCTCCTTTGTCGGGAATGTCAGTGTAGCAGGTGGGTCTAGAATTTTGCCATACTTTATTTATCTTTATCTATGCTAAAAACTTTAAATATCACTTTGTAATTTAACTATGAGTGTTGTATCTGTTGGTCTCTGTAAGGACTGGACCATAAAATAGTTTGTATTGACCCACAGATTTTCTGCTTACAGTTTGAATAGTCTTCCATCCATTTATTGTCTGTTATCACTGAACCTGTAGGGTGCCGGTTGCCTGTCTCCAGCAGTGATTGGGCGAGAGACGGGCACATCCTGGACAGGTCACCTCTGGGAAACAGAGAGACCCAAAAACACACACATTGGTTTTTTGTCATTTTCGATTTTTATTCTCTTTCTGCAAGTGTAGAAACATACTACTATTTGGAAATGAGCTTAATTAACACTGATTAACACCAAGTGGTGCTAAAATATCGCCTAGAAAATGCAACATTGCAATAGAAAAATCAGTTGATGTTTTCCATTTTATCACATAAAATTTTTCTTAGTAAATGTTTATTTACATTCCAAATTTGTGAACAAAATTAACTTACCTCAGTTTAAATAATTCAAAACAAACTTATTTTTATATTTATCTTTTTGTGTCTTTAAAGCTGATGAATTCATGAGGAGCAAAATCAGTAGAAAATGAATCAGTTTTGCTTTTCAGATCTTCCATCATATCTAAACTGGGTAACATGTTGGCTCAGTTCTGTGGTCACTCTGCAGCAGCCTGAATTTAGATCCACTGACCGTTGAGCTGCAGAGACAATTACAGCTGTCAGCGAGTCAGGAGAAACAATGAATCCAATCCTTGACTCCATCCCTTGGTTTTCTTCCCTCTCCGTCTGCTGGGGTGATTGGGCTCCCTTACTTCATCCCTGCTTGGACTCTTAAGACACACACACAAACACGCACACACACACACAACACACACAAACTACAAAACTCTCTCACACAGACTCCTACTCAGTGTCACTGGTCCAGCATGGAGCTGTGGTCTGTCTGCAGCTAACCTGTAGCAGCCTGGATGGAGAACCGGTGGCCTCTCATCATCCGCCTGCACTGACTGGAGACACCAGCAGCCTGGTCATCATGGAGTCTGGCAGAGTTTGGTCCAGATATCAGAGGACGGTGCTGATCACAATGATGATGTTCAAGCTGGGTACGTGGTCGTTTCAGTCGCTCATCACATCAGAGCCGAGGTTCCAGGTGTTGAATGGAGTTTAACTTGCAGTATCTTTGTGTGTTTGGCACAACTTTTCTGTGAGATCATAGTATTTTCTAGTTTGACAATTTACTTACTTTACTTACTAACTTTACTTACTTTGATGACTTACTTAGTTCCTTCCAGTCAAGAAAGTTGTCTTTTTTTGGTTAGTCAGCTTTTTGAAAGGTTTCTGTGAAATAAAAAAAGAAAATTCAATATTTTTTCAACATCTCCTGGCAAAAAGATTTAACATCTTTTGACTTCTCCTACCAACTTTATGGTTTGTGTTGATCTGCAGCATGTGCTGATCCACGGCGTGTGTGTGTGTGTGTGTGTGTGTGTGTGTGTGTGGGTAGGGGGTGGTCAGTCAACCCCAGCAGCTTTATGAAACCCTCTCAAGCCATTTTTCCCGTGACCTTCGTTTGTGTGAGTCTGAGGCTCATTTGAACAGTGGCTCAGTGAACGCACTGATTGGATCTGGGTGGCATTGTTAGGGGTCACCATGGCAACGTGTTAGGCGTCCAGCTGCACTACTGCACAGTTTTTTTTGTCTTGGGTCTGAAAAGAGGGGTCAATGGACGTTAAGGAGCATGGAGGGAGCCGTGGGGCTGAGCTCTGGTGTTTTAAAGGAAAAGGCAGGGCTTTGGTGGTGAGATGAGGAAAATAAAATATGAAGCAGAAAATAAGCAGAAAAAGCTGAATAAATTCAGAATGATTAGCCTTCACAAAGTCCAACTTAAAGAGCAACAGCAACTTCAAAGATGGAAGAAACACGTATTACTGTAATTGCTGTTATTTTCAGCCTCTTAATGTGAAACTGTGACTAATTCTAGGAGAATTTGGCCTGATGGGAGCAGGACGATCTAAATGCTAAACTGTAGTGCTTTGTAAAGAAAGAAAAACTGAAGGGGACTAACTTTTATAAACTCTCCAGAAAACACTTCTAAACGCTTTAAAGTTCTTGCTGGTATAGCAACAGTTGGTTTCTAAACAAGGCTCATATTCTGCCTCCAAAATAAAACACAAGGATTCCACAGGAGACAAAAGGATGTACGTCTCAGACTCTGACTGGGTCCAAAAGGATTTGGGAATTTTGTTCTGTATAAAACAAAGCAGCCACCTGCTGTGGAGCCTCCAGAGGACAAAGCTGGGCTGGTGGAGCTGCCAGTCTCATGTCGTGATTCAATAAAATTCCTCTGAGCTTAACGTGCGTTATCCTGGGGCTCCCCCGTCTCTGGGAGGAACAGCACCGATTCTTCTTCTAGATGTAGCGTGATACTTTCACCTGCACATACAGAGAATCAGTTCAGTTTGCTTCAGTTCAGCTCCACTCCATTCAAACCCAATTAATTCATTTCAATTAAATGTCACATTAGTACCTTAAACAATGAAGTGATGTCAGAGGACTGAACATAAAATAATCAGGTCCAAGTCAAACCAGTTAATTCCATCAGGTCAGACCTTTTGCTCTGGAAACTGGATTCTTCTTGTTTTGGTGTTTCAGTCAAAGTGAGATGTATCCCATCTCTGCTCATCAGATCCCTTTTTTCTGAAACATCCTTCAGTAATCTATAAAGTCTAAATGGTTTGTGGAAGATGATGGGGCCTGACTGGCCATGTTGTGATATCGTTTAAAAAGGTTTAATGTATTTGTTGTTTTGAACTTTCATCCATTTCCTGTGAGCCTCAGTCAGAAGCTCAGTGAGAATTCTTGGAGTTATTTAGTTTTTTGCTCAGATGGAGGAATGTTCTATGTAACAGAGAATCTATTCATGTATTTTATAGTTTTTCATAAACTAAAGTGAATATTAAATGTCTGCAGTTTTTTTGGTATAAGACATGGAGTGAATTAGCTTTTATTTTGAGCTGGTATTTCCAATATGAAATAATAGAATCTATTAGTGGAATAAAATAAACACTACAGACATTTCTCCTTCCAGAGCATTAAAGCCGCAGTGTCCAGTTTCTAACTGATCAGACATGTTTGTACTGCTGCTGTTAAATCTTTATTCATTTTTATACTGAACATTTATTAAAATATGAAAACTGCTTTTTGCCCAGCGGGTAGAATCAAATACTTTAAAGTGAATTTGTTTCTCCATTTCACAGCAGGGGGGTTAATGTGTTAGGTCAAACTCAGCTGCCCCTCTCTTCCCCTCCACCCAACACACACACACCTCTTAAAAGATATGCAGAGACCTCTGGTGAGCGTCATCCTGACATCCTACCTGCTAACAGTCGGCGGCTCTGCTTAGTGTTACAGCTGGTTTGAGATGCTGGTACCAGTCAGTACCAGGTTTGAACTCCGTCGGGCTGCAGCAGTGATCTATGAAGTGCTTTGGGATGGGACGGGTGGGTGGATGTAGGAGGGGCCATTATCATCGGACTGGAATGTGTGAGGGGTTGATTGAGCTTGGATGACGGGGCGAGGAGTGAGGAAAGCCTTGCTACTTTTAAGAACCCTTCAGCAGTGGACATTAGATTAGGCGGCCATGATTTGACTTACAGCATCTTTGCTAGAGAGAATCATCTGGGCTTAGTGTGGTATGAAGGAGACAGAAGAGGACAACAATGCAGGAAGAAATCTAAAATGAGTCTGATCTCAGAGCGAGGTTATCAAATGTACTTGTCTTAAGCAAAAATAATGCCTCTTCCTTAAAACATCTCCTCATATGCCTAGAAAATTTTAAGGCGTGGTTGGCCTTGAACATTTTACAATTTAACAAAAACAAAACAGAGGTGAGGGTGTTTGGACCCAGTGGCCTGTGTGAGTCCTCCTCTGTTGACTTTGGAGTATTAATGGTAGATTTTAAAACTGTTATTACTGATCTTGATTTAATGGTGCATAGTGATTTTCAAACATTAATTGTCACTGCCAAAACACGTACATGTCAGACATAGGTTGTGTGAGGACACTGGAGTCAATGAGGTGCTGTTTGTAAAATTGCACAGTAAAACATTAACAACAATATTTTTTGTTTGATATAAAAGAAGAGTTCATTTTTCAAAGTCTTCAGTCAGATGGCCATAAATAAATACAGGGAGAAATGATTGTTTCCTGCAGGTGTGTGCTCTGTTGAATTAACATTTTACATAATGGCTGACATGTCCGCTTGACCTATGAAATACACCAGTTTGAAGTTATGAAGCACCATACTGCACTGCAAAGAGAAAAGAGCTGATCTGAAGGCGGCTGTTAATGTATATTTGGAAGAGTGGCCAACATGGACTGAATGGCGTCATTCACTTCCTCTGCTGACATTGCTAAAAACTACAGGAAGAAATCAATACAGAAAATCAACATTATCAGTCACAACTTCTCCTTCTGTTTGCTGATTGGTCCGGCACAAATTCAACAAGACAAATCTACTTTAACGGGAGAAAGCCGAGACAGAGCTTTGAAAGTAGATTAGAATTGAGCAGAATGGTGCAGGATAACGATGACCAAGCAAATCTTCACCTTCCTGCAGGACAAAGAACTTGAAGATACACTCAGCAATACGATGGACTGGTTTAGAGCATGTGGAAGTGTAAGAAGGGGCCAGTTGAAGTCTACACTTAGATCCAATTGGAAATCTATGTTAATACTTAGACCAACATTGGCAGATGCTCACTCTCCAACCTAATGAAGGTTGTGAGCAGGTTGTATTAGCAAAAAAAAAGGCTTTGGGTTAGATGTGTAAAGCTGGTAGAATCATCCCACAAAGATTCAGGGGCTTAGATACATGTGTACATCACCCTGCTTAGAATTTATTTACAAAATACATTATTCTTTTTTATACATTCAAGTTTGTGCTTGCATTTTGATGAAAGGTGAGATACTTCAAAACATAGAATTTTGTCGTGAACTGTATATAAAATATATCGTTCCTGAATTATCTGAATGGAACGATTCAGATAATTATAACATAATTTATAACATTTAGATCTATTCTAATAATTTCAGGGTAGAATTTATTCAGGTAGCTAAAATCAAGTCTGTTGTTTCAGGGTAACTCTGACCAAACGTGAACTGTGCCATAGCAAGCTTGTATGTTCTTAAAGTGTAGGTGATATAATGAACGCAGAACCTCCCAGGCTTTATGAGGTATGAAAAGCAGGGCTGTGAGGGGGGAGAAGTGAGACAGTGATGTGAGGAGGAAGGTTTGTGTTAGGTGGAAGTGATAGGAAATGCCAGTGAAAGAAGTGGAGGTGTTAAAGTGCATACAGTGGAAAATAAGGGATGCAGGTGTTAGAAGACATAAACGCATTGTTACTGCTGTTGATTATGTTGTTGCAGAAAAGCTGGTTGTCTCCATGTAATTGGGAAGCTTTTATCCACCCAACCAACAGTACAGTGGTAAAAATCAATCGCTTGTTAGTTGTCAGGAGAAGGTTGAGGAATGACCTACCTGATGTATAAGTGCTTTATCTCTGAAGGTTGGCCTTAAATCCAGAAAATTCTAAAAGTAGAATGGTTTGAAGATAGAATGTACTTAAGATTTATTTTGCTTTTACCACGATTCATGGGATTCAACATGACATCAACCACTCTTGCACTATAACAACTTCAGCTCTTCTGGGAAAGGTTTCCACAGATTAAGGAGTATGGTATACGGGAAAATTTTATGGTTATTTAAAGATAATGATGTGGGACAAGAATGCCGGTTCACAGTCTCACTTCGTTCAATCCAAAGGCGTTGTAATAGATTTAGGACAGAGACTTTTGAAGAAAGTTCTTCCATGTCCTTATGCATGTTGCTTTGTGCACTGGTTCTCAGTTATGTTGGTACAGGAAGGGGCCATCCAAAAACTGTTCCTTCATAAGGGATTAGATCTCCCAAAATGTATGAATATTATCAAAAATGAGATTCACTTTACAGGCACTATGGGACTGAGCCAACTCTGTTGACTGCAACGATCCTCAATGCAGTCAGGCAAGCGTTGTTCTCCTGGCAACAGTCAATCCAGGTTTGTCTACTGAATTGCCAGACAGAATGACAGGACTCCTTGCTCCAAAAGTTCACATCTCCACTACTCTAGAATCCAATGATCTTTGCACAGCTCCAGCCAATGGCCTGCTCTGGAATTGGTGATAAAAGTCTTGGATGCAGCTGCTCAGCCATGGATACAAATTCCTTGAAGCTCTCTATATATTTCCCTAATCCAGTGGTTCCCAAACTTTTTCTCCTGCGCCCCCCTGTGGTATCTAAACATTTTCTGGGCCCCCCCTGTCCCTGCCGGGGGTTGGGGGTAGGAGGTAGAGGGCAGAAAATTATTGTTTATAATAGGGCTGCAAGTATTTTAATAATAATTAATTCTGATTAAAATGACTTGTTTACTTAATTTGTACCAGGTGAAGCTAAAACTTTCATTGGAGGAGTTCCAGGCACACATATTCATCTTAAATGGAAAGGGCATATATTATTTTAACAGCTTTGGTTTAAAATCTGTTGAGAATGTTGTTCAAAATTAATGTATGTAACTGAACATAGACAACAACATCGGTAGCCTACAGGCTACTTGTTAAGCTTAAGGTGCTGTATTGACATTAGCTAGTCGTCGTTTAGCTAACATTACCTGCATCCAACAGCTTTACTCAACTCAGTCGGTTAGTTTGGGGGAAAAACTGTGAAAAGTTTTGCGTTTTGCTGGTTTGCTGCCATGATTCTAACACACCTGTAGCTCCGCCCAGCAGCATCAGGTCTCCTTCACTGCCGTACAGGTGTGTAAACAGCGCGAGCATAGCGCTCATGTTGCGTTTAAAAGCGGCTCAGAAAAACAGGTTACCACATGTTAACAACGGATTAAACAGTTTTAACTGCTGATAAAAGTGACAGAGGACACAGATATGGGAAGTGCAGAAGACCCTACGTATCAAATTGACATATGAATAACAGAGAGTTGGCCGTTCTAAGGTAAAAACCCAGTGCATACAGCGTCCATGTGTTTTTTTTTTTGTTTGTTTTTTTCACCCAGAGGCTTCCCGCACCCGCCCTGCAATGGCACAGCGCCCCACAGTTTGGGAACCTCTGCCCTAATCTGAAGGTCACATGAAGCTTGGAGGTATCTTTGACTTCGCATGCTCCTCAGGATCTGCTGACTCTTTGTGATTTAGGATGATAAACCACTTCCCACCTGAGTCTCTGTTGTCTCCAGTCACTTTCAAGCGGCAACTGAGGACATTTCATGACTGGACTTATTGCACAGGTGGCATCGTGTCATGGTCTAGTACTGACCTTACGGCAAATGATTTAATCTTTTACACATGTTATTAGAAGCAGTCAGCATGACTTGGTGCTGGATCGTACACACCTTTGATCATGGAAATGACTGGATCACCTGAATTGACTGATCTGGAGGGATGACTGAATACCTCTGTTATAACACAGCTTTGCTCTGTGTGTGACTGTCATTATCTGTCTTGCATTAAATGAAGTGGGTAAAACTTTCATTGTTGACACAGACACTGTAATAGGTTTACCTTTAACACCATCTGTTCTACACAGTCTAAAGAAAAGAGCTGCTTGTAATTCTTCATCATCAGATTGGTTTCTAAGCCTCTCCAAGTGTTACAGCAGTAAGCAGACTATTGTATTAGCAGCAGTAGAATATTAAAACGTAAGGATCTAGAGTAGGACTGAAGAATATTTGTATAATTATCTATAATTTAATTGACAAACACGGAAAAAGCACAATTCTATTCCATAACATGTGAGAAATGTTAGATTTTTATTTGGCATAAAGCCCAGAGGAAATGGAAATGGATGTTAATGGAATGGAAAATGGAAAATGGAAATCTGATGTTATCCAAGTGGCAGAAATCTAGAATCAATATGCTTTAATGACATGATTGAAATCACATAATTTGAAATTATCATATGACCTTAAAATTGTAAATATTTGATACAATGTAAGCAGTTGATATTTATTTACTCAACTAGATTATGTAATTGGGGATGGTTAAGACCATTGTTACTGTGAAACATAACTAAACAAGATACTAGTGTGATGAAGGGCATATCTTTTTCATGTCTTCCTCCCATAGTTCAGATTTCTAAACAAAACACCTGAGCAAGTCTGCTCTGTAAGATAGTTTGAGGTTGATTTAGAACAGAAGGGCTTCAAGATACTCTTTCATGGCTTTTAGCAGGAAATGCACAAGTGGAAATTGAGGTTTTTGTTTTCAATTTCAGAAAACTGCAAAAGTTCATGGATGCCAGAGGAGATGCAACAAAGTACCGGAGTTGTTGTTAACAGCAGCAATGTATGAATCTCAGTAGATTTGAATTTTATAGAATACTTTATTTAATTCACTTATTGGAAAGTTGGAAAATTAAATCAAATATTCTACAGATTCATTATACATACTTATTATTCCAAACATTTGTTGCATTACTGTAGACAATCAAGGCTCACACCGGTGATATAAAATTTTATTTTTAACCTTATTCCATCTCTTAATTTGACTTAAGTTTATTTCATTTTAATTTTATCTAAACAAGGAGTAATAGTTTATGTGTATGTTAATGTTTTTCTTTAATGTTTGTCAGTGTTTGCAAGCCAGGCTATAATACACTGGGGGAAACCCTGCCCTATGTATAATGAATTTTTTTACTAACTAAATAATGAAATATTGTAACTTTTCAGTGGCATTCTAATTCATTGAAAAAACAGTACCATCTTGAATTTATAGCATAGTTTGCTACCATATGTTAGGTTAAAACATCTTCCAGGTGCAGGCATTCCATATGTTCAACCAAGAGTTGTTTTCTGAAACAAATCAGCCAAGCACCCAGTTATTTAATTAGAAAACTGATAAAGATCGTCTGTTAAGGGATCAAAGATCTCACAAAGGCACTTAGACAATCACTTGTACTTGGTTTTACTTGATTATTACTAAAACAATGTATCGATTATAAGTTTGTGATTTGTTTATTTTGTTTGTTTTCCCCAATTTTAGGATTACTGTGCACAGCAGCAGCAGACAGGTGTTTATCCTCTCCTTGCAACAATGGTGCAACATGTATCGACCACAGGGGTGAATATGTGTGTCTGTGCACCAAAGGACCAGTCTGGTTCATGGGTAAAAACTGCGATGACCGCTACGATCCCTGTATTTTTGCACCTTGCAGCAACTGTACCAGTGAACTTGGGACGGATCGGTTCACCTGCCAGTGCCCAGATGGCTTCACAGGGAACACATGTGATCAGGATGTAGATGAATGTCAGAGTGACCCCTGCAGTGGTGTTAAGTCCAACTGTGTGGACAAAGTCAATGGGTATTCATGCCACTGTCCTCTTGGTCTGGGAGGTGACGACTGCCAGGAGGACGTAGCCACTTGCTCAGAGGAAATATGTCAGAATGGTGCTACTTGCCTGGACATCCCTGACCAGGGCCCTCAGTGCCGATGTGCTGCTGGATTCCAGGGGAATAACTGTGAGGAGAATATTGATGAATGCTGGTCTGACCCCTGCCAAAACGGAGCCATCTGTAAAGACAGAGTTGATGGCTACCAGTGTTTCTGTGTGCCTGGATTTCAGGGCTATCATTGCGACCTCGAAATAAATGAGTGTGCCTCACAACCCTGTCAGAACAATGGCACATGTCTGGATTTGGTGGATCACTACATGTGTGACTGCACTCCAGGTTTTAAAGGTAATGTAGTCATTTATTGTAGGTTTTAAAAAATGAACTGATAGATTCATGAAATGTTTCATAAACTCTTGTGTGTAATATTCAGTTTTTGCTTTTAATTAGTGCTATTAAGCTCTGACACTTTGACACAATAGCGTTAGTGTGTAGTTTGTATAACAGTGTACATTTTCTGACCACTCAAAATAACTCAACACAGTCATTGATGTGTTAATGCCCTAATGCCCCCTGCCAACTCCACTCATTCAGTTCCACAACATGATATTACCACAAGAATCAAAAGAGACAAAACAGACGTACCTATTCTGAACTTGATAACATAAAGTGTGGATTGGTTTTCTTTTCATAAGAGATTTGTAGCAGCTATAAAACCACATTTAACTTGTGTATAATTCATCAAACAATGAAAATGTGTTCACTTTGCAGGAGAACACACATTTTATCTGTGATGGATACTTGTCAGTCCTGATGTTATCATGGGCTTACTGCTGCACATGTTCTTGGATTGTGAAGCATAATATTTGTTTCATTCTCTCTGGTAATCTGCAGGCATCAACTGTGAGGAGGAGATCGATGAGTGTGAGTCTCTTCCCTGTCAGAACGGCGCCACCTGTCATGACCATGTTGCCTTGTACTCATGTGAGTGCATGGCAGGTTTCCAGGGCCAGGATTGCGAGGTCAACATTGATGAATGTGCCAGCATGCCTTGTCTGAACAAGGGCAAGTGCAATGATAGGGTCAACAGGTAATATTACGAAAAGCCATGCTTTTATGCTTCCACTCATGACATTTTGTTCTCAGACTTTCTCCAACCTTAACTGTGACTAGACCTGTTGCTTGAGCAAGAAGTCAATAATCACCTGATAAATTAAAACAAACCATATAATTTCCATTTGCATAATTTATTGTTTTTGTCTTCTCACTCTTTCTTTTTACCAAAAACTAGATGCGAAACATCTTCAGTCTGGTACTTTGGTCTCAGATAGTTGTGTTTTTGAAGGACAGTTTTGTTTACAGATACTTCATAAGACTTTTGTTTGTTGTTTCTATTGTTTTGTTTATTTTGTCTGGATATTTAAAATGTTGTCCAGTTCCTGTGTTAAATGTTTATCAGAATTTAAAGTTTATTGATCTTTGAGAATATGTTATTGATGTTATTTCTATTGATGTTATTCATTCTATGTAAAAAAGAGTGAATATGTTCTTGTATTGTTTTGTCATTATCATTATTACTTGAAATTGGTCACAAAACAACAAATATCAAGTATTTCTGTCTAGGAACCAGACAGAAATACTTGGTATTTCTAGACAGTATTTCTGCAGCTTGTATCAGATCATTTCACCATAACTTTAAGTCCTTCAAATGACAAAAAGCCAAATTAACAAGGATATTGAATTAGATTAAACTGGTTCATTTAATTGCGCTCAGGTTGACAAATGTTGCTCAGTGGTTCTAGTTGACACAGTTGATTTAGAGTTAGTAGTGCTGGGATTTGTCTGTGTTAGTTCTCTGGTTTCCTCTCAGAATATGAATTCATTTCAAATGTAAATGCATGTTATGTAGACATAGTGACCACCCAAAGCACTTTATACTAAAGCCACATGCACCCTCCCCCCAAGACCTCCCACACACCCACACTTAAAGCTGCAGTAAGTAACTTTAATAAGAATATGTTTTTAAATATTTGCTAAATTTATCACAATGTTGTGACTGTATAATATGAAACAATCAATCTCCTTCAGCTCTTCTCTGAGTTATTGTTGTTGTCTGAAGCAATAATAACACTGCTCCTCACCAAAAAACAACCAATCAGAGCCAGGAGGAGAATCTTAGCACTGCCAATCACCATGATCAACGCGCTGCTAAATGTGCTAATGGCGAAGAAACAATTCATTGTTATAGGAAAACCATTTGTCCAATGTCATCAGTGGCCATGCTAACTAGTCTTAGTATTCATGACAGGATTGGCTGACAGGGAAAATCTGTTGTGGAGGGAGCATTGTGGACACAAGCATGATTGAGAGTGGGGATCAAACCAGCAGCAAGGCGAATGCAGGGTGAAGTCCCATAGGAGAACATCAACATGTGGAAGGAGTTGGACTCAAACATATGACCTTCTGAATGCAGTATGACTACTCTATCCACTGAGTCACAGCTGAGCTGCCCCATTGTGTGACAGACAACTGATAGCAGCACAGATACAAAGTAATGAACAGATAAACATAAATAGAAACTCAGAGAATTTCTGGACTGTGAAGTAGTTGAAGATCTGTTTAAAACAAAGGGTTGGTAACGAAAGATTGGTGTCTAAATCAGGCATCGTAATGAGGAGCCGATTCAGAGTCACATCCTGCAGCCTGTCTGTCTGAAGCAGCAGGGCAGACTGTAAAATTGACCCTGGATAAGAATTAATCCACTTATTGTTACACATCTTGATGAGTCATTGGACAGCTTCCAAAAACCTGGCACATTAGAAACACAGATTGAATACACAGGAAGGATTTAATAAATACTATGCTAGTTGTAACTGGAATCCAGTGTGTGTCACCGACTCAGCCTTTGGCTGCATCCTGAACTTTTCCTTTGTATCTCTCTAAATTTTTCACTCCTCCCTATCCCCCTTCTTTTAGTATGTTGGCTAATTTTAATCGCTCCTCTTCCTTTCTTTTCTTTTTCAAACTGAGAGGTACCACTTGTATCTGTATCTATATGTAAAGTATCAGACTGACTCAGTCTGACGTTTCAACCTGTAGATAGTAATGCTCCGTTTTATGAGGTTTAAAAGAAAAAAGAAAACACACACACACACACACACACACACACACACACACACACACACACACACACACACACACACACACACACACACACACACACACACACACACTATCTGACCACTGGCCTGACCAAACTGTTTTCCAACTTTTAAAGGATTTTGAAAATCATGTGTTCTTTAACTTCACTAGGTATATCACATAAGACCTAATACAGCTTGTAATGTTATAAAATATATGGCAAAATATACATACTTTCCCTACTAAATCAGATATAAATGTAGTAATTTATTTTGTGAGTTAATATTTAATCCTGTCCAGCTTTTATTTAGGGGCATCAGAATAAAGAGATTAAATACAATGAATACCCCTCTTTTTATATTATTTTTGAAAAAGTTACAAAGCACAAACATGCATTACGTTGTGTTGGCCTTCTTATAAAACTCAAGGTTCAAGGGTCAGGACAAGGCACAGTTTACTGCTTAACAAAGCATAAACTGTTAGTGCCACCATTTGTTTGTGGAAGTTGCTTTATGCTTCACTTTGAAACATTTTATGCTGCATTTTAGTTGAATTTGTGTTCTAGCAAGCATGGTGTCTGTGAGGTGATGACTCTGAAGAAGCAACGGAGAAGGGTGTTACTTAAAGAGAAAAACATTCATTCATTCATCCATCCATTTTCTTTACACTCTTGTCCCTAGTGGGGTCAGGATGGTTACTGGTGCCTGTCTCCAGCTAACGTTCCGGGTGAGAGGCAGGGTTCACCATGGATAGGTCGCCAGTCTGTCGCTAAAGAAAAAAAAACCTCCTTTGTAAAGTAAAACGTGATTATGACCATTTCCTCTGTGTGTGTGTTGGTTCCCAGTTATCAGTGTGACTGTGACAGGACAGGCTTCACTGGTGACCACTGTGAAAACGACATCCTGGAATGTGCATCTGATCCCTGCCAGCATGGAGCCACATGCTTGGAGAGAATCAACCAGTACATTTGCCTCTGCTGGCCAGGTATACTGCAGATCAACACAAACTAGCCTAAAAAAACACTTCCCACCTCTAACCCCCTTCAGCTCTTTTAGTGGAAGGAAATGTTCAGACACATGTTGAAAGACGTGATTTAAATATTAAAAGCAGGCAGATATGCTGCACATGTTGTGTACAGTTTAGGAAATGTACATGAAATAGTTAATAAGCAATTCCTATAAAGCACAGTATGTTGCTAAAGATATTCACTCTATTCCACATTGTGCTGTTAGTTGAGTTTTGACAAAGTGAAATCAATTTTGAATGAAGAGTGCGTACGACACATTGGAATGTTGTGTAAACCAAGCTGACACTGGATCCAGCTGCCGAGCCGGTTCTCTAAATCATGTCTCTCTGGAAATGGGAGTTGCCAGGAGAATGACTCGTCTCTGACTGGAATGTGACAAACATTATGTTTGGTGAAGGAGGGATCATAGTATGAGGCTGATTTTCAGGAGTTAGACTCAGCCCGTTAGTTCCACTAAAAGGAACTCTTCAAATTTGTACCAACAAACTTCAGACAATGTTATGGTTCCACATCTTGAGAACCCCTAAGCGTTAGCCTCTGTCTTCATATAGAGGCTGTCCCTATAGCCTCACAGAAAGGTGTGTTAAGCTTTGTGTGGGATTAGCTCGGAAGAACTTGAAAGTCCTGAACACTTTTGGAATTAGAGCAGAAATTGTTAGACGAGCCTTTTCATCCAATATCAGTGTCTGGCTTTACAATACAGTTCTGCAAGAATGATGAGCGATTCCCATAATAACACTGTGACATCATATAAACCCTATAAATTAAAAAAGTGAGGTCACTCAAATTCATGTGTGTGAAGGCAGATATACAACAATTTTAACAATATTATGTGTGTATTTTGGACTTAAAATGTGCTATTAATTACAGGGACTTCATGTACTAAATTAATTTGTAATCTTAATTATTTCATCATAATTTAATCTGCTGAGATTAGTTAGTACTAACTAGTTTAGTACTAAGGGAAGGTGTAAGAATTTGGACTGAAAAAACATTTACCTACAATTTTCTGCAAATTAAATGTTGCAAATAAATAAGGGGTTGATCAATGCGAAAGAGTTCATTACTGTATACAACTTGAATGTTCAGGTTATGAAGGAGAGAACTGCCAGGTGGATGTAGATGAGTGTGAACAGCATCCATGTGAAAATGATGGGGAGTGTTTCCAGCGTTCCGTTCTCCAGAACTATGGGACGCTTCCTGAACTGACAACAGCCAACTTCAGCTACAACGTAGCAGCTGGCTTCATTTGTCGCTGCCTACCAGGATTTGCAGGTGAGCTTCAGATCATCTTCAAAAACATTCACTTTTCTTTATTCACAGTCTCTGTTTCTGATCAAAGTGTCCCTCTAACAGGAGATAACTGCTCAGTCAATGTGGATGAATGTGAGTCTGCTCCGTGTCATCATGGCGGGAGTTGTCAGGATCAGATCAACTCCTTTCAATGTGTGTGTCCAAAGGGCTTCACAGGTAGGAGAAACCTCTTATCTGCTGTCCTTATCTCACCTCCGAACAGAACATTTATCCTGAGCTGCACTCAGCACATGGCTGTTTGCTTTTACACACTCGTTTATTTTCCCATATGGGTGGAAAAGACATATTTGTTTGGGTTTTATTAGGATCTACTAAAAGTGAGGAGGTCCTAATTAGATTATAGTGCATAAAAACGTCTTACTGTTGTCATGAAGTGTCACTCGAGAAATTATGACACTTTTAATTTAAAGTTGCTTTAAAAGTTGCTTTACGAGTTGCATTAAAAGTCCATTAAAAGTGCCTTTTTATTCACGCCCCGTCAAATAAAGTAATACTTATGTTCAACATGTTTTAAGTAAAATTGAAGTCAAAACAGAAAAGCTGTGAAAAAAATCTAAGAACAGCCCTGATTCTATGAGTTTGAGCCACATAGTTGCAAAATGTAATCATTTCAATTCCTGTTTTTTTTGTACAGCACCAATTAACAACAAATGTAGTCTCAAAGCACTTTACTAAAAAGTCAGTTCAGTCTTACAGACAGATTCAGTCATTTAGCTCCAATAAAATTTGATCAAACAATTAGTCCAGTCCAGTTTTTGTTGTTGTTGTTTATTTAAG
This sequence comes from Poecilia picta, assembly GCA_033032245.1. NCBI lineage: Eukaryota > Metazoa > Chordata > Actinopteri > Cyprinodontiformes > Poeciliidae > Poecilia > Poecilia picta. The sequence continues at coordinate 2,596,724 of CM065361.1, forward strand.
GATTCCTGTTTATTCTCTACCGTAGTAGAGACTGTACTATGGATAGTCACCAAATAACTGTTTATGGACATTTTCTTTCTCATTTCACCAGTGTCTCATATCAGTTTTAGAAATATTTCTCTACTCTTGCAAGGCACTCTGAACAGAATAGCCTGTTAGTCACCATTGTTCCCAGAAACCTCTTAACCAGGCAATAAAGGGTTAATCGTCTTCCTGCTAATTATTACAAGTCAACCTATTAATTCCTCATTATAAGGGATTAGTCACTTTATCACTTAAAATAGAAAGACAGAACAGCTGATGTCCCTAAAATAAGACACAAAAATATTGACTCCAGACCGAGGAAGTCAGCTTTCAACCAAAGAATAAAAAGGTTGGTTCATCCATGTTGTTATGAGTGTGAGATGTGCAGGTCACAACACAGGATAGGATTGGACAGGGTGAGAGAGCATATGTTATAGGTAAACATTGCTGCAAACAACAAAGCCAATACATGGAGCCATATGCCAGGAATCCATGTTGGATATTAAGTGGGGGTCTGCTAGGAAACTTGTCAGGGGGGAGGATTAAAGCAAAGCTGCTTAGGACCCTAATTAAAGTCTGATGAAAACAGGACCATTTAAGCAGCAAAACACGGACCTGTTTTAGTTGATTTGTTTTGCAGTTATCAGCCAGGATTTTCTACAAAGCAAGGAACAGAAGAAGAACCTATAAAAGACATTTTATAGTGTTAACTGTAAAGTTAACACTATGGGTGTTATGAGGACGCACTGGGTTCATGAGTGCGTCCTCATGAACCCATAGATGTTATGTGTTTTTGGGACTTTTGGGACAGTTAAAGGGTTGAAAAATGTGTGGGCCTCATTTTCTACCTTTGTGTCTTGAAAATCTGACTTTCATTTCTTCCCTGGCCAACGTCTTCATGCATAACATTTATCTTAATATTTAATTCAATTCAATAATCAATTAAAGCAGGCTGAAAAAAAATCTCCTAAGTGCCATTGGCAAATTTTTCTTGGTTAATATTTTTTTAAATAACACAGATAAAAATAACTTTGTGTTCCAGATTTAGATTATGTTTGGTATAACAACAAATATGTTTATTGTGAAATATGAATATTTTTTTTATTGTTCTAAACAAATGTTTGAGCTTTGGCGTTTTACCCACACTCTAAAGGATCTTGCAGTGACACAACTTAAAAGGATTTATTAGTTGAACATGTTGGCCTAAATATGTTGTAATTTTCCTATTTCCTTTTATTTCCTAAAAATTGCTATTTGTGATATGTCAAAGCTCACAATTTCTACAAAAAAAGTTATATTTTTTGTTATATTTTTCATCCAACAGGTCATTGTTTCACCTGCTGGGTTGATGATGAGTTTGTGTCTGTTTTGTACTGGAATCTACAGAGTAGACAGGAAGGTTAACTTTACCTGAGTTGCTTATCATTTTGGGTTTGACTGGAGTAATTTTAGACAATTTTTTAGACTGAGTCGATGTTGAGTGTAATAAAATACAGTAAAATATAGTGAAGTTAGTCTGCATCGCTTCCCACATGAAAACTGAGAACAGGAGAGCTCAGTGGGAAAGAGCATGCATTTGTGCCTTCAACAACTCTCTGCAGAAAACTTTGAGTAATTGTCCCAGCTCCCAAAGCATATTTAATACATGATTCGTATAATGAAGCGGTCCTGGATTAGCTTGGCATTCACATATACATTCTAACCACACCATAGTTCATTTCAATAATGGTGGGACAACTTCTTACCTGTAACAGAATACTACATATCTCATTTCCTGTCTGTGGAAAAACAAAGGATCTAATTAATTGTTAAAAAGACAATATGGGGCCAATGCTGATGAAAAATTTACAAAGCTGAAAAAAGAGGTTTGTATTGCTCAGCTGAAACCTCGACTCTCCTAATATCCTTCATTTCCCAAGAAGTGACTTTGAACTAAGACAAAGAAACTGTGAACCTTTTTACAGTGAATGTTGCTTGTGAAAACACAGATTATGATTATTATTTTGAAAAATCTTACATATTAAGTAGTCTACCAAATCTAATAGAAAAACAGTGATTATCCAACATGTCTGAACCTTCTCAGACATACCCTGTTTGGTCTGCCTCACTTTGACCCTGGAGCACCTCCTGCTGGTTCTCGCAAACAAAATCTGCTGTTAGTTGCCATCTATGTTAGGAGGAGATGTGGGAGGGACTGCAGCACTGCATTCCTCATGTCAATTGACAGGAGCCAGATGGAGGCTTACCTCTGTGCCAGGGTTGAGCTGAAGTCAGGAGAGCAGGAAAGGGAGGGGGGAACCTTTTCAGGGAAGGACAAGGGAGGGTGACAGAGGGAGGAGGAGAAAAGGTGGGCAGGGCTGCCTTGTAATCACTTCTGCCTGACAGTTTGGTGCAAAGTAAAGAAAGTGAGAAAGAGAGGCAGCGGACCTTGTTGCGTCTCTGCTGCTAGTGTGAGGAGTGGGTTGGCAGTTGTCCTGGAGGATCATGGAAGGGAGGCGGCTGATGCTGCTGCCACTGCTGTGCTGCTGCTACTGGGCACATTGCTTGATAGGTATGATGAACAGACATTTTTAAAGCAACAACAATGGAGGAAACTTCTAGTCTTTTTCATTCAGAGGTTGGAGTTTTGGCACTGAGAAGATGAGCTGCCGAGCTCTTTGACTGTAGAGTATTTTTAAGGACTACGTTAATGCAGGTTGACTGCTACTGCCAGGGCTTAACGCTGAATTTAAAGAGGCAGCTCTCAACAACACCAGTTTGAAAATCCATAATTAGAGTCCAGACTGTGTCAGTGGGTTTATCTGACAAGTATCTAGTGCAGTATTTCTATGTCCAGCTGATGCTTTTATTAAAAAAACAGATTTAATTGAATTACTAATCCTAGTGATGTCTATCATTTCATTTCCTCATATTCATATTATTTGGACAATGGATGCCTTACACTAACTAGAACAGCCTGATTATCTGTATTTGTCAATGGTAATTGACTTCCTAGACACAATATTGTTGTTGATTTGTAGCTAGACTTTACAGTTTTACCTAAAGATACCTTGTTAATGCTTCTCAATGAGTTTTATGAGCAAAATTAACATTAGTGCTTTTTTCATTAAGGTGTTCTCTGTGAGGTTGACATCAATGAGTGTGACAGCAATCCCTGCCAGAATGGCGCCACGTGTGAGGATGCTGCCAACTCCTACAGGTGTCACTGCCCCACGACAGAGCAGGGTCAGGAACCCTGGGGGGGGCGTGACTGTGACGTGAAGCTGCTTGGCTGTCGGCAGCACCAGTGTCAGCATGGGGCAACTTGCGTCCCTATATTAAACGTTGCCGGAGGTCACAGTTACATCTGCATGTGCTCCCCTGGCTGGGGCGGAGAACGCTGCAACACCCTAACCACCTTCTCCTTCAACATAGAGGGCTATGTTCTCATGCAGCTGCCTGGTTTCAGGAACAAGACAAAACGAGAGGCTGTCGAAAAAATCCAAGCACTCCACATGCAGCTTCGTTTCAGGAGTACTCTACCCAACATGCTGCTGTACTACCGGGGCACCATGGAGCGTTTCCTCTCCCTGGAGCTTGTTGACGGCACTCTGCAGGCTACGCTGAGCTCAGGGAAGGTACTGAAGGTGGTTTACCCCGTCCCAGTCAATGATGGAGAATGGCATCAGGTGACTGTAACCATGGATGTTGGGTTGGTTATGACTGTGACAGGTCCTAGTTGTAAGGAGGAATGCCAAGTGAAGAATGAAGGTCGCAACCATCTGATTTTTCTCCAGTCTAGATTTTTCCAACAGCTCTATATAGGAGGAATACCTCGGAATTACTCCTCTCACTTATCCAGTGGGAAGGGGTTCATTGGCTGTATGGAAGACCTTAAAGTTGACCACACACTGCTGCTACCTCAGGACCTCATCAGGGAGGAAAACAAGGGCTTGGAACTCGGATGTTCCAAAAGGGACTGGTGCTCTGAGGGCGTCTGCTCGGAGCGAGGGCAGTGTGTGGACATGTGGGTTCGTGCAAACTGTGTGTGTCATCGGCCATATTATGGCAGCCGCTGTGAAGAAGGTAATAGTTCACATATCTACAAAGACTTGTTTGTTAATGAAAATAATGTGTATGGTTTGTTGGATGACTTATCTGTAGTTAGAATAGTGAGTATTTGTCAGTACACAAAGGCAGATGTGCGAAATGAAACAAGTATCTGCATGGATCATTCTTTTTCTTAAAGCTTTTCCCAGTTACATTTAAAATGGCATTGATTGGTGCCTTTTACTTCCTAATGACCCAGTTGCCTTAACTGTTCGAAAGTTATATACATACAGTTTCAGACAGAAATTTACAAACACTCATCATTGCCGTTCTGATTTCTTTTATTTAAACAATTTATTTGACTTTTTGTGATTCCTGGATTGTTGACCATTAACACCAGGATGTTTTATGCTTTCAAACCAAATAATTTTTTGTTTCCACTATATAATTACTCACACCAGAGCCAGTTTTTGAATGGTTATAGCTTTAAGACATGGCTGCCGAAAATATCTAGTCATAATTCTTTTCAGAATCTTGTTGATGGCTGCAAAAAACATGTGGCTGTGGTATAACCTCCTAAAGGATGTTAACTATTGAGGATGTATATATTTGAACCTCTATGCATAATTTTGAACTTATATGGGATGGAAATAAACAGAATATTGTCAAATTCTTGTTTTTTTTTAAATCATTACAGTTGTATGTTGTGTCATATTTCCTTCCTGAACAGACATTCATATGTGTAACTGGAAACCCAAAATTATGGTCATATTCCTGATCATAACAACTGAATGTAAAGCTCTGTCTGAAACTGTACAATGCAAATGGTGGAACCTTTTAGGTGTTTTGCTTGCCCAATTTATATGTGTGGCCAGTTTGCCAATATTTTGAAATAATATAGTTGCACTTTTCTTTTTTCTACTCTCAACTCAGAATACCAGTCATGGACCTTTGGCCATGAGAACACCAGCAGCTACTCTTCTGTCAACATTTCAAATAGCCATGGAGAAAACTTCACCATTTCCTTCTTAATGCGTTCCCTAAAACACAGTGGCCTGCTCTTGCAGTTCCACCGAGAGGGAAAGTCCTATCTGACAGTCTATCTGAAGGAAAGCACTGTTGCCATCTACAGTCCTCACACAACTCTGCTGTCTGAGGCTAAGCAAGTCACTGATGGAAAGAATCATTTAGTGACCATAAAGATTATCAATGGCCATGTGGTTTTTCCTAAAGCGGGAAACCACCGTGCCTTAGGCAACCTGAGCGTAGAAGCAGGAGATGTGGCATTTGTTGGAGGGCTCCCTGCAGGCAGGAACATGAATGCCTGGGGTGGAAACTTCAAGGGCTGCCTTCAGGACATCCGGCTAGATGACAAACAAATGAGTTTTGGGGATCATCTGGAGGGTTTGGAGCTTTACCAATCCACTACGGTGAATGTGCTTCAAGGCTGTCGCAGTGACAACACATGCAAGGTAAAAGAGAAGTAAAGCTGTCCATTTTAAAAGCGAACTAATCTCCACAACATACAGTGGATGAACAACAGTGGAGAAGTTTTATTTAATATTACTTTATTATATGAGTCACATGTTAATTCCTGATTGTTCCCTTCTTTTTATGGTTGAGTACCGATGCAGATACAAACACTGATTCTCCACCTGCTATTTAACTTGGAATCTTGTGCTTTGTAATTCTTATGTGGCCATTTACACTTTTTAGGGTAAAGGGCCTAGAAAGGCCCTTTTGGCTCAGTGTGTTACATTTCATTTTACCCTAACTGTGTTTGAATGCGATATCCTTTGATCTGAAAGTCACCATTTAATCCCTTGCACAGCTTTTACTGAGGTAAGTTCAACAGGTGAGAGATTCTACTGCTGATCATTTAATCCCTCAATCTGTGTTCTGTTCACAGGATAACCACTGTTTAAATAACGGACAATGTCAGGTCACTTGGAATGACTTCATGTGTGTGTGCCCCAGTAACTTCTCTGGCCGGCTGTGTGAAACCCGCCTGTGGTGCATTGAGAAGCCATGTTTTGAGGGAGCAATCTGTGTGGGTCTAACAGATGGTTACGAATGTGAGGAGCGATACTTTTCTCATGTTACCTATTAAATCAGTCATGTTGTAAAAACACAACATGGCTGATTTTATTAATACAATTATTTGGAACACATTTGCAAAGATCTTTTTTGAAAGAACTTGTGAACTGACTTCCCACCAACATGTGATTTTCTTACAGGTTTAACAGAAGCTGTTTTTCAGCACAATTCTCTTCAGTTTGTTGCCAATGGCTCCCTGCTGAACCCTGTGACCAACATCACCATGACCATACGGACACGGGATGAAAATGGGATCTTGTTGCGTTCTCAAGGCAGAGAAGAGGTTTTTTGTTTGGGTTTTTTAAACTCTAGCCTGTTGGTCAAGCTGGACAGTGGGCCAGGTGAAGAACTGCTGGCCTTTATGAGTGACAGGATCATTGCAGACGGGGTATGGCACCAGATCCAGTTCAGTATGATCAACCCTCTCTTGTCAGTGTCTCGTTGGCAACTCACAGTGGATGGGCAGAAAGCTGGTGGCAGCTTTGGCGTTGGAAGATATCTCAACTTCATGAATAACAGCAAAGTTTGGCTAGCAGAAAACTACACTGGTTGTTTGCGGGAAGTGAGAATAGGTGGTGTCTACCTGCCTCTTCAAAAGGTACCAGATGCCCCTCAGCGAAGCCGGTTCTCCATGATCAGTGGACTTCAGCCAATCATTGGATGTCAAGGTGCACCAGTTTGTGATTCCCAGCCCTGCCTTAACCAAGGACTCTGTCAGGACCAGTTTAACGAGTTTAACTGCAGCTGTAGCGCTGGATGGGAAGGCAACCTATGTGAGAAGGAGATAAATGAGTGCTCTTCAGCTCCCTGTGTCTATGGTTCCTGCACAGACCTCATGGCAGACTACCAGTGTACATGTGATCCTGGATATGATGGGATCAACTGCCAGAACGAAGTGGATAACTGCCTGGAGTTCAGCTGTGTTAACGGAGGAGTCTGTGAAGAAATTGCTGGTACTCATACATGTTCATGTCCTCCTGGGTACAAGGGCACACGCTGCCAGTGAGTGCACTATTTAATGTAACATTTAGAGATATCTGCATGTTGACTCAATTAATGGTAAAAAAAAATCCACTATTACATTCTGTATCCTGCATGTAGATATTGTACTAACACACAATAGCCACAGGAAAATGAGTTGCTCTGCAAATTCTTTATATCTCATTTAATTTTACTTATAAAGCATAAATCAGCATTAATACAAGATTTATTTCAGTTTGGGCTAATACTGGCTTATTGTTATTTTCTCATGTTTGAAATTGAGAAATATGTAAACACATGCAGCTAAATACTATTTAACCTCTTGAGCTATAAAATAGAACTATGACACTACATCACACTCCACATGCTCACTGCCACTTTATTAGGTATACCCCAGACCAGGTTAAAGCAACTTTAGCCTGATGAACTACTATGACTGCCCATCCTTGATTTGTGGATGCTAGAATACCATCAGACATTTGTGTGCTGGATAGCATGTTAGAACAATTAGCCACTCTCAATCATCCATAAATATTAAGTTTTAGTGTTTATACTATAGAATATCCATGATGTACTATGATGAACTGGTGATCTATTTACAAACTACAAGTGATTGTAGTTTCCATTATTTTTTTGATATTGTCCCACAAATTTGTTGGCGAAAAAAAAAGTGTTTTTATATTTACTAAGGTGCCATTGGAAATAAATTGGGCATTTGTACATTTCTAATAGATGGCGTTTCCCTCCAGTGGCTTGTGATGCAAGCAAGGATTGTCTCAATGGTGGAGTCTGCATAGGAGGCAACTGCACCTGCAAACCTGGATACACCGGTGTCAGGTAAGACCTTCAGACAATAACTGCACCACCACTCACCACTTCGCACAGTGTGTTTCTGATATATGCCTGTTTAAGGAGCGTGTCTACCATGTATTTGATGCATTGTGGGGACCATTTTTCTGACACATTTTGGAGACTCACTGCTCCTTGTGGGCCGAAGCCCGGTCCCCACAAAGGGAAATGCTGTTTTTAGGTTAAGGGTTAGATTTAGGGTTAAGCTGTAGATATGAATGGAAGTCAGTGGAAAGTCTCCACAAAGATAGCATGGCAAGCAAAAAGGTGTGTGTTTGCGTGCGTGAACGTGTGCATTAGCCTCCACCCTGTCAGTCAGCATTTTAGAAAAACCTTCTGATGTGTTTCAGGTGCGAGACGGAAATAGATGAATGTGAGTCCAGTCCGTGTCAAAACGGAGCCACCTGTCTGAACCGACTCAACCACTTCCAGTGTGTTTGTGTCCCAGGCTTCAGTGGCAAACTGTGTGAGAGCAATGTAAGTTGGATGCATTCTGCAAGCTGAGTCACTTTCATTCATGTTCAGAGACTGAAGTTTAAAATTTTGACATACCCAGCTAAGGATAATGCCTAATGTTGCTTTGAATAAAGGTCTTGCTTAAAGACACAATGCCTCAACCTCCAGGAAGTGCAGAGTTATGAAACTCTAACACTGCTTCCTTTTCAAAACAAAGTATTGTAAGATGGTTCTATAAACATTACAAATGGACATTATAACATTATAAACATTATTTTGCACATAGCTCCATTTCCAGTTGTTGTGTTCTTGGTTCTTGGTAAAATGTTTGGACATTTTAATCCATCCTGAATCTTTGTTCTCAACCCATTCGTTTGTAGTGGGACCATGTCCTTGAATCGTTAATATGTTCGTAATGTCACTCCATTGCTTGCTTTTGCAGTCATATACAGTGCCTTGAGAAAATGCCTGTTTAAGTGATGACTGGCTGTTTGACTTAACTGTTCCACTGGCACTACTGGTGCCTGAGGTCAAAACCGACGACCACAATAGCAAACATTATAGGTATACCAACATATGTTTTCTGCTGAGATGTCGGGTTATCATTGCGACAGAGACTTTCATAGCTGTTATGTAACAGACTGTTATACTACCTGGCTGGCTAGCTAGCGAGCTTTTCCTTGTATGGCATTTGGCTGAGTCGTTCTATGCAGTACATCTAGCTACAAACAATATTGTACAAATTGCTGCCTGTTGAAATGTTACAGTGGTTTTTCTGCAATTCCACAGCATGGCGGTACATGAAAACAGGTCCTGTACCATCTTGTGTTAAAAGGCCTTTCAGTCAGTGCAGAAGTCTTTACTTCACAATAAACATCTAAATCAATGTTTCTCAACCTTTTTGGTCCAGCGCCCCCCAAGCCCTTATCCAAGTCCCTCACCGCCCCCCACCAAAGAATTTGTAGGCTACTTTGCACTGACTATTATTTTATCATTATATTACTATCACTATTGTAGATGTTTAATTTTTATGCTTGTTTCTGTATTTATCATCAAAAATAATTTCCCAGAGAACAAAAAAGCCCTGGGAATAGAAATTATTTTCACAGGCGTCTACAAAAAAATGCAATGAACATTCAAGTTAAAATTGGTAGCACTAACAGCAGCCAATCAGAGTGGAAAACATATTCTTATTCTGTGTCATTTCCTAGTTGTTAAATATTCCACAAAATGACCAGATAAAAGATGTTCAATGTGCCAGTTTAAACTTTGAACTATTTGCAAAACGACTGAGCTCTGCAACATTAAAACATGGGTAGAACTGTAACTACATTAATCATAGTTCTTCTTATCTTCAGTTTTTGTCAGTTTCTGGTGGTGCAGCTCTGGGGTGCATTCAGGAGAATGGGACATCAGAGTATCATCCATAAAATTTCACCTACATGGCATTTACTGTGCAAACCAGAGCTTTCAGTAGAAAAACAAAAGTTCCAGATCCTTTTAATGCCATACAAATATGAGACAGAAACATGGATTATATCTTTATATAGACCTGTCTATTGATTATAGATTAATAGTTTTACTGGGCAAACTATTACAAAGAACAAATCTGGTTCTTAATCAAATCCTAATGAGTCAAATTGAAAGTGTCATGGAGTCATCAGCCTCATGACAATACCACTGACATGAAAAATAATATTGAAGAAATAAATATATCAAATCTAATTAAAAACAAAGTGATCAGTTCTTTACTGTTATGGTCTGTAAGATATATTTATTCTCAGTATTAGATGTGGTCTCAACAAACCCATGGCAATTCAACTATATTATTTTACCTTATATCTGGAAATAGTGTCTGTTTATTCTTGCCATACTGTCCTCTGTATTAATTATTGCTCGAAAGGTCTTGCCATACAGGTCTATTCCTCTGTATTTACTTTAGTTTTATAGTTTATTCTTGCATTTTGTTCTTCATTCATTTCCATTTAGTTTCCTTTGATTAGTATTATCATCTTGTGGTTTATTGCTATGTCCACTTTAGTTTATTTCCTGTTGCTACATTTTTTTTATCGTCATGTGTTTCACATCATGTGTTGATTTTCTACTGTTCAGCGTCAGATTATCTGTTTTTATGTCATAATTCACATCTAGTTCGTAGCTCCGTTTTATGTCCCGCTTCTGGTTCAGAGTTTTGCACAATGTGTGCGTCTTTTTTTTTAACCCCTTAAGGTGCAGGGCGGTCGGGAAGCGTATCGATGGGGAAATGCAGACCAACATAAACCATTTCAAACAACGGAAACAATTTCTGCATTCTGATTATTTAAATGTAAAAGTGCTGTGTTGTTCTATCAGACCCGTTTCATGCCGGACCACTTACAGCTCCGGTGTTAACGCTATAAAATGAACGCTCTCTATCGTGGTATCATCCATCGAGGGATTTATTTATTTAAATAGGTTCATTTTTCAGAGCGATACACAGTGAGAGTATCGTGATTTTAGCTACCAGTAGCAGGAGAGGAGCTGCGCCAAGAAGCTACAAACACTGAATAGAAGAAGAGCTGCTATCAATACAATTGCAGCCAAGCATGTTTTAAAGTTACACAATACAGTTTTACTAAGTTGCTCAAAGTCAAAACTGGTATTGTTGTGCATTTAAGGTGTAAAGTTTACCTTCGACCAAACGCCCCCCTAAGGCATCCCAGCGCCCCTGCCGTCCTCTGAACGCCCCCTGGGGGGCCGTGCCGCCCACGTTGAGAACCGCTAATCTAAAGCCAGACTGCACTTTGGAAATCCACACGCACAAAAACATTAATTTTTAGGGACATGTTCTGTGGTCTAATGACACTTAAGTCATGACTAAAGTCATAATGACTGCAAATAGTCATTTTGAACAGTTTATATTTGGAGGAAAAGCAGGTATCACCTGAACTGGAAAATTAACAATACCTGCTTGAACTGTGTAACAAAGCTATTCTTGCTATTCTGATCAAACCGTTGCTGGGCTTGGAAAAACTTTCATAAACACCTAATTATAAAACTGCCATCTGCAGATGATCGTTAGAGCTGAAATTCATTTAACTAGTTCTATTACTCTGTGCTGTTCTTGCAGAAAGGAGAGCATAAGGAACGAGTCCCCTGGCTGGCAGTCACCATCCCCCTGACCACCCTTTGTGTGCTCTTAGCCATCCTGACTGTTTTTTTCCTGATCATGACAGCAAGGAAGAAGCGGCAGTCGGAGGGTACGTACAGCCCCAGCTCTCAGGAGGTGGCCGGTGCCAGGCTGGAAATGGGCAGTGTGCTCAAAGTGCCACCAGAGGAGAGGCTGATCTAAGGTCTTATGTTACCACCTCGCTATCTTACATCCAAAGGATGCATATCAATGCCAGGAATATATTTAGCAGTATTATACTGCTTTAACAAAAAATAAGAGACAGTGGAAGATGTCAGAAACCGCCTGGAGTAACTGGTGACACTGGATTCGTCGTTAAATGGTTAACAAAGGAAAAAACTTTTTCTGCTGATTCCACCAATGATAAAGAAGAATAAGGAATGCGGCTGTTGAGGGGAAATAAGTTCCTCCATGTATTTTACATAATGTGAAATTTGCACAACAGTCTATTTAACTGACACGTCCTGGCAGCTTTTTTGACATGCAAAATCATTTGAACTATTTTCTTGTCCCTGGTCAACCCATCCTTCTTTTCCTCTGCATTTTTTTCAGATGATATATTTTGCCTAAAGCTTTGAGGATAAAATAATTCTGTGTGAATGGTTTTACAATTCACATGGTAGAATTTTGCCTCACAATTAAAATATCTATCTAAGCCTGGATGGACGTCCATCTAGGCTTGGAAAGACAAAGTCTTACTGCTGCATGTAGGGATGTCCCAATCATTTAAGAACAGGTTCAGCTCAGTTCCCATCTGGTTAAAATAAACACTGCAAATACTTTGTGACGCTCTAACACAGGTTAACAATGTGAAACAAAGTGCTATCATGTTGTGACAATTTGGAAAAGTAAAGCCAAATATTCGTACATCTAAATAATTTACAGATGCATTGAAGACACATGCATCTGTCTTCAATCAACTCAATTCCATGGAGTGTGTTGCTACAGTGGTTTGGCTAACATTAGCATCCTTGCTCACCGTTATCACTCTATAAATTAGCTCACAATGCATTTTATTGCAGTTTCAGTTGATAGAGAGAATTCAGAATATGCTTCTCCTGATTCAGAAACTGCAGACAGGTTTTTCTGTCTCCTGCACTGAAACTTTTCTGAACTTAGCACACAAAGCAGATGACATGACACAAAAATGGGCATAAAACATAAAAAAAATTCGATTCTAAGCATAATCTCCCCCAAAATTACACAGAAACCATGCTCAAGAAAATCTGCAATGATAATCAAAACAGTTACTATGCAGAATGCAATTAAGGCAAAATGACAGGCAAACAAAAAGTAACACTGAACATGTCAAAATATGATCAGGATCCTGAGGCAATACCTGGGATTGGACTGGGACATCCTGAGCTGTGTTATTTATTTAGTAAACCTGTAGGGCTCAATAGGCTAACCGTGCTACCTATTATTTACCTATTCTATTTACTTTGAGTATTTGTCCTCATTTTTGTGTTTTGGGTTGTATGTGTGTCTAAACTGCTCAAGTTGAGGTCACTGAACCTTTTTCTATATTTTCATGTGTATATTTGAAGTATTTATTTAAAAAAGTGGTTGCTGTGGTCTGTGTGTCAGAAAAATCTCAAAAAGGGGATGTTAAGTTTAATCAAATCGTTGTTGTGTATGTTTGTGTGTTCAGCAATTTGAGGTGCGAACATTATCCATGACGACTTCGTAATAGGAAAACAATTGGCATGGCAAGAGAAGAAAGTAGAATCTACTGTTGATCAGACATAAAACACTGTTATTAATTCCAAATAGGCTGATTTTGTAGGGAAAATAATCTGCTTTAATAAAGAATACTTGTTGTGGTGTGATTATGCCATGATGAACTACACCACATTACTACATTTAATGACAGTGGAAAGATTCTGTGTAACTTGAAGATTTTCAAGTTACACTTTGAAGTGTGCCTCTGAAAAAACAATCTATTTGAAGAACCAGACAGCCTTCCACTGCATGAGAGGAATGTGATCAGGACGCTGTTACAAAACACAGAGCTGAGAAAAGGCAGCAGTAAGGGGTGCAGCAGGGCTCAGTCCTAGTTCTAATCGTCCTTACAGTGAACAGAAGCCTGGGAAACCTGGGTTTGGAGAACCAGCTAGGAATATGATCAATATTAAAATATGCTGGAGACTGAACAAATATTTTATTTGGTATTTTTGCACCTTGTCACTTTGAAATCTAACAGATGATTATGCGTCACTGCTTTCATCCAATCCATAAAAATACAGAAAAATGAAGAAAAACAACTTCAGAAGTAGCTTGTGGTTATTAAAATACAGCAGGAAGATATCCTGCTTCAGTCAATGGGAGGGTCTGAACTTTCGTCTTACAAGGGCTTAAAATTGTAGCAAAACTTTGGCTGGTAAATTGGTTGAAAATTTGTGTCAAAAGTTAAACCTTTCTATTAAAAAGAGATGTAATGTATTTCCTAATACTGCTGTATTAGAAAATACTTTAGATGTTGAGACCTGGTATTAATCTGGTCATGCTCATAGCACTGAGGACAAATTGACCACTGCCTCCTCTAGGTCATATACTGACTACTTATTAATACTTTAGATTTCTAAAAAAAAAAAAAGACCTAACAATGTTTTCTTTACTTTTTGACAGGCATTGTATTAGTACAAGATGAATTATATTAGCTACTTGGTAATATTATGAAATTATTTCAACATGCTCCTGTACGTCTCTGTACCCAGAAAAACCCCAAAACTTCCTTGCCTTTTCCTTCTGTTCTCTGGTGCTGCTAATTTCTCAAAATCATTCAGAGTTGCTTTTGCAATACTGAAAGGTGCTGTGCTTATTTGACATCAAGTCAGTCTAACTCACTACCCTCATCTTATGTCATGAATAATTAGTTTCTGCAGAAGAAGTTCCTTAAATAATGATGGAAAAACAAAAGGCAGAATTATGTGTGACGGGATGAAGTAAGAGCAGCACTGTGGCTGGTGTTAACAAATCAACCTAAAGGCAATGGACTTTGTTTTATTATGCAAATGTCTAGTTTTTGAAGTTGTTCATGTAAATGGTGTTTTATGTGAATTAACTGTGACATAAGATGACTGCATATGGGAGTAGTTTCAGACAGAATGAAGCAAAATGCCAAAAATCTGGTTAAAAAAGAAAATGCTGTTGAATCTACACATGAAAGGACGTTTTTTTTTTACATTTCCTGTTCAAGCCATCTTCTCTTGGAAAAGGGAAGACAGTTGGAATTGAGATGTTTAATGTATTTTTTATGTCTAGATTTCTTGCTACAAAGTTAATATGTATTCATGTAATATATGTACAGTCAGGCCAAGCTGTATTTTGCTGCTGAGTTGTTTCCTCTGTGACTCAGTTTCCTTTTAACATTGCTAAGAATGTTGCTGAGAAGAACATTGCTGAGCATCTATGATTCCCATAATCTATGGTTGCATATTAGTTTTTATAGTTGCAGCTTAACTGTGGAAAATCCTCAGGAGGTGTTGCATTTTAACTGGACCAGGTAAACAGCAATCAGAAGCTAGAAAGGGAATACAGAAAAACAAACTTCAAATTAATATTAATATCATACTATGAGAGTAATTTGCTATTTATTACTGACATAAATCTGTGTTTTCCTATTTTGCATAAAGTAATTGTTGGGCTAATTTTATCAAGTGAACTTGATAAAAGTTCACTTTTATCAAGTGAACTCTAATGAGGGAGACTGCCGCCTCGGCATTCCGTCCCCAAATCTCATTCCAGTACTGATGAAGATACAATTTGAAAATAGAAAAACATATATGTTCATGGTGCAACACTGATATGTGCCTTTATGTTTTTCTGAATCCATGAAACTGATGTGTCCCATGATGCTGTATGGATCGTCTGTGTTTAGATTGACTGGTAGACTGAAGTGGACTTAGCACACTTCAGATCTTACAATATTGACATGTTATTATAAACTATTATTCAAAAGAAAAAAGCATGTATTTTCAGAACTGTTGTGATCAAGCATTGAATCATTTAAACTTGTAATATGCTCAGCTTAGGTAAAAATGCAGTTTCTATGACACAGTTCCTATTAGTTTCACTTTTATGCGATACAGGAAATAGTAGTTCCCTGAAGCTGTGCAGCAAGGGCCTCCAGGTTCACTGATTTTAACTTAGCCTACATGTGTCAGTGTTTCTTTGGCTTTGACTTTGTATGTGTTGATCTGATGTAATGCCCATTATGTTCAAAGATGTCCTTCTGGAAGACAACTCTTCATATGCACTGACTGAACCTGTCTATGTGAAGATGCACACGTTTAACATTGATAGTTTCTATATGTTTTATGTTTGTGTAATATTGTTGTCAAGCACATATGTTGTTTTTATTTGTGTTTTCACAGTTCAAGTAAAAGAAAAAGTCAAAAAGTATTAATGCTCTTATCTTATAAAATAGTAAAAATGTCACACTTTTAGACAGTGGCGCAACTACACATTATTCAGGTGGATGCAAAAACATGAATTGGCGCCCCCCCCCCCCCCCCCCCCCCCCCCCCAGGGAAGGATCGTCTGGGTGGAGGAGCTACGCTCCTAGGTAAAGCAATTCTCTTAAAATTGTTGCATTTAACAAATAGCAATGATTTTAGTAATGCTAATGGATAAGGGAGGAAATGTACTACATGAAGTTTTAAAGTGAAGCAGTCCTGCCTTCAGATAGGTGGAACATGCCATCTGACTTTCATGTCAGCATTCCAGACTCCTCCACTCCCACATAACGGGTTAAGGGAGGATGAGGTGATGCTTGACCTATTAGATGGGCTATCAGTAGCCAATTCAAAAACAGCAGACACTCTGGATGGGAGTCTCAGATGCACAAAGGAATGCACTTTTATATTAACTAAGTAGGACAGACATAGGATGTGATGTGGTAGAGAGGATGTGTTTTGAGAAGAACACAGTGGGGAAAAAAGAAGAAAATTTATAACAGTGTCAAGAGTGCATCTTAACTCTGTAAGTGTTGGAACAATGAGTCCAATTTTGTCTGGGTCTGGTGTCCTTTCTTTTAATCAAACTTTACTCTGTCAACCACTTAGATAAAAAAATATTTTTCCTATCAGTCAATCCAACTTTTTTCCTGAATATTTGGCCACATCTGTACTTTTGTGTAAAACATCAGATGGTCATCTTGCTTTGGGAGTTTTACTATTAAAGCACTGATAATGTCTGTCAGAGCTTTAACTGACAAACATTATCCTTCAGTGGTTGGATTGATGGTTGTTCAGGAGGCTGCACTTCTTCTGCTTTGAAGTCAAAGATGGTTATGGTTTCATAACGGTGCATCTAGTTGTAGCCGTCTTCAGTGTTTCAGGTTCTAATTTAAACAGGGCGTGGCCAGCAGCAGCTCATTTGCATAATCATGATCATGTAGCTCTAAAACAGCACATTCCTTAATGAGCTCAAAACAGGTCGAACTGATCGGATGAAATCTCAATTTCTGAGAATGATTTTTTGTATTAAACTTAATGAACATGTTTTATATGTATTCAGTAATTTATAAATGAAAAACTATTTTATTTTATATTCTCTGAGCTGCAGGGAGTCAGTGTAATCAATGCAACTACAGATAAACACATATGAGTTTCTCTAGATCTCACTGAGACATTAAGAAGTGGCAGTTTGTACTCTCATGGTCTACAAAAATTTGCAAGCACATGAACACAGAGATGAAAAAAATCACACAAACAGAAGAAGGTCAGAATGTTTTTGAGATGCAGATGTTTAAAAATATTAGCATCAGACAAGGGTAAATAGTAATAATTTATAATAATAAAACCTTGTATTTGAAGAAAGGTACCCTTTTTGTAGGTTTAGATTTTGGCAAATTGTGACAAAGACCCCTCTAGCAAATATATAACATCCCTATCTTTCCCTGTCTTTTTTATACTAAGATCATGTCTGGAAAAAGTCAGAATGTACTTTTTGCCTTCCATAAGAGGAATCTTTCTTACACTGCTTTTCCATTTCCAATACTTGGATCCAGCCTTCTATTTAAATGTTACATAATGTTGCTGACAGTCAGAAGGCCTCCCCCCGAATCCCCAATCACTACCATAGCTCTGCTGGTGAAGGAGAGTTCATGCAGTTTACGATTTCCGCCACACCAAAATGTCCACTCTGGGTCACATGGCTTCATAAAATTTCACATACTGAAACTGTGCTTTACAAATAAATTTAAATATTATCTCTGACTCTCAGAAAGTAGAGAATGAAGCATCTTCCCACCCTCCGCCCCTCACTCTACCTGACTGGGTAGCTGGCTGGCAAGTGACAAGGCTGACAGACGTGCTATGTTGGTGGATTAGCATCAAGATGGCGGGGAGTGCAGTTTCATGGTGGTGTCAGCCATCATGAAACCAGCTACAGGTCTAATGAGGGAGACTGCCGCCTCGGCATTCCGTCCCCAGTGTCAGGAATTGGACGACAAATCAGCAGTGCATCACGGACACACCACAAATGATATGTTGACAAATGCAGATATTTCACTTTTAATTGACACTAAGAGACAGAGATGATCCGGCTGCCAGGGCTTCTGAGGAGACAAGGACAAGACAAGATGGGAGGAAGAGAGAAGTAGAAGTGGGGGAGGAATGAGGTCCTGGGGGGCAGGAGGAGTGTTGGAGAAAAGAATACGTAAGCCTTGGAAGATGTTTAATATTTGTGCTGGTGTCACTTTTCATGGTTGAAGTGGAGAAAGAGGGGAGTGAGGGGGTTGAGATTAGAGGTGTGTGTTTTTGAGACTTGTCAGAACTGACAGCAGCTGTATTATCCAGCTGCCTCAAAGCCACTTGGCTTAAACCCTGAAAACATTGACTATTCCTTTTTCCAGGTATTTTTTCTTTTAAAAGTTTCTGACAAAAGCTTCATTACAAGTGATAATACTTGTTTAATGTGCTCATATTTCCCTATTGCAATTTTTTTTAATCTTTATCTTTTCATGCATGAATTATGATCCTTTGTGTCAGGAATTTTTTCCCTTTTTTATTTTCATAAGGCATAAAAAAATGTAGGAAAAAAATAGTAAAGAAATATATATATATATATATATATATATATATATATATATATATAATTATATATATATATATATACAGTATATATATATATATATATATATATTATATATATATATAATATAATATTTTGTAGGTGATCAATTGTAATTTTCTCCAAATACAAAGTTATTTGAAAAATACATCAGCAGTATTGTTCTTTAGGGGTTATCTGATGTCATAATATTTTTTTTTTACCTGCTAAAGTCATCTACTGTAGAAGGAGGCGCTGGGTCAGTTGGCATGCTTTTTTGTCTGTCAGCCATATTGGATTTAACAAAAATAATTTCTTGCATTTGCAGGTGATGGGCAGTAGTTATAGTGTATTTGATGATCCGTAGTGTCCACTTCAGTGGTCTGTGTGCATTTATAACATAAAAAGCCACAAGAAGCACAAGAAAATGGCTTTTAGATAGCTGTCCACTGTGGTGACCACTATGCATGAATGGGTTAAATTGATATGAGATCAAATTTACATGATGACAATATGGAATAGGGACTCTGACAAATCTACTTATCAGTACTGACCATATGAATTGTAGCTAGTGTTTACTTGAGTTAAATTCCTACATGTAGTTTGGGTATTTCTAGTCTTATATTGTGTTTGCATGCCACACTGTGTAACTGTTGGCTGAAATAAAAAAAAGAAAGAAAACATTTTCTTTCCTTTTCAAACTCATAAATGATGTGTAGTGGTAGAGTCAAACAACTTCCAAAAGGACATATTTATACATAATAAAGATGTACAAAAGGGTTAAGATGACTTTTAGTCATTTGTGTGAGTGAAAGTCATTTGTGTGATGCAGTGGAGTGCATAGTTTTTATCCATAAAGTGTCTAAACCCCACTGCCTGTGAGCAAAAGACTGGAAGAAACATCAGACATGAGGCTCTGGAAGATCTTTCAGATGATAACAGACTGAAGACCGGACCCTAAACAAGTGTTACTGAACCAGACACAGAGCTATTTACTGGATGACACACACCGACCACAGGTACACATCATTCAGTGTTTCATTTATGAAGCTGAAGGCATCAGTGGCTTCTTTGCCAACTTTGTCCTCTTCCTCCGTTTATTCCTCCTCATCTTTGTTACATCTTGTGATTTCTACACACATTCTGAGTTTTTTTAAGATTTATTTTTTTTTTGTTCTAGTGGCCTTTAATTGATAGTTAATTGACAGGAAAGTGGGTAATGAAAGAAGGGGGAAGACATGCAGCAAAGGTCACCAAGGCTGGGAATCAAACCTACGACAGCTGCGTCTAGGACTTAGTCCTCCATATGTGGGTTGTGCTTAACCTCTGCACCACCAGAGCAAACCATTCTGAATTTTTTAAGAGATGATTTATTACTTTAATTAAAACCTTGGTGTTGAAGCATACATATTCATACTGGACTGTGATTGTACTGTATATCATTCTGTGAGCTGTTTCATGCTTAATTTTTATCCTTTGTATGTTTTGGATGATCTCCAGCCCATATTGACGCAGCCTAATCTGATTTACCTATTGACACCAATTTGGCCACATTTCTAAATTATTCTTGAATAAGTCTTGCTTCTAAACTTCACAATTTATGCTGAACTTTCACATCAATTTATTATTTTATTGATTATTGGTTCTACTCTTATATGTATATTTTACTATTTTAATTTGACCGTCAGGTTAATTGGTCAGTCTAAATTGTCCTTAGGTGTGAGTGTTTGTCCATGGTTGTTTGTCCTGTGTGTCTCTGTGTTTGCCCTGCGATAGACTGGCGACCTGTCCAGGGTGACGTTAGCTGGAGATAGGCACCAGCAATCCTCCCGACCCCATTATGGGATAAGGGTGTAAAGAAAATGGATGGATGGATGGATAATTCTGATAATTTCTTGGGTTTTATCACTCTATCATTTTTACTTTGCAGTAAAAATGTCAATTAGCAGTGTCAATAGCTTTGTGAGTTTGTTGAATAGAGTGTTTTTAACTAGAATGTTGAAATCATTTTGTTAATAAACTCATATGTTGGAGAGAAGTTGTGTGTTGTACCCTGTTGTTGAAGACGAAAGTGATCAACCTTTTCCTTAATCTATTACTGCTTTAATAGTTAACTAAGGCTGAAAATGATCTGGCCATACTTTTCCGGGTTATCAGGTGTAATTTTGATCCAAACTAAATTTATTTGTAACTGTCTTTGGGATTTATTAACAGTTACCCTATTCACAGCCAAATTAATACCAGAATTTGGTGGCCTAGTTTGGCTTCTTATTTGCCAAAGTGACTGCAGAGTTCCTTCTAATAAACTGTGTAGTTTGTTTCTTAATATTTGTTAGCTGGATGTGTTTTAGGAAAAGAACACATTTGCTTTGCGTCCTTTTGGTGGACAATGTGCTGCATTTCTTTCCCTTGCCCAGCAGAGGGAAGACATGCACTGCAGCATTGAATGTACTGTGGCAGAAAGGAGATCGTAGGTGTTTTTGTTTTTTTCAAATCCTCGGACATCCACGGCTCATCAGATCTGTTTCGATAACACACCCTGCGCAGGTGTCCCATGAGTAAAGTTGTGGCCCTTGGTGGGGTGTTGCTCTGTCTAGCACTGTACTGTTCTCTGAAGCTTAATATATAGATACTCGCAAAAGACACATACACGCACACACAATTACCTACAAATATATTCACACTGCTTGACTGATAGCTGTTGGTCAAAACAAACATATTCTTATATACCTGTCAGCCATTGCTAGCAGAAGAAATGTGGGCAATAATAACTGTGTATACTCTGTCTGATCTGTTAAGCCAGAAATAGATGGACAAAATGAATAACTACCAATAACCACGTCAGCTTGCAGTCCAGGTATACACACTTAAATTATACAGAACCAAAACAAACCTGGGCTGAATCACTTGACCTGAGTTACCAGTCAGCAGTGGAACTTTTCTGGCAAAAGCTTCACACGACAAGAGAGAATTTACTGTGCTGATGAATTTGTGGTTAATTGTGAGTGAAGTTGTGTATGTCTATAAGGGGGGAATGTTAATGTGTACCCTTGGGTAGGGTTGATAGATAGGGAGACATCCCTCATTAAAGTAATTAGACCTGCAGAAGAGGTTCCCCAGACCCAGGGATAGATTTGCACACAGTCTACATACAGCACACACACCTGACTGCATACTTTCACACCCAGGACCACATCGATGTGCACTGTGATTTATTCATTTCCTGTTGTCTCACTAATCCATTCAGTTGTTTAAGGCAAAGAGAAATGTCAGGAAAGAAAAAAAAATGGGGGTGCCATATACTTGGAAATAAGAAAAATTTTAAACTTTACTGTATACATATTTAGAATGTCTGCCAGGTCTTACAGGTAATAACACTAATACTAATCATCATCATCATTTGACTACTTTGGTTACCTAAAGTTTAGACATTTGCTGTGTCAGATACAATGACTTACCATAATTAAACCACATTAAATATTCAGAACCTGCATATTCATGGAGCCACCTTTACCTTATGTACTAGGTAAGGACATCCTAGAGTCTTCGATATAGCATTAAAGAAATTAACAACTCGTGTTTTCTTAAATTCAGCTTCTTGTGCATTTTATTAATTCTTAATCCCCCTTCAACACACAAATCACATGCACACACTTCTAAGCATTGGAAAATAACCACCTGTAAGTTAAATATGAGTTCTTAGTTTCCTAAACATGTTATTTTAAGAAATGAACAACCATGCACATAAAAGCACATAAAACCACCATTCAGATTGTTCACTATCCAGTGGCTTGCAAAAGTATTTATACCCCTTGAACTTTAGCATATTTTGTCACATTACAACCACAAGCATAAATATACTGCATTGACATTTAATGTGAAAGACAAACTATGTGAGGGGTCCACTCACCAATCACACAAACACCACCAACTAACTTACGTATCTTTTAACATTAGAGCTGGAAGCCTGGGCAGTGAGATCCAAAAGTTAATAAACAACAAACAACCTAAATAAAGCAGTATCAATATAGACACTGTACACTGTGTACTGAATGGCACAGTTATTGGCACTGTTCCCTTACAGCGAGAAGGTCCTGGCTTCAGGTACAAGGCTGGAATACTGAAGCATGAAGTTTGCATGTTCTCCCAGTGCATGTATGGGTTCTGTCCAGGTATTCCAGCTTCCTCCCAAAGTCCAAAAAATATTAGTGCTTGGTTAATTGGTCTGAATTTTTGGAGTGAGTGTGTGTGAGTGGGCGCACCTGCGTGTGTGTGTGTGTATGGTTGTTTGTCCTGCCTGTCTCTGTGTTGCCCTGCAGTGGACTGGTGATCTGTCCAGAGTTTACCCCGGCTCTCACCTGTCGACTGCACTGGCAACCCTCACAACCCTGTAAGGATGAACATGTTAGATAATGGATGGATGGGTACAGGCTCTGGTCCCAATTTATGTAAAGAGGAAAACTAAACTGTGTTCTAAGATCAGCAGAGGGAAGAGATCATCCGTCTCCATCATCCGTGGAACTATGTGAATGTGTCTTTCTGTAGCTTTGTACACCTGGGCCTAAAGCAAGCCCCAGAAGTCAAAGGTACCCAATGGGTACAATGGGTTCTGGTTTAGGTTTTCTGGGTTATGGTGGTAACAGAATGTCAGTGGCACAAAAAGTGGGTATGCAGGGTATGCAACGCATAGGGGCGCAGCACCAGAGGGGGCGCCAAAACCCCGTCTGGAGGGGGCGACGCGCCTATGATGTTTTCCCAAACACTTCAGCGTGCCTTTCGCTCCTTCACCTCGTGCACAGAAGGAGGTAAATGTAGGGAGTTTTACCCTTCACGTATCTCGCCTCGGGGGGGGGGGGCATCGCAACTTCACCCTGACGTTCCCTGGATGGGGGGGATGGGGGGGGGGGGGGATTTATGTTTTTGCAGCGACCTGAAAAATGTGTAGTTGCGCCACTGCAGAACGTCTCTATGTGGGCTCAGTGTATCAGGTGTAGGCTCCGGTTAAAGTTATTTTGTGGGGGATGCTATCAGGTGCCGGATTTATTTTTAGGGGGAATAAGCTTAACAAAACAGGAGCTGTTGAGTAACACCGACATCTACAAGCCCTGCCTCTTGTCATTTGCCCATTTTCTAGACCTCAAGGCCAAGCTTTGAGTAGGAATTTTTATTTTATTTAGGAACCACAGGATGGTAGTGATGTTTTTCTGTTGACTTGCTCAAGAATTTGGTACACAGTTCAGAGTGAGTGGCAGGGATGAGACATATAGCTTTAAAGTCATAAGTCTTCGATCTGAATCAGAAAAAAGTGGAATGCTTCTTGTTTGCTATGGGGATGTCGCTTCATTACAGGGTCATGAGTGATACATCACTTCATTCCCAAGAAGCTCAGAGTGATGAAGCCTGCTGACAGGCTTTCTGCAGATTTAAAGTCTTAAGGCTGCAAAGTGACTGGAAGAAGATTTATTTTGTATTTGGTGAACTACTTGTGTGTTGATTTGATATGTTGTTTATTTAGGCTCTCTCATGATTACTATGTTTAACACAATATGCTAACATGGATGAGCAGCAGAGAAATGATCGTTCTTCCATTTACTATCAATGCCCACAAGAATGAACACAAGCATCGAAAATATAAAATTAATATAGTTATCTGATTAATTAGAATTTAATTATAATTATTGCAGCGGAAAATAGAATTCCATTAATACATAATAGCATTGTTGAATATATGTAATTCAGCTCAGCACAGAGCCAAGAACATTGTAAACCAGTTGGCTGCATTTTTTAGCGGTAGCAGAAGTGCTTGCTAGTCCACACCTGCTGTGACGGATAAAGCAGCAGGCTTGTTGCATATGAAAAGATTCATACATATTGAAACCACAGCAGGTTTGATCCCGCCCTCATTCATAATCCATATTCCTTAAGAGCAGCAAGAGCAAAATGCTTCTTAGTGCTTAGCTTTGGCATTCATTATAATACATTCTCCCACCGCTGCCTTGTTCTGACCTGTGAAGGTAGAGGAGGGTTCATGTAATAAAGCTTTGTGGCCCACCTATAATATCATTATACATGCAAGGCATAATACTTTTGGTACCATGGAGACTATCTGAGGCAGATAGACAGGGTCAAACCACAAAGGAGGAGGCATTGGTAGATTGAGAAAAGCTCTAACCTAGTTCCTATTGTATTTTTTCTTGAGAGTTATTGTTTTGCTGCGACTAAGTTTGAATTTCCGTTTGGATCAAATAAATGAATAAATAAATATTTCTATCCATGTTGGTATATAGTATTAGAAATAAAAAAACAGGCGCACCGAAGAACAACTTGATAGTGTTTGATGGACTGAAAACCTGTGAGCTGAGGAGTCATTCATTTATACTTCACCTTGGGTCATGTGTAATTAGGCCTGATAAGCTAAGTGCTACAAATTGTAAGCTTTAATTTTAGCAAAAATAAAATGCCTATTTGGAGGCCTAAATATTTTCTAAAAGTCACCAAACTTTGCATATGCATCAGTTGTATGTGAAATGTACATGTTTTAAGGGCTTTGTAAAAGTGATCAACAGCGTCCCCTGAGCAACTTTCAAACTACCCTCTGCATTAATTTAACATGGAAGCCTGCAATTTGATACAGTTGTAGATCTCCCCAAGACCTACAGAAAACCCTAAAGTTTCATATCTTACCATGAAACACAAAACAGTTATGTCTCCTACACAAAAACTCACTGAAAGATCTTCTGTCTTTGATCCACTTCCAGTCCACTGCAACGGTCAAATCATGACCACTGATTGAAGCCAAGTGCAGATAACTTATGACAATGTCTTTAATGAAAAAAATAAAATAAACAAAGAAAACGTATGATGTAGAAGGCAATAGAGGTAAACTCAGGAAACAAAACAGAACCATGGAAGATAAATGGATGAAGCAGCGGAGATTAATGAGAATACCCAGGTTTAAATACAGAAGGACTGGAGAGTGATAGAAAGACCAAAAGAGGAAGTCAGAGTGAAATGGAAAAGGCTGAGGGGAAAGTGCAGGCAGAAGAGGACGAGGTGATTAGCAACAGCTGTGCTGAGGAGCAGGCTGATAGATGAGAGACAAATCTAACAAATACATAGAGAAACTAAAACCACAGGGAAATAATAAACACTAAGAAAACACATGTTGAAGCACAAGCATCAAAACACAGGAATACATTAATGAACCGGTTGATTAACTAAAATAGCAAAACCCAAATAAATGAACAGGAAGAATGATCAAACTGAAAACCCGAATAAAAAAATCCAAACACCTACAGATAATGACAGTCGCAGTGTGTATTAAAGCAAATTTGAAAAAATCTGATTAAAAACTCTCTAATAGTTTATTAGTGAAGGGAAATGCTCAGGGAAGCCTGTAATGTTTTTATCATTCTCTGCTTTGGATTGCTCATTTTCCTAAACATATGAAATAATAAATTTAAAACTGTTTTGTATTTACAGCGCTCAAGTTGTCTGATATTAAAATTTGCTTGATTAAATTACAAATAACAAATGGCAAACATTTATTTTTTATTTGGAGGTAGACTGTTGTCTAAAAGCTGAGTAGAACTTGGGACCAGTTTTAGTTTAAGATTAGCATTATGTGATCATTTATTCTGGGATTTCTAGTTGAGTAAAATATTTATAAGATATACACAGCAGTTATCAAAGACTCCAACATCAATAACTGAGGACATACTAAAACAACATACTGTATCTTGTTTTTATGATTTTTTTATTTTGTGTTTTTATGATGTCAAGCACTTTGCACTGCCTTTTTGGTGAAATGTACTATAAAAATAAACTTGATTATCAACAAATTATCAAGTGTTGGTGCTGTAATGTGCTGAGTAAAATTAATACATTTAAGAAGTTCAGGACAAAAAAGTTACATTTTTCAGTTTCATAAAAATCCAGTCTGTCTTAAAAAAATCTGTTTTTTAAGGAGGTGTGAATGCACAATCAAATTCTGATGTAGACCAACGAAGCAAACTCTGGTCCGCCTACAAAGCTAGGTCTCAGTTTGATTAAAGTGCAGTATGGTACTATTCAAATGCATATGTGGATGCAAGCGAACCTGAGACCGCTCCAAAAACAGGAAGTGAACAATAGAGCTGGGCTTTATGGATCAACAGACCCAAAACAAACACACGGGTCTAACACTAGAGGGACTGGAGAGTGATAGAAAGACCAGGCTTGTAGTCTTTTACCAAAGACATAAGAGAAATCCACAACCACTAAAACCTGACACTACTCCAATTTTGTTTACATTCATGTTTTCTTCTGAGGTTTTTGTGTCGTTTCATTCAGTAGATCTTGGTGCAGCACCCTCACAGGCAAGTAGCTGAACAAGTTTTTTGATTAATTTGGATCTTGTGACACAGTGCAATGTGAAAGTGAAGCCCACCAGCTGAAAATGTCACAAAGCAACTTTGGTCCCCAATAAAACTGAGTCTGCCAAACCATCAAGTATCAAAGTTTGTTTAGTCTGCAGTTATTTGCTCACAGTACGACTTCAAAGGAGAATCATTTGGAGGCACTGGCCAATAGGAAGCGGACTTTCACAGTCTGCTAACGAGTCCACATGACTTTGATTAGTCATCTATCATTTTTTTCTATGGAATAATTTCAACTCAAGAATATTCTGGGAATACAACCAATCACTGTAGATAAAATCCAAAGCTGCTTTCTCATATAACCTAACTCACTGGTCATGTTAATCACACAAGCTTCACTCTGGACATAGTGAAGCGCAGAAAAAGGGCAAGACGTTCACCAAAATAAAATATTTTTCAGAATTATTTTTCTTTTTTTTGTAATCAAAAAGATATAATCATGGAAAGGGAAACATACCTCTGGCTGCGTTGGAACATGCTTAATGTAATGCCTTGAAGTGAAGGATGTTTCTGTGGCATTTGTTTGAACACATTCTGACACTTGTCATTTGTAGCATCATGTTTCAAAAACTCAGCGCTCTATGTCTTCTTCTGAAACTTTTTCTCCTTCTTGTTCCTGTCTTGATGAGAGCTTCACATGCAATTGTTAGAAAAGGAAAAGTCCATGTGTGCATATATGAGACTATATGACTGTGCGTGTGTGTGTACATGCTCCTGTTTGTGAGTGATGGAGGGCTGATTAACCAACTGGTGAGCTGCAGGAGAGTAAAAAAAAGGAGCACATCCAGAAAAACACACTCATGCAAATGTGTCACTCTGACAGCATGTCTCAATTAGGGCCCAAAAAACTGAGCAGAGACGGGCTGAGCTGCCAGTATCACTGACCCTACCCCTGTAACCCCGACTCACATACAAACACTACGTTGGAACGCTTACTTAAAGCATAGCGAGAGCTGAAAAGAACAAAGACGAGGGGAAACACTGAAGGGAATCAGAAGAAGGAAGCCTTCAGTGACGTGACAGCGAGGGAAAACTTCTTGTGAAGGGACTCCACAGTAAATTGACAGCTGGGGAACTGTGGAAAGGAGAGATATGTAATAATATGACTTGCTGGAGCACTCACACCGCTGATGCCAGTACTAGCCATAATGACAGCAATAATGGCAAACAATAAACGCTGAGATTCCTGTCAGTTTTTACAACACACACACACACGCATGCATGTGTGCACGCAAACTAAAACACAACAGTGTGGAGATGCAAGCAATTACACAGAAACATGCAGCAATAAACACATTCTGAAAAATGTGCAGTTATGTAGCGTTCACACACACCCCCCAAAAAAATGGCACACACAAAACACTGATAGAACAGATCCGTTTTAATGGTGTGTGGAGGTGCACAAGCACAAACACTCTGTGCAGCCCCGCGTGGCAGGTAGCTGATGCTGGGGAGAGCCTGATGATGGCTGGTGTGCCAGTGGCTGGCTGGGCAGCCGTTTAATTAATCTCCAGACACACAGTGGCATCAGAGAGAGGGAGAAAGTGTGAGACGGAAGCAGAGAAAGAACGAGAGCAAGAGCACAAGGAAAATAAAGACAGAGGCAGCGACAGCCATGCAGAAGCTGTGTCTGTCTTCTTGTCAGCCCTCAGGACACTGTCGAAGACGCGCCGCAGGAGCCTCCAAAAATTGGTGAAGCGCACAATCTCAGAGGCCTGTCTTTGGTGGAGCAGAGGAGTCTTAAGTCTTAGTTTATGGAATACAGAGAAACTGTTAGATGGGCTGCAATTTTTCAAGACAGTCTGGGTGGCTGTACACAAACGCACAGTGAAAGCTCTGCTCCAAAGAGCCGGCTGCAACGTCAGTCAGCTGTAAGCTAAACCTCAGCTGCTGAAATAATAAAATGTGCACAATTCTGTCTGCTCACTTTGCAACCTTCTCTCCAAGATGGAAATAGGTTGTCTTAAAAAATAAACTAACAAATTATTTCAATATGAGGTTTACTGGATTGACGGGTATGACCAGTGACGTGCGGTGAGGTTCATTGCTGACTTACGACTTAGACACCATCCATGTTGTTGGACCTACGGAAATTTCGCGCATGCGTACAACCCTGGGGGGCAAACAGACTAATCTTTTACATGTCATCCATAGTCGCGTTAACTCAGTGAAACTTAAAAATGTAGGTATTAATTTCGTGCTATGATCCACAGCAAAGTGATCTGTATTCACCACGCTACGCAGACTCGTTGCCATAGCAACTGACAACAATGCCACTTCATGTTTTAGGATTTAACACCAAAAAACATTCAAGAATTTTGCACACAGAACAGAACATTTACTTTGTTGTTGTAGTTCGTTTTAGGCTTAATGTTTTTTTAATAATAATTGCTGTGGTAGATTTGCTACCGCTTCTACTTTACTGAATTATTTAAACATTAACTGTAGGCCACCCAACGCACATTTCATTAAAAAACTAAACAAAAACATCTTATTGCTGTGTCTTACCTTTACGTATCAATGAAATCCATGCAGCCCTAATTCTGCACAAAAATATCCGTTCATCCAAAGCCAAGTCTATCCTCGGTATGTATTTTCTACTCCGTTTGAGAATCATCAAACTGTCTTGAAGTAAAACTTTCAGCTCCGTGTTGGTCTTCCTTTAGTTATCATCTCATGCGTCAATTGAAAATCCACTTTAGAAAACTGTTTAAGTGTAGAAATGTAGTCTTTCATGAAAACAAATACATAGCTGTACTTTACTTATCTACTGTGTGGCTAGCTCTACACATGAGCGCCCCCTGCCATGAGGCAAGAGAACTGCCTGCCTCACCTTTAGTCTGTTCTCTGCCATTTCTGATCGCTCCTCTGCACACAAAACAAGATACACACAGTTAGTGACAAAAAACACTGTACATTATATACATAAGCGAAATTATAGAAAATCAGTCCATATATTGAATGTTTCTTAGCCATTTTATTGCCGGCGTACCGACAGGACGAACATGCTGTCATATAATGGTTAGTGTGCAGTTAGTGAGCGATTGCGTAATCCCAGGAGAGGCTGAGCTTGCTGCTGCCTCATCGGCTTCGCTTCTGAGCATTTGAATGGGAAAATGCGAAAATCCAGTGATTTAGAAGAGAAACTAATCAGAATTGGTGAAGTTAAGTAAAAAAATATATATTTTATAGTACAAAACCACAGGGTGAAAATAGTAATACAAATTATTTAATATAATTTTTCCATGATGTCAGGTGAGGCTCTGCCTCCCCTGACCGCACGTCACTAGGTATGACAGATAGTCAGAAGACGTGTTATAGGAGAGCAAGCTGAATAGTATGAAAGTTGAATGGTGAAAATATCACAAAGTTTGCAGAAGAAGAGGAGGAACCACTGGTTCACAGGCCCCTCCTGTTCTGGCGAAGCTCTGCAGGTCACTTCCAGTTCAGACTTGTGGGAATAATGTATGTATTGCCCACAGATTCTCTTTTCTTCATATCGCATGCTATTAAACCTAGCAACAGTTGCCATGCTGCTGACAATGATGTCATCAGCATGACTTCAAAGAATGTCTGTGTCAACCCTTCAAAGGACGACTTTGTGATGTCATATAGTCCGTGACTCTATGACATCATAGTCATAGACTTGGTTCATTCTCCGGTTAGAAAGATCAGAAGGACTTTTTCCCTACTTGCATTCGGATGAAAACTGCCTTAGTGAAGATTATTTCGACTCCTTGGCAATGAAGATGTCTGAAAATTCGCAAAGTCAAGAACACATTCCTTTTTGGCTAGAAGAGGAGATAAGGTGGTTTAAGACGGTCGAGCAAAGACCAACTGTCCATTATTATACCAGAATTAACTTCCTCGATGGACTTCTCTGGCAAGTGATTGAAAAGGCTGCAGATGGACCAACTCTGCATATTGTGAGAGAAACCTTTTGTCAGGAACACCAGGAAATTTTGGACTTACTTCTGAAAAAAACAGGAGGATTAAAGGTGGATGTCCTCTCAGAGGTTTCAGAAGATCTCAGTGAACGGATCTTCCAAAGCCTTGCAAAAGATCAATTCCGCTTTGCTTCTGAGCTGCATTTCATTGGACTTCTCGATTCTCTAGAAGGACGTCAAATTACAGCAGAAACAATCAAACATCACCTGGAGAATCCCTTCCCTCGAAGGAAAATGTTCGCAGGAACAAGAAGAAAGATCAGGAACACCTTTTTGGATACTGAAGACGACTTGTTTTCCAATAAAAACTGTCTGAGTAGGGACTATGCTCAGGCACGCTTCGACCAGGAACAGTTTTGGAGGGACGGGACACGGATGGGATTCAGACATGGAAACCAAGAAGAACTAAGAAAACTGGTCGAATCTATCCTTTGGAGATTCATTGACAAGTCTGGTCATCAGTCTGCGAACAAAATGAAGGACGGCATTTTTCTTCACCGGAAACTCGTTGATAAACTGTGGGACAAAGTGAAGAACGTAAATTTTGTCATTTTCGATGGCATGGAGGATAAAATCTGCCAGGATATCTATCAACGGTTGTGTGGAAATAACAGAACAGTTAAAGATTTACTTTTTAAGATGTTGAAACGAGAGAACAGGATAGTCATCTACAAAGTCTTTGAATGTTTCAAAAGTACCCTTTCCCGGCCCAGAAAGGCCCATTTAAAGACGACCCATCTTAAAAAGGTCTGGCGGTGGATCCGACATGTCGTCTGCTGTGGAGACAGTTCAGAGGACCACAAGATTCAGGGACGATATCAGTACGACTCAGTACAGGACGCCGGATCGGAACCGGACATTGATTTGAACAAGGACTTGGAGTGGGAATGTGACGAGTCAGGAATGGACGCCGATTCGGAACCAGAGTCTGAGTCGGGAGTAGACTTTGAGTGGGAACCGACCTCCAAGGCTGGACATGGCTTTGAGGTTGGACCTGCCTCAGACTCAGGATCTGCCTCTGAGGTTGGACCTGCCTCCGAGTCGGGAGAGACCTCAGAGTCAGGACCGCCTCTGAGGTTGGACCTGCTCCAAGGTTGGACCTGACTCCGATGCTGGACCTGACTCTGAGTCTGAGAGACCTCAGAGTCAGGACCGCCTCTGAGGTTGGACCTGCCTCCAAGGTTGGACCTGACTCCGATGCTGGACCTGACTCTGAGTCTGGAGAGACCTCAGAGTCAGGACCGGCCTCTGAGGTTGGACCTGCCTCCGTGTCGGGAGAGACCTCAGAGTCAGGACCGGCCTCTGAGGTTGGACCTGCCTCCGATGCTGGACCTGCCTCCGATGCTGGACCTGACTCTGAGTCTGGAGAGACCTCAGACTCAGGATCTGCCTCTGAGGTTGGACCTGCCTCCAAGGTTGGACCTGACTCCGATGCTGGACCTGACTCCGATGCTGGACCTGACTCTGAGTCTGGAGAGACCTCAGACTCAGGATCTGCCTCTGAGGTTGGACCTGCCTCCGATGCTGGACCTGCCTCCGATGCTGGACCTGACTCTGAGTCTGGAGAGACCTCAGACTCAGGATCTGCCTCTGAGGTTGGACCTGCCTCCAAGGTTGGACCTGACTCCGATGCTGGACCTGCCTCCGATGTTGGACCTGCCTCCGAGTCGGGAGAGACCTCAGAGTCAGGACCGGCCTCTGAGGTTGGACCTGCCTCCAAGGTTGGACCTGACTCCGATGCTGGACCTGACTCTGAGTCTGGAGAGACCTCAGAGTCAGGACCGGCCTCTGAGGTTGGACCTGCCTCCGTGTCGGGAGAGACCTCAGAGTCAGGACCGGCCTCTGAGGTTGGACCTGCCTCCGATGCTGGACCTGACTCTGAGTCTGGAGAGACCTCAGACTCAGGATCTGCCTCTGAGGTTGGACCTGCCTCCAAGGTTGGACCTGACTCCGATGCTGGACCTGACTCTGAGTCTGGAGAGACCTCAGACTCAGGATCTGCCTCTGAGGTTGGACCTGCCTCCGATGCTGGACCTGCCTCCGATGCTGGACCTGACTCTGAGTCTGGAGAGACCTCAGACTCAGGATCTGCCTCTGAGGTTGGACCTGCCTCCAAGGTTGGACCTGACTCCGATGCTGGACCTGCCTCCGATGTTGGACCTGCCTCCGAGTCGGGAGAGACCTCAGAGTCAGGACCGGCCTCTGAGGTTGGACCTGCCTCCAAGGTTGGACCTGACTCCGATGCTGGACCTGACTCTGAGTCTGGAGAGACCTCAGAGTCAGGACCGGCCTCTGAGGTTGGACCTGCCTCCGATGTTGGACCTGCCTCCGAGCCTGGACCTGCATCCGAGCCTGGACCTGCCTCCGATGCTGGACCTGCCTCCGAGCTCGAACCTGCCTTTCAGTCCCTACGAGTCAGAATCGACCTCCGAACCGGGACCGGCCTTCGAGTCAAAATCGACCTCTGAATTGGAAAAAATCTCTTGAGTCTGGATCCAGCAACACATGGAACACCAAGGAACAAATCGTGCCGTTGCAGAACAGAAGCACCAGAGACGAGGAAGGTGGACCCAGATACATAGGGAAGGTAACCAGGAAACAAGACACACCTGGGACGCAATTAACAGGGAAGACAGGAACCGAAACAGGAACACAGAAAACCTGAAAACAACTACAGGGATCACAACAATGCCCCCACCCCCACCTCATGGGGGGCATTGTTGTGATCCCTGTTTTTTATTTTGTTATTTGTTGGTCAAAAAAGTCCAACAAAAATCAACCCATCACTATGGGTGAAGAACCAGGAGACGGAGAACCAGGAGGCGGAGGACCAGGAGGCGGAGGACCAGGAGACGGAGAACCAGGAGGCGGAGGATCAGGAGGCGGAGGACCAGGAGGCGGATGGCGCCAGAAAAGGAAACGGGTCTGGAAGACCGGCTGGAGGCGTCCAGCCGGTCTTATATTTTATTATTATATATTATAATAATAAAATATATTATTTTTTAGTTTAAAACATAATATATTTTTTAAACTAAATATAGATTTAACTAAATATAGATAAACTTATACATTATATAATATATATATATATATATATATATATATATATATATATTAACATAAATATATATGAATAATATAATAATTTATAGATAGATAAATCTACCCATATCTATCTTTATAAATAAAAAAATTCCCTTCTCACCCTCTGCGGGTGGTCTCTTTCATCCTCTGAGCTCGGGTCCTCTACCAGAGGCCTGGGAGCTTGAGGGTTCTGCACAGTATCTTGGCTGTGCCTAGTACTGCACATTTCTGGACTGAGATGTCTGATGTTGTTCCTGGGATCTGTTTTAGCCACTGCTCCAGTTTGGGGGTGACTGCCCCGAGGGCCCCAATGACCACAGGCACCACTGTGGTCTTCACCTTCCAGTTCTTTTCCAGTTCCTCCCTGAGGCCCTGGTATTTCTGGAGTTTCTTGTGCTCCTTTTTCCTGATGTTGTAGTCACTTGGTATTGCTACATCCAGCACAACGGCTTTCCTCTGTTCTTTATCCACCACCACAATGTCCGGTTGGTTCGCCATTACCATCTTGTCTGTCTGGATCTGGAAGTCCCACAGGATCTTAGCTCGGTCATTCTCCACCACCTTTGGGGGTGTTTCCCACTTCGATCTCGGGGCTTCCAGTCCATATTCTGCACAGATGTTCCTGTACACTATGCCCGCCACCTGGTTATGTCGTTCCATGTACGCTTTCCCTGCCAGCATCTTGCACCCTGATGTTATGTGCTGGACTGTCTCAGGGGCCTCCTTGCACAACCTACACCTTGGGTCTTGTCTGGTGTGGTAGATCTGAGCCTCTATTGCTCTGGTGTTTAGGGCCTGTTCCTGTGCAGCCAGGATGAGAGCCTCTGTGCTGTCCTTGAGTCCAGCTTTGTCCAGCCATTGGTAGGATTTCCTGATATCAGCCACTTCAGTTATTTGTCGGTGGTACATCCCATGTAGGCGCTTGTTCTCCCATGATGGAACTTCTAGCCCCTCATCCTCTGTTCCCCATTGCCTGAGACATTCCCTGAGCATATCGTCCGTTGAGGCTTTGTCCTTGATGTATTTATGAATCTTGGATGTTTCATCCTGGACAGTGGCTCTCACACTCACTAGTCCTCTGCCTCCTTCCTTACGGCTCGTGTATAGTCTCAGGGTGCTGGATTTGGGGTGGAACCCTCCATGCATGGTTAGTAACTTCCGAGTTTTGACATCCGTGGCCTTTATCTCTTCCATTGGCCAGCTAATTATTCCAGCAGGGTATCTGATTACTGGTAAGGCATAGCTGTTTATTGCACGGATCTTGTTCTTGCCATTGAGCTGGCTTCTCAGGACTTGCCTTATTCGTTGGAGGTATTTGGCTGTGGCTCCTTTCCTTGTGACCTGTGCGCCTTATAATGCAGTATTCCTTATATATGGACCAATATTGAGCCACAACAGCAGCTACGGTAAGCAGCCGCTGACTTCATTTTCCACCGTAGAAGAAGAAGAGCGCGGTGCATGCTGGGATAGTTGTCAGCAGAGGCGGATCTAGAAAAATATTTATGGGGTGGCAAGAGGGTGGCAGGGACTTTTTCAGGGGTGGCAGTATATACATATATATATATATAAACAATACAAAATATTGTTTTTAACTTGCTTTGTTTCAAAATCAGCTTCATGTAGCACCAAGGCTTAAATACAATTTCTTAATGTAGTATTAAGAAATTGTATTTATTCAATTTAATTATTTTCACGTCTTTCATACTCCTGCTAATTGATATGCATTACTGATACGCATATCAATTGACATGCATTGTGTCCAGAAAACAATTTTATCCCAATACAGGACAAGGAGAAATTTGTCACTAAAATATTAGTAGCGCCATCATTTGTTATTCGATATATCTATTAAATACAACTTAAAATAAAGATTAGAAAACTGATGTTTGATCAATTCTCCATGATATAAATCTATAAACAGTTTAGTTTCTGTTAGTTCTGTCAAGATACAAGAAAGGGTGAATATCTACTTATATTGGTCAATCATTTTATTTTAAATATGCTGTAGGTATGTAGATATTAATGTCTCAATGGACAGAAATGGCGCGTGTGTGACTTACGATAAATCACATAACGTCCAGTCCAGTAACATGTACATCTATCAATGCTGCTGGTCTCGCTCTGTCATTCTCTCGCACTTCCCCTACTTAGTAGTAGGTGTCAAGTTACATTGTGTTGCATTCAATGTTGTCGGGAAAGAAGAGTTTCATGCGCTTAATGTCCGATTTGCCATAACTATTTACTGAATTCATTGTCGCTAGCAGGGGTGGCAACAGGGGTGGCAAGGCTCTCGTTTGGGGTGGCAACTGCCACCCCGCTAGATTCGCCCCTGAATATATGTATAATTTAAATTAATGTTAATGTTAAATTAAAGCCTTCATAACCCACAGGCTTTTATTTAAAATAGGATTATTCTCATGTTTCTTTGGGGTTTTTTCAGACAGTGAGTAAATGGAGATACGTTCATCCAGAACCTATAAACCAACCTGCTTGTTATAATCAGCACTATGAAAAAAACCTATGGTTCCCAGGCATCAACAGCGGCAATGGAGAGAAAATACTTAACATCTGCTTTGCACTGTAATGTGGAAATATGTGAGTATAAATTTAAACAAGCTCAGTCAATAACATCAACTGATGCTCAAACATTGTCATTCCAAGTTAGGCGTGTATTTCTATTTTATGTTTTTTTTTGTATTTTATACTTTTTTATGTCCTGTTTCCTTTGCGTAATGTTATTGTATAAAGTTTTTTTCTTTATTTTTTATAACAAGACATATCTTTTGGCTTGTGAACTTTTTGTGAAATTAATAACATGGCCAGCCGGCCATCTTTAGAGTTTATCTCTATCAGCTTTGCACATCTAGTGACTGAAGTGTTTGCCCATTCTTCTTTGTAAAACAGTTTAAGCTCAGTCAGATTAGATGCAGAGTGTTTGTGAACAGTTTTCAGATGTTGCCACAGATTCTTAATTGGGTTTAGATCTAGACTTTGACTGGGCCATTCTAAAAAGAATCAACGTCGGCCTGCTCCTGCTTTAGCAAACATGACAAGAGGATGGTCAAACATTCAACCATAATTATACCAGAAACTCAGTGTTGGCTAAAACAAGTGTGTGGTCAGAGCCCAGCTTTCAACAAACCATGCGGGTGTTGGATGTAGGCCTGATTGAAAATAAATCTGTGAAAACCTTTTCATCAGTTCAAAATTATTCACACAAATTTTGCGAAGAGAAGATTGTATTTTAAAATCCATCCATCTTCTTTGCACCCTTGTTCCTTGATGGGGTTGGGGGCCTATCTCTGGCTGATGTTCTGGGTGAGGGGTCACCCTGGGCAGGTTGCCAGTCTGTCACAGGGCAACACAGAGACAGACAGGACAAACAACCATGCACACACACATTCACACCTAGGGACAATTTGGACAGACCAATCAACCTGATGGTCATGTTGTTGGACTGCGGGAGGAAACTGGGGTACCTGGAGAGAACCCATGCATGCACAGGGAGAACATGCAGACTCCATGCAGAGGGACTGGGGCTGGGAATTGAACCCAGAGCTTTCTTGCTGCAAGGCAACAGCTCTACCAACTGTGCCACTGAGCAGCCCTATTTTAAAATAATTCCAGTGAAAGACTATTTCAAAGAAGTAACTAAAATTTAACATTGGCCATTTGTGTGCTTCACAACTAGACATTAGATTTGTCCTCATTGACTAGATCATGTCTGACTCAACATAATACAGAGTTTCATCTACATGGGACCTGTTTGTGAATTACGTGTGTGTGTGTGTGTGTGTGTGTGTGTGTGTGTGTGTGTGTGTGTTTGCAGGTTGATCTACATGTATGGGCCTGCACATATCTGACACTCTGCTTACCTGTACGCAGTGGGTGTGTCTGAGGTCCCCTGGTGTGGAGAACTTACTAACGGAGTTAATTGGGTGTAAAGGGAGGTGTGTGTGTGTGTGTGTGTGCGCGTGTGTGTGTGCTTCTAGTGGGGTTGGGAGTGTGTGTTGTGAGCCTGAACAGCATCAGCTGCACCTGATCAGGCAGCCTGATTAAGCTGTGTAATCTCTTGTATGAGACAACAGCTGACCAGCTCCCTGGGGTGATGACTACACACACACCTGTGCTGTTGGCCATGACAGCAGGCTCCCTGTTCTCCCTGAGGACAATACTCTCTATCACACACCTGGTATCCACAGGTCTCTGTCTCAAAGGTGAGCTCTTATAGCAGAAAAAAATAAGGCGTTTGCCCCACAGAGGCTTTTGAATTCGCAGCAGGGGTTTTAGAAAGAGGAAAACTGATCTCTGAATTGTTCCAGAGATACATGTAAGCTCATATGCTGCAGAATACAAATGGTTTTAGGCAAAGAAGGAAAAAGTGGATATTCTATGCTTTTAAAATGACCACATCTACAGTACAGCATGTGGCAAACACAAATGTTTGTATAAATGCTCTTGGTGTTTGATAATAGAGTTGTTTCCCATCTTGTAATCCCAGACATACTCCATGATGTGACGATTACAGTCTCTGGAGGTCTGCAGAACATCTGTTGCAGGGCTTCCTGCAAGTTGTTTAGAGAACAACTTGATGCTTTAATGTCTTTTCAACAAATACGATTCATTCTTCACTGCTAAATACCTGCACTGAATATAAGGGATAGTGCAATAGGCCATTTTAGATTTGGTTAAAAAGTACTGTCCAGTAGATCAGAAAAAAACATATATACCGTATTTTCCGCACTATAAGGCGCACCAAAAAACTTAAATTTCCTCAAAAGCCGACAGTGCGCCTTATAACCCGGTGTGCCTAATATATGGACCAATATTGAGCCACAACAGGTCTAGCAACTACGGTAAGCAGCTGCCGACTTCCTTTTCCCCGTAGAAGAAGCGTGCAGTGCATGCTGGGATAGTTGTCAAAAAACTGGTTTGTTAATAAAGTGTGACTGACCTATATACCCATAAACGATGTCTATCAGTGACGTGCGGTGAGGCTCATTGCTGGTGAGGCTCTGACTTATGACTTATACACCATCCATGTTATTGGACCTAAGGAAATTTCGTGCATGCGGACAACGCTGGGAGGCAAAAAGACTAATCATTTACATGTCATTCATAGCCGCGTTAACTCAGTGAAACTTAAAGCAGGTATTAATTTCGTGCTATGATCCACAGCAAAGTGATCTGTATTCGCCAAGCTACGCACTCGTTGCCATAGCAACTGACAACAATCCCACTTCATGTTTTAGGATTTAATACCAAAAAACATTAAAGAATTTTGCACACAGAACATGTAGTTTGTTGTTGTGGTACGTTTTAGACTTAATGTTTTATTAATAAATAATTGCTGTGGTAGATTAGCTACCGCTTCTACTTTACTGAATTATTTAAACATTAACTGTAGCCCACAAAACGCACATTTTATTAAAAACTAAACAAAAACATCTTATTGCTGTCTTACCTTTATGTATCAATGAAATCCATGCACCGCTAATTCTGCACAAAAATATCCGTTCATCCAAAGCCAAGTCTATCCTCGGTATGTATTTTCTACTCCGTTTGTGAATCATCAAACTGTCCTGAAGTAAAACTTTCAGCTCCGTGTTGGTCTTCCTTTAGTTATCATCTCATGCTTCAATTTAAAATCCACTTTAGAAAACTGTTTAAGTGTAGAAATGTAGTCTTTCATGTTGACGTCGGAAGAGAGAAGAAAACAAAATATATCGCTGTACTTTACTGTGTGGTTAGCTCCATAGCTAGCTCACTGTCTTACTCTGCAGTTGTGCAGTCACAATATCTGTGAACATGAGCGCCCCCTGCCATGAGGCCAGAGAACTGCCTGCCTCACCTCGAGTCTGTTCTCTGCAGTTTCTTATCGCTCCTCCGCACACAAAACACGATACACACACAGTTAGTGACAAAAAAACACTGTACGATATATAGATAAGGGAAATTATGGAAAATCAGTTTATATATTAAATGTTTTTAAGCCATTTTATTGCCGGTGTTCTGTCAGATCGCCATACGCTGTCAGGATAGCATACATGCAGTGAGTGCGCAAGCCCGCGCATGCGCACTAAGAAGTCCGACCGTCAGTGGAGTTGTCAATTCAGCATACTCAAGTTATGACGAAAATAAGTGATTAAATTGTTTATAATATAAACAATATAAAATATTGTTTATAAAATAGATATGCACGCGTTGTCTTGGTTTCAAATTGTATTTAAAGCGCGATGTAGCTGCAGCTGCAGTCAACTACAACACAAGCCGAGTAAAACTCATTAACCTACTTAATCGCTAAGTCAAAATGCCATATAACGGTTAATAACAAAGTGTATGATCTACGTCATGATTCTATGTTGCTGATTATATAAAATCATATGGTAATGACAGCGTATACATGTCTGACCTAAGCGTATGACTTCCTGACAATGTATGCTGATCTGACAGAGCACCGGCGTACAGACAGGACGAACATGCTGTCATATAATGGCAGCCAGTGCAGTTAGCGAGAGATTGCATAACCCAAGTGAGGCTGCTGCCTCACCGGCGTCGCTTCTGAGCATTTCAATGGGAAC
Source organism: Poecilia picta (assembly GCA_033032245.1). Taxonomy (NCBI): domain Eukaryota; kingdom Metazoa; phylum Chordata; class Actinopteri; order Cyprinodontiformes; family Poeciliidae; genus Poecilia; species Poecilia picta. The sequence continues at coordinate 2,637,414 of CM065361.1, forward strand.
ATGCAAAAATCCAGCGAATTTGAAGAAAAACTCATCAGAATTGGTTAAGCTAAGTAAAAAAAAAAGATACTTTATAGTACAAAACCACAGGGTGAAAATAGAAATATAAATGATTTTATATTATATATTATTTTTCCATGATGCCTCCCCTGACCGCACGTCACTGATGTCTATGAATCCATAGACATAATACACAGTCCAGTCACATTAATGTGACCACCACGTACTTTCCACTTCAGAGTTAAATAACCAATCACAGAAGGCAGGTGGCAGCACAGTGCAGTTGAGCGTATATAAAGGGTGTGTGTGGGCTTCGGAAAACATTTCAATCGTTGGCGTAATGCAGAAACGAAGCGATTTATCCGACGTCCAAAAGGGCATGATCATTGGCTTTCGGGCCAAGGGTGGAAGCATTTCCGAAACGGCTGAGTTTGTGAACTGTTCGCGTGCCGCCGTGGTAAAAGTGTACCGTGCATGGCAAAATGGGACTGTCCAAAATCCACGACGTGGCAAATGTGGTGCACCACGGGCCATAGATGACAGAGGCGAACGACGGTTGCGGAGATGCGTTCGGGCAGATAGACGGGCTACCGTTGAGCAACTGACCACTAAAATGAACCAAGGGGCTACCACAAGTGTCTCCCAAACCACTATTCAGCGAACATTGCTGCGTCTGGGCCTCCGAAGCAGACGCCTGGTTCGTGCACCTATGCTGACTGGTGTTCATCGACGACGAAGGCTAGAATTTGCACGCCAGTACAGCAGCTGGACGTCCACTGAGTGGCGACAGGTAGCGTTTTCAGATGAATCGCGTTTTATGCTCCATCGGACAGATGGACGTTGGCGTATAAGGCGTGAAACCTCTGAAAGGAACCACCCTGCAACCATTGCAGGAACGGTCCAAGCTGGAGGCAGGAGCATTATGGTCTGGGGAATGTTTTCCTGGCATTCTCTGGGTTCACTGATTATTGTGGAAGGCACGATGGATCAATACAAGTACGCATCTGTCCTTGCGGACCATGTCCACCCCTACATGCGCATTGTTTTTCCTCAGGATGATGGCATCTTCCAGCAGGACAATGCGAGGTGCCATACAGCTGCCAGTGTACGTGCGTGGTTCGAAGAGCACCAGGATGAGTTTACCGTCCTCCCCTGGCCAGCAAACTCACCTGACTTAAACCCAATCGAGCATCTGTGGGACCATCTCGATCGAGTTGTTCGCGCCATGGATCCTCAACCGCGTAATCTAGCGCAGCTGGCCACGGCATTAGAGTCGGCATGGCTCAACATCCCAGAGAAGACCTTCAGGGACCTAAGTGACTCTCTTCCTGCACGTCTCGTAGCAGTTCGCTCTGCGAAAGGTGGTTATTCTGGCTTTTGACAGATGGTCACATTAATGTGACTGGACTGTGTATAAGAGCAGACCCCGCATTTGCTGCTCCGGCGCAGGAAATACGGCGGCCATCTTGGAGCGTTAGTTCCTCCTACTTTGCTCAATCAAAACAGAAGATGCCTCAGCACTGAGGGATATTGTTGTTCTGATCGATGGATTATTGATGTGAAGCTCCACAGACAACATTTCACAAGTAAGATGGACATATTATTGTGTATATATTGTGATTGGAATATTACTTTACTGTATTTATGTGAGATACCAGCTAATCTTAGCTACAGTGCTTGGTGTAATATGGGTTCAGCCTCGCTATGAAGGATAACTGAGATTCTTTAAATCTTAAAAAAAATAATTATTCTCGAACATTGACTTGGATTATCTGACATAAGAGCCTATATTAGAAATGAAACCATGTAACACATATTATAAAACTTATGTGTTATAACATTCACCAGCAAAGTTTACACAGGTGGTAAAGACTATTATGTAATTCTTTCACTCATCCCAAATCTTCTGTTTTTGTTTTGAAAGTTTCCTAAAGACACGATGTGAGGAAGAAGAAAGAGAATCTATAAAGAGAGAAAGATTCACTGCAGCACGGATGAATCTCACATCGGATTTTGGACTCAATCTCTGAAGCTAGAACTCGTTGGCTGAAAAAAAAATATTAATCATTATTTGTGTTTGTATAGTTATATGAATATGTGCTATTATAATTATACACACAGCCGTTCACAATAAATTATTTACGGCTGTGTGCTTTGTAATATGCTCATCATACATCTATCAGAGTATGCCATTCCTATTCTATTGTTATAGCCACTAATCATATGTAAATATGCTGAACTATGTATTGAAAACATACTTAAATTATACAATTGTTTATAAATGTAGCTGTGATAGATGTTTGAATATAGTTCCCAGTAACAAAAAAGCGTGTTACGATCGATTAAATGCGCTGATATGTCATTTTGCCTGCTAGTACCAACTACATATTGTATCCTGCGTGGACCTGCAAAACCATCCACCAAGGCTACCAAGAATTATTGACTGAATGACGAAGGGCGAATTTGTAGAGGCATGATTTTATTAGCAACATTCATAGCTAGACGCCTCAATTCAGCCTCAGCTTCATGTTGTCCTCAAACAAGCTGGGCGGCTGTCAGGAGGAATAGTTCTGTCAGAACTGTATAGTTCAAGTAATGTGAAGACACTGGAATTTGTAAAGCCAACAAATCACCTTTAAACATATGTCAGACTTTCCTGTTTATAATTATTGTCACCATACTCGTGAGCCTGCATGACTTCAATGTTCACTACTCCAGAAACACAAGGCTTTTAGCTCTTTTGTAAATATTTTTGGCAAATTTATTGGAAATTTATATTTGTATACTAGGAATTTTTTCATAATTAAATATTAAGAGGTTGGAAGGGAAATTGCACATTTTCTTGAACTTTATAGAAAGCTTAAGATATTGTAATGCACAAAATGGGTTTAAGCATGAATTCCTAATATTAACTGGGAAATTTGTTGATGAACTGTTGCAGTTACATTTATTCTTTTTTTTTATCATTTGATCAATTTTAGTCATTTGGGCATATATGTGAACAGCTCAGACACAGGTAAACTGACGAAAATAACAGGATTAAGCAATCATTCCTATAAGTTTTCTATCTGTATTCCTTGAAATATTAACTGAATATTGGCAACATTTTTAAATGAGCCAAAATGGAAAAAAACAAAACAAAAAAAAAAATCAGAAAAGGTAAAAAATACCACAACTATAGCTCTGGTCAGCAGTTTGAGTTACTTTTCTGTTTTTAATATTATTCAACCATTACAGCAAGCACAGCCCCACCAGAAAGTATCCGAGGCAACATGCACACACACACACACACACACACACACAACACACACACACACACACACGACTCCAATAACTCCCCTCCCTGGGCGGTGTGCTGTGGGAGCTGGTCAGCAGCGTCAGTCAATTGATCGAATGCAGAGGAGAAGGAGGATGGAGCCGCAGGCCATGAGCAGCGGAGGAGGTGAAGACTTATCGGAAATCAGTGCAGCAAGAACGTTTGTGCCCTGCACAGGGCAGAACACACACTCCAACAGCTTCCACAGACCTCTGCATCCGACCCGATCGCACAGCAAGAGGGGGATCGCTCACCTCATAAGCCATCAGCAGACTGACTCTGGCTGCGTGAAAACCTTGATGAGGAGAACTTTGAAAAATAAACCCCATGCAAAACTGTGCATCCGTCATCCTCCTCTTAAATCTTTCTTTATCCATATGGCTACAAAAGTTATTGAACAATTTGGTGATAAAAATGCTAATTTTAGATAATATTAATGTTACCTTAAAGCAATAAACACAAGTAAACATTCATGGATTGTTATTTATTTTTTAATATTTTGTCATTTCATCCCAAACTTTCCATACTGAACTTAAAATTGTATAAAATCTTGATGCACCTTTGACAGTTGTATATTTGGGGGCATATAGAAATAATATTACACAAAAATAATGTTACACATAACAGAGACCTTTTATCACAGTGCTTATGCAAACAATGGTTCTTTGAGGGTTAATTTGTGTGGAATAAAACAAAATACAAAATAATTTAGAAAGGAAATATGGAATTAAGTCATGCTGGAGGTTTACTTTGAAGCTTCTACATCTGTTCTATCCTAAAATAAAGGATTTAAACTCAACTGTAAAAGGAACTTGAGAAAAAATAGACAAAAAATGTATGTTCTTTAAAGAAAAACATGTAAATTCACTGTCTTGATGTTTTTGTCATAATCTAAAAAATATTCTGTGGCTATTTTTTTAAAATATATTAAATTTTAAGATGGATAGCCACTGAAGGCAGAAACATCTGCTTTAAGTGTGTGGAATGTTGCTGATTTATGAAACTTCTTGTGGTTCAAATGAATCTCATCCATCCAGGAAACTGGACCTGACTTTGATCTGCACTGTTTCAGCTCTCAGTGTTGTCTCTCCTTCAGTACCAATGGGATCTACAGACACACTGACCCCAAACACCCACAAACACGCTGCTGCTTAATCAGTTCTCATTTTTGGTCTCATTCAAAGATGCTGAGGAGCTGCAGTACCGCACAAGGCCTCTAGATGCCAGTGTGGTGTTGCTAACCGCACACTTTAAAAGCAGCAGAAGAAAAAAAGAGAGAATGGGTGATGAAAGGAGTGGACGAGCTGGCTGAGGGTGAGGAGGAGCCAATTTTCAGAAGCAGAAAAGTGACTGGAAACTCCTCTGTTATCGTCTCCAGCCACAGCTCCCAGTTCCTCAGAATTAGCCGATGAGCTGAGCCTCTCCGTCCTCTGCCTGCTTTTCCAGCGTGTGATGGAGGTAGACCATGGAGCAGCAGACTTGTAGGCTGGCTAATTAATGCTCAGGAGCCTGAGAGGTGTGTGTGTCTGTGTGTGTAATTGCACTTGTACTTGCAAGTGCTCTGTGTGACTGTGTGAATGCACGCCCATCTGAATGGTGTGTGTGTGTGTGTGTGTGTGTGTGTGTGTGTGTGTGTGTGTGTGTGTGTGTGTGTGTGTGTGTGTGTGTGTGTGTGTGTGTGTGTGTGTGTTTGGTGTTGTTCCTCCCACACCTCCCCTTCTCCACACCCCCGGAGGCGTGAAGCAGACTGCAGGGGCTGGTGCAGGAACGGAGCTGGGATCATGGAGGCAGAACTGCAGGCATCTGCCCCCAGGAAGCAGCACCAGCCCCACACAGCTGGCACTGAGGCCTTCATGAGCCAGGAAATGGCACACTTCCCCAACTCAACACACTCCTAACACACACAGCCCTGCAGCCCCTCTACCCACAACATAAAGTTGATTGATTATTTTCTGAATACTACAACCACTACTCTATTACTAAATAATAATAATAATATAATAATAATAACAAGCCTTTATGGATTAGTTTCATCTGCTTTTCTCTCGCAGCACCTGTTGGTTCTTTCAAAATACTTTTGAAATCGACTAACAATAATTGAGTTGATTCATTTAAGGCCAAATTATACCAAATGAAATTTCTCTCAATGTACTTTTCAAACACTTCCTTATAATAGGTGTATGTAATGCAGTTTGGTCAAAATTGAATTCAAATCAGTCTGTTTCATTCATTTTTATCTGTGTATGTATAAATGGGGCAGTGCAACATTAATAACATTTTAAACTAGCAAATACACCAAATTGAACCATTATCTTTTTTTCCCTCCATAGTCCAAAGCAGGAATATTATAAAAAAAGAAAATTAAATAAATGAATTCACATTAAGATGAAGTCAAACAGGAACTGATCAAAGCAAAACAGAAAGACAAAGAGTCAAACGTCAATGAATGTAATGACCCTTAAAATATCTGCACATACACTGTTCCAACATTGACCGCTGCCACAGCTGACCCAAACGCTTTGTATTTGTGTTACATCTCAGTCACCTCTGGCCTCTAGCAATGTCCCCAAACCATTTCCTCTCTTTCGTTTGAAAAACTCAACAAAATGAGGTAGAGCTAACTCATGAATTTTATTATATATGACATAAGATTACTTTAAGATTTAAGTAAACCGTCTTACAGGTTAATGTATTTGTCAGTGAATAAGTACTAATACAATATGCAAAGCAAGAACAAAATGAAGATGCATTCTTCAGCACAAAGGGTCAAAAACAGTTTGACAACTCTTTTTACAAGATGTAGCAACATATTGTTCTCCACTTATTTTATCAGGTCCATCACCTATAACATGAGTGTGAAAAGTGATACTTGTCTTATGATATTCTGATATAATCATAGGCAACATTAAAAAAGGCATGGTCCAAGAGTGCGACTTTCTGGGATGTCCTCCTGAGTAAAACTGTTGCCAACACAAATGCATTACTTTCTGTAGTGAGTCATCAAAGATAAAAGGAAATTCAACTATGAATAAATTACAATACAATCGAAATGTGCTTTTCCACAATCCAGTGCCAATTGGTGAAAAGTTATCAATCTAAAGAAGCCCAGCTGTTTGCATGGATTTATGGATTATGCCATAATCTCTCCTCCATAACATGTCTGCGTTGTTTCAAGATTGTTCTATTTGACAGAAATTGCATATACTTTTTGTCTTCTTCATCTGTCATACACCCCAGGCAAAAAATGGGTTTATTCAAAACTGTCTATGGCATTTAAACACAAAGTTCTTCACAGAATTCAAAGGTGAAGAATATAACACTTGCAACATTTCCCCTGGCCCTTCTTCACAAAGAAAGATTTTAATTCCATAGAGAAACCACCCTACAAGACATACAATACATGTACTGTCGTATCTCCCCGTCTTTCTTTTGTATTCTCTGTGACTAACTTGATTTCTTGTTTGCATGTTTTCAGTTTGAGCGTCTGCGCATGGATCCACCCACATGTGCAGCGGCAGGTTTGTGGGACATCGGGCAGAGTAGCGTGTCCATCATCATCTGCAGCCAGTAGACAACCAGCTGACAGAGCGACAGGCCCTCACCTTGGATTACTCACATGCTGAAGAGGCTGCTCTGGGCCTGGCCGCCAAGGGCAAGCAGGGCGCTAACAGGCCTGGGCCTCAGCCTTCCACTCTGCGCCCACACACAGGCAGGACTGCGGGGTACAATTAGGCGGACAGGACGCCATACCACTGCTCACCTGTCAGCCAGCGTAGCGACATGCGTGGGGTGCAAATTGACACGAGTGCCACAACCGGGCCGACAGCAGATCCAGAGTGGGGACAAATCTCCTTAACAAACCCCAGTGCCCTGTCAGTCAGTGCGGGGCCCACCTCACGTTGACCCCTCAGACCAGGCGTAGGGTTCTGCCTCATCCTTGGCACTCCCCCTGGCAGACGCTGGCCACAGCAGGCCCTGTCACTGAGCTAAAATGACATGGTCACATGCATGCACCGCCTGCACCACCATCAGCTGCTCAGTCATTACCTTCCATCAGCCTACCAGAAAATAGACTGGTAGAATCTGTGAGGGAAAATGACCTAAAGGCCTGACCTGAAAATGGCACAAAAAGCAGAGAGATGGTGGTGCTCACTCCAAAAATAATAGTCTGTGTCAGCGCACCTGGCCACTCGCCACTGGCCATATCAGTGCCTCCCAAACAAGACAGAGGAGCACAAACGAGACGGAGGCTCAATTTAAAATTGCCTTCACCATTAATCCTAAAGCTTATAAGGGCCCTGAAGATCGGGGAGAGTTTTAGTTTTTGCAACAAACAAAGTTGATCATTAGAGATCAAAATAAAAAAGTTCCTTGTCTAGTCAGCAGAGAAAACAACATGATTGCTGACAAATGATTATGAAGAGTGGGGAGCACGAGCGCAACTAATCCAGTTGTCTGACTGCAAACTGCCATTCGGAATGTTGCAAGCTTAATGCATCGCTAAATTTACTGACATTTGTGCTAATCCATTTAATTCTCTTTTAAGGGTCGTAGAGTTCACTTGAGTGAACGGCGCGTTTTAATGTTGATGATTTAAAGATAGACGGAGTTACGGAAGCGGACAGATCAGTGCATGCATACAGCCGACCAGCCGGTCTGGGTGAGTGTGCTGGAGGTCGCAGGAAAAGATGGTGGAGGCAGGGTGTAGAAGGAGGGACTGGGGGCTGCATCTGGGGTGGCTGGGATGGGTGCTTTTGTGTTCTTTTCCTGTATTTCTGTTTGTATTTCAAATTAAAGTGGAGTTTAGTTGAGGAAGAAGGTAGCACTCAATTAGGCTTTCCATCGGCTTTAACACAAGTAGCGGTTTTCCAAAGTGGGGACTATGCGAGAGCCAAACACTGGGGATGTGGGCAGGGCCGGTCCCCCTGGCGAGGGGGGCTCATCCAAGCCCATTGTTCTCTATCAGTGGACAAGGCTGATTCCTGTAATTAGCTGTCAGCGCAGAGCCCTCAGCAGCTTAGCGCTGTCCGCTCAAATCAAACTAATGAAATGCAATCCACTCAAATGTCCTGGATGCATATCTGTAACAGGCCTGCGAACACGAGAGGGGAGGCAGGGAAAGCCTGTGCCATGGCAGGGAAACATCCCCCCTTTACCAAACTTAGGATTCAAATCCACGCTCATTAATCCGTTAATTCAGCACATTTTTGACAGCCAATTAATGTGGATGAAAAAGTGGGTGATCCGGGCAGGACAGGAGGTGCCTATAAGCACGGCAGGAGGACCAGGCGTGAGGGGGTGAAGGGGTAGTGGACCCAGCATCACTCTCCCATTTTATTCTTTGCAGTGGTCTTGGCAACCAACAAGCCTCATGTAGTAATAATTCTTTGCACAACAATAGTATTTATATTTATTCACCTAATTTGTGTTTGAGACAATCTGAATATATTTTAGATTTTTATTCTCGGGGAGGAAGGGGGGGAACGATCAGGCAAACAAGATTCAGCTCTGCCAAGACTTAACTGACTAAATTTGAACATTTCATCTGAATCCATTTTACCTCTACGTTGTGCAACGATGTGAGTAGCTTACCCTTACATTGTGTTTACATCTGTTTACAGTAAACAGATGTAAAGATGAAGGATATACAAATAGGTGAATGCAAAAAGGAAACCTTTTCTACAGTATATTCCTTTGTCCTGTGCAACCTATTGTGCTTCAGGAAAATTACAGAATAGTCAATTATAAACAATATTATATTTAGACATACATCTAAGAATTGACAAAATAGATTGAATATTAATCAAAAGGCTGCATATGGAAATACAAGCAAAGTAATTTTAACAACAAGAGTAAAATATATTGATCAGAAATAGTAGATATAAAATAAGTAAAATATCTTCCGTGTTAACTCTTTCACTTCCACTCTATATTTCAGGTAATGTGCAGGGAAATTTATGAAATAAAGAAAGGAAACATTTTAGAAATTTTCATCATTACAAATAGAACTGTATTGCATATCAAATGAATTTTGATCAAACAGTAATATTCTATATTCCTGAAACCTGATTGGAAAATGTAATTTAACTGTAATACGTTTGTTACATTAGTTTGAAAATGTCCTAAGTGTAAGGATCTGGTTTTTGTGTGATTATTAGTTAACATAGTTCCTGTATGGTCTTGTCAAGTCCCTGATTAGTCCCACCTGTCTCGTGTTTCCTTGATGATTTCTGCTGTGTATTTGTACTGTGTCCCAGCTGAATCCTTGTCATTTGTCATTGTTGTCTTGCTGAGTTCTGTCCCGTTCCTCACCTGTGGTTCCTGGCATTGAGTTTTGTTTGGACATCATTAAATATGTTCTCCACTTCATCCTGGGTCTCTCCGCCTCTTCAACAAACCACCACTTCATGACACTAAGCAAAAGGAATGGACTGGTCAAAACACAACCCATAATTCTTACTCTTTAGACTGTGATATTATATCACTGTAATGGATCACAACATGCTTACAGTGTTAACAGACAGAAACATTGTATTACATGTATATTTCTTACAAAAGTAGAACTCTATATAGTATAATACATAATGTTTGTCATTGTAGATTTACATTCAGAATCCCATCACTTCAAAAACCTGCGTGGGTCAGGATTAGATACAGAAGCCTAGCAATGCCTCTTTAACAGCACTTGGGAATACTGTTGGGGAAAAACACTTTTAACTGGAAGAAACCTCTGACAGAAGAAGAATGAAGGCTGGCAGCTGTTTGCTTCTATGGCTGAGTGAGAGGAAGGGGGAGAGAGAAGAGGCCACAAATACTGCAGGAACGAATTACTAGCAAATATGATAATATTTATGTATAGTAATATGTAAATATATCTCTGGTAAATATGTGCAGTTTTTGATTGTTTTTGTTTGACATTTTATTTTTTTTTTTTCTTTTCAATAATATTTCTTCTTATTTAAATAATATTATATATCATTATATTAGTATAGGATTCCCATGAAATGGCTGGAAAAACTGCCTTACCACTTGTTTATTATTATTATTTAAAATAAATAATTTTTTGGTTCTTACAACATATAATAATAATAATAATAATAATAATAATAATAATATAATAATAATAATAATTATTAATAAACATTTTCCCAACCTTTTTATTGGAATTCTGTGAATTAAGTTTTGTGTAAAATAGCAATGACTCACTATTTATGCACTAGCAGGGATGCAGTTTGAGCTCTTTTGTAGATAGAAAGGTGTTGGTGAGACCTGTGTTTATATTTTCTAAGTAGCAATAATGAATGAAATAATAAATAATAATAAAATTAACAGTTTTTGTATTAGTCCAGTGTTTTACGCGGTTTTGTATATCACCTATAAAAAGTTTTATTAAAATGATGTTCAAACTGACTCTTTCAAAGCATATCAGACCACCTGGGATAAAAATTATCCTTTAATTTTTAAGAACCAAAGGTTAATTTGGTAAAAGCAAAAATAGTTTCAACAAACTTAATGTCCTTTGGGTAAGTCCAGAAAAAAAGAAGCATGACCAAAAACTCTCTTCCCAATTGAAAGAATCAACACAGAAAACTGAAGAGAGAAAAGAGACCATTATCTTTTCTCTTCTTTTTTGTCTTATTCCATAACTGCAATGCAGATTTGGATTTTAAGTTTGAAGATTCCACATTCTGCTACAGAGCAAGAAACTTTGAATAAACCAGCAGGTTCTGAATTTAATTCCTGTGGTGTTATTATGCAATTTTTATGAGCTTGCAGTGTACAGTGCATACAAGTATTTTTAATCTATTTCATGTGCCATTGATGACAAGTGATTCTGTATTAAGTTCAGCATGTTTTACAAGATGCGACAGACTGGTGACCTGTCCAGGGTGACCCCGCCTCTCACCCAGAACGTTAGCTGGAGATCTGCACCAGCACCTCTCCCGATCCCAGTGGAGACAAGGTTTGTCAAGAAAATGGATGGATGAATGGATGTTTTACAAGACAAGGACACCCAGCTTTAAATGTCTTTTTCTTTCATAAATGTGATGTTGATTTTCATTTTCTGAACAGAGCAGCTGAAGACCCAGAGCAGTTTTCCAGCAGGTTTCCTGTGATGTAAATCAGACTGAGCATATCACTGTTTGCCTTTTCTCCTTTCCTTACTGACTTGTGCTGACTCATGCATATCAATATTAGTGAAATTAGTAAATGTACTCTAAATGTTGCTCTTGTTCCAGAGTTTCTGCTGACTGGAGCAAAATCCCACTCAGCACATTTGTGTTAACATGGCTCACTAGCATTGTTTAAATCCCATTTGCTGAGTACATTAACATTTTGCTATATCACATTATGCTGTCATTCACTTCACTCATCCCCTCCCTTCACCTCCTTGCTTTCCTCCTCTCCTCCCCTGAGCGGTGGAGCTTCTGTTTGTGTGCAGAATAATGCAGATACGATGGAAGCCTGGGGGCATTGAAGATGGTTAGGGTATCAGCATTGTGTTGATGGACTTGGAGTCTCCACTGAGCTGTGATGACATAGGTCTGGGCTGCACAGGGAGTCACCCTCGGGCACTCACCTCCACCACCAGCCCTACCATGTGTGAACACTAGTTGTCTTCAATTAAAACCATCATCTGAATATTCATTCCTAGCTGCTTAATGACAGCCAGCAAACAAAAATAAAATTTTCGTTCTGCCCTGATTGAGTCAATGCCAAGAATGGTTTGCTAAAACTAAAGCTCCCCAAGTCACAACCGCTAGTCACAGACAAGATAAACTAAACTAAAGTAACAAAATGACAAAAACTGAATTTGAGAAAATAGTTTTGATTACTGAAAATAATAAAAATGCAGATGCTAATTTCTACTGTATTACATATTGCTGCTCTTGGAGGAACAACCAATAAGTACCAAGGAGAATAAATGGCACTCCTAGATTTGCAAACCCAAATTAATAGGGTGTCCAGTAGCGTTGCGGATAGGTATTTCAGCTTCTGAAGCTGCCTTTTCTTTCAAATAAATTAAATATACACAATAAAAAATTCTGAACTGCATACATGCAGGGTTCTACTACTGAGTTACACAACAAGAAACATTGTCTAGGAAAGTACAAACTACAAATGTTTCTGGAGAATGTTTAACTGAATATGATTTGTTTCCATGTTCAAGGTGTGCGGCAGTGACAACAGTGGTAATCGAGTTACTGGGTTAGATCCCTTTGCCGTTGGACAAGATATCACTCTCTCAGACTGCTTCAGGGAAGCTGTGGCTACAAGGTAGCTTGCCATCATCAGTGTGTGAATTTGTGAGTGAATGGGTCAATGACTGAACGTAGGGTGAAGCGCTTCAGGATCCTCTGAACCTAGTAATGTGCTATTCAAGTACAAGCCATTTTTATTTTTATTTTCCATGTTATTGCAAGAAAAAAAGATCAGATGGTATCGGTGGGAGATTGAACTGCTGTATCAGACCTGAACAGGGGGAGTTTAGTGCTTTGGTTCAACAGTACGTACTTCCTCCTGGCCTCTGACAATTTGTCCTCAACCCTATCCATCCTGCACTCTGGCTGAAAAAACAGCTTCTGGAGGTTGAGTAGTTGGTGCGGTTTTCTCAAAATACAACAACACACACACACACACACACACACACACACACACACACACACACACACACACACACACACACACACACACACACACACACACACACACACACACACACATACACACTAATTCTAACCGCTTGCACAACAGTTTTGTATGTAGAGATTTTGAGATGAGGCAAAATCATTTTTTGTCATGTAACTGCAATAATGAAAACTGAATTTGGCACTTTGGTTTGACCTTGTAGAGTTATTTACCATGGGTCTTTTGGTTGTTTCTCAAGGTAAATAAGTGTAAGGCAGCCAAACGCTGCCTTAACACTATTCACTCAATCATTCACATACTGATGGTGGAAGCTACATTGTAGCCATAGCCACCCTGGGCCAGACTGACAAAAGCAAAGTCTATTGGTGCCCCAGGGCCTTTTGACCACAACCTGCAGGAAAGGCAGGTGAAGTGTGTAGCCCCATTACACAAAGACTGAGACAGTTTGAACAGGAACTCACCAGTTACAGGACAAACCGCTATCCTTGAAGCACTGTCGCCTGGTAAGGTAATGTTCTTCTTTGCCCTGTTTGCAGTTTATCTGTTCTCTTTCTATGTTCAGATGATAGGTTGAACAGAGTTTTGCAAAATGAATGTGAACCCTGGTTTAAACAACTTCATTCCTGACCTGTTGCTTTGGTCATCATGATGGCAAACAGCCCTGTTGATACTAACATTTTTACAAACAGGTGGACTGTTTTCAAGTTACTTCTGAAGGAAACTTGGTGGACTTATTAGTTTAGATATTGGTAAAAAAAACTGTAATCATATATCACTTTGTTTCTGCAAGCTGTATTGTCTGTTGGTGTAATATGATATGGAATCATGGCAAAATACAATTAAGACTGAAGAGGAAAATGTAGAGGTAATGTGCAAAGCATTGTATAAAAATGTCAGAAAGGAAGAGACACCTTCAAAGTGGTCAAATAAAAACGTCTGCATCATTACAAACCCAACATATACATAACGTATAAGGTATAATATGGCGGTCTTTTTAGCTAGTTACTGCAACTGGAGCCAGAAAATTAACCAGCCTTCTTTAGCTTTACTTTCTCGTTTTTCATCTCGTCATATTTTGTAGCATCGGGGCTAAATAGCAGGAGACATAAAAACCTTTTAACTGGAACCCCAGTTAAAAGTTATTTTAACTCATCTTCTGAAATTAGCATGTATACAATGTTGTCTGTATAAGTCTGAACTACTCACAGCAACTTATCACAGCGTCTGGGGAATAGAGAGAGCAGTGAACCTGGCCATATTGAGACCTGGCTGAGCAAGCGAGCAGCTTTTGAATGCAGTTCATTACTCATTACTGCCGAGCCTTGGTCCTTTAATTTGTGAATCTCTGAAGTTGTACCACCTGGCCACACATTAAACACTAAAGGCTGCTCTCCCTGATGGCCGCAGATTAGATCATTACCTTAACAAATCAGAGAGAAGCCTGTCTAGGTCGAGCTGGCAGCTGGGAGGGATGCAGAGAGGAAAACACTGCAGGAATGCAGTTTTTTCATGTACATGAAACACTGTACATGCAGGGACATATGCTGTGTGATTATGGCTCAGTGTACTGAGCTGCATGGAATGGTTACCAGTTGAATCTGTTTGGTTTAAAGGTAAAAATCACTGAAGCCTCATCCAGTCTTTTTAATAAGGGGTACTGTTGTATGTCAGAACTTCCTTTACTATTTGTTGCTAATTCTGTTTCTAAAAATAATCATCTTTGTAATAATCATTTTCACTGATAATCCTAGCTAGACTGTAATTTTTTTCTTACATTTTACAAAGTAGTAAACTCACTAACTTGGCTTTATAGTTAAAGATAATCTCATTTCAGCATTCAGTACTGAGTCCATATCTGGCATCAGCTACAGTAAATCTGATTAAGCTAAAATAAAGTCTTGTGAGCAAAGTTTTACTGATTTCTGCCCACCTGTGTACTTGTATGTGCATACAATGTTATCAAGTTACTAACTAGATACAGCTAAAATAACTCATTATTCATATTATTATTATTATTCATACCTTCAACAGATTTGGATTTAAAGTAATCTTTTAATTTTATAAAGTCGCTAAAAAGTAATTTTCTTGGAGTCCCAGATTTGAATCTGAAGAATCCATGGAGGGAGCTAAAGATTAGAGTGACTCCAAAGACAAATCACATAAATACCAGGGGAAGCATTGCAGTAAAGCTTTATCCATTGATTATTAAGAAATTTATAGGTATTTTACAAATATGTAAATACATTGCTTGTGTACACATGCGTGTGTGTGTGTGTGTGTGTGTGTGTGTGTGTGTGTGTGTGTGTCATACAATGGTGTATGCAAATATGTGTGTCCATCTAAGCGAGCTACTGAAGGAGCTATGCCCATCTCCAGTCTACAGTTTATTCCTTCTGGGTCAAAACTAATTGGTCCAGCAATGTTCAGACTTTTGCTTTGATAATGACCACAAGCACTTCTGGATGCTTTCGCATGAGTGAACTGGCGATGTAGACCCTCTTCCTCGTTCCCCTCCCCACCGCTGAGCACGCTTATGCAGGCCAGTGATTTTGCAAAACATATGAAGAGAAGGGGTCGTCAAAGGTAGATTGAAGGACGGAGGACAGAAGGAAATCAAGCAAACATTTTACATATTTCCATAAGATATAAATGTTTGGTAAATTAAATTTGTCTGGCTTGAGAAAACTGCCAAATGACAAAAGGTTTATGAATGTCTTAAGAAGAAAAATCAGGGGAGGAACGGCCCCCCTGATCTGAACTCGAGTGGTGTTCTGTTGTTGGACTTCTGTGCTCGTCACGGTCTGTCCATCACGAACACCATGTTCAAGCATAAGGGTGTCCATACGTGCACTTGGCACCAGGACACCCTAGGCCGCAGTTCGATGATCGATTTTGTCGTCGTTTCATCGGATCTGCGGCCGTATGTCTTGGACACTCGGGTGAAGAGAGGGGCGGAGCTGTCCACTGACCACTACCTGGTGGTGAGTTGGCTCCGGTGGTGGGGGAGGAAGCCGGTCAGACCTGGCAGGCCCAAACGTGTAGTGAGGGTCTGCTGGGAACGTCTGGCGGAGTCCCCTGTGAGACGGAGCTTCAACTCCCACCTCCGGCAGAACTTCGAACACGTTCCGGGGGAGGTGGGGAACATGGAGTCTGAGTGGACCATGTTCCGTGCCTCCATGGCCGAGGCGGCTTATCGGAGCTGTGGCTGCAAGGTCGTTGGTGCCTGTCGTGGCGGCAACCCCCGAACCCGTTGGTGGACACCTTCGGTGAGGGATGCTGTCAAGCTGAAGAAGGAGTCCTATGGGGTCTTTTTGGCCTGTGGGACTCCAGAAGCAGCCGATGGGTACCGGCGGGCGAAGCGGCATGCGGCTCGGGTGGTCGCTGAGGCCAAAACTCGGGCGTGGGAGGAGTTTGGCGAGGCCATGGAGAAAGACTTCCGCACGGCTTCGAGGCGATTCTGGTCCACCATCCGGCGTCTCGGGAGGGGGAAGCAGTGCAGCACCAACACTGTTTACAGTGGGGATGGTGTGCTGCTGACCTCGACTGGGGATGTTGTGGGTCGGTGGGCGGAATACTTCGAAGACCTCCTCAATCCCACCAACATGCCTTCTGTTGAAGAAGCTGAGCCTGTGGACCCTGGGTTGGGCTCTCCAATCTCTGGGGACGAAGTCGCCGAGGTGGTCAAAAAACTACTCGGTGGCAGGGCCCCGGGGGTGGATGAGATCCGCCCGGAGTTCCTTAAGGCTCTGGATGTTGTAGGGTTGTGTTGGCTCACACGACTCTGCAATATCGCATGGACATCGGGGGCAGTTCCTCTGGATTGGCAGACCGGGGTGGTGGTCCCCCTGTTTAAAAAGGGGGACCGGAGGGTGTGCTCCAATTACAGAGGGGTCACACTCTTAAGCCTCCCTGGAAAGGTCTATTCAGGGGTCCTGGAGAGGAGGGTCCATCGGATAGTCGAACCTCGGATTCAGGAAGAGCAGTGTGGTTTTCGTCCTGGTCGTGGAACACTGGACCAGCTCTATACCCTCAGCAGGGTCCTGGAGGGTGCATGGGAGTTCGCCCAACCAGTCTACATGTGTTTTGTGGACTTGGAGAAGGCGTTCGACCGTGTCCCTCGGGGGCCTTGTGGGGGGTTCTCCGGGAGTATGGGGTACCGGGCCCTTTGATACGGGCTGTCAGGTCCCTGTATGACCGGTGTCAGAGTCTGGTCCGCATTGCCGGCAGTAAGTCGGGCTCGTTTCCGGTGAGAGTTGGACTCCGCCAAGGCTGCCCTTTGTCACCGATTCTGTTCATTACTTTCATGGACAGAATTTCTAGGCGCAGCCGAGGTGTTGAGGGGATCCGTTTTGGTGGCCTTAGGATCGCATCTCTGCTTTTTGCGGATGATGTGGTCCTGATGGCTTCATCAGATCGTGATCTGCGGCTCTCGCTGAAACGGTTCGCGGCCGAGTGTGAAGCGGCCGGGATGAGGCTCAGTGCCTCCAAATCCGAGGCCATGGTCTTGAGCCGGAAAAGGGTAGAGTGCCTTCTCCGGGTCAGGGGGGTCGTTCTGCCTCAAGTGGAGGAGTTTAAGTATCTGGGGATCTTGTTCACGAATGAGGGAAGAAGGGAGCGGGAGATCGACAGGCGGATTGGGGCGGCGTCTGCCGTGAAGCGGGCGCTGTACCGGTCCGTCGTGGTGAAGAGAGAGCTGAGTCAAAAGGCGAAGCTCTCGATTTACCGGTCGATCTACGTTCCCACCCTCATCTATGGTCATGAGCTTTGGGTCATGACCGAAAGAACGAGATCACGGATACAAGCGGCCGAAATGGGTTTCCTCCGCAGGGTGGCCGGGCTCTCCCTTAGAGATAGGGTGAGAAGCTCGGTCATCCGGGAGGGACTCAAAGTAGAGCCGCTGCTCCTCCACGTCGAGAGGAGCCAGTTGAGGTGGCTCGGGCATCTGGTCAGGATGCCTCCTGGACGCCTCCCTGGTGAGGTGTTCCGGGCACGTCCCACCGGGAGGAGGCCCCGAGGAAGACCCAGGACACGCTGGAGGGACTATGTCTCTCGGCTGGCCTGGGAACGCCTTGGTGTTCCCCCGGAGGAGCTGGAAGAAGTGGCTGGGAGAGGGAAGTCTGGGCCTCCCTTCTGAAGCTGCTGCCCCCGCGACCCGATCCCGGATAAGCGGAAGAGAATGGATGGATGGATGGATGGATGGATTAAGAAGAAAAAGAGCTCTGGCTCTTCATATGGGCTTTTGATTATGACAATCTTTTGTTGCTCATAGAAAATGTCAGTGAAAAATGTTGACAGAATGCAAAGATGATAAAAATGTTAGGAACTGTCAGGAATCTTCTGTCTGTACAGAAGATTCCAGCTTATTGAACTTTACATGTTTATCAGATAATAGCATTTTACAACATCTGAAATAGCACTAAATGTGTTAGTAGTGGGGCTGCACAGTGGCGTAGTTGGTAGAGTTGTTGCCTTGCAGCAAGAAGGCTCCGGGCTCAATTCCCAGCCCCGGCCCCCCTGCATGGAGCCTGCATGCTCTCCCCGTGCATGCGCGGGCTCTCTCCGGGTACTCCAGTTTCCTCCCACAGTCCAAAAACATAACTGTGAGGTTAATTGGTCTGTCCAAATTGTCCCTAGGTGCAAGTGTGTGTGCATGGTTGTTTGTCCTGTGTGTCTCTGTGTTGCCCTGCGACAGACTGGCGACCTGTCCAGGGTGACCCCGCCCCCGCCCAGAACACCAGCTGGAGATAGGCACCAGCACCTCCCCACCCCATTAAGGGACAAGGGTGTAAGAAAATGGATGGGTGTTAGTAGTGTGAACTGACTATGCATTATGGGATACTACTTTTGCATCTGACCATAAAACAGTGACTTGCAAAAGTATGGATGCCCCTGGAACTGGTCACATTATAACCACAAACATAAATATATATTTCAATGGAATAATGTAAAAGGCCAACACAAAGTGAAGTATTATCATCAAGTAGAAAGAAAACTATATGATTCAAAGCATTTTCTTTGTAAATAAAAAAAACTGAAAAGTGCGGTGGGCAAAATTATTCAGCTCTACTTTCTCTGATTTGCCTGGTGTCTGTCTGCTATTGACTAAATAGAGTCCAGCAGTGTATAACTTTATCTCAGTACAAATCCAGCTGCTGTGTGACTCCTCAGAGGTTCAGAGAGTATTGAGGAGCAAACAGCATCGTGAAGTCCAAGCAGACAGCAGACTGGTCAGGGAGAAGTTTAAAGGACGCTTAGGCTAGAAAAAGATTTCCCAGAGGCAGTAGAGAGCAGGGGAAGGAAATTGAGAGAAGTGGAGGAGTGGGACCGAGGGCTTGGGAGTTGTTTGTGATGTTCCACAGTGGTCCCAGAAGCTCATTTTTATTAGAAGAGTGGCCCATAAAATGGCACCCACAACACGTGACTGCTGGTCCAGTCGAGACCAAGCCCCCCTTGCTTCCTTTCCTACCCTACAAAACATCTGGTGATGTTTCCGGTTGATGTGAGCCCAACTGTTTCAACTAAATATTTCTGCTGCACTCATAAACAGCTTCTGGTCTAATGCAAGCCAGAGGTGGCGTGACAACCCCGACAAGAAAGGCTCTACCGCTAACACACAAATACGCCTTTTAGCTTGTGTAGTCCAGGCAGCATGAAGTCTAATGTTTACTCCAACATTAGACGAATCATACATCAAACCGTCTTGTAAAAACACACACACACAGAGAGGATCCTATTACAGGTGACACTTAATGGGCTACTTCAGTGGTCGAGCAAGAGCTGGGAATGGTCCTGCAAACTTCACATGAAGGCTAGAAACTTGATTGGCCGTCCACTTCTATGGGAGCGCACAACAATCCATTGTCAAGTTAAGTGGTCACTCTCACCAGACTAAATACAGTATATGATACAGGAAATGTATGAATGGAGGAGGACGAAACTCAAAGAGAGACGTCTGTCCATATTTAATTTAAGGCAGGCTTCTGTTGAGGAGGCTGGGGCAGAGACGATCAAAGGCCAGAAGCTGCTGCTGCAGCTTCTAACCACTTAGCACCTTTTCACTGCCTTTGATCCGATAATTAAGAGGCTACTCTGCAAGCAGGTGGCACTGATGAGTGTTCAGCCAAACCAATAGGCATGTGCATGCATTGTCAAGGGACTGTGGTGTAACTCTACATCCGCAACAACAGATGAACAAAACCTCCAGTGTGTCCATTGCAAGTAAAGCTAAAACATTAGCTACCTATGTGAAAATAACACAGGCCACTCAAGTAAATGATGAGGCAGAGATGAAAGTCATAATAGTCCAAGCCTGGTGAAGGATGTTGACTGCTGAGAGCATGGAGAAGAAACAAGGTGAGACAGGGTTGGGCTCGGGGGTCAGAGGACAGGGGGAGAGTTTGGGGCATATTAAGGTTCCCTGTCCATTACTGAGTGTTATGGGCAATGGGGCTCCGGAGGTGGATGTAAAAGGAAAGATCCCTGTTGTTTTGCAGGTTACAGGAGAACAGGAAGCAGAGGTGTGTGCACCATGTCATTACACAGGCTTTGAAGACATTGCTGTCCAGGAGAAGAGGCTGAGCATTAAAACACAGCTTAGGGGAATACTCCTGACCACTGACAAGGGCAGACATGGAGGAACACACTGTCTGCTGGGAATGATCCATGTTTAATCACAGACAGCTCCACACAAGCTTGATGCTGACAATAATATTTATGTTTAAGACATTCACCCAAAATACAGCCACAGAACAAAACACTTCCTCATACTGTTAAAAAAAGGCCATCGTTAAAACATGTTTTCAAAAAAACTTTAAAACAGAAAACTAAGTTATGTCTTGTATACTTTCAAGTACTGTTTCAAAGTATTAGAGCATTGACTGAAAAATCCTAATAGTCTTTGTTTCAGGTGTCAATCCATTTTTTGCAGCAACTAATAGCAATAGTTCTAAAGGCCAACAAAGTAAGATTTGTCTGATCATTGACGTAATGGGGAGGATGGCCATTTAGGTATTTTTAAAAACCATTCAATATCTGTCACAAAAGAAGTCAATAGACAGACAGTACAACTGATTAGCAGTCTTCATGCATGTTCCATTTTTAAATAAAGCCACACCAATTTGGACAAGCCGGAGATGTGGATGGATACCTGACTGGCCCAGGCATAAAGTGCTTTGCTTTTGTTAAGGTGAATTGAGAAAGCTTGTATTATTCACAACTGGTACAGAGTGAGTATGAGGTGCAATAATGTCTGAGCCAGTGTTGTATAAAGTACTGAAATCTCAGAGTCTAGTAAAAGTATAGGTTCCTCTCCAAAATATGACTTTGGTAAAATTCCAAGTCACTGACTGAAATGTTACTTGAGTAAAAGTCTTAAAGTATCTGAATTTTCTTGTACTTAAGTATGGAAATTACTGTAAAAATGTATGTACTCAAGTAATGTAATGAAAAGTATAAGTAAAAAGTAAAACAAGGCAAAAACAGTTTGAATGACATTTTTTATATTTTGGTAAACTTGTCAAATACTGTACAATTAAAGTAATGTACACAACCAAGTGCAGGCAACATTAAACCTGGTGATGGATATACCTCCAGGCATCATTTAGTTAAGAAAATTAGGTGATTTACCTATAGCACATGGTTAACTTAACCTTCTTAACCAGCTTCTTAGTTTCCCCTCCAGGACAGAAAATACAAAGTTTTTGTAAGCCTTTTCCCTTCAAGTAAGGTCAGTGCTGAAAATGAGAAAAATAAATAGTCAGTACAGAAACTGCGGCCAACATAAAGAAAAAAAGCCGTTACGATTACTCTACTTCACAAACTATTGGTGCAAACTGGTCATTATGTGGCATTAGGGACATGTGGCTGCTGCTCATCGCGAGACTTTGTGTTTAATGGGAGAAGCAAAACATGTGTTTCCTATTGGTGGTGATGAACAAGCCCAGGTAAGTAGCTACCGACTTTGTTGCAGTCAGTCAGTAGGTGGGGTCAAAACACCAGCGTTTCTCTCTCGCGCTTTTTTGTAACACGTAACACATTGAAAATGTATCGGAGTAAAAGTATGAAATTACTCCAAAAGTACTCCAAAATATACTTAAGTAAAGTAGTGAAGTATTTTTACTTTGTTACTATACAACACTGGCTACCACTATAAAACAGCACCCTTAGTGTATTTTGCTTATGTTTTCCACCAACATAAAATAAATAGGTTTTATCGGGTACAGTGTTGCGTGTGTATATACATATATATATATATATACATATATATATATATATATATATATATATATATATATATATATATATATATATATATATATATATATATACAGTATATATATATATATATATATATATATATATATAATATATATATATATAGATTAGGGATGTGCCGATCAGGTTTTTTTCTGCCGATACCGATCACCCCTGAGGGACAATCGCCGATTCCGATCCCCGATTCCGATCAACGATACCGATCACATAATTATTATTTATTTATTTTTTATCATAAACACTACTGTTATATTATGTGTATATTATGTGGAAAAAGGAACCATGAATTCACCTTAATTTAGACAAAAACTTGTTTTTAATAACTTTTTCCAAGAAGAAAACTAAACAAAACAGGCATCGTGCAAATTGTACTGCTATCAGTAATACTATCTTTGACAGACTGATAACATATGAAGGTTCTGAAGAGGCTAAAAAATGCAAAGAGCCAAAATAAAACCTCTCAACATTGCCAAAAAGTTCAAGTATAAAACTTAACATTCAAAGGCAAATACAGGATCCATTACAATAAACAATCCTGAGTTACCGAATGAAAACTTCCTGTTAGCAAGCTAGCTGATTACTGCTAGTTCTGATTGGCTGTGTCTGACTGATCAGGGTAATTATGCAGAACAGGGAGGAGATTGATTATTTTTTAGAGATTATCTGTCTCATGTCAGGACAGCGAAAGTTTTAATACGTATGTAAAATGTATTTTTTAGATGCTGCAGCTTTAAACAGGTTTGGTGTGAGAGTCACTACCAGGTGGAGCAGAAGCGGCTCCGTCTGTCAAATATTACTAAATAATATTAGTAATATTTAGTAATATTAGCAATATTACTAAATAATATTTGTAATATTATTTAGTAATATTATTTAGTAATATACTAAATAATCTTACGCTGTTGAACTGCTCTCGCGGTTCAACAGCGAGAGCAGAACCAGCGTCTTGCATCACAGCTTGAAGATTTAAATAATTTATGGGTTATTTGTTTAGCTTTCTGACCGTCATGCTAATCCGGGTGAGTGTAGCCGTGCGCTGCTTTACCTGCTATCTGATCCTCCATATGTCTTTTTTACTGGAGTGAGCCTTGATGTAGCCAAACTCCTTCATTGTTTTTATGTCGTATTAGCTTCGTCGTGTTGATGCACTTTGATCTCCAATCAGCAAGGGCCTTAAGTAGGAGCGGCTGCCCAGAAGAAGATGCCAGATGGTTCTGCTTCTACAGTGGTACACTCTAGCTCTCAGTGCTGTGTCTCAAGTGTTTAACTTGTTCCTGACGCCTCTTCCATCTCTTTCTTCCTCCTAGAACCAGCTCTGACCTCTGACAGGACAGTTTAGGACATTAATTTAGAATACACTGTACATAAAAGGCCTGCAGCCACCCCGAAACCCAGGCCAAAACCCAACCCAGTCATAAATGACTCTGCAGTCTGATACGAAGCCCGACATCCAGGAACGACGCTGCTGCTGCTGCATCAGTCTTGCGATTTCTTCCCTTAACTCCTCTGTATCCATACCTCCTATCCTCCTCCTTTCGATCCTAATATAAAATTCTTGAAGTTCTTCAATCACATCATTATCCTCCATCTTTCCAGTCTTTCTTCAATGCTCAAATGAAAGATCTTGGGAAAGTTCAAGTATTTAGAGACTGTTTTATGACGTCATAAGAAAAGAGAATGATATTATGACATCACAGAGAGAGTGATGCCATAACTGACACACATTTGGATTTGCATATATTTAGGCATTTTATAAAATATGTTGATATGGTTTTCTTTTGCATATTATTAAAATATGTTTAATCTAGAATAGAATAGAATAGAATAGAATAGAAGTACTTTATTCATCCCAGCCGGGAAATTACTGTGCAGTAGCAGCATACACAAACACAGAGGTCATCCTAGTTCTGGTATTACAGTATATTGTTTTTGTCGGGTTTTAGTTTGTTAGAAAGTGTGGTGGGAATTTAACATTATGGCTCCTCCGTGCAGGAACTTGTTTTATGCCAGACACTGACTTTACCTCGATGCCATTTGTGTTTTACCAAATCTCTTTATTGTTGTTACAGATGGTTAATCAAACTGAGCTTTACATACAGTTTTATACAAATATATGATTCATTTATGTTCTTGCATTGCTCCAAAATGCAAGTTTATATAAACTAAAATATAAAATGGCGTCCAGTAAATATCAGTATTTTATTTTATTTTCAGAACATTTTTAATTACTTGCTTTACTTTCTTTGAAAAGGATAAGAAGGATGGTTATGTTTTATTTTATTTCTTCAGTTCACTTCCACTGAATGCAGGATTATTACTTGTATTTTATTCTGAAGATTGGAATTTTGATTGTGGAGTCCCTTTTTTAATCACATTATTATATTTCCTTTTTTATTTCTTTATTTCATAATTCAGTCTTTCTGACATGAAGCTTGGTTCAGCTTTTATGCTCACTTCTGAGCCCTGCCAAGAGCTGGAATTGTTCAATCAGATGGGAACTACAAACTTGTCTGCCACTTTTACCCAGAATGCACTGCAGTTAGTTGATTGTTTCTCTGAAAGCTGAGTGCTGACTTTAAAACTCCCCTTTTTCACAGAGCTCTTTTGATTCTTTGTTTTCAGACTCCTCTTCCTGATATGCAGCTTCATTCAGCTTTTAACTTCACTTCTGAGCTTCTGTCGACAGCTGGAACCAGGGGTTCGCCAGGAATTTTGGGCCTCCTGACAAAATATTAGATTGGGCCCCCCTGCACAGCTGCTGTTACAATTTTTTTGAATCTTTTTGACCCATAAAAAATGTGAAATTTTAAAGGCTTTCAACTTGCTTTTTTTGGTTCAATACTAACACTAGCACAATATTTACTGCTCATCAATTTCACATGCAACAGTCCGCATACAGTGTTGAGAATTTGTTTGATTTAACTAGAATTTGCTTAGGAATTATTATTTGGGATATTTAATTTAATAGAACTATTTTAGTTGCAATTGTTGAGCCTTACATCAAGCACCTTAAACATTACCTAAACCTTAATAAAAAAAGAAAAAGAAAACATAAAAATAACACTTAGTTTTTGTTATACTTCTACTTTTCTACTTGATAGATTACCTAGATTTCAAAGACAGAAGCTCACTGTGCGTCTGCCGGGTCTCTGCTGCTTTGCTGAAAAAGAAAAACGAAAATGTTTTGAAACATTTTGACTTTTTGAATGACTGTTTTCAGTCAACCACTGTAGTGGATTTTCTAAATGAGACAAATCAGAAAAAAGTTTCACAAATCCCAAATATGGTTTTAAATATTCTACTACTAGAGTAGAATAATCTAGTCCACGTTTGAAGAGTCTATGGTGTTGTAGTTGTGGAATTAGAGTTGTATGATCCAGAAGCGAAAAAGTGGTGAAATCAACCTTTATTGAAGTTTCACAAATCACACACATGTTCCTAAATATTCTGCCATTACTTGAGAATAGTCCAGTCCAGATTTGAAATGTCTTGGTGTTGTAGTTTTTAAACTAGTGTAGATTAAATATGCTGAAGGTAGTAAAAAATTAGGTGGAATCGCCCTTTAGCCATTTCCTGAATATTTCCAACCAACTTCACCTTGGTGTGTCCATGCATGTCAGATACCTATTAAAATATTAATGCTGCCACAATATGAATGAAGTAAACAAAGCTTAACATAATTAAGGAATCAGCTAACAGAAGCTTCAAGAACAAAACTGAATGCAGATTGCATGTGTTCCCCGAGACAAAAAAATTGCACTAAGTCAAATAATTCTTCCAAAATTAGATGTAGTTAAGGCAGCTAAACTTTTGTTAGCGCACAGAGGTAACAGAAGCAGAAGCCTCAATGCTACTATCAAACCAATGGCCAGGATGTTATTATAACATAAAGTTTATATCTAAAATAAGCTTTGCTGTCATTTTAGCATTATTTGTAGCTTACCGCTTTGCTGTGTCCCTCGTTTCACTACAGAGAAGGAACTGACGCCTAAATCAGATGAAGGCTTTCAGAAAACCCCTGTCCATACGGGTGGAGGTTGCTCAGGCAGTTCTCTTAGTGCTCCAAAAATGGAATTTCTACAAAAGCAACATTTAACCAGACACTTCGAAGACGCTCTGATGTAAGAACTCCTATTCATTAATACAGTTGGACAACAAAATTGCTGCAAGGAAGAAAAATAAAAGCGGACTGAAAAAACTCAATAAAAAGCCAGAAGTCATGACCTTGTTTAGCAGTTCCACGGCAAATCCAAATCCAGAGAAAAAAACGGACTGAAAAATATAAACTAAAAATAATAAACATCTTATTCAACATTATCCAACATTTTCATGTACAACACACACACAACACACACACACACACACACACACACACACACACACACACACACACACACACACACACACACACACACCCACACACACAAACAAATGTTAAACTTTTTTCACTCTTTGACACTCAAAGTACACAAAACATTGTACGTATTTAAGGGGTAAAAAAGTGCATTTTGCATTATACGTCCCCTTTAAAGCTTCTCCTAAAATCTAAGTAATCCACTAAATAAAAAGTGCAGCTATTCGTATATTGATTGACAAAATATCCATCCATCCATTTTCTTTATCCCCTTGTCCCTAGTGAGGTCGGGAGGGTTGCTGGTGCCTCTCCAGCTAACGTTCCGGGCGAGAGGGGGGTCACCCTGGACAGGTCGCCAGTCTGTCGCAGGATTGATAAATATAATTTATGAAATGAATGTGTAGATTTTTGCTATGTAAGTGAGCTACATGTTTATGGCTACAACTTAAACTACCGAGATAAAATCAATCAATCTTGACCTGAATCAACCCGGCACCATGCTGTTTGGATTGTTTGTTTCTCTCAATATTCAGTGTTGGATCACATTGAGTCCATTTCTCATTTAAGCGTGGAATACAGTAAATCTATTTATTTTTCAAAAGGATCAGATATTATCCCTCCTGTTTTCCTTTGGTTGGAATCAGTGCAAAACTGTTATGTGCAAGAAATGGGTCAGTTAAATCAGATGATAGATTCTTTCCACCCCTTTCAAATCAAACAACTCCAAAGGAAGTCAAAGTCCTTCCCCCTGACAGCTAACTGCATATGAGTGAAAAAAGGTTTGGGGCAAAAAACGAGAGGGCAGGAGCAAAAAATAATTGGACTTTCCTCCCCCAGATTTTCAGACCCCCCTTACCCCCTCCTTCTATTCTTGTCCACACACTTAATTAACACAAGCCATGTCAGGAGGCCTGGAGAGAAAATCTGCTGTTTGGACAAAAAAGACAAGTAACATATTGTCTCCTTTATATACATATATGCAAATAGTGCTGGTAGCTCCAGCCAATGTAATGAAGCTCTATGAAAGACCTGGCAAAGTCATTCATTCATAAAATCCCAATGTGTGACTATTACTCTAATTACAGAGGACGTCGGTCCCAATTAGCCCTCTGCTTTTCTTCTGTTTCATTCTTGATTAACAGAGCCATGTTAATTACAGGTTTCATGTGAGGGGGTATTAATGCATTAGCAGGCCCACACAGCAAGCTGTTAACGCCATCCATCCCACCAGGTTGCAGAACTTTGCCGTGCACCAGCAAGCCTCTCTGCCGAATGCTCGCTTTCTCTCTTCGTCTGTGTGTTGTCAGTGTCTTGTGCATCTACTCCTGCAACAGCATGAGTTGGACCGCAGCCTTTGGGTTTCATAATTGAGGGGAAAAAGAAAGACTGAAATGATTCCAGAGAAAGAAAACGAAACAAAGTTAAGAAGGTAGGTCTGGGGCTGTGGCAAGCACTAGTGGCACGTGTTAATTACACATGTAAAGCCTATTACATCCAGAGAGAACACCTGCCGGCGGGGGAAATGAGGCCTGCGCCAACGCCTGCCACATAGAGTCAAACGAACCCTCAGTCTGCCAGGGAGATGATAGCGCTCTGATTACATTTTTATAGGGTGCCTGGATTGGAGGGCACACTTAACATTCAAATCATTCTCCAAGGAGCAATCACAGGTTGAAATTGAAATGTTCCAGGTTGAGGTGTCATCACTTAGAATGCTCAGCAGCCACCGCTGTGCCAGGTCAGTGTCACAGTCAAGGTGTTGCAGATGAAGGAAGACTGAGATCAGTTGGTGAACAATGGAGTGTTCTTCTGTTGCAACAAATTTGGTTTGATTGTCTTTAAGTTTGTTCAATGTATGTCCAGTGGTCTGTAATAGATTTATTAAAAACTTCATCTTAGTGTGGTCACTTGTCAAAAACTGTTGTTTACAGTTTCCAGTGTCTGGTTAAATGCTCATCCTCGGTGAGCAGGCCTGTGATGGTCAACTACAGAAAGAGAAGATGGGCGTAATAGAGGCACTGTGGAGTCTTTAGCATCATGTCTGTGTGAAGTGATGCTGGAGTACATCACAATGTCACCAGGCGACTATGAAGAGATTCAAATTTTGAGCAGATCCTTAGACCAAATCAATGTGTGGATGTGCCATAGTTTTTGCAGCTAAAGAGAAGCAAAATTCAAGTAATTATTTGAGTCAGCACATAGTTTCAGTTATTACAATTGGAAACTACATATGGACCCTGACCTGAACCTTCAGAGACACATAAAGACAATTACAAATTCAGCCTTCTGTCACTCAAACATTTCTAAAATTAAATAGAAAGGTCTTGAGCCAAAGTGTCCTCAAAAGTCTGCCTAAAAAGTCAGACAGCTGCAGCTGATCCAGAATGCCGCTGATCACATCTTCACTAAAACCAGGAAACTACGTAGTATATTGCTAAACTGCTCTATTTATTGCTGAGAATAGACTTTAAAATAATTTTAGCATCAAAACACTTTAAAGGCATATACATATAGTTGCATATGTTGGCCCAAATATGCTGTAATTTTCATATTAACTAGAAAATTTGGGTTTGTTATATGTAAAAACTCTCAGTAACTTCACAATTGCATATCTTTTGTTATATTTTTCACCCAGGGAGGGCGCCATTTGTTCACCTGCTGGGCTGATGACATGTTTGCGTCCACTTTGAACTGTACTCTCTACAGAGCAAACACAGGACGCTAACTTTACCTGACTTCCTACTCAGTTCCTCCAGACTAGCAGCAGCAGCAATTAGCTAACACCTGGTAGAGCTGAGCGTCTGCTGAGTTCGTCATATGAACTACTTTTCAGTGCAACGCTCTGGAAAATGTTATGAACGCCTCAATAGAGAAATCTAGTTGTGACGATGTGCTGAAGGAGAATGGTCAGAAAGAGCAGGAGCTTCTTAAAGGTTGAAATGCCCAATTTCAAAGTATTAAATTGAAAAGTCAAATTTCTTTTTAGTCATGTTTTTTTTATTACAGCATTTTACACCAAATTAAAACATAGTTACTGTATATCTTTGTGTTATAAACTACTCCCATGTGATTGTAAAATACATATTGCTGCCCTTTTTAACACCAACCAATAAACTCGAATACAGCAAACTGACAAAGTGAGACCTGCCACCAATGTGAATATTACAAAGCTCAAAATGAGAAGAGTGGATTTCTAATTCTTTCTCTCCAAAAGCAAGTCTTCAAATGATTCTTGATATCAAGCAAAAAAACAAAAGAATAGATATTGAACTTACTGAGTTCTCTGCGACTTTCTTTGTGCTCTACTTCTTCCAAAGCTGTGCCCTGTTGTGATGAAATGCCCTGGATTTTACTCTGTACCAAATGAAGCATGGTCTTTGGAAGGAAATGATATGATGAAGTTCACATCCATTAGAGGAGCTTGTGTACATCCTGCCTTGGGTCGTGCATCCTCATACATATTCAAAGGCCTTTCTCTGTTCATTATAAACTCACAAAATCTCAGTTCCTTACTATCCTAGATGGCCATGTTACATTCATTAAAAGGGAAGAATACAAAGCCTTCCCAAATTATAACGATACAAATTCCTCACGCAATTAGAATTTAACTATTCACCATCTCACATCTAGGTCTCGCATCAGAAAACATCAAACGCAGGCCTGCCTAATGGATGTCTCTCAGCGTTGTACAATTAATGCTCAAGGACAAACAATAAAGAAGTTAGACTCATGGATGTCTGATGTTTAGGGGATTTTTTTTTAGATTTTTTGTCCTTCAAGGCCATTTGATATGCAGGTCTATAAAGTAAACACCTTTGTTTTCCCCAATCAAGAGTTATCCCTTGAGAGAAAATAATTGGGATACAGGCATACAGATTCAGAGCAGTGTTTGCTAAAGATAGGCAGCGACTAGAACATGGAGTGGGGGACTAAGTGGAATCACAAATTTACACACAGAGTCAAAGTGATGAAGAAAATAAACAAGTGGCTTAATGCTTAGGTAAAAAAAAAAATACAGCCTATGATCAACAACTCAGAAATACAGTACTGTGAAATCATATTTACCCCACAGCTTCCCTCTGTTTCTGCTCTTTTAGAACATGCTAAATGAAGATAATTTTAGGTTTCAAATGACGATCCTGAATTAAAAGGAAAAAGTCATCTTAACCAAGACTGTTCTGTGTAAAACGTAATCCCAGCACTTTGTTAAATCATAAATTCGTAATGCTTTCTAGAAAGCCAAGTTCAGTTTCACTCTCAAAATTTGTGCTTGGGTCCCTGTCTGTCTCACTTAAACAGGCCGTGTTTGACAAGGTAGGCTAAAAGATACCAAAAATAAGACATCGTCCTGCAATTCAAGGAAATTAAAAAATGTTGAAGACTATAACACTAACCTGTTATGTGTTAAAAATACATCTTTTCTGATGCTTTTTCCTTACAAACGGAGAAAATATTGATCAGTGAGAGTGATTTACAGCAAAGACCAATCTCATATTTCTTTTTAAAAAATCACATTCCTTATTGGAATGTGTTTGCCCTCTCATGTCTGTCAAAAAGCTAACATTGCATTTCAACAAAAGAGAATAGAAATATATTTGATTGTAAAGTAAAGACTTTGGGAAAATCTAAATCAAAGTCTTAAATTATATTCAGTTGAGATGACCTCAGACTCTAAACCCTCAATGTGGCTGGATTTAAACAATCTCACAGAAAGGTGTGCCTGAAGAATGATTTATAAACACCTGGGTTACATGACCAGTTTTATTTTGGAACAGGTTGGTTTGAAATGGAGATTTTTTTTAGTATATGAGGTTATTGATATTACTTGAAAACAATATAACATATGTCTCAATGATCTGAAACGTGTCTGACAAAAAGCAAAAAACTGAAAAAATCTGTAAGTGTGCAGACTTTTCAAAGCACAAGGTCACAATAGAGGGTAGCTGCTTCTTAATGAATTTTTTAAAACAATTCCTTTTAACTTTTATAATTTCTGGATTTTATCAAAATTCAATAACAAAAAGTAAAGACACTGAAGTTTGAAAAACGGTAGAAAAAAAGAGTCAGTGTCCATTTGTGCATACTTGTTTGAGCTCAGCTCATGGTGCTCAGATCAGTGTGAGTGTGGATGTTAGATCAAGCCAGATGATGATCTGGTTGACTGGTGTTAGTAGAGCCGATCTCCCAGTTCTCGGGTTGGGAAGAGCTGAACGCCAATCGCCTCTCCTGCTGCTTCTCAGACCAAGCTGGCTGTTTCTAATGAGACAGGCGAACAGGGAGCTGTCACTCTGACGGGGGTGCCTGACACATGAAAATGAGACCCCCTGATCCACATGCTTGGATAAAGGAAGAAAACTGGGAGGGACCGGGTGGGTGAAAACAGGGGAAGAATGGGGAGGAGGAGGGCGGCCTACCAGCTGTTGGAAAACTGAGTGACAGGTCAAGGAAGGTAGCTGAGCGGCAAAACTCCTCCAAGTGACAAGAGACGAATGGCACATCTCCACAGACCCAGCAGTGGCTGCTAACTCCTCTGTCTGACTTGTCGTAGTCGCCTGACAGGCCTACAAGGGCCAATCCTGTTTCTCTCAGGGACTATAGACCAGCAAACTGATTGAGAGAACATATCCTTTTGATCCATCTTTAAAACTACTAAATCTGCTGTTACTTCAGTCAGAATTCAGCCTGGGAGTTTTTCTCATTCAAATTCCTGCTGTTCATGTTTTGATTTTAGCCTGTGATAACACACAGAGCGGGCAATGCTAAGTGTTGCAGTGTGTATCAGGCTATTACTCCAAGATGCCCTGCAGACATACCTTTTTTGAGTGATGACTGTGGGATTATCTCTCCATTACAGTGATTCTATATGACAAGCCATTCTGTCACATCTCAAACGGCTTCTTCCTTTAAAGAGCCAGGTGTTTCTGTGTGTCGCTCATCCACTCATCCACAGATTGCTTAAGATTTGAGACAGCCCTCGTGTTCCGTTTTATCTGTGGGGGAGAAAGCAGTGCTCTGTCTCGGCGACAATCCCATCCTTCAAGGTGTTCGTGTTCCATCTGCCAGAGGGTCCAGCGGGAATACTTCTCTCTGAGCTGCTTCCCCACTCTCAGTGAGCAGCCTTTCATGTCAGACAGGATACCAGACAGGAATCCCAGCTAGCATTCAGCTTCACTTAAGGCTTACATGTTGACAGTGGGAAAGAGGAGTGTTCTCTTATTTTTGAATGGTCTTTTTTTTTCTTGCACAGGCTAGACTGACGCTAAACTCAAACCATGTGCAGTGTTGTAAAGTATAGAGCAGTAGGTGTGCACGGTATTGCAATTTCAGTAATGAAAAGCATTATCTAGCTATTGTGAAAACTGCAAACTGCTCAACACTACAGTCTTTACACAACATTAAGGTAGGTATAGTTCTGAATGGCACTTTGAGTGGGATGTAAATTTTTTAATATTAGATCTTACTTTTCAAATCTAAGAAATTAGGTTCTGAAATGTCATCAATGTTCTTATTCATCCATTTTTAATTAAAGCTGCAGTACGTAACTTTTATAAAAAATATGTTTTTCACATGAAGTGGTTACCTATCCAAGGTGTACCCCACCTCTCGCCCATTAACTGCTGGGGATACGCACCTGCTCCCCTCACCACCCAGCAAGAATAAGCATGTTAGATAATAAATATATTAAAAAAGATCCATCCATCTATTAACACTGTCACCATGTTATGACAGCGTGTTATTAGACAGAAAATCTTTGAAAAGATTGATCTTTTCCACCTCCTCCCAGAGACTATTGCACTGCCTCCCAACAAAAACAACCAATCAGTGCCAGGAGGAGGGGCTTAACACTGTCATTCCCCCTCATGTACTCACTGCTTAATGTGCTAATGGCAGAGAAACAATTTACTGTTGCAGGAAAACTATTTATCTATTATCTGCCATCACCAGTGGCTATGCTAACTAGCTCTAGCATTCACCATATGCTGTGCTAGCTGCACACTAAGCGAGCATATTACCAATATCTACTATGTGTATTTACCAAGAAAAATGCTGATGTACCCAAAACTGTGTCTGGTTTCAGCTATCCAAACATGTGTAAAGAACAAAACCTTATCAATCTGTTAAGCATGAGAGCGGACAGATGAAGGGTTAGTGTACAGAGATCTTACTCAGCGTGCAGCACTTTGTGCTCAGCTCTCTGTAAAGATGTTAAGTGCCTACAGGCAGAAGGAAACCATTCACACAGCTGACCCTGACGTGATCCTGACAAGGTGCTAAACCCTGAAGTTGGTTTTCACTGAACTGAGTTGTGTGATGACCAAGCCAGCAGCCAACCAACCCTTTGTAAATGTTGGCGGTGTCTAGCATTCTGTAGAGGCCGGATCTCTTCACACTAGTGTTTAACTTTTGCTTGATCCCACAGAGATTGTTCTAGGAGAGCTTATCAACTGCCTGTAAAGACTACCAATGTTTTGATTAATTTTAAGCCATTAAAGCCTGTTTTATATTTTGTAAAGCAGCTGAAATGTGTTTAAATGTAATGTTTAATTTCTTTGGTTATTTCTGTATGCTGCTAGCAGCTGTAGAGGGAATTGCAGGTTAATTGAATTGTTACCTTTTCTCAAAAAAGTGTTTTTCTGGAAATGTCTGGAACCTGAATTTCACGACGCTGCTACTTTGCACATCAACAGCTTCTGCATTATTGTACACCAACAACACTCATTCAATGCATCCATGTTTCATAACTGCTGTGTTGCCCACATTGTTATGCCCAGGTGAAAATTTCAAAAGCACAGATCAATACACATTAGCAGGTTAAAAGAGAGAGAACTTTTCATGCTGCTACTGTATGGCAGTATGAAAAAGGATGTGTTTGTGCTTTTCAAGTAGACAAAAGGATGTACAGGATTTGTAAGAAGTGGTGTGTTCATTGATGGACGAGTGGGTCTTGAGAGGCAGAACATTTTAGTCATTTTTTTTCAGAGCGGGTATGTCTAACATCCCATTTCCTCCTGCAAATAGCAACAACTCATCGAGTGACATGGATTTTCCCTCGCAGTACAGAAATGGAAAAATTTTAGAGTATGAGAGCACAGGTGGGAAAAGGATAGAGTAGTGAGTGCAGAAAATGGGTTCAGACAGCAAAAATGGCTGGGTAAAAAAAAACAAAAACATGTTTGAGAAACATGGTAAAATGCATCTCATGAAAGGCTGCAGCTGAGATGGTCTGAGGACAAATCGATACACATGCTTCACTTAAGATTCAGCCAAACAGTTTTAAAAGCTGCTAAAACTCTGCAGCACTGGAAGGAACAGGGATTATCTGTCAATGAATCGGTGTGTTGAAGTTGCGTCTACATCTTCATGTGTGTGTGTGTGTTTTTGTGTGTGTGAGAGCACTGGGCAGGGAGATGTGGCCTATAATGCCTCACCTCTCCACTGAAGTGGTAAATCAGCCATCAGCCATGTGACAAGCTCAGTGCCCTCCCACCCCTGCTCTGCCCAATGAGACATGACCCTCAGCACTGGTACCGCCCCCTGCTTGATGGAGCTTTGATATTGCTCTTCGCTCCACTGACCAACCAATGGGGGGGCACCCGCAGCATTCCTTCAATCCACCCAAATGGAACAGCTGAACACATCCCATCATGCAACAAAAAAAGCCAAGGGAAAACACAGCAGCCTCTGTAAATGAATGGAAGTGAGGGTGAGAGGAAAGAGGAGAAATATTCATGCACCTCCCTGGTTCGACCGGAGGGTTATCAGCCCAGGCCGCTGTTGACTTGAAGGGAGTCAACGACTGTTTCATGTCTCTTGGAATTAGTTTAGTCAAAGGGAACCTTGTTGTGGTTTGAGATATTGTTGTGGGCAGTGTGTGGAAAATCTTCCCTCACTGCATCAGAAGAAATTGGTGCAGTTCTCATTGTTCTTTTAGCAAATTTTGCATGTTTCTGTGGATGAATGCAAAGGTTCCCAAGTGGTTCTCCAGTTTCCTCTACAACCACTAAACATTAAGTTAATTGGCCAGTTCAATTTGTCCTTAGGGGTAAGTTTGTCCATTTAGCATATTTTTATTTTTTGTCATTTCTCTGTCGCTGACCCTCACTACCCCAAGCTGTCTTACTTCATGTGTTTCAAAGCCATGAAATCTGGAACAGATCTAGATGACGACTTTAAGCTGATTTATCTTTGCTATATTATCAGATACAGAGCCGTATGTGTACTTTATGAGGAAACTCAAAAGGCAGCAATCTGGTAAGAATTATAAATTTAGGGGTGCTATGGTGGCGCAGGGTAAAAGCACAACCCACATATTGAGGCCCTAGTCCTTGTGGTGGTCACAGGTTCAAATCCCGGCCTGGCGGCATTTGCTGCATATCTTCCCCCTCTCTTTTTACCGTGTTTTCTGTTGAACTACTTTCAAATAAAGGCCACTAGAGCCAACTAAACCATATATATATATATATATAACAACGTTAGCACATCGATGCATGTGATTAATCTGAAAATGTTAAAGCATTTATTATTATTATATAATGCAGATTAATTCAATTAAATATATAGACTTAAAAGCCTCTCTCCTGTGGATGGTTGGTGAGTTCACAGAAGTGAGTTATCGACTTGACATACGGTGAGCGACAAACAGCAGTGAAAGGTCAACGTTTTCTGTGACAGCCTACAGCAACAACAGGTGAACACTTTCACTTTTCTTGTTTCTAGCCTCATGTGTATGAATTATGCAGATCCCTCAGCTGGATGAGGACAAGTGACTGTCGCCATAGAGAATGAATGGAGAGGGACATTTCTAAATTACTGTAATATATACTACATTTACTTAAGTGGTATGTCAAAAATATTTATACTTTTCATCAATAATCAATGAAAAACATATGTATTGATATTTTTTGAATTGGTTTCTATCATATTAAAATTCAAGTTGGAATTCTGGTTCGACCACTCAAACAGTTTGCAAACATAGTAGATTTAAACCTACATCTCCCACTGGCATATGAAGGAGAACGACACAAAGGTAAGTTTGTTCATGTTTATTTCAGGCCTGCATTTTTGTGTATTTCTGCATGGAGTTTGCATGTTCTCCTTGTGCATGCGTGGGCTCCCTCCAGGTACTCCAGCTTTCTCTAAGTTGTCCTTAGATAAGAGTGTGTGCAGAAACCCCTTAATAAATCTTAATAAATTGAGCTAAGATATAAAGAAGAATGGGCCAAAATTCTATTGCGTTTCCTTTCCTGCTTTTTTGTCTTTGTACACTTGAGGTTAAATTACAATTTTTTTGGATTTCCTGATACTTACATGGATTTTTTTGACAGTACTAAGGCACATAAAAACTTAGGAGTCTACTTTCCTTTTGCCATCACTGCATGCGGTGACTATAGTTGGACATGTGGGCTTCGCAATTCACAATTTGGTAGACTGGGAAATTCTGAACGATCGTTGAGTCGTATGAGTCATTTGGCAAACTTAAGACGGAAACATCAGTGAAGACGCCAGTGTCAGTCAGCAGTGTCAGCTCCTTGTGATGAAACTGCACAGTGTTGGCGTTTGCAGTATCTCTGGTATCAGAGTGAGGCCACAAACGTGTAACTCTCTGAAGCCTCAGGAGCAGGCTCCATGTGTGGTGTCTCCAGCATCTAATGCCACTAACTGCACACAGTGCAAACACTGCCTCCGCCTTGGCACCGTCCTCTGGGATTCACTGTTGCACTCGTATGTATTCGGCTTGCATCACTTCAGTAAGGCTTTAGTAAACCAAAACCCTGTGTCAGAGAAAGACAGGGATTAATAAATTTACTTCCTCTCGCCAGGTGGAGCTCAGACTTTTCTGAGGATTAAAAGCTCTCATTAGCAGTGAAATGCAAGATCTGTCTATGTACTTGGTTCCTATAAGTGAGATTGCTAAAAGTAATGATAATTTAAAATATATGAAGATCTCTGGATCAAATGTGTCTGTAAAGGCCAGAAAACATGGTTGTTCTACTTATTGGATAAAACATGTGAAAATACATTTAAAACAAAAGATAACACAAGAATAGTAAAGTATACTTACATGTTCAAAGGAGTGAGTAGACGTATTAACTTATTTTTACAGTCATCCATAGAATCGTCCAATTAATTACCATTCACATTACCTTGGTTTTAACATTCTTTCTTAGTATTTTCTGTATTCATATCTATAACTGTTTAGCTCATTCCACAGAGTCACTTTAATCATTTTAATTTAAAATGATTAAATTAAAATTTTTCCCTTAAGTTATGAAGTTTTTCCTTTTTCAAGAAGAGCTTCAGAATGTTAATGGATTATTGTTGGCTTTAAACAAGATAACTGTTTGTATTTCCACTATGTCAACACTTTACAATAGTGTGTTTGTGTGATTAAAATAACCAACCTTACTGATAACCAACCTTGCTGACTGCAATCATTAGATTCATTACAAACTAATGATTGTAGTGACATTCTGTACTTGTTGACCCACAACTCTGTATGCTAACTCAAATGAGGTAAGACTAGGAAACAGACTATTGTAAAACTGACCACTCATCAGCAGTTTCAGTCCTCAGTCCTTCCATGTGATGGAATATCAATAGGCAAGACAGTGAACCTCACACTGACCTTAGGTGCTCATTGATGTTTAAATAAAAAATACAGAAAAAAAACTCTGTATGTAATCATGCTAAACTTCAATTTCCGCCCCCAGTCTGAAGGTGTTATATATCAGGAAAATAAAAAATATCTACTTCTTAACAGGCCAGTGAGGTAATTAATCTGGTTAAGGACAGCACAGTTATTATCCCTACTATCACCCTATGAAGTTATTGACTTAACTAATACTGTCATGTAAGCAAAGAGATTTAATCACTTAAATGTTTTAGATCATCAAATAAGTTTAATATCAACCAAACAAAACCCGAGAACATGGTGAAGGTTTTCAAATTTCTATTTGATTTATTAAGAGTAAAAGTTATTCAAATTTATCTGACCTCAAGTTCAATAACTTTATGTGTAACAAAAGCAAACAAATGAGAGAAACAATTGAAAACAAACAAATGAAAGAAACCTGGATGCACTCTCCTAGTACTGTAGAATAGGCATACATTCACATAAAACTGTAACTGTATTATCATCAGCTGGATTTTATAGAAGCTGCTCGGTGCTTCAATTGTTACCTCTGTTGGCTTGAAGCAAAAAGGTCCAGGTTTGGATTCTGGCCTGAGGTCTTTCTGCATGGCGCTTGCATGATCACCCTCAGTACCTGTGGCTGCTCTGGCTTTCTGAAACACTTCAGAAATATAGACATTATGTTAATTGGTCCCTATGTGGATTCATGGATGTTTGTCCCGTGTGTCTCTTGTGTTGC
Source organism: Poecilia picta (assembly GCA_033032245.1). Lineage (NCBI taxonomy): Eukaryota > Metazoa > Chordata > Actinopteri > Cyprinodontiformes > Poeciliidae > Poecilia > Poecilia picta. The sequence goes on from CM065361.1 coordinate 2,676,379, forward strand.
TATGTGACTGATGACTCACGACGTGGACGTTTTGTGATTAAATGCAATAACTCTGATTAAATGGGATTGGATAATTGAATACAAACTGAACATGCCTACTTTTATTTGCAGTAGAGCTTTGAGATTACATCTGTTGTAAACTGCACTTAATTTACATGTTACTATAATGACAGAACTGTCACTGTAATGCAACATTTGGATGAATTACTTCTCCAACACAATGACTCTAATGAATGGTTAATAACCAGGTATTTGCAAAACTTGCTGAAATGACAGATTAAGTAATTCTGCATTTTGTTTCAGGTTTGTTGGAACAGAGATGCATCCAAAAGTTGCAGGACTGAAGTTTCTAACCCCTAATGCATATATATGATTGGATAGTTAGCGGGTGGTTAAAACATATAGTGGTCTGACCTCAGTTATTCCAATGCAATCTGTGATATGCAGCAAAGTGAGGAACCATTGTTCACTTTTCAACAGTATCTTTCACTGTCTTAATCCACTGTTGGTCAAAGAGTTATTCAAAGAAGACTAAATCTAAATCTGGTGTCAAGCTCATTCTCCTCTTGTCATTTAAAACTTGTAATCCGTTTGCTATTGCATTGTTTACTCTGCTTCCCCTTATTTTCCATGGAGAACATCCTTCAAGAATTCCACGCTTCACAGAGCTTCCCCTTTGAATATGTGGCAGATGAAAGTAAAAACAGGATTACTGTCTAATCCTCCTCGATTGTTTGTGTCTTTTGGCCACTGGGAGAACTCTGATGTGGTCCTGCCGTGCAAGTGAGGGAGACGAGGGGGAGTTAGGCATAGATGGAAAGACAAAGGAGAACGAGACTTTCCTCTGTATCGTCCGGTAATGAGAGCCAGTAATAAAGTGGATGTATTCATGGACAACTGAAGCCAGCAATTAAGGAAAGAGGTAGCTAGCTTCAGACAGCCACTTTGAATCTTTTAAATGTAAATACAGCCGCATCTCTCAAAGTACTCGGTGAGATATTTCAAATGAAATCCCCTCTCACTAATGAGGTAGCTGTGATATGTCTACAGCAGGCCTTACTACAGCGCTACCTCGGTAGGCAACCCGGGCTCTTGTTGAAATGTTTTAATCAGGCTGAAGGAACAGGGATTATGATATAACAGAGTTGGTGAGAACTGGTCTTCCTTTCCTTCCCATATCAACACAGTTCTGTTTGATCTGTCCTGAAATCTACACTGCTGTGACTGTCTTAATTAGTTACACAGATGTAGACAACATAGCCTACAGAGGGAAATTGCTGGAGTTGACATGCCACTTAGTAATGTGCTGTGTTTCACTTAATAAAGAGGCAAATAAAAGAAAGCCACTGTTGGTGGAATCATGAAAAAGACAAAAAACTGATTATATAGATCCTGTCAAGAGACAAATTGCCGTCATGTTAATAGCAACATTCTGCTGTTTGGGAACATTTGGTCTTTGGAACATCTTCTCTCATTGCCAGCAAATTGCTCTAGCCTTGATCAGCTGTGCAGGCTGTCACAGGCGTGCTGCATCATGCCATTGTTTCATCCCATCTGGCTGGATTTAATTCATCGTTCCCCACCCTCAGCATCCTCACAGCCTCCTCTCACAGCATGTCAGGACCGACACACTGCGTTTTGGATCAGGAGTCACAGAGCCACCTTCACTATGCTGCAGAGTAACAAACACATAGTGGAGTGTTTGTGAATAAGGAGAGAGAGTGGCTTGGTAGCAAAACAATTCTTATGAAGATATTTAAGTCAACTTAGATGAGCAAGGATGGGGGGTTCATGTCAAACAACACAACCACAAATGCTACAATGCAAGAAAAATCCACAACACACAAGCAAAAAGCTACAATGCAACAACAAAAGCTACAACACACAAAGGCACAACGCAACAAGAATCTACAACACAACAAATAAAAATCTACAACCAAAGTCTCAACACAACCAATGCAAGAATAGAAGTCACAAATCAACAGTGAATGTCAAACGTTATGGTAGCACAAAAGTCATGCTAAAACTTAATTTTTGGTAAAATGATGCATTCATGCAAAAACAGAAGCTCTGATAAACAGGCTGGTAAAGGTTCTGTCATGGTTTTTTCTATGTCATGGTTTTTTCTATGGTTGCATTGTGACTTGTGGATTTTTGTTGTGGTATCTATGACTATTGTTATGTAGTGTCATCATTAAATAATGACACTTAATGCAAAGTTTGCATTTTAAATAGACTTTCAATGCAACTTTTAAAGAAACTTTGCAATAAAAGTGTAATTACTTATAACATGACACTTCATGACAAGAATCAGACATTCATAAAGATTCCTTCATGTTTATGACAAATATTAATATATTATATATATACACAGTCCAGTCACATTAATGTGACCATCTGTCAAAAGCCAGAATAACCACCTTTCGCAGAGCGAACTGCTACGAGACGTGCAGGAAGAGAGTCACTTAGGTCCCTGAAGGTCTTCTCTGGGATGTTGAGCCATGCCGACTCTAATGCCATGGCCAGCTGCGCTAGATTACGCGGTTGAGGATCCATGGCGCGAACAACTCGATCGAGATGGTCCCACAGATGCTCGATTGGGTTTAAGTCAGGTGAGTTTGCTGGCCAGGGGAGGACGGTAAACTCATCCTGGTGCTCTTCGAACCACGCACGTACACTGGCAGCTGTATGGCACCTCGCATTGTCCTGCTGGAAGATGCCATCATCCTGAGGAAAAACAATGCGCATGTAGGGGTGGACATGGTCCGCAAGGACAGATGCGTACTTGTATTGATCCATCGTGCCTTCCACAATAATCAGTGAACCCAGAGAATGCCAGGAAAACATTCCCCAGACCATAATGCTCCCGCCTCCAGCTTGGACCGTTCCTGCAATGGTTGCAGGGTGGTTCCTTTCAGAGGTTTCACGCCTTATACGCCAACGTCCATCTGTCCGATGGAGCATAAAACGCGATTCATCTGAAAACGCTACCTGTCGCCACTCAGTGGACGTCCAGCTGCTGTACTGGCGTGCAAATTCTAGCCTTCGTCGTCGATGAACACCAGTCAGCATAGGTGCACGAACCAGGCGTCTGCTTCGGAGGCCCAGACGCAGCAATGTTCGCTGAATAGTGGTTTGGGAGACACTTGTGGTAGCCCCTTGGTTCATTTTAGTGGTCAGTTGCTCAACGGTAGCCCGTCTATCTGCCCGAACGCATCTCCGCAACCGTCGTTCGCCTCTGTCATCTATGGCCCGTGGTGCACCACATTTGCCACGTCGTTGATTTTGGACAGTCCCATTTTGCCATGCACGGTACACTTTTACCACGGCGGCACGCGAACAGTTCACAAACTCAGCCGTTTCGGAAATGCTTCCACCCTTGGCCCGAAAGCCAATGATCATGCCCTTTTGGACGTCGGATAAATCGCTTCGTTTCTGCATTACGCCAACGATTGAAATGTTTTCCGAAGCCCACACACACCCTTTATATACGCTCAACTGCACTGTGCTGCCACCTGCCTTCTGTGATTGGTTATTTAACTCTGAAGTGGAAAGTACGTGGTGGTCACATTAATGTGACTGGACTGTGTATATATATATATATATATATATATATATATATATATATATATATATATATATATATATATATATATAATATATTAATTATATTATAATATATTATTATATATTAATTTTAATTTCTTTTTGAAATGACCTTCACAGAATCCAGAATCCACTTCTTATTTTTTCATAAAATGTTTTTCCACACCCACTCTGAGATTGTTTGATTTTGATCATTTATGCAAATTACATTGTGGCAGTTTGTGTACTAAGAAATGTGTGTTATTTTTGTAGTATTTAGTTATGCTTTGGGTTTAGTTCTGGCTCTAAAGTAGAAAAAAAGGAACATCACATTTGAAATGTTTTCTTTCATTGTAGCCAGATTAGTAGCATCAAGTTTCTTTAGAAATGCAGCTAAGCAGTTGGTATAACACTTGAAATCCCCACAGAGTTCAGCACTGAGTAATCCAAACTGGTGTGCAGCAGTGCTCCACTCCCAGAGGAGAGATTCAGACTGCCATTTCAAAACAGAAATGACCTTGTTCCTCTAAGCTCCGTCTCCTCGCTTCCCTCCGTTCCACCACACCAACACTTTAAAGCCTCAACAACTAACATCTGACCTGTGTCACTCAACACGAGCAACACATGCTTACATGCTAGTCTAAAAAACACTGAGCAAGAATTCAGACAGTTTAGGATGTAGTGCTTCACATACTGAGGATGTCTGGTGAAATCATACACTCCAGATTTCCTGTTGGTTTGATTCAGACAGCATACAGGTCCCACTGTCACAGAATACAAACTGTTCTAACATTTTTACCTCCTGTATATTTGGTCTTTGTGTGACGACATTACATTTTCATCATTTATCACATTCTTTGCAAACTGCCTTGCAGGCTGTGCTTCTTTCCTGTCAACACTTTGGTTAGTCCAGTGTCCTGGGATTACACAAAAGGTGATGGCTGTCTGTCAGACTGACTGGAGACCTACAGGCTGGGGGAGAACGTTGGTGTGGAGCGTATCAAGTGCAAAGTGCATTTGTAACCTAAACATTAGTGCTCTGTCTCTATTTTATGTTCTTCAAAGCTGCTTGGCCCAGCATAACGGCTGCATGTGACGTGACATGAATGACTTGTGTGGTCAGAATATCTCTGAGTGTTCAGTGAGTCAAAGCTGAGCAGAGTACATGAACCAAAACATGTTGTACAACATTCATGCATTCATAAATTAATCCATTTTAACAGATTGTTTCTTCTGTTATCAAGCCACGTGCAAGTGTATATCTATTTTTGATGAGTGTTTTTTTAAAGTCTCAACATATGTTTTTCAAAACTTTTCCAATACTTTTCTGTTAGAAGATGGAAAATGGATATTATATATTTGTTTATAGTACTTATACTAAGACAGACCTCTAATTGGCACTCAGCTAAAAATTACAATTAATGGTTTTAGTTACATCTGCTTTATAAACTAACCTTATCAAAATAATTTTCTATACATATGTACCACACAATAGCTATATTCAGAACAAAACTTATTATAATAATAATTCACAATGCTGTCTGTCTTCATAAATTCTTCCAGTTGTTGATACTGTAAAAACAAAGTTAATAAAATCTTGGATACAAAACTACAAATGTACAAAATGTTTAGCTAAATGACCACTCCACAACCTCTTTGCAGGGATAAATCAGGTTCTTTCAGGGATGGGTGTGTGGGGGTCTCTAGTTATCTTTGTGCGAGAAGCGAAGTTCAGCCTGGACCGGTCACTAGTCCATCACAGGGAACACAGAGACATTCAGGACAATCCTGAATGCACGCAGTCACCTAGGGGCACAGCTGCCCAGTTAACCTAATAGTCATGATTTTGGACTGTGGAAAAAGCAGGAGTACCAGGAGAGAGCCCCCCCCCCCCCCCCCCCCCCCCCACACACACACACACACAGGGAGAACATTCAGACTCAATACAGAAAGACCCTGGATCTGCTTCTGCACAGCAACAATAATGCACCTAGTGTGCCACATTGGAGAGAGAGATTTTTAGAGAAATAATGACTTGGCTCTCACCTGATTCTCTGACTGTGGAAAATCAAAATCCAATTTTAGCTGAGAATCCGTGAAGAACCAGTTCTGTTCCAGCCCTGCTTTTGCACTTGAACCAATTTAACTTATTTCATCTTTTCATCAATTGATTTTATTATCAGGTCAATATTACCCATTCTTTTATCTCAGCTGTGCACAAACATACTCAGGAACTAAACATATTTCTATTTTAAATCTTCTCTTGCTTTTGCTGCATTTCCTTTTGCTTCCCAGCATCACTTTCTGCTCCTTTCCTTTGCTTACACCTGGGATCCATCTTGTCATGGGGCCAGCCATCACCTTGATCCTCTTTAGGAGAATGAGATGGAAGTGAGGCCCTAAAACTTTACGATGAGAGCCTTGCTACCACATGCCATTGCAGTAGCAGCTTTGCAGCCAAGCTCACCGATTTATAGCTCATGACACACATATATTTAATTGTAACCAAACACTTCCTCTGCCTGAGGTTCTTCAGGACCCTGGGACATGTCTTGTTTTCTTAGGTCAGGGGTTAAACAAAGGAAGTAAAGTGCCTGCTAGATTAAGGACCGGTGCTAGTGGGCTGTCCAGCTCACCTCCATCACAGACCAGGCCAGAAAAGGCTGGGTACTGGTCAAGGTCGAAGGCTTAGCTATGACGTCCAACCGGAAGACTTGACCACTTTTAAGACGCTGACATTGAAAGGTGGTATTAACTTGATTTCCCTTCGAATAAAACAACATTTCAGCTTCACATGCTGGATCATCTTACTCCCTGTGCTCTGTAGGAAGCCTGCCTGCTTCTTAAACATGACATCTTTATTGCCCCATTGGTCATAAACCCCTCTAGGACTGGGCCTAAACAGTTACATGCCTCACTACCTCTCCAGTTCTCTGCATCAATGTATAAACATATAAGTTTATTTAGTGTGAATGTCCTGCAGTGCTCACTGCTCATCTTGTTCATAAAGCCAACCTCACCTAACTGGTGTGGACACCAGAGGGGATAAATACCTCTGTGAATCCACTGCTGGAATGGCTATGCACAGTGGGACATATTTCCCATTTGCTATGTATGAAATCATACATACTGGGTCATTTGAAATAAAAACACTGCTTGCACACACATTTGGTGACTCTAAACATGACTCATTTTCTGGAACACTTAATATATTTTGAAAAGACTTTTACATTTTAAATTAATCAATTGTGCTATTCTTAGTAAAAAAACAAACAAACAAAAACCATGAAACAGAAAAAAAAAACTGGGGTGTCCAAAATGGAAACACCATTTGGCTATTTAACGCTAATTTGTGTTTACTCATATTGGTTAAATACTGCTTAAAATTATAATTATATAACGGCAGTAAAACAGATAATCTGTGAAAAAGAAAATACTCCTATGCCATCTCCTAGTGCTCCCAGTACTAACTTCAGAAATGCGTCACTCAGTCAGAAACACCAATCATGGCCAGGAGGAGGATCTACCGCTGAACAAGACACAAAGATACCCAGACTCCTCTGCTCCCCCTGGAGGCTCACAGTTTTTATTAAGGTTTTTCTCCAGTCAGCTTCCGCCTGATTGTTTTGATCTGAGCTTTGTGTCACTGTGGCCTTATTTAGTTTTTTTTGATGTTTTTATTGTTTATAGTCGCTGTGGTAATTTTGTCTTCATTTAACTGGTATTTGTGAAGCATTTAATTTTGCTGTTTTATTTAATTATTTTGGATTCATTTTGGGTTGTTGTGTTGCTTGTTACTTTGATGATTCATTTAATTTGTACATGTTTGTTTTTGAGACTAGGACACCTATGACACGGCCAGAAGCCTACCGATAGCTCACATAGGTGTTCCCCATCAGCTGCAGTGGCGAGTGACGGCCAGAAATGAGGAAATAAAAAGAGCAGATCATCAGAGAAGAGGAGAGGGGCAGCAGCTGGTGTTCATCTTGTTCTCCTCAGACATTATGCCACAATTGGATTTTTCTACAGAAAAGATTGTTTAATAGTTATATGTAAAACTTATCTTTAATTCAATAACAAGAAGCAAAATCTAACAAAAATCCAGCAGAGTTTAGATTAAGTAATTCAGTTATTACAATTTATATAAAATATAGATGAACAGGAATTTTAACATGAAACATGATTTGCACTCCAATAACATTACATTAGTTTTATTCTGTATCTCAACATGTTCCCTGTGAAATGTGAACAACTCAAGTTTACCAAACTTGCTCTCCTCTCAAATCAAAATACAAATTTGAAAAAGGTGGAAAAAAATGGTTTTCAGAATTGTCAAAAAAGAAGTCTTTCATTTTGTATTTGTAATTAATAAACCCAAATAAAAAACAAAAAGTGCACCTAGTCTGTGTAGACCAGTGTAAAATATAGCTAAGATATTTAATCTGGTGTCAAAAATGGGACTAAATAAATCATCACCTGACGTGATATCTACAGAAAACATGACAACATATGGTCTGCTGTATTTTGGGTTAACATTCCTGCCTGTAAAAGAACATTTATCGGATTACTGGAAAGATTAAATCCATTTGCTGGTCACTGACTTATTTTATTCAGACACAAAGAAGTGTAAGCAACTATTAGAGGAAGCATATCTTTATATCACATGAAAAGCGTGAGCCAGAACCCTCTCCACTCCATCTGCTCAGCTGCGAGAGCTGCCAGCTACAGCCCTGCAACACCACACACACATTCAGTCACTACATGTGAAAGCAAGCAAGCCTGCACTTTCCGCTACACATGTGTCCATGTAGTCCAATCGTCATTGTACAAGGAGACAGTGGCAGTACTATTTTAAGTTGATCATAATGTAGTATGGATAGAAGAGGCAGCTGTCCATCAGTGAGCAGACCAGAAATCTACAGCTGAGTCAGAGGAAACTCCTGTCACCTATAGAGACGTCTGAGGCCATCGTTCACCATATGGAGAGAGTTAAAGTCAGAGACAGCAGGTAAATCACTGATCTAAACTCAAGCACAGCAATGGTGGCTTTTGGAAGCTTCAGTGAGTGAATGTGTGTGAGCCTGAAAGCAAGATCTGCTCTGTCTCAATACTGAGGAGAGTTAAAGATCATTTGATCCGTTTCAAGCCAAAAAAAAAAAAAAAATTAACCCTAACATTTTTAATGTTGTGACCATGACAATAATGGGAATGGTCATCCACCAAGAACTACATCAGTTTAAGCCGTTTTTCTAAACTAGCATGGAACTGATGGATTCTTAAACCAAAATATGAGAAAAAGAAAGAAAGACGCACAGGAAGAAAAGTAAGAAAAGGAAAGAAAGAAGGAAATAAAGAAAAATAAAGGAAGAAGGTAAAGAAACGAGAACAAAACTGCATTTAGTGACTGTATGTGAATGAATGTTTATGGTGAAAATTGCAAAAGAACTTGACATCAACTGCAGAAACCCAAGAAATGGGCAAAATGCATTCAGAAAACCTGTTGAAGAGGATTGAGAACTTTTAGTCAGTGCAAAAATTCCACCGAAGGACTATTAGAAATCTCTGACAAATACTGCTGTCAAACCTATGCTGTGACTTAAAATGAGCTAAACACCTAAAGCTAGCTGAAATACTAGTCTATGTAATCTATCAACTGCATGTGACTGCATCCAGCCACATGCAGTCACTAAATGCAGTTTTGTTCTCGTTTCTTTTCCTTCTTCCTTTATTTAACCTACAGACAAAATACCCCATGCAGTGTGAAAAACAATGTGAAAGCTATAATTAGCTGATAGCTAAAAAACTAATAAGAGCAGCTAGGCTAGAGTAAGACTTGTGGGTATCCAGCTACTGTGATTCTCCTTTGTAGAATAATTCACAGAAAATTATTGAGCTCTTTCTCAGTGTCAAACATTGAATTTTTTTCCACTACACCATCATAGAACTCAGCTGACCGGCACTCAGCTGTTCCCGAAAAATTTGCTCCTCTCCCCCATCCGGGAGCCTTTCAAAATAAAACATTTTACATTCCCATAACTCCAATTTTTACGCTAACACTAGCACTAGCAGTGTTCTTTATCAAAATCTCATCTGTATTGCGGGATTTAATTGATCAAAAAGGTGAGACAGAGTCTTAATAATTAATTAAAGAAAGGCAGCCTTGTCTTTGTTGTTAGAAAGCACAAGCATTTGGATCCACACCTTGACCCAGTCATACACAGCCTATGATATGCTTAGTTTCTAATCTCACATCAGTGGCACATCAGTCCCATACACTTAAATAAACTGCATGAATGGTTACACATGAGAAAAGGCATGTGTTGGACAGACTTGGCAACATGCTAACAGTTTGTTGCAACATGAAAAATGTTGGTCAGTACCCACAGCTGTGAACTCACACTTTCTCCACCCTCCAACCTCAAAAGAAAAGTTAGAACATTCTGTTAAAACACTCAACATAATTACTTGAAGAACAATTTTTCCAGCACACTTAACACACAAAAGGGCTCTAGTTCAAAACCAGACAATAACAGTTTTTTTTTTTTTTGTTTTACCAAGTTATGTTTATCACAGGGTGTTGTAGGTCAAATGATCTGGTTCATGCCAAGAGACTTCTGTGGTTTAGTTAGCCCTCTGCCCTTTAAATCCAGGGATTTCAGTTCAAGTCTGAGTAGGACCTTCTGGTGTTGCATGTAATCTTTGCACAAAGCAACATTTTCATTGCAGTCGGTTCTTCTCAGTTTTCATTTATGGATTCTAACTTAAAATCAGGCTGAAAGAGAGGTTTGACGGATTTTCCACAAAGCTACTCTGTACATACATTTTTGACATAGTCTGCAGCCCATCATTAAAATTAGCCAGTGACAAATTTTCTGCCTTCTACCTAGAAGATCAAAAGATCATTTTTTGTATTGTAGTGGTCATCATGTTTGCTGAACATGTAAAAGGTCTCTGTAGTGGTCAACATTAGATTAGTTTTCCTTTGCTCTCTTTCCTTTTTTGTCTTTCCTATGGTTTGTTATTTTGTTTGTATTTCCTTTTAATTCATGTAAAACACTTTGACTTCCCTTGTTGCTGAAAATGTTCTATATAAATAAAATTATCTGACCTCACATATTGTCATTGAAATTTTCAACAGTTTGAAAGGTAAGCTACAGGTAAGACTATGGACAGATAAATGGAGGTATCTATTACTATGTATCCATGTGTGTGTGTGTGTATATACAATACATACACACAAGCATGCAAGTCAACACAAACTAAACAAAGTTTATCACTACACTGATAGGAAACTGACAAGCTTAGGTTCAGTGAGCCACATTCTGTTGTAGCACAAGAGGGATCTTTAACACAGGTGATACAAAACATCTTCTCTGCTTGGGCTCCACTCACAGCTGCACTCAGTGGAATCAATGTGAAACAGACAGTGAGAGGGAGAGAGGATCAGATTACTCCTTACATCCTCTTGGCAATTTGCTATAAACCTGCAAATGACACATCAATGATGGTCACATTGTCAACAACACAACAAGTCACATTCCCAACGGTGAAACTTTCATTTAATGTATAATATGTGTAGAAAGAGTGAAAAATGAGCGAGTTGTTAGAATTTGTTTGGGAACCCTCAGAATTGTCAGAGCAAGAGGACAAGTGTAGCTTACTTGTTTAGCGACCAGAACAACTCACTTGTTTTTCGGATGACTGAGGATAATTCAAGCAAAATTTGAAGAGGGATTTTATGAAATCTGTAAAAAACTAGAAAAAACTGAAATGAATAGAGGTAGTTGAAGGACATGACCACATTTTAAAATTTGAATGGTGTTGGTAATTGAAAGTATGTGGAAGTAGTTAGCTGTGTAAGAGCGCAAAGTTTTTAGCAGAACTTTTCAGAAATTATGGAATTTTCTATTCAATTCAATGGGGCCCAAGATGATCACAAGAAGCTGAATTTTTCATAAACTGCTGAAGATATCAATACCAAAAGACATAGACGTAAAGTCCCGAATGAGCAGAGTAGGACAAAAATTGAATAGATGAAATAGCACAAAGTATGCGGAAGTAGTTAAATGGTGAAAAGTGTACAGAACAACAGTGGAGGAGCTCAAGAGTGTTACTGTCTACAGCATTCACGCTAACAAGCTGGAAGGACATACATGTCACTAACAATACATAATACTTTGAGAGCCTTGCAAGCTCCTCTTCTCCCCTCACCTCACACACACACATACCACCTCCACCTGAACTCTGGATTTCTACAGCCCCTCCAGAGTTACTATGGGAGTCCTTCATTTAGACTTTCTTTGGTAAATCTTACATAGCAAGAAAATCATTGTGCAATAACCCTGTTTCACAAAACACATTTAATCTACAATATCTGTAAATATGACTGCATCATTTTATTACAACCTGTACTCCCATGTGGCTAATTTTCCCCCCCTTCAAGCTCATGTTGAGGAAGAGTTTCAAATAAAAACACTCAAAGAATGAGTCTCAAGTAAAGTTTATTAGCGAAGCTGCTGTGCAAACACCCTCCCCCTTTTTTCTTCACCTCCCCCTCTTTTTTTCCCATTGCTAGCTGGTCATCAGCAGGGGGGCCTGTAATCCCAGCAGCACTATTGTGCAGGCCTGCAGGTATTTCCCCCATCGCCGCTGAGAAGCGGATTCAGCTGACTGGCAGCGCAGAGGAAGCAGGAGGGGTTCTCCTCCTTAAAGTCTGACTTCCATACTTCCTGTCTGCCTGCTCGGCTTTTCTTGAAACACATAATTATAAAAGATACAACTCCATCAGTTGTTTGATGTTCTTCTAGTCTTTTTAATAAATTCATGTTTCAAAGTCCGAGTGTGTGTAACATGGATGTTACTGAATGATTGCTATACTTCTATCACCCTTTGAGACGAGCATTTAGTCTCCAACAGCCTTCCATTCAGAGCAGAGACAAGGGGCACTCATTTAATCTGGACTGATCTGGCCTAACCAGTGAGTGGTTAATGTCCTCTGTGTGTGTATGCGTGTGTGTGAGTGTGTGTATACCAAGACTCCTACGGTGCTCACTGTGTACCCTCCAAAGAAGAAGTTCACAAAGTGAAGGTAGGAGGCTTCCAGGGGCCCTTCAGGGAGTTCAGGCAAGTCCTGAGTAAGTGTGCAGCCTGTATTTCCAGAACGCAGCATGCAGCAGCGTGGGCCATTTCTTCAGCTGGATTTATTTGTAATTTTCTAAAGAACAAATATCTTTTGTAATGCAAAAATGAAGTTTGGAAGCACCAAGCCACTACATGAACAGCGCTACATAATTTATGCAGGACTGTTCATTTAGTCATTATACTAATAATTAATTATGACGGTTTTTTTTTTTTTTTGCGTATTTAGAGTGAATACTACTATTGTTATTAAAATAATGAACCATGTTAGGACAACTTCAAACCTCTACCCTAACTGTGCCAGAAAAACAAGAAAGCACATAATACTCTCTTATCTGCAGATTTTTTCTTTATAAACAATAGAATAGAAGTACTTTATTCATCCCAACCAGGAAATTACTGTGCAGTTGCAGCATACACATACACACAGATCAAGTTACCAATAAAAAAATTAAAAATTAAAAAAATATATATAAAATGCTATAAAATGTAGAATGTAAGATGTAAGATTCTGTACAATATGAACAGTGAATATTAATAATCTGCACAAGGTCAATCCTTCTCCTCTATATGCAGAAAAACTTCAATGAAGGCATAACGTTGACTCCCTCTTAGTTTCAGTTCCATCAACAAGTCCTTCTCTATGGCCTGTTCTTTGTTGTATTCTTGGCAAATGCCAACCATTTAATTTGGAATGCTCCTCTGAGTCTGTAAGTGGTTTTTATGATGTCTGGGTATCCAGAGAAGGTCAGCCTTGAAAATGTATTGTAAATTCACACATATGCAATGTGCATTGGTAGGAAAACTTTTAGGTGATAGATTCAATCTGACCATCTTATCACATTTGGCATCGCTGTACCCCCTGAGCAGACAATGGGAGGGGAATCTGTTAGCTGATTGGTAAAAGATTTATTCAATTTACTGAACATAGGTCTGCTCTACTCAAGGCCCTGGGCAGATTAGGCCGCCTCTGGAAACACACAAATACTGAAATCTGATTGGATGGAACACCTGTAATTCACACAGACATGTACAGAAAGCAGCACAGGCTAGAGTAAAAATGAGAGTAAACATAAAAGCAGTAAAATTAATAAAATTTAATTGAACACAAATTAGTAGGTTATAAATATATGTTAGGGATTCTGATAAGGTTTAGGCCTTGAGAGAAGGCCCTGGCTACTCAATTTCTGGATGCTTGAAGGTGCCATGTTCATCTGTTCAAACAGTTATGCACAAGCATAGACACAATGGGAAGCCCAACCATCAGTCTGCTCAGAAAGGAAACGAGTCCTGTGCCCCAGAGATGTTTTTTGTCTAAAATGTTCAGATCGGCTGCGGAACAAAAGCCAAAGTCCTTATGAAGATGCTGCTGAAGCTGGTCAGAGCCTTTATCCACACTGAAACGGTCCTGTGCCAACATGGCAGAATCATGTTGTGGGACTGTTTTACTGCAAGAAGAATTGGCAGCCTTCATAAAATTGATGTAGGAATTTTGTTAGTATATTATAAAATAGAAATATTGAAGCAACTTCTGAAGACATCGGCCAGGAAGTTAAAGCTTGGGCACAGATTGGTCTTCTGAATGGACAACAATACTCAGCAGATGGCTAAAGCAATAACGAAGTGGCTCAAGGACAAGAAAGTCAATGTTTTGGTTAATGTCACAAAATCTTGATTTCCATCCTGTGGAGAAGTTGTGTGAAAGCCTACAAAACGGACTCAGTCCCACCAGTTCTATCAAGAGGAGTGGGCCAGAACTCCAGCAAGCTATTGTGAGAAGATTGAGGTAGAAAAAACAAAAGATTTGACCCAAGTCATTCAGTTTGAAAGGCAGTCACCACTGATACTAACCAAATGCATGTAAACGTGAATTTTTAAAAAGGTTACAAAGAAATCTGTTAAAAAAATGTTCTTGCTACGTTTTCTGGATTTTAACAAATACAAATAATTTTAGTAATTCTAACCAACTTCCTAAGCACTTTGGACTGCCTTGTTGTGGAAATTGCTATATAAATAGAATTTCTTCTTACCTTTCATCCCAAAATCAAAGATTTTTCTGATTCAATTTCAGATAATGACAACAAAATGTGTATGTGCCTTTTTATTTGGTTTGTGTAAATATCTATTTTGGTTATATGTCTATCAGTATCGGATATATAAAATAGATAATCCAGTTTGCTTGAAATATCTTAAAAATGTGTTTTTACAGCATAAATTGTAGTCTAATTATTTTCAAAGTTGTTAGTTTAAAAGTTAAAAACGATAAACTCATTACCATTTAATGTTAAAGACAAGTGCTGGTCTTAGAAATGAAAAGCTAATAATTCACTATTTAATTTAAGAAGCAGAAGGACATGAAGCATTATCCTTTTTGTCTGTTTATATTGAGTTATTTCCTAAACTTTGAAAAGCCTCAGCTTCAACAGAAAATTAAATAATCTCAAAAGCAAATCAGAAAAACTGAAAATATTTGAAGATAGAACTTTGTCCCAAGTACCATTTATCAAGCAAGACATATTGTGTCAAGTTGAGTTTATGCAGAATTCAAAAATTCTCAAGCGTGAAAAATATAACTGCGAGGACAGTGGGTGGAGGTGGCTGGTGGGCTGAACTGAAGGTGTCCCCCTCATGAACTTTCAGTTCACTCCACTAACTGACTCGACTAACATTGAGACAGCTCTGGGTGTTCAGTGAAACTTTTGTCTGCCATTTGACACAATAAAACCAAGTAGCTGGGTTTTGAAGTGCACCATGTTTGGCTTAATCAATAATTAAAGGTGTAAATTTCACACACTACATACATCAGCTGATGGGATATGTGTAACTGATCAGCAGTGGTGCTGACTCATGGTGACACTGTGGAGGACAGAGGAGTCACAATCCTAACACATGTTGCATTTGGGCAAAATAGTGCATAAATCTTGTAGTGTATAATCTTCAAACAGTGACATACTACTGTAGTGGCCTGTTAGGGGTTATGTCCTGCTGCCTGTGGCCTTTAGAGCCCTGGTGGGGTGCATTTGTCCCCCCTGCACTGCTGCCCTGCCAGTTGGCAAGCCTAAGCCAGGAAACTGTCAGTGTCGATTGAGCTGAGTGGAGGAGGTCCTGCTAAAGGAGCCTTGCTAGTTCCAAGGCCCACCTCTGTTTCCAAAGCATGGGAATAAAGAGCTCCGCATTCCACAGGTCTGAGCTGCCAGCTTTCCCCCTGCCCACAGTTCACAGGGAGCCCTGAATGAGATTAACAAAAGCGTTCTGTTGGACCCCTCTTGGCCGGCTTCCACGTCAACAGCTCGCAGGGTCAGAGGTCACACTAACTACATTCATTCCCAACAGACCCTTTGCTCCAAACACAAGCTGCCAGTCGCACAAACTCCCGGCTTTACCTCTAATCCCCCGAGATATGTCTGATCTCTCCACATGTTTCTGCACAATTAAAGCAATATCACACCTTGCAAATGGAACACAGCGAAAGACAGAGAAGAAGGAGAGGGTGCAGGCTCAAAGACATACTGAGGAGACAAAGTGAGAAAAGTGAATGAATGGCACAGAGTGTATAAGACAGCGAGGATAATGGAATTATTAATCTGCTCGTGCGAGGCACTATCACATGAGTGCACCCCAACGAGCCCTGCAGGCAAATGCTCAATAGTTGATGGAGGGCATATGACTGGCGTGACAGTAAGGTTAATACACACACATACGCACACACACCCTCACACCAATATTCTACTTTGACCAAAAGATGTGGATGTTCCTTACCAAAGTTTGCCTTAAAATCATCCTTCTGGAGATTGTATGTGTTTCTGCAGTTACTCATCCACTACCAACCCTGCTCATCTGCAGAAGGATGGAGGGTTATCCCAAGCTGTTAACTAGGAGGTGATGTAAACAAACACAGAAACAAACAAGATCAACAATCATGCATGTTCATACTCAAGCCTGAGGTCAGTTTCAAATCCCTATTTTCACCTAACATGTTTAATGGATGTAAAGGGAGGCCAGATAAAATTTGCAAAACCAAAAACTGAACTAAACTCAACTCAACGAAGATATGAATGAAAATTGAACCATTGATGGCAATGCATAGACTTGACATCGATAAACTCATGAGTAATTATATTCTTATTGTTTATATTTATAGTGTACAGTATAATTTTTTTCATCTATCAATCACATGGGTTACAATGGGGCACAACTAGCCATGTTGTCTGACCACAGGACAGACCTGTTTCTTTTTTTTGGTGGAGTTTGTATCGTTGTATGAGTTCTCTCTAGGACCTATAGTTTCCTTCAGTAGCAACAAAATAATGACAGAGACCTCGTACAAGTGAAAAGGAAAATGTATTTTTCTTCATCAAAATGCTGGCCGGGTAAAAACCAGCCCCTTCCAGAGGGTCTGGTACCATGGCTGTTGAGAAACGATTGGTTACTGGAGACATCAGGGCCGTGCAGAGACCACTAAAGGGGCAGATCCTCAAAAAAAAAGGGTACACAGCTTTCAGAGTTTAATAAACAATGATAAAATTGTGAGATATACACTCAAAGGTAAGGGAAATCTCTATGCAGAGCATGCAATTATGCATATGCAAGATATTATATTAGTCATTTTTTTCTTCAGCTCTATTTTGTTATAGGAAAGTATTGCAATATTCAAACCCGCAATTTAGCAGGGCATGTAAATCAGAGCTAGACTACCAGACATACTTTGTCTTTAAAGAATTACACTATTAAAAATATAAACAAGTGCACAATGCAACCTTTTAGTTTACTGTAATCTATATAAAAAAGCTGTTTGTTTGCTACACTTGCAGTGGAGATGAAGATGGTCCATTCAGGTAAGTAGAGCTGCATCAAACTTTAACGTGGAACTGCAGAGAAAAGAAAAGAAAAAAAAGAAAAAATTGAATTGTTAATGCATGTCACCATGAGAAAAACCTACTGAGTTTTGCTTAAAGAAAACATTTCTAAACATTTAAATCACACATTTGTCTCATGAAGTGAATTTTTTGGCAAAACAAACTTATTTGTGCATGAAATCTTTTCTTGATATACTAAGTTTTTGTTTGACTCAAAGTGTTGTTTGTGATCCTCACATGATGTTGTGGGCAGGGCCTAAAATTGCAACAAAAGATTTCTGATGTGTGCAAATAAAAGTTTATGTTTGGCAAATAACTTTTTAAGTTCACAAGACAAAAATTAGTTATTTAATTTAAAAAAACATTTTTTTTTAAACAAAACAATTTGTTTTTTAAAAAGAAATCATTACAATTCCAAAAGTTTCGATTACAATTTTATTTTACTTAACTGAGGTTAGTTCTTTTTTTCCCCCACTGAATAATTTTCAAAAAAATTTAACTGCATACTCTGCGAACCAGACCCTAAACTTAAAGTCTGGGTTGAGATTTTTCCACTTCATTAATTACATACTTCATATCTATCATGGTAATTCAGGGTGAGTTATTTTTAATTCTAAATGAATATCCTTGTTGGACTTTTATTTGTTATTCTCCTTCAAGATATGTTTACCTAATAGCTTTTTAAGTTCACAAGACAAAAATTATTAAATGCAATGCCAGAATAAATGCAATGTACTACATTATTTAGCAAAGGATATATATCCATTATGGAGATGATTGGTTTTGGATGGGCGATGTGCCTCATACACAGGGAAGAAGCTTTTTAGTTATCTAGCTTTGCTAGCAGCTAGCTAATAGCACAGCAACAGCCTAATGTCTGTATGATAAAAATACTGAATTGATATAAGAACAGTTTTCCTCACCTGGCTATCTCCTCCCTCTCAGTAGTTCTTTGGAGCAAAAGGGGCAGGTGCTCAAGCCCCCCCAGCTTCCTCCCTCTGCATGTGCCTGGAAGACATGGACTCTGTTGAAGTTTAAAATGTTATCCAATTGCTGTTACTTGTGCAACGTGCCAGTTTGATGCTTACCAGAAATTTCCTGCACTGTAAACAACCGTCCTTCACTGCAAAGAGAGAAGTTCTGATCCCAACAAGGTGCTTGTTAATATTAATTCAATATTTGGAACCATGGCCAACATTCATTTCATCTGCTGCCATTGCTAAAACTACAGGCAGACTACAATTTTAAAACAGCAAAGAAAATTGACATAATTGTTTACAACTTCTTATGTTTGCTGAAATTCCACCAAAGAAACCAAGTTCAATGGGAGAAATCCCTGAAAGACCACTGAAGGTAGTAGAGAAATGGGCAGGCTGTCAAAATCCCAGAAGGCTGCTCAACTTGTGGGGAGAAAGAAACCTGAAGGTTGTGACAAATCAAAGAAGCAACATCCAATACAAACCTTTAAATCGTTGCCTTCCTAAAAGAATGGCCAAATTAATTTTTGACCAAAATTGATTTTGACAACAAACATCATCACCTCTTTTTTGCCTAACGATGAATTAGATAAAAAAAAAAAAAAAAACATTATAAAATAATTGGTAAAAATTACTTAGGCCATTATTTTAATAAGGTGGTGTAATTAAAGTTGTCGTCAACAATTTCTGTCAAAATTAACTTGTAACATTAATAGCTCATCTTTTATGTTAATATGGACAAAAATTGTACAAAAATCGTAATTTATTTTAATTAATAATAAATCAGCAGACTCACAAAATCACTTCACACAAAATGTCTCTACTCCAGTATTTATGTTATGTAAATATTCAGTCAATTTCATAGATGAACACTCACTTTGCCCAGCCATTTATAGCTTTTGTGTCCATATGCCAGACTAGATTTGGCACCATGGTGACACACAAAACACGCCACGGTGCGCCCTGTCACCCACTTGTTACGACCGGGATAGTAGCAAAATTGTTTTCAGGTTTGTACATAAAGTTACACTTGGATTAAACGTGAACATTAGATGTTATGCTGGTAGCACTTAGCATTCATCAACAACTCACAGGTTGAAGAAAGATCATTGTGCAACATAAACAATCAAAAAACTGGAACATAGTGTGCTATAGTAAAACATCATTTAACAAAGTTTCGAGGCAGGTAATTTGCCTTGTGGAATTTTACTTATAGAGATAATTGAATCATACTAGGAATTAGGGATGTGCTGATCAGGTTTTTTTCTCCCGATACCGATACCGATCACCCCTGAGGGCCGATCGCCGATTCCGATCCCCGATACCGATCACATAATTATTATTTATTTATTTTTTATCATAAACACTACTGTTACATTATGTAGAAAAAGGAACCATGAATTCACCTTAATTTAGACAAAAACTTGTTTTTAATAACTTTTCCAAGAAGAAAACTAAACAAAACAAGCATTGTGCAAATTG
This sequence comes from Poecilia picta, assembly GCA_033032245.1. Taxonomy (NCBI): domain Eukaryota; kingdom Metazoa; phylum Chordata; class Actinopteri; order Cyprinodontiformes; family Poeciliidae; genus Poecilia; species Poecilia picta. The sequence goes on from CM065361.1 coordinate 2,696,417, forward strand.
AACTGCTATCAATAATACTATCTTTAAAAGACTGATAACATATGAGGCTCTGAAGAGACTAAATAATGCAAAGAGCCAAAATAAAACCTCTCAACATTACCAAAAAATTCAAGTAAAAAATTTAACATTTAAAGGCAAAAACAGGATCCATTACAATAAACAATCCAGAGGTACTGAATGAAAACTTCCTGTTAGCATGGCGGCTAGCTGGTTACTGCTAGTTCTGATTGGCTGTTTCTGACTGAGCGGAATAACAGGGAGGAGATCGATTATTTTTTAGAGATTATCTGTCTCATGTTAGGACAGAGAAAGTTTTAATACTTATGTAAAATGTATTTTTAAGTTAGATGCAGCAGCTTTAAACAGGTTCGGTGAGAGAGTCACTACCGGGTGGAGCAGAAGCGGCTCCGTGTCAAATATTACTAAATATTAAATATTACTACCTGTAGCGGAGCAGCGGTTTAACAGCAGAACCAGCATCTTACATCGCAGCTCCAAGACTTAAATTATCTAGCGGGTAATTAGTTTAGCTTTCTGACCGTCATGCTAATCTGGGTGAGTGTTTGTAGCTGTGCTGCTTTACCTGCTGTCTGATCCACCATGTCTTTTTACTGCACTGAGCCTCGATGTAGCCAAACTCCGTCATTGTTTTTATGTCTATTAGCTTCGTTGTGTTGATGCATTTTGACCTGCTTCAATTTTCCGCCGCAACACGCAAACGTCCTCATTCACTCAGTGCGTTATAGTTACACATCGCTTAGGATTTGTTGCTGCGCGTTTGCGCAGTGAAGGAAAGACAAGACTGGCTGGACAGACAGGCTGAGAAATGAGATGCAGGTGATCAGGTATCGGTAACAGAGCCAATGATCGGTCGATCCCGGTCATCACCGATTTCACGGAAATCGGCCGATTATGATCGGTGACTGATCGATCGGCACACCTCTACTAGGAATCCTTACAGACTTTCACAAAATACAGAAAAATGCACCAATACAGCTGTGCCAACAACTCAGCCATGAAGAGAAGGGCCCAACCCTTACAGGTGAGCTTCAAAAACTGGTTGGTCCCACTCGTATTCAATCAGAGCAATCCAATTAGAAATTGGCACAAGTCTGTGCACTGGACCTGTTGAGAAACCTGGAAAAAAAGGAGGAGGGGAAAACACAAACACAGTCTGGCAGACATGGAACAAATCAGTATATTTGTTTGAAAGCCAAAACATGCATACAGTATTAGACAAAAAGAAGAAGGATTTAATCTGTTGTTTTTATTTTGTTTTACACTTGCCTATAGAGGGCATCCATTTTCTTCCACTTATTGGGGGGTCACTGGCTGCACTCCTCTAACCAGGAAATTACCACTTATATTTAAGAGAGAGCAAGCAGAATCAGCAAGCAGGGAGGACAAACCTCGACAAGGTATGAGGACGAGAGAACATTTGTGCAAAAGGAATTAAATCTAAGCACATAGTTTTAGTTTTAAAGGAAAGCAAATCCGAGGCCATGGTCTTGAGCTGGAAAAGGGTAGAGTGCCTTCTCCGGGTCAGGGGGTCGTCCTGCCTCAAGTGGAGGAGTTTAAGTATCTGGGGATCTTGTTCACAAACGAGGGAAGAAGGGAGCAGGAGATCGACAGGGGGATTGGTGCAGTGTCTGCCATGAAGCGGGCGCTGTACCGGTCCGTCGTGGTGAAGAGAGAGCTGAGTCAAAAAGTGAAGCCCTCGATCTACCGGTCGATCTACGTTCCCACCCTCAACTACGGTCATGACCGAAAGAACAAGATCACGGATACAAGTGGCTGAAATGGGTTTCCTCCGCAGGGTGGCCGGGCTCTCCCTTAGAGATAGGGTGAGAAGCTCGGTCATCTGGGAGAGACTCAGAGTAGAGCCGCTGCTCCTCCACGTCAAGAGGAGCCAGTTGAGGCTCGGGCATCTGGTCAGGATGCCTCCTGGACGCCTCCCTGGTGAGGTGTTCCGGGCACCGGGAGAAGACCCTGAGGAAGACCCAGGACACTCTGGAGGGACTATGTCTCTCGGCTGGCCTGAAACGCCTTGGGGTTCCTCTAGGAGCTGGAAGAAGTGGGTGGGGAGAAGAAAGTCTGGGCCTCCCTTCTGAAGCTGCTGCCCCCACGACCCGACCCCAGATAAGCGGAAGAAAATGGATGGATGGATGGAGGAAAGCAAAGTGTACTTGTAAGCACTTGTAGGGGTTTAAAACAGCAGGAAACATTGGTGCACTTGAAAAGCAGGAATATATGCTCTCTGAAGCATCAGGAATTTTTCCAAATTAAATGGTTATGATTTTATATAAGGATGTATCAATTATATCATCCTCTTACAATTGACATTCTGACAAAAAAGTAGATGTGTAGGAAATCTTTAGTATTTCTTCACTTTGCAGGTGGAAGACGAAGCAGGCGTCACTAAAAAATAAATTTTGTATTTTGTATTTCATTTCTGTATAGCCAGTAATTGTTTCTATATGCTCTTTAAAAATTGAACTTCTAAGGTATGAAAGTGTGTCTGCCCATTTGATCAAATCCAACAACTTTTTAACCTGTTTTTAAAATTAAAACAAGCCTTTCTTTCTATTCCCCTTTCAATAACACACTTTGCTCAAAGTTTCTCGGCCTTTGCAATGGTTTTGCTCTTGTGGGCCTTTAAAGAGATTGAACAATTATTGTGGCTAACTTGAACCCAATATTATTCTTACACTAGATTTATCTGTTTTCATTCAAACATGCGTCTTTTTAAGGTTAGTACAGCAAATATATTACTAATTTCAAAGAAAAGTGATTATACATTTTTATTTACAATGTAATAAAAATAACCTAAATAATCAGGAATATCATCATTGGCATTATAGTAACCACAGTAACTTGTTGCATGTTTCAATTAGTAACGTGAATATTTACGTTTGGTACATGTGTCTGAGAACATTCAGCTAACACATCTATGCCTGCTTAGTGCTGCACCTGCAACTCATTAGTCCAGACACCAGCAACAGACTGACATGGAACAGAGGAATGTAAGATTGGGGAGCGGAATTAATAAATAAAGAAAAGCTGGGTTGTGGTTTGTTCACAAGGAGATTTGTACATCGTTTCTTTTTGTTCTTTTTTACGAACAGTATTTCTTGATGTGCATATGTTTTATAAGCCTTCCTTCTCCCTTGAACCACTGTCCCCCTCCTAAGGTTGAGAGGCCTCAACCAGCTGCAGACTTCACTGGAGTCCTGACGGGTAAAGGTGCAGGATGTGGTGTTTGGGGCTGGGGAGTTGGGGGAGGAGACGGAGGGACAGCGAGAGAAAAACGTCAAGAAAGGCAGCTGATGACAGCATGAATGCAGCAGAGGAAATTGCACTCAAAGACACAACACGGTTACCCTGACAGATTGAGTTTCAAAGCAGGGAAAGAAGTGAAGAATTCTACTTCTGCAGCTCAAGCCGTCCCCAACCTGTTAACAGGCAGAGTGTGGCCAGTCACACACAGGCTCAGCTCCGTCCACTTTACTGTTAATTATTATTTCTGTGAAAGTACTCTATAAATCCATGAATTAATGGAGGCAGTTACAAATATGAATTTCATCAAAAGCATCACTTCTTACATCTGTTGTGATGGAATTATTATCGGTAATTTCATATTTCCCAAGTAGGCAGTGAGCAGCATGAAGGGTTAGCAAGTTTAAAACAGCTAAAAGAAGACAAGTCTAGAACAACCTGCTGTTAGAAATGTGGGTCAAGCTGAAAGTACTCACTGGCCAAAAATTATCATTTTGTGAAAAGGAAAACAATTACGGTGCAATAAAATGAATAAGAAATATTTTAGCACAAAGTTTTAGTACAAAGTAGTTTTGAGGAAAGAAATGTGTAAATCTCTGTAGATCTGGGGGATTCAAATGGGTTTGTATGTTTGCCCTATTGATGGAAAAGCAAATAGATTTCATAATTTTATGGGTTAAATTGAAATTGGAAATTCTATGCAACAAACTCAGAAAGCAGTTAAATCTTTATTTGAATTTTTTTTACTATATTTGGAGAAGCTGCATAAGTTTTATTAAAGGGTAAGTCATCTTTATTTGTTGTCAAGGGCCAAATGAAGCACTAGAACCTTCCATGCTGTCCCTACAGGGTTATTTCTGAGGTGATCAGAGCTCAGAGTACAGCAGTGCTGCCACTCCCTTCCCCCAGAATTTACTGCACACTGCCAGCATGCTGGCTGAAAGATGGCATTTTCCCCGGATACACAAATTTGGCTTAGTGTAAATATTTCTGATGGAAGCTTAAAAATTTTGGATGCAGAGTCAACAAGCATATGAGTGGCTTGTTTGTTCAGCAGCTGACTGCAGGATGGCTATCTCAGCAGATAACCAAACTAATTCACTAATGCAAAAAGAAAACCTTATTATGCATGACACTAAAAACCCACTTTATGGCAGGAAGTCTTATAGGTAGATAAGGCTTTATGCCATATTTTTGTTTTAGTAAAGTGTAGTAAAAATCTTAACAGAAAATAAGTTAAATGTAAAAATGAAACTACATTAGCACTTTGGAAATAATTTTTGTTTTTCCATTTTAAATAAAGAAAAATAATCATATGTTGTTTTTAAATCCATGTGTTATCCGTTAATCCTGAAAAACTGTATTTGCACCATGAAGATCACCTGCCTGTTCAAACTATGACAAAATGACGGCAACCGGCAACTTGTGTAGTTTGTGAATTCCATTGGATGTGTTTTTATGAGAAATAAATAAAATCAAAAACTGGGATCCTTTTAAATTCTGCTGACATTGTGCCATATTGGAGCTGTTAGTGATTTGAGAATAAATACTTCTAAATATTAGTAAAGCCATTTGTTCATTCAAAACCATAATACCCAACAGAATTTCCGGAAGAGTGGCACTTTTGTAAAATTATATAAGACCTTAAAAAATATTTCATATTTGTGATACTATAATCGTCTGAAAAGCGTTTGAAAAGTGGAAAGACAAAATATTACAAAGGTCACTCAAATGACAACCATAGGCAGCTATAGTTATCCACATGAAATTGAGGCTGCATGTTATAAGTGCATCAATAAAATAACAAAATGAGTGTGTGGGTGCGGGTGTGTGTGTATTTGTGTAGGTGCGTGCATGCGTGTGTGTGTGTGTATGGGTGTGTGCATGCTTGGGTGTGTGTATGGGGGTTTCTAAAGAGATGACTAAGTTCACCTTCCTGAGTGTGATCTCTCCATAAACTGGTTCTTTTTCAGTGAGCCAAGGAGAGCTGTGATGTGCAGCGAGACGCTCGCAAGGTGCCATCAACAGAGGGCGCAATGAGTCAATATGTGGAGAAACCACAACGGAAGCAGAGGGTCACTGCTTAGCACGTTGTTATGAGATAGATAGATAGATAGATAGATAGATAGATAGATAGATAGATAGATAGATAGATAGATAGATAGATAGATAGATAGATAGATAGATAGATAGATAGATAGATAGATAGATAGATAGATAGATAGATAGATAGATAGATAGATAGATAGATAGATAGATAGATAGATAGATAGATAGATAGATAGATAGATAGATAGAATGAAGAAGAAAAAAATTCTTTCTTGTGCAAACACTCGGAGAACCAGCAGCGTTATCTTAAGGAGCATCTCCATCATGTGTATCCAAACAGTGAAATCCCAGAGATGGTGTTTTACGATCTGTTTGATAACTCGTGTGAAACGGCGCTCGTTGTTCATTTATAAAACCCCCAGTAATCCCCGAGAGATAGTGACAGCTGATTTAGAGATGCCCTGGGCTCCGCTGGTGTAGATAAACTGAGGTACTTTCAGCCGGCAAGGTCTGCAGAGAACCTGGAGAGTTTAAATCACTTTTTAAAGAGACAAGGAGCCTCAGCTACAGTCACTGGGGGCCACGTTTGTTGCAGGGCCACTGGCGAGCCCCTGATGTGTTAGCTTTGTACACCAAGAGAGGGGTATGCTATGCACTGGCTGCCAGTTCAGGGGTTCTGGAAAAAAAGTTTCCTTCTGGAACAAAAAGGAGATAATTCATGTTTCTAATGGGAGCCATAAATCCCCATATCAACTTCACAAGACTCCAGAAGAGGCCATGGCCAGGAGAAATAAGGGACGCATGAGGGCAGGGGGAAAAAAAGGCACATCAATTATATACAAGGCAAAGGAGAAAATAGTGAGGTAATGGAAGACAAGAAAACAACTAAGATCTGGGTTTCACACGAGACGTGAGCAGACAATCTAAAGAAGAGGAAGGAGGGGAACCAAAGGAGGGAGACAGGGGATGAAAGGGTGATGGCTGAGGTGAGACAGGAGGGGAGAGGGGCCTGGTGGCAGGGCACAGGCCTGGGTGGCGTGGCGCTAACAGGCCCCCAGGGACCCTGCGCTGCAGGACCATATGGGGAGCAGTGAAAGGGAGAGGAGCAGCGGGAGCCCCGGGCTGACAAGCCACTGCTGCTCCTGCTTCAGCTGTTTCCCTGGAGCCCCGGGGACCTGGGGATTAGAGGCGCACAACAAAGACAACACATACAGGACAACACACACACACACACACACACACACACACACACACACACACACACACACACACACACACACACACACACACACACACACACACCACACACCACACACGCATACACACGATGAGAAGAGTGCATCCACTTATATTGCAACAAAGACAAAACACACTACCACACATACACACACATATATGTCCCTATTCACACACCACTGATGCATTTCCAAATTAAAGCAAAAAAAGCCTATATCCCATCTACTAATGGTCTGCAACACTGAAAACTTTGAACAGCACATGCACACACACTAACACACACACACACGCACGCATGCACACAAACACATGCACACACGCACACACATACACACACCATACACACATAGATATATACAGCCAGTAGAAAGCAGCAAGGCCAGATACAGTCCACTTAGGGTTTAAATGATTGGAGCCATCTAAAGACTGCACAACACACACAGACTGCAGGTACAAGCAATCTCCCATGAATACACACAGCCACAGAGTGTAATCGTGTCCTAAAGTGATCCGTCACAGCCGCTCCTGTTTTTGTAGTTTCAAGTTGAATGTCGGGAAAAATGTAAATGCAATTTTAGAACAAAAAAATGAACTTTTGAAACAGAAAGACAAGAAGCTACAGGAAATGCTGTGAATATGGTAAATCAACGCAGATAATATTTGGATATTTGGATAAATTAAGGAAAAATTAGCTTCACAACAATCCATTGAGCTCTGGATATGACACTGGATTAACAAGAATGAGATGGGATTTTAGATATATGTTTTGGGGAAAATAAGAATTCTCATTTCTCTTTTCACAAATTGTGAAGAATTACAGTGCAGGTAATTTTGTGCTTTACAAGAGCAGTAAAGGTAAAATAAATCTCAGACTGTGTTTTTAAAAGTGTGTGGTAGTGGAGAATTGTCTAGTTTATGTTTTATAGTAGAGATGAGCAAATGTAGATATTGAAAATTGACAATTGTGCTGTGTGCTGGTAGTGGTCAGGAGAACCGATGGTGTCTGCTTAGCAGCTGTGCTTTCTCTCAGACTGGACCAGGGCAGCTGTGGCTACTAAACACCATCAGTGGTAAGCTACTGTCGGTCAACAGTGATAAGTGAATGTGTGTGTGAATGGGAATTACAAGATTCTTTTGTAAAGCATCTTTGTTTCTCCTACGAAACATTGCATAAGTCTGAGGTTATTTCATAAAGTTCGTCATGCAGAAGGAGGAATCGATTTGTCTTGTTTTTAGAGTCAATCTGGCCTGACATTGTGAAGCAATCAAACCACAGTATTGTTTAGATGAGCTCCCAGATAACGTCTTTATTGACAATGTAAGCAAATGTAGTTTGCCACATCAGAGGATGAAACAGAGAACAGAAGAAAGACACTTGATGTTCAATAACAGATCATAAGGAAAACTAATGACATTCTTGCTGACTCTGAGTTCCAGTTTCTGCCTTCTGGCCTCAAACTTCCTAGTATAAAAAGTAACAGGAACAAGCTATCTTTTGTTCCTACAGCAATTTCTCTTTTTAATGCAGGATTGTTAGTGTTCATAGCAACTGTCGGTCAATAATTATGTACACTGCTCTACTCTTCCCATTATGTATTAATTGATATTTGATGTCTTTATTGGTATGTTTTGTTGTTTTATTTTTGTTTGTTTGTTTCTTTTTTTTTACTTTGATACTTTGTCTTTTAGTTTTTATAGATGCTCTAACATCACTTGTCCATTTGGGACAACATTCAGAATTATTGGGCAGAAACCTAGCATCAACCATAGTCAATCTCACTGAGCAGAAAAAGTGTAACACTCCTGAATAATATTTCTGACATCTGCACATTAATATACTTTTGGCTAAATCCATAGTTGCGATCACAGAATAAATGATCTCATTGTGCAAATGCATCAGTCAGAAGAAGGGTACAAAATGTTCATAGATCTGTATAAATACCATGACACAGTGTGACAGCATGTATCATTTGGTAGAGTTTGCAAATATGACCTAGTCAATATTTTGGATGTTGACAGAACCGTACCAAATGAGACTAAATGCTTTCGATTAAATATATTTTAATCAAATTAACTCAACTTCAGTTATAATTTAAATAACACATAACTTGTATTAAGAGTGGAGTTACTCATTAAAACATATTTTTAGTCACAGCCTTAAATTTTTGTAAGGATGTAGCAGAGATTAGATCTGTGACGCTGAGCCAAACTGATATATGAACATCTGAATCTTAGTTTGATTCTATGGGTTGTTTACTAGAAAAAAAGCAATACATTTGATATGCATTTGATATGCATTGTTACTTAGTCATTTTTGGTCCTGCAGCTTGAACACAATGAAAACTTTTTAAACCACATTTGATGCTACATTTCACTGTAACACCCCAAAAATTACTCTTAAGAAATGTCCCCTGTTTATGGTCCCTCCCAATAATGAAATTGGATTTACTCCCTTGTATGTTACAAAACCAGGGGTGGGCAGACTTTTCAGATCCATTTATGATTGTCAATGCAAAAGTCAAATGCAGGTTATTAAACTGACGAAAACTAATGTCAAGATCTTTTTCTGTTAAAATGTTATCCTATTTCAATGATTTTTAGTAGAATAACTTGCACAATTATGCTGAGGTATTATTTACAAAGAACAAGCATGTATCCTCTGCCTGCTGCAGTAAAGTTCTTCAAGTCGTCACTTTGGAGTTTTTCTGTATAACATATTTATAAGCAACAGAGAGATGTGTGAATTTTTTCTTAAATACATTTAAGTTACACAGTTGTAACTGAAACAATGGGACATATCTCACAAAACATCAGTGTGAATTATTACTTTTAAGGAGTTCATATGTAGTTGAACGACCGTTGTAGAAACCTTGTTAAGCCTCATGCTCTGGTGAGCTGCCAAGTTCCTGTCAAGCCTATAGTCTTTCAACTTAATCTACTCCTTTAAAACCACCTTAGGGTGGTGCAGAAGAAAGTTACTTGCTCAGATCAAAAACACAGAGTGGCAGTGTGTCTGTGTTTATGTGATCGGAAGCTTTACACCGTTGCTAAATCTACCCCATGGCAGCATGTACCTTCTGCCTGCTATCTCCGTCCCTCCTGTAGCCTGAGGCCATGAAAGCAGCCTTGGCTAACATTAGGTTGTATTTCCTAAGGCTCAGGGAAACACAGTACCACCTGTCCATCTTTAATAACCAAAACTGAATCTTTTTACCATCAGCCTTCATAGGCCTCTTCATAAACTTTTTTTAGAGGAAGCACCAAAGTCAGGCTGATGGGCAAACCTTTCTCAAGGCTTGGGTTGTGGTAGTGGGGGCTTCAGGAGACAACCAACCAACCAACGAACCATCAAACTCTCAGTCAACCGCAGTCAACCTGCTGCCCGTCTGCCATTGAGTCTCAACTCGTCTCCCTAATCTCCCCCTTCAGCTCAGGATGACAAACAGCTAATTAATTTCCCTGACGCCAGGAGAAGCAAAACTCAAGCTGGGGAGGAAGACCGCCTTTAGCAAAAACGAGGTGGAAGTGGAAAGATTAATTTATGAAACCAGCCTCTCTCTCCTGGTAGCATTTGCATGAAGAGTTCTGGCTGTGGACTTTAGTGTGAGGCCTATCCACCGTTTTCATTCACACACACACAAACATGCATGCACACGCACTTACACACACATACACACACCTATAATTCGTATGCACCTCCTTCTTTTTAATATTTTCTCAATTTTGGCCTTTGGCATTCTTCCTCTCCAATGACCTCATACATAGATATAAACCAATATACCTACCTTACACACATTAAAATTAAATACAACATATTCCTTGAAATGAAAAACTAAAATATTGGGAGGACAACGAATATTTATGTCTTTACCTCCCCGGGTTGCAAATCAACTCCATTTCAATGTACAAAGCAAAATTTGCCCTGAATCTTTAAACTTTTCTCGTTAGAAAAGCAGACTTGTCCAGTGAGGTGATTGATCTTTTTATGCCACTGCTGAACACGTTAATGTTCATTACATCACCTCACGGCTTCTTCCAGCACTCTTCTCTTATTGTGATGTATTAAATTCAGTTCTGCTGAAAAGGATAGCTCCATTTTCAGTCACATAAAACATGTCATTACTAGTTTCACAATCAAAATGATGAACAGAAAGGCTACCTTCGTAAATCAATCGACTCTTTGCTTTTAACGAGTACATACATCATAAAGCAATCTGAGGGCAATAATCGTTCATCATTATTGAGACAACAATGTTGCTTTGGGGACTTTGGAGCAGAGCAGAAATTACATTTCCTTCATGGTGGAGTGTTCACTTGGCTGAGAGGATAAAACACAAAAGGTAATTATTTCAGCTCACTATGGAAAGCACAAGCCTGATGTTCATGTTCTCTCAATTTATTTTATTTCCAATGTTACGGACAGAAGACATGATGTGTGAGTTTCCCAGAACTCTCAATGTTTTTATTAGACAAAAACAAACAAAAACATTCTTTTCAGATCACTTTCATTTGATTTTATTCATAGCAGATATAATTACATCCAAAGTCATCCTAAGAGGCTTAGTGACTCTATTTGTAATAGTTTTAGTCACATGGCGTTGTCCAGAGAGAACTTCTTTGTCCGGTGTTCCTCTGAAACAGAAGATTCTTTTACTGAATCTTTCTTTTCCACTGTTGCTTTGTGCTTGCTCAGTTCAGTGCATTGCTACAGATTGAGATGTTCTTTAAAAACATTTTTAGCAACTAGTTTTATAAGCTCACTTGGACTGTATTGTTCTATGACTAGAAAAGAATTTGAATTAGGTTCCTTATGGTTGTGTCCTGTTGCTTTGCCAGTGCCTGAAGGACGTATTCACATCCTTGAACATGTCACCGTTTTATTGCTTTTACAAATCTGACACGATCAGCAAAATGTGAAAAAAATAAACAAACAAAAAAACAAAAAACTTGTAATGTCAAAGTGAAAACTGATTTCTTTAAAATATTAGCAATTGATACAATCACATAGTGAGTGTGGACAGGCCTCATCTGGACGTTACAGCTTTCCTCCATTCTTCCTGCTAAACTGTTAAGGGCCTAAACTTTGGACTCTGTCAGTGGAGCTTGATTTTTTTGTCAGACATTATTTGCCTCATAGCATACTGTCATGACATGGTCACAGTTTTAATAAATATGGATGTTTTTGTCTTTGTAAAAGTTACATAATGCAGTTTTAAATAAAACATCACTGCCCTTCCCCCACCTGTTGCTGCACACTGTCAGTTAATTCACTTTTCCCTTGTTTGCTTAAAAGATAAATTAAACAGTTAGCAATTAACTATTGCCATGATGTGGAAGCTTAAAGAGCATCTCCATCACTGTTCTGAAGGTGCTTTTAAGGTAGAGGTGCTCAGGCAGGAACTGGCTGCAAATAGTCTGGCTAGTTAAGCACTCAGTAAACGGTTGTTGGACTTGTAGCAGGAAAACAAGAATATTTTGAGCTGCAGGCACTTGAAAACTGCCTACAGGTGTTTACGTCTGAGTTTTGTCTGTTTTAGCATTAAAATCCAAATAACAATAAATAAATGTGACAGAAAACATCATAAATGAAATCATATATAATTTCAAGAATAATTGTTCCTGTTTTAAATCAAAAGGATTATGTCGTGTTGTATGATTTTGCTTTAAATGCTGTGAATTGTTTGAGTTTTTACACAGAGGTATCAAGTTTTGAGATCATGCATCACAGAAATTGTAAAAAAAAAAAGTTTATCATAAGATATAAGCAAGTAGGTAAGTAAAATCTATTTATATAGCTGGGAAAATGTTGAAAATGTTCCTCTGTGTTGGAGGTTTCATCCCTTCAAATATAGGAAGAACCAGAGGAATCATTCCCAGCCCGTGTATGTGTGCGTGTGTGTGTGCGTGTGGGGACTGGGGGGTGTTTGCATGTGTGTATATGTGAGTCCTTTTTTGAGAGTGTAAGGTGAGAGGGTCACTATGGTCTTTGTTTTATTGCGCTCCAGCCTGCGACAGAGCCAGACTTTTAATTGTGGCCTCAGCAGTGGGAGGGGCCGTTGGGCCGCCCGCCACCCTGCTGCTGCTGAGCTGGGAAGCTGGGAGTCAGGGCAGAGCCTGATTTTCTCCCATGGGGATGCCGGGCCTCACCAAACTGTCACCTCTTCCTCCTGATGCAGCACACCTGAGGCTTGCAGCGCTGCAGCCACGCCCCCATATTTCCCTCCCCCCACCCCCACCCCTGCTCCCACACCGCCGCCTCGCACCCCTTGGCCCCCTCTGACATTATACAGCTCACAAAATCCGTCTATACACATCTGGTGATCAATAGGTTTGACTTGAAGCATATCGATGTTGGCATCGGCCTCATTGATCACATCCAGCCTGCATGGGTGGGTTTTCAAAGATAATTGGACTCAGGAACCTGCCTCCTTATGAGTGACAGTGGGCTGAAATGATAATCAACTGGATCCAGTCCAAGAACGATCCCAGCAGGGAAGGCTAGACTCGAGGCAGGCAGCAGGGTTTCCTATTTTAAAAAGGTTGTTTCAGTGAGGCTGCAGCCGGAGACAGATGTTCACAAATCATAAATACTGCATTTATGCTGATTGGACAGCTACAAAGATCCTTTCACGTGACAATATGTGCAAGAAGTTGAACACCAAGATTTTTCTTTTTGAAGACTCAAATCAGTCTGTTAAATAAAAATGATTTGATATGTCTATGAAGCAGGACATCTGTGTATCACTGAAGGAAATAGTGCTGGAAGTACATCTCTCCATTCCAGCACCCCCTCTGTCAGTGGCCTCTTAAATGAAGTGTCATGGAGATGATGTAAAGCTTTAATAATATCCCTGGCTGCTCATATTGATACTCATTATTACGCGGCCTAAGATAACCCTATTATGTTCCCATTAAGGCTAATAACACATACAACTAGCTCATTTGTTTCATTTAGCCCCTTTCCATATGGAAAATGAAATGGAATTGCCCTCCAACAAAATGAGACTGCCTGAATTATTTTTATTCAGGCATATTTTTAAGTCATGTCACAGACAGGAGAGCCGATTGAATATTGAAAGATCCCTGTTTAAGGTTTTGAACTGGCTAAAGAAATATCAGGAAGATTTATGATGCATTGTGTGTCAGGCGGTTCCTCGTCTCCCCTGACTAGAATTGCGAGCTGCTATCCAGCAGGTAGCCACGCAGCAGCAGCAGCACCAGAATAGCTCTGTGAGGTAGCAGTGCAGCCGGTGAACCGGGTGTGAACGACAGAGAGCCCAGGGCACAGGCCTACATATTCAGTGAGAAGAGGACTCACCCTGCTTTTGGAGGATGAAGGCTGCTAAAAATAAGCCAGAGGAGCAGGAATCACAGAGAGACAGAGAGAGAGAGGAGGAACTGCCATCAGCAGGCTGGACCGGGTTTTGCCCCTCGCTGATTTAAGCCAGAAAGCTCCCACATCTTCACTGCTGCCCCCGCTGCCCCTGCTGCCCCGTGTCTGAGCCCAAACCCCCTGTGAGACGCTGTGCCCCTGCGCTCAGGCTGTCAGGCCAGCACACCAGCTCGCTACCGAGAGGCATTATGCTAATGGGAGCGCCTCCTTCCCTCTCTCCCTCTCTCTACAGCCCTTCACCGCTCAGCGGATCGGCTTGCCTTAGGGCCCTGCTGCTTGTTTTGACAGAGCATCCCCTGATAGTTGGGATTAGTCCAGCTTGTTTGGCTAAACTAGGAGAAGGGGATCTTAGGCTACTTTGAGTTTTTGGAGCTCCGCTGGAGCCAGATGCCTCTTGCTTTTATCCCCACTAGGAGAGGGTCTGCTCCCCCCAAGGCCTGCCTACAGCCAAGGGCAGCCATAACCATCCAGGCAGTGTCAGGACCCATACGCTTGCACCTCAGAGATGCACTTCCACTCATGCACAACACCAGCATTCTTCACACCGTACCCAGAAGACAAAATATCCACAATACATAACTCTACCATGCATCATTCACAGAAATTTTGCAGGTCCATTTTATTTCATTTTACACCACTGTGTTGCCAACTTGTCCCACCCATCTTTGTTGTGGTCCCTTTAAATAAACCATTTTTTGTATGCATGTAATTACCAATGAGTCTGAGTTTATTTTTACATAGTTAAATATGTTCATATCCACATTCTATGTAGCTACTAATTTTGAAGACTTCAGTTTGTGTCTGACATCCAATAGTTTTGGTTCTGATCCTGGTTTGGACCAATTGATTTCTGATCAAAACTGAATCAATAATAGCTGATAATAAAAAAAAGTTATAATAAATTAATTCCTGCTGGTAAGTATTGTGCTTTGAAGGAATTTTCCATAGAAGAACAATAAGTTTTATTTATATAGCACTTTTTCAGCAACAAGGCAAAAACATAGTTCATAATCGATTCATAGTCTACTCGACTATGAGAAGAAACAACGTCTTATCCCAATCAGTACCTTTATGATCCTCCAGGGCCACTGTAGATGAGCTGTCTGAATGGCTGTGAATATGAGTTCTAGTGTCTCTTATGAATGATGTTTTTTTATTGAGAAATTCAGGAAAGTTTTTCAGAAAACTGGATGCTGGTGTTTTGTTTCTGGGAATGATTAAATGTTTTGGCCCTTAGTGTACAACAACCTAAACCAAGACGACTGCATCTGAAATGACTGTTTGTATTAATTGTGTCTCTAGTTAAATAATGTGATGACTTAAAAAATAGATTCCGATTTCTTTTTGGGTCCGTAATGAGATATGACCACAAACCTACGACAGTCCACCTCTGATTGATTGATCAGCTCTTGTGATGTCTGAGCATGTGCTGACTCAGCAAATAACAAAACGGGGACTGGCAAAGCAAAACACAGTACCATCAAGAACTTCTTGCTTAGATGGACCGAGATGCCACCTTTGGATTTGATAAATGGTTTTGTGCATTTAACAAATGTCTTCTGATTTTTTGTGTAATGTTTCTTTAGAAACTGGTTTGGTTCTTATTCACCTATTAGATGATTTTTTGTGTCCAATTCAGTTCTAGAGTTACATTGGTGATCTCTTTTTAAATATCAAACTAAAAGCATTTTCTTTAATCTCCAGAGAGAGACCAAGTAAAATTATGACCAATCTTAATTTTTTAACAGCTTAGATAATATTTCTAAAATTCTTTTTAAACTTACAAATCTCTTCCCTCTTAATTTTGAACATAGATGAACATAGAATCCATGTGACCATTTTCTGTGTTTTATTAACTTGATTATATTAGTAGGGAATGTACTTTTGTATGCTTTATGATTATAATCTGCTTATATTGAATTGGTTTTATTCTAAACTGATTGTTGACAGTCTTTTAATAGATTATGAGAGTAATTATTTATGTGCAATAGTCTAATCGAAATCGGCCATCGAGTCTCCTAACATGTATTACAAGAGAGTGGATGGAGTCCCAGTATGCTCTGTACATGAGGAAGTTCTGTTTTATGGCTACATTCCTACTCTGCATTAATGGAGACGTTGGGCTGCTGCTCCTTTGAGAGAACGTTGGACCGCTCTATTAAAGTGGCTGACCTGTGGTTGGCAGTTCAAACAGACGGTATGCACATTAACGTGACATTCTCAGCTTCAGCGTCAGAAGCAGGGGAACAGAATAAATAAGAGAAGGTGGGATAATCTTGCTTTCAGCAGCCATCCCCAACAGGAAGCCTGAGCTATATTTTATTCACTAATGTCAGGTGGGTTCAGGCAGACGCAGACTCGTCTTTAGACTGGCCCGCTGCTCTGTTTTCATCAAGGTCAGCTGGAAAGAAAATAGAACAATCCCCCTGTTGGATCGGCAACAAACACTTCTACAGAAGCAAACACAAAGAGAAAATACTTAAGAGGAGAGATGAGAAGAAAAGCAAGGGAAGGAATGGAGAAACATCCATGGATAATTGGAGAGGAAGAGACAAGAGCTATTATGGATAGAGTAAAGAAAGACTGAGCAAACTCAAACATGTAGAGAGGAAAATGGGAGCAAATTCAAACTGGAACTGGACTGGAAAAAGATAATGGCAAACAAGGACAGTATGATATGAATGAAAAAGGAGGGGACAGTGGAAGATAGGAACAAAACTGTGGAATAACTAAACAATCAGTAAAGGAGAAAGAAAAAGAAAAACTGGAGAGAAAAGGAAAAGTAGAAAGTTAAAAAAAGAGAAGTGTTGGAGGGGTCTCATGAGAGGCCGGGTCACAGAGGCCCAGAGGTGATGTCAGCCTATTAAACTTATTTCACAGGTTTCCTTAACGAAGCCTCTGGCATGTTAAAGGGCAGGAGGCATCCTGTTTCAGCCTTTTCTTCCCCTCCTCTTTAAAGCAGAGCGAGTGTGGCACTTATCGACAGCTACTGACAAACAGGCATGAAGGAGGGCAGCTGCCGGGGCGCTTCTCTCAGGATCTACCACACGAGGTGGTATTTCAGAGCTGAGCAATGCTCAGACCACAGCCGAATGTAGCCCTGTCTGCTAGCCTGTCTGCTAGCTCTGTCTGCTAACTTTGCCTGCTAGCCTGTCTGCTAGCCCTGTAGCTAACCTCTCCGCTATCCTGTCCAGTAGCCTGTCCATTAGCCTGTCCGCTAGCCTGTCCATTAAGCCTGTCTGCTAGCCTGTCCATTAGCCTGTTCGCTAGCCTGTCCATTAGCCTCTCCGCTATCCTGTCCAGTAGCCTGTCCATTAGCCTGTCCGCTAGCCTGTCCATTAAGCCTGTCTGCTAGCCTGTCCATTAGCCTGTTTGCTAGCCTGTCCATTAGCCTCTCCGCTATCCTGTCCAGTAGCCTGTCCATTAGCCTGTCCGCTAGCCTGTCTATTAAGCCTGTCTGCTAGCCTGTCCATTAGCCTGTTCACTAGCCTGTCCATTAGCCTCTCTGCTATCCTGTCCAGTAGCCTGTCCATTAGCCTGTCCACTAGCCTGTCCAGTAGCCTGTTCACTAGCCTGTCCATTAGCCTCTCTGCTATCCTGTCCAGTAGCCTGTCCACTAGCTTGTAGCTAGTCTTTCCACTATGTCTGCCAGAAATCTGATGTTTAAAAATCAGTGCAGCAAATCAGGTCCTCCAGCCCTGTGGAATTACTGATGTGTTGGGAAGGAGGGTTTCAGGAATGCATCATGAGACGTAAAATGTTTTTAAGTCAATTCCGAGTGGTTTTAAATGCTGATTGCTGAGGACATGAGGATCTCCTGCAGCAGTCTGTATTACAATGAGTCTGAAGACACCACTGACTGAAGACACTGTGTTGTTGTAAAGCAGTTGCGCAGGGTTTCCCATAATTTTCTTTATCTGATGAAGACCCTATGACTTGTGGTAAACAGCAAGCAAGATTTTTTGTGACTTTCCTCCAAAAGTGACTTCTGTTTCTGCTTTCCTTCCATAAAGGCCAAAAAAGTATAGAGCATCCCTTAATTTGTCCCGTTGACAGATTTTTCCACCTGTGTTACTGTGGTTCTTCTTGGCTGCTTCTCTAATTAAAGCCCCTGTTGCTTGTTCTGTAAGTTTGGGTGAACAACCACATCTTGGTATGTATGAATTGATGTGTAATAGTTTTTCCATCTTCAGATGATGGATTAAGCTTGTTTGCCACACTTACAATTCCATTTTATTTGTGATCAGAAAAAAATGAAAACTACCTGTAGTTTACACACCGGACACAATATGACACGTATTCAGACAGAGCAAAAATAAAGAACATGCTCACATCATTGTCTAAACCAGTGTTTCTCAACCCTGGTCCCTGCTCTGCATGTTTTAGATGTGCCTCTATTCCAGAACAGCTGATTCAAATGATTGCATGACCATCAAGTACTGCAGAAGCCTGTTAATCACCCAGAGATACAATTCAGGTGTGTGACAGAAGGGAAATACCTAAAACATGCAGGACAGTGGGGCAGTGAGGGCCAGGGTTGAGAAACACTGGTCTAAACTAATTGTCAAGAGGAAAAAGGAGAGTAGTTATAGTTTTTCACAAAGTAAATGCTAATAAAGCTCAGCTGAGGTATAAGGTTATTCACTTCTTTACTTCAGTTATTTGTGTGTTTCTTCTCATTCCCAAACATGAACCCAATCTGCTGAACCTTCCTGTCTGTTATCTGCAGCTGGCATGCTGTAGCCGTGTTAGCAGTCCCAGCAGCATATGTTACCAGGTGTTTTCTCCCTCCACACGCAATCCTTCATCAAGGTAAACCAACTACAGACAAATTAATTAGGAGAATATCAATTCAACAGAGCCAGAACCAGAAGTTGGAGATGTGGCATATCAAAGTAAAGCGACCGATTTCTTGGCTCATGCCGTCCTTTTAATAATAATATTACTATAGATTTCGGATTTTCCGGATCCAGTCCAGCAGATTTTTTTAAATGTCAAAGTCCAAATGGATGTGGCTGATCAAATATTTCAGATGGTTTTGTTAACAGTATATAATTTGGTTGTTTAAATTAAATAAGGTTTAGAGAAGGGCTAACAGGAGTGTAACAGAAACAGAGGGACTGGAAGACTGGCAGGGTTCATGTCTTTATTGTTCTTTTTATGAATATCTAAGAGTGCTGTGAGGGACATGATAAGATCTATCTATCTATCTATCTATCTATCTATCTATCTATCTATCTATCTATCTATCTATCTATCTATCTATCTATCTATCTATCTATCTATCTATCTATCTATCTATCTATCTATCTACTATCTACTATCCTACTACTATCTACTACTACTACTACCTATCTACTACTACCTACCTACCTACCTACCTAGTTAAATTAAGACAAATAATAAGTTAAACAGCAAAACAATAAAATGATAAATACCTTGTACTTGTTTAGCTGTTTATTAACTCAAGAGTTAATAAACCCCAAAGTTCTTCACACTATATTCAGTCATTCATCATTCACACACACACTCACACAAGCTGGTAGTGGTGAGCTACTGTTAGTAGCCACAGCTCCATGCCATCCGTTGATGCTGTTTACAACCATCGTTCGGAACTCAGCGACATGGAGCTGCATGGAGTGTTTACTGATTGCCGCTGCCACTAGTCTAGTGGAACTCAGTGGGGTAAGGGTGCTCTGTGGAACCTGGAGACTGAAACTCCTAGGCTGAGCTTTGGATAGATAGGCAGCCACATGATATTCAGTGGGTGAAACATGACTACATGAGTCAAAACAACACTCTGGTTATGTGTTTGTAGAGGGAAAAAAACATTACAACATGATATTTGCATAATACTCTCCCTTAACTAATTTTGTCAGACCAGAAATATGCTATTGCCTTAGAAGGAGATTTCACACAAGATGCTAAACGTCACATTCTCTAAATATTGAATAGATTTCTTGAAGGCAACACTGAAAGAAAATGAGCATGATTAAACATGAAGCATAGAAGATATCAATGCTTTCTGTGACAAGTGATCGATTTTTTTTCGAAATACATTCCCCGTCCACTCAGAGTTACAGGCACTATTTGTCTGCCAGTTGAAAGTAAGCACATCACCCTTGTCATTGTTTTGCCAGGGTAGATATAATCTTCATACAGATTTGAGGACTCACTGGGATCATCACACACAGACACACATATATGCACATGCCACACCACTGCACACGCACAACAACACACACACACACACACACGACACACACACACGACCAACACAAACCCAAACCCCACACGCACACACACACACACACACACACACACACACACACACACACACACACACACACTACACACGCACACACACACATAACACACCACAACACACACCCCCCCCACACACCCACAACACAACACACACACACACACACACACACCACACACACACACACACGCATACACACGGCCAGGAGGACTGGCTTTGTGCGCTGCACTCACTGCCAGTCTCTCAGCTCTTAGCTAAATGGATCCCAGCACCATCCCTTAGACACCAGTGACCTTCAGTCATTTTACAGGCAGTATGATAGGAACATGATATCAACACCTGAACAAAGCGCAGTGTAAAGCGCCACATCAAGCTGCTGTTTATTCATAGCGCAGTTGGCTGGGTCTGTCATCTAGAGGTCAGACATTTGAATACTCCCCCATTATGGGTGACCGTCATCCCTTTGCCTTCCAGTTAAAACGGTCCTGCATCAGCCACTTCAAAAGAGCCCAGCTTCAAACATCACGCTTCCAGTGTGACAAACGTGCTTCACAGCAACGACTCTGACAAAATATGCTGCAGCTGCTGAACGCAAAGGATAAAACGTGCAAAAAAATCAAAACTGCGCAGTGCCCATGTCAAAGAGGAGACACGGGGAGGCAGGGAACAAGAGGGGGAGAGAAGACGAAGGAAAGACAGAGAGATGAAGGAGATGCAGACAGGAGAGACAGAAGATACCAAACAGGCTTTGTTTTCATTACCGGCCAAGGAAAGGCGGGGGAAACCAGAGGCTTTAGCTCGTTAGGGTATCGTTTTGGATCAGACACTGTATTTACATATGAGATTAAACTGGTGAGATCTGAGCTGTGAAGGCCCACCTAACTAGAGGGAGCCACATTTTGAGCCAGTAAAGCCGTTTATTGTAATTTATCAGAAATTGGGACATATAGGCGCTCAGAGTTTTAAAGCTACCTAGTGCACACATAGAAACTGCAAGTCAGCTAACAAACAAATCACTCAGCATTATGAAGCAAATCCTTTGAAAACACCACAAGACAGAGGATTGGGCTCATTTCTGCTGCTCCTCCCCATGCTAGCCAATCAGAGGCTCCAGCAGGTCAAAGTTCAATATAGGAGGTGGTTGGAGTTCAATAAAGAGTGGGGTTGTCAGTAACAACACCCACTCTTTTCATCTTGTCTTTTTTTCTGCATCCTTTCTACTCTTCTTATTGACAGGTAGAATTAAAGGCTCACCCGATCCAAAACGGCCAGCCACCATGTCCCCTTTAAAAAATAAAACCAAATCAAATTAGGTATAGAGGATATGAAGATATGCTGAATCCGAGTACCACTAGTTGGTTCCTTGATGAAGGAACCAACTAGTTCCTTCAGCAAGGAATGTTTCACTAACAGCTACTACGTTGTATGTTTGCACATACTGACCTACATGGGATCTTCAGCATAAGAGGTTGAACATCTTATGTTGAACAAATTCTTGGGCTGAAGATGTTCAACGTAGGAGCATCTTCATATGGTGAAGAAGATCTTCAAGTTATAAATATTTTCTTGAACATTTTGTGTTCAATGTGGGATGTTCTTCATCTTATGTTGAACGTAGGTTAGGAAGGATAGAATAGTCTTCATCTCACGTTGAAGAAGTTTATCATGAAAACATCTTTATAAGATGAAGAACATCTCCATCTCATGAGAATGTTCTTCATCTTACGTTCAACGTGGGGTGGTAAGGATAGGATGATCTTCAGCTTATGTTGAAGATGTTCAACATAAAAACATTTTATAAGTTCAACACGTTATGCTGAACAGAAGATGTTCTTCATCCTGTGTTGAGAATACTCAGCAAAAGAACATCTTCATGAGATGAACATTGTTTCATGAAGATGTTCTTCTTATGTTCAAAACCTTATATTGAGGGGAAGATGCTCTTCATCTTATGTTGAACATTTCATATAAATATGAGACACAACACAAGAGCTATGTTAAATTGTTCACAAAATCAGGCTAATTTTTTTAAATGTTTTTTATGACCCGTAGGACAAGGGGAATAAACTGAATGTTAAGACATCACAAGGGTTAATTCATCTTCTGGACATGGAAAGAAGACAGACCAAATGCAGACAGACCAAGTCATGTCTGACCACATACAGTTAAAGGGGATGCAAGTAGGGAATTATCCAGGGAAGCAGACAAGAGACTCATGGTGCATCTGAAGGAGTTACAAATGAATCTTTTTAGCCAACATGCAAAGGTAAAAGTTATTTAAAACTTTTCATGTACATTATGCCTAGTGTAAAACACTGTGATGGCAGCATAAACCTGTGGTGCTTATATCTGTAAAGATGGGGCTAACAGGTTTTTCAAAGGGTTTGATTGGTTTGACACAGTGCAGTGTGAAAGTAAATTGCAGCAGCTCAACAGCAGAGAAGGAAAATGTTTTGAAAAATCCTAGAGGTTGTAGACAACTACTACTAATGGTTTGTAGTCTGGTAAAGAACTACAAACCATTTCTCCTTCTAGAATTACACTTTTCCTTTTGTTTTGGTTGTATTTACCCAGAATGCCCTACGCTACAGCCTGTTTCCTGCTTTGGGAGCGGTTTCTGGTTCTCTTACAGCTTTATAATGCATTTGAACCCCAACAGAGTTCACTTCAATCAAACTAAGATAGAGGCTTTCAGGCAGACCAGAGTTCACTTTTTTGCTCCACATTAGAGTTCAATCCCACATTCACACCTCTGCAAGAGAACCGGATAGTCTGGACAAACTTTAGTTCAATTAAAGCGGACTAAACAGGACGGGTGTGAACGAACTGTTAATGACTGATCACATGAACAAACTTATTCACAAGTGACTTTAATTGCATTTCTTACTTATTGGAAACATTTAATGTGAAATTACTTTTTTGACATTATCGGAATATTGACACAGTTTTGTTTAAATCTGTAGTGGAAATGCAGCAACAGACAGTAAAATAACTGTGATTTTTAAAGTGAATATATTTCTGTCCCATTTGCTTGACTACTTCTTAGAATGAAGGCACACTGCAAAAAGTGCATCCAGCATGTATTGCAATAAGAATGGATATGAATGGAGCTAACAACCCGGATCACTAGGCGCTGGGATTTGAAACATATGTCATATTGTTGCACATCAGTGATAAAAACTAATAACAGTATTCCCTGACTGCACTGTATGAGTGAGAAGCAGACACAAAGCCCTGGCAGAAAAGGCTCCCCTGCCGCCCCTCGTCCCACAATGTCAGATACATCAGCAATGCTAATGCCTGTGCAGCATCCTGAACCACTGAAAAGACAACCATTTAGGCTTTAAAAGACACACATAAAGAAAAAGGAAAGGACGAGATGAAAAGAGAAGGAAAATGATGGAAAACATGAAAGGGATAGAGGAGGAAAGACTGAAGACAGGCTTGGGTTGATTTGGGGGAGTCTGGCGGAGGGGTGGGGGGGCAAAAGAGGAAGTTAATTACATATTCTGAACCTGGCCGATACAGTCCTGGGGGATCTGCCTCCGCACCTCAGGATCTGTAAATAATTGACAGATAATATTAATTGGCTTTGGATTAGTGAGCAAGCTCAGTATCACACATT
Source organism: Poecilia picta (assembly GCA_033032245.1). NCBI lineage: Eukaryota > Metazoa > Chordata > Actinopteri > Cyprinodontiformes > Poeciliidae > Poecilia > Poecilia picta. The sequence continues at coordinate 2,720,261 of CM065361.1, forward strand.
AATATTTGATCAGAGGATGATAGGGACCCTGGCAGGGGATCCGAAGGGGCAGCTGAGGCTGTTTTGTTGATTAGGCCAGAGAAGGGAGGAGAAGGAGGCAAGTGGTATGGAGGTAGCAGCAACAACAGCAGCTCAACATACACAAACAGAGACACACAGATGGCAACACACAGGCTTGGTTTGATGCTCCCTTTAGCTCCAGGCAGCAGAACCTCCTACTGGCAGCAAACTGCCTGCTTCTTGCTTCCGCATAAAGAATAAAAAGAAAAAAAAAGAAAAAGAACGAAACCGGGGATGACTTCCAGAGTTATTTTGGTAGCTGTTCTTTCTTATTTGAAATTGTGTGTGTGGCCTGTCAGTTGCAATGCTTTTCTGCCAAGTTACTGGGCCACTATTGGTCAGTTAGAAATTGTATGCAGCCATGTTTTTTTGAGATTAATGCTTCATAATGTCAGTGCTGAATCACAGTTAGTAGCAAAAAGAAACAGATGCTGAGATTTATTAATATGATTTAATGGATGTGGTTCATGATAAAGAACGATTCATTTTACATATTTACAGTCAGGTGCACCTGCAGGATGTTATCAGAGGTTACACTCACAAAACTTTCTCTGGACCTGACCCACACTAGCCATTGCAATTCCACTCAAAAAAGGTTCTCGCTTCCAGCTCAGTCTGGGCTCTCTGACTTCAATTGTCTCCTGTCAATTCTTTACCGGGCCAATCGGAGAACAGAAGGAGAAGTAATGGACAATCATGTTGAGTTTCTGTGTTGTTTTAGGATTGTAGCCTGTCTGTAGTTTTAGCAATGGCAGTGGAATAAGTGAAGAAAGCCATTCAGTCCATGTTGGTCACGTTTCCAAATATTAAATTAACATCAATAGTTGCATTGTTCAGCTCGGCTCTTGTCTCTTCATAGTGGAGGATGCTTGTTTGCAGCCTAAGAAACATCTGGTAAGCTTCTTAGTGTCTAACTGGCGCATTACATATGTCATGATCAAACATTATCACTTGGGTAAAATTTAAAACCACAACACACTTCACGTCTTCGGGGAGTATTTGTATCTCAGTAGCCGAGAGCCCAAACCTTCTGGATGAAGCAAAAATTGTAAGACAAGTGGCTGGTTTTTACCAGGCTGGGCAAACACATCCCCAGAACACACCATGCGAGTGGCGCATAACCCACATAAACATGTCACAGGAAGACGGTTGCCATGAGTCACAAAAACTAGGGATCTGATCCACACAAGGCCCAACACAACACACACACACACATAAACATACACTTATATGCCTGCATAGCTGACTTGTTTTTCTCTTTTTAATAAATTGTACCAAACAATGAGGACAGGAGATGAATGCCTTTCCATGTGATCCAAATGAGAAGATGGAGATTCCCAGGTTCAGGTGGTGAGTCTGAGACTTTTACACCAGGGAAAGGTGAAGTTACAATCTTTACTTGATTTCTACTTTTTTTTTTAAAAAAATGTTTTGACTAGATTTTGCTGTTAAACTCTCCCACAGTTTTACCATGACTCTCAGAAAAAGCACGGCAGATGTCACGGTCATTCAACATGGGAAACAACAGGGGCGTCCTGTCAGATCTTCAGTTCCCAACACCATTAAGATAAGTAACTTGGTAAAAGCTTGTTAAACCTTGTAAAAGCGAATTAAGGGTCAGTGTGACCCCACCAGGACAGCACGCAGGGTAAAAAGCTGAGAAGGAGTCCACTAAACCCCTCTTAGATAATATGAAAAATAATATTTTGCTACTTTTCCTTTCTTTTTGATTTTCTATGAAAACAGTGAAATGATTGCAGGGATCTTCCTGATTTTCTCCCTGTCAACTGTGAGACAGGAGGGGAGAGGAAGAGAAGTTTTTTTCAGAGATCGGGAGATTAGCATCACAGAGAAAATGTTGAAACAGAGACTGAAATAAACTGTACAGACAAAAAGTACAGAAGCTCAAATGTGAATCATGTTATACATATTAACAGGGTTGGTTGGTTGGTTGGTTGGTTTGGTTGGTTGGTTGGTTGGATGGATGGAAGGATGGAAGGATGGGTGGTGGTGGGTGGATAGATAGATAGATAGATAGATAGATGTAGATAGATAGATAGATAGATAGATAGATAGATTAGATAGATAGATAGATAGATAGATAGATAATGATAGATAGATAGATAGATAGATAGATAGATAGATAGAATAGATAGATAGATAGATAGATAATAGATAGATAGAGATAGATATCATAAGGGGTTGCAGGTTCCAGCATCACAAGCTGGATAAAACAAACACAGATTTACGCAGCAAAACAAGCCAGCAGACATACACCCACAATTAAACTCATGGAGGCTAATTAAAGTGTTACTGGAAGCACGCAGCTAGAGTGTGACAACATAATGAAAGACTGTTGGGGGAGGGGAGATGCATGAACATCCCTTCAACAACACACCCACCCTTTCCCTTCTTTCAGGAAAAAATGCCACTTATTCTATTCTCACCTCCTTTCTCTCATCTACCATATGCTGCCATTTGTTTAGTCAAATCCTCTTTAGGCAGTGCAGATCTATGGCTCCAGCAGGGTGCCTTGCTGCAACTCGGGCTGCACTTCATTGACACATCGGCAGTTCATATCCCTCATGGCCTGTGTCACTGGGCAAGCTAGAAGAGTCTCCTGGGAGCAGCTTTTTATTGCTTTTCTACATCATTTGTCTGGCCATTACTGCGGGTGTCCCCCGGACCAGGGGAATAATCACAATATTTCAATTTAAAGACACCAGGCCTGAGAGGGGACTGGGCCTGTTTCGTTAGGAAATAGTTTTATATGTTGTTGTCAAGATCAAACTGATTTATGACGTTTATAACATATAACATTAGTTGGACACTTTGATCAGGGCTAATTACCCATAATTTGGTCATTTTCCTTGAATAAAATTCATTCTCGACTGACATGATAATGTCCAAAATACAATGACATCCTACCCCCTGTTTGGACCTTGTGATCATTCATCAAATTTGGCAGTCTGAGCTTTTTGAATTATACATAGTACATTATCATCATACTGCAGACCCATTCTGCTCTAACTCTGTGAACTCCAACAGCAACAAAATGGCATGTATGGTTCTAATCATCGCATCTGACTTCAGGATTTCTCTGTAAACACAGTGAGGTGTCAGTCATTCTCATATGTGACTTATATTACAGTTTTGGGCAAAGCATCCTGATTTTCATCAAGTGTAAACACCAGATGACTGATCCTCTGCCTACAGTCATGGCCAAAAGTTTTGAGAATGACACAAATATTATATTTTCACATGATCTGCTGCCCTCTGGTTTTCATGTGTGTATGTCAGATGTTTTCATCACATACAGAAAGACAATTGAAATCATATTATGAGTAGCAAAAGCTTTTATTGACAGTTAGAATGAGTTAATGCAGCAAGTCAATATTTGCAGTGTTGACCCCTCTTCTTCAGGACCTCTGCAATTCTCCCTGGCATGCTCTCAATTAACTTCAGGACCAAATCCTGACTGATAGCTGTCCATTCTTGCACAATCAATGCATTGCATTTTGTCAGAATTCCTAAGTTTTTGTTTGTCCACCCGTCTCTTGAGGATTGACCACAAGTTTTCAATGGAATTAAGATATGGCGAGTTTCCAGGCCATGGACCCAAAATCTCTCTGTTTGGTTCCCTGAACCCTGAACCAGTTAGTTATCACCTTTGCTTTATGGCAAGCTGCTCCAATCATGCTGGAAAAGGCATTGTTCATCACCAAACTGCTCTTGGACGGTTGGGAGAAGTTGCTCTCGGAGGACATTCTGGTACCATTCTTTATTCATGGCTGTGTTTTTAGGCAAGACTGTGAGAGAGCCGACTCCCTTGGCTGAGAAGCAACCCCACACATGAATGGTTTCAGGATGCTTTACAGTTGGCATGAGACAAGACTGGTGGTAGCGCTCACCTCGTCTTCTCCAAACAAGCTGTTTTCCAGATGTCCCAAACAATCGGAAAGGGGATTCATCAGAGAAAATGACTTTACCCCAGTCCTCAGCAGTCCACTCCTTGTACCTTTTGCAGAATATCAGTCTGTCCCTGATGTTTTTCCTGGAGAGAAGTGGCTTCTTTGCTGCCCTCCTTGGGACCAGGTCTTGCTCCAGAAGTCTCCGCCTCACAGTGTGTGCAGGTGCACTCACCCCTGCCTACTGCCATTCCTGGTCAAGCTCTGCACTGCTAGTAGCCCGATCCCGCAGCTGAAACACTTTTAAGAGATGGTCCTGGTGCTTGCTGGTTTTTCTTGAGCGCCCTGGAGCCTTTTTGGCAACAATGGAACTTCTTTCCTTGAAGTTCGTGATGATGCGATAGATTGTTGACTGAGGTGCAATCTTTCTAGCTGTGATACTCTTCCCTGTTAGGCCATTTTTGTGCAGTGCAATGATGACTGCATATGTTTCTCTAAATAAACACATATTCACAGAAGAGAAACAATGATGCCAAGCACCAGCCTCTTTTTAAAGTGTCCAGTGGTGTCATTCTTACTTAATCATGAAAGATTGATCTCCAGCCCTGTCCTCATCAACACCCACACCTGTGTTAATGGAGCAATCACTGAAATGATGTTAGATGGTCCTTTTAAGGCAGGGCTGCAATGAAGTTTAAATGTGTTTTGGGAGATAAAGTTCATTTTCTAGGCAAATATTGACTTTGCAGTTAATTGCTGTTAAGCTGATCACTCTTTATAACATTCTGGAGTATATGCAAATTGCCATTATAAAAACTGAAGCAGCAGACTTTGTAAAAAATAACATTTGAATCATTCTCAAAACATTTGGCCATGATTGCACACCTGGCAGACTGCATGTCCAGCTATTGGACTGAACAAGGTTGGCTTCCACTTTTCAGGACACATTGTGTTCACCTCAAAATGTAAATCTTTACAAAAACTATAACTTTGAGGCAGATGTTATTTCATTAGCTTGCTTTCACAGCTGCATCACTGATTTGTCTAACAGACTGCTGTTTCCTCAAACCTTCCACCAGTTGTTTGATGGAACTCACAGTGATGTAGAAGTGTCACACTGAGAACAGTAGTTTTTCATTAAACTGTGTTTTCAGATACAGCACCTTGCAAGAGTATTCATAGCCCTTGAACTTTTCACACATTGGAAACACAACCGTCAAGGCCTGTTTATGACGTATTAGTAGACAGGCCAACATGAGATAGTGATAATCCTGCTTCAGTATACAAGATTATAAAATGGAAATATTATACAGCTATCAACAGTAACTGCCATTTTACCCAATTACTAGAGACGGAAACTCTGAAATGACATGAAATTAATAGTAATCTGTGAGAAATATTTATTATTAAAAGCTTTTGTGTACACAAGATGATGACACAGTAGTTAAGTGTCACTGACACTTTAAAGTTCATGTGGCTAAAAGAGTGCTGTACTAACATTGCTCTGTTTTTGCGGTTATGCATTTTATTAATGTTATTATATCACCAGTAAATATCTGCTCACCTTGCATAATAATAATCCTGTCGGTGACAAAACTTACAGGTTGCCATATGTTTTTGGTTTCTCCAAGTTTAAAATGATTCATTCTTTTAAAAAGCTGATTTAATCATTTTCTCCAGTCAGGCTGCAGGTGCTTGCCAGCTCAGATGTGCTCTTTTAAGTCAAAGGTCTGTTGCATCCAACATGATTTTGCAGTCATAACAATAGGATTGTACTTGATAGTGGGATGTAGCTGCGATGTGATCTCTTATATTACTTTAATAAACATTCATCTAATTGTGAGTCTGCAAGGCAATAAGAGGGAATTAAGTTTTTCTTAGTTGGACAGAAACAATAGTCTTCTTGAGCTTGCATCAACCCATTTTGTATAACAAGACCAAAACTGAGGCATAACAATCTGAGACCAGAAAAAGACAGCTTAAGACCGGCCTCAGGACCTCCCTGGAATACACAGAAGGTTTAACTTGTTGGTACACCTCTGTTTGTGATAATAAAGGTCACTGTGGCCACTGAAATTACTTGAAACTGACAGAAATAATGATAAATAAAATTGTACGAAAAATTAACCAATTCAAAATCAATCACTGATTATGAATTGTGGTTCAACAGAATCATTGTGAGAAAAAAACAACTAATTAAACAGAATGGGACGAAAAATTATGGCACATGCAACATGACATTTTGTTGTTCCACCTACTGAGGCAGTCACTGCAATCAAACAAATTCTGTCAGAGAGATTTCCTCACCTTTCCACAGGTGTTCTGGACCACTCCTCATGCTCAAGCTGCTCCAGGTATCTCCAGTTGAAGGGTGCCTTCTCCAGATATTTCAACTCCTTCCACAAACTTTCAACAGGATTTAGATCAGGACTGATAGCAGGACTGTTCAGATCACTCCAGTGGTTTTCTCCTAGTCATTCTTTGATGTTTTTAGTTGTGTTTTGTCTCATTATCCTGCTGGAAGACCTGTGACCTGATACTTAGACCAACTTTTTCGAATGTAGGCAGCATGTTTCAAAACAAATGTCAAGTAAGAAAGGATGAAGGGTTAAGTTGACCTTGAGCCACTATTGCAGGAAAAAGCAGTGCTGTCACTGTTGTCCTCTGAGCTAGTATATTAATTAATCTCAGGCCATTCCTTTTAGATCTGTGATCATAAGAGACAGAGTTTAGGTGTATGCTGGAAATGCCATTTCAGTTTAAAAATTCCTGATTGCTTTTAGATTGACTTGTACATGTCATCGATCACATTAAAGGTAGAAAAAGTTCTGAAATGGCTTATCTTGGTCTCACTTTTATAAATCTGAGATTTATATCATCTGTCCATCGGGTTCTGGGCTGGCACAGGGAGCCATTAACCAGTCAGATGTACCAAAAAAGTCCAGAAGTGTTCTTCATCAGATACCTTACCCAGAATGTTAGAGTCTGAAGACATTCACAATTTAATGTGACTGGCTTCAGAAGCTGCCTCCTGCCTCCGGAGAACCATAATCTTCCTTACATGAAGATCATGCAACAATCTTCTTTCCACGATCTCATGTCCAGCTGAGGCTGACCCGGTAAAGTCAGAGCCTTGCTTTTCAGCTCAGTGCTTTCTTCACACAACAGACTAATGCAGCAATGGTGTCGCTAGAAATAAGGAAGTGAGTCTATCTGTTCATCTCGTAGTCAGTCGGATCAGAATTCAAATGGAAAAAGCCAAGACAGTGACCCCTCACCCAGAGGAAGCAATCTACCTTTCGGTGGGTGCTGATCTTGAAGGTGATTTTGCATGGCTTGCATTATATCTGTTGTGGTACATGTATTACTCTAAGAGCTTGTTCTTTAAACACCATTATCACTCACTTGTCTTAGATGTACGTTAACAAAGGTAAATCAGTTCACTTCAAGGTATGTTCCTATTGGGATACAGAAAATAAAAGAGTGTGTTTGGCAGTATTAACCACTTGTCATGCTGTGATTAGTAGCTACTGGATGTAAAGAGATTCACTTGCCATATTACCCAAATTCCTCCACTCTTTAGCAGGTTAGTAAAGGCACTAAAAATAGAAGAAATTGGACATTTTACAAATATGGCAAAGATTTACATTAATCAAGTTGCAAAATCCTTAAATAATGTCTTGCCATTATTTAAGGATTTAAGGAAAAGAGAAAGTCTGAATGCAAACAAGAAACCCTGATTTGATTATAGATAGTCTGCTTCAGAAAGGGTTGCTGTGGACTTATGCATGGACCCCATAATCCTATTGCTGCATTTCATGGGGTTTTAGCCAAATAAGCTTTTCTCAAGCTTCTAACCCCTCACATACTTCACTTGGTAAAATGGCAACTAGAGGGAAAAATATTGGACCAAGGCGGCCTCCTGAGCAAAGGGCCCGGTGCTTTATGGTCAGGAAGTTTTATCTCCTAAATGTTGACTACTGTCACATTTCTTTACTTGCCCTTTGTTTCAGGAGCAAAAAATATATATTTTTTAATTGAATCCATTTTGATGTAACCAAATACTGTGTTGTTGATAGTAGTGAAAGCAGAGAACACAATCCCTTGCAGCTGAACATAATAAGTTCCTAATTCTGCCTGAAGAGCTTATATATAAATATGTGCCTTTTAGAAATTATGTGTAAAATTTTTGTTTGTTAGTGTCTGACTGGTCTTTCAGCCAAACTGCTTGACCATCATTAAAACGAACAATGAATGGATTCCATGAAGCTGTGGAAAGTGGTGTTCTGACTATTTGAGACCCAAAATAAACATTTTGGCAAACAAGCAAAAACCTCCTTATACCATCCCCACTGTGAAACATGGCGCTATAATGTCTTGAGGTTGGTTCACTACAGCAATGACAAGAAAATTGGTCCATTGACTGAAAGATGGATGGAGCTAAGAATCCTGCTGAAAAATGCCTTATATCTCCAGATTGTTATTAAGCTCTGCCATGTGCAACTTTCATTACAAACATTTAAACTTATGGACCAATCATACAAAGATGTACAGTAATAACAAAGTATTAAGATAACAGTTTGCATTGGATCTTCAGAGTGATGTGACTCCCCAACCTGAAAAAACACAGGGAGACAGGAGTTCAATTTAAAAGAAACAACTGATCCATTCACAATGGGACATGAATGAACACCAAAGAACCTCACCAGGCAGGCTTTCTACAGAATCAAATGTGAAGTCACAAAGCTAATAGGAACTGGTTCCACTGGGAGGGAATCTGATAAATGAAATTCCTGCTTCCCATTCTACTGACACTCTAGGAACCACAATTAATTAAATTTTGAATGTATTATCAGGCTTATGATGGAAATTATCCAGAATTTTCCACATTCAAAGGACGCTGCATTAAATACACCAGATTTGAGGTTTGAGCCCTCCTTTACCTTCAGAACTTCCTCAATCGTTCATGACAGAGAGGGAACACTTCAGAATTGATAAGTACACTGGGGTCATAAATAGATGGACATGGTCAACAGCAATACACTGAATAATACTGGGTTGGTACTGAGATAAAAAGTGTGCCAAGAAAATATCCCCCATACCAAAACACCAGCAGCAGCCTGAACCATTGAAACAGGGCAGGATGGAAAGAATGCCAAATTCTGACCCCACCATCTGGGTGTCACAGCTAAAACTAAGATTCATCAGAACAGATACTGTTTGCCAATCTGTTATTGTCCAATCTGGGATACCCTGTGTGAACAATAGCCACAGTTTTCTGTTCTCATTTGATACAAGTAGGACCAGGTGTGGTATTCAGCTGTTGCAGCCCATCTGCTTCAAGGTTGAAGATTGTATTCTGCACATATTGGGTGAAATGGGAGAGCTGTTCTTGATTTGCTATAATCTCAAACCAATTCTATCCAATTGTAAATAATTATGTAAATTAAAGTATTTCAAGCTATTATTTTTGTACAATTTGAATAATTTTTCCCATGATCATGTCGGACTGACCCAGAGTGAGAGAACTTCTGAACTTTTGCAGGTGTTTCGAGTTAATTGGCTAGTTGAGGTGTGACTCCATGAGTTTCCATTAATGACCTTTTCCACAGTATTCTAATTTTCAGAGACATTAAACTTAATTTCATTATCTTTAACCATAATCATCAAAATGACAAGAAGCAAAGGCTTGCAATATACCACTCTATGTGATATGATTCTATTTTATGAGTTTTGCTGTCTTAGATGACTGTCAAGAAATATTGCAGTTTTATCTAAAATTATATTATTAAGATGTGCTTGAATTTGATGGTTACTGTCTAACAATAATCATTTTAAATTCCACAAAATTGGAGAAATATATATATATTTTTAAATTTTCATCAGAACAGCACGGTAAACTGCCGAGGGTTGACATATGAAACAATTCTGATTCCAAGAGGTTTCTACACAACTTCCATCTTTCTATTACAGCATATCATAAATGTAATTTCAGATTTGTTCCTTGTAGCTAAAATTGATGAAGGAAGGCATTCAGCAGCTTGACCTTTCTGATTTCCAGATAGCTTCTTACAGTGTCATGTGTTTCTCTTCTATATGCTGGTGTTGCTGGTTTCTACAAGGAACACGTTTATGGAGAACTTCAAAGCATTTAGTCCACACTGAATAGCCAATGGGTAAGTGCCTAAGGGCCCCAGACCTCTAAGGCCCCTAAATTAAAACCTGCAGTTTGACTGCATTTTGCTTTAAGTATTTCAAATTAAGAAACAAATCTTTGATGTGTGATCATCAATGTAGGAAGGGAGGAAGGGGCGAGCAGTCAGGACTGAAATGACGGGGAAAGTTCTTGCCTTAGGCAAAGAGAACAGGAGGGCATCCCCTGTCAGATAAAGTTAGGTGAAGAAGCTGTCATAGCCAAGAAGACAACTTCCTGTCTGTCTTCATACAGAGAGGAATGAATTGAAACTGAGGGGGTACAGTCCAAGGACCAAAGGGGAGTGTGCTACACTGATCCAATCATAGCCTTTGATCCCTGGGAAAACCGGAGCCACCACCTGGCCTCTGGAAATGAACACTCCAGGGCCTGAGGGAACAGATCCATCATTTTCAGGCTTGTACCTTGTTCAGCTGCAGTGTGTGTACATGTAAACATGTCAAACACATACGCAGACACTAATTTTGTTGCTCCAGGTAATTTAGAGACCTGCAATCGACTAACTACTTGCTGGGTGCTACATTAAAGCTTTATAAGTTGCCAATAAACAGATCACACAAATGTTGTGGATATTTTAAAAATACATAAAACACAAATGTCACGAACACATTTCATATCTAAGAGGAGTGTTCAAACATACTGTAGATTAACAAAGAGGTGGCTGATGTTTCAAAGAAAATCAGGTCTGATTTTTCAAGAAGCCCAGCGTGCATGTTGTGACAAATTACAAGACTTACAGCATTCTCAGTGGACAGAGGAAATTATGTCTTAATTTCGGAAAGATGAGTGTTTGAGTGGTGTAGTAGGGTGCACATGTTAAATCTCATTAGACAGAGCAATACCCAGAGCAAATTAAACCATTAGCCTCCGACATGTTTAAAAGAACACTTTAAGATCACTTCCTATTAAGGCTTGCCAGTAAACAGGCCTTTGAAATGGAGCCCTCAACTCAGAGCGGAGCAGTGTTGCCGACATCTGCCATACCCAGCCAAGCCCACAGTAAACTGAAGGGAATGGTTTCTGTGCTGCACATCGCACAACATAACACTCCACATGCTGGTACATGGGGAGGGTACAAACCCTGGGGATTCATGGCCTTGTATAGTACAGAGCATAAAAGCAAGACTTTGTAGTCTGAAACTGATGTCTGCTCTGCTCATGTATAGTTAAAAGATATGAATATGATGCATCTGTATTCATCTGTTAACAGTGGGTGGCCCCACTCACACTGGAAAATCATTTTTACAGAATACTAGAATCTCTATTTACACATTCAAACATGTGAAAATGTGTTTGAGCTGAACATCCTCCTCAGGAATAAAGCAGCTCTGTGACTAAATGGTGAATGTCTAACATCTTACTATGGCTTTGAGCTCTTCTCTTCACACAGAAATACCAACAATGTGTTTGCTCTTTCCTTTAACACAAAGAATAGGTTTGTGTAAATTACTACCATATGCTAAACTTAGCGTAATTCACAGCGGAAATGGGGACACGCCTCCCGCAGTTTACAGGGAGGAAGCTTGGGAAGTAAAACCCTTAACCACTGTGTAAACTCACAATATTTCACATTCAGGACAGTTTCAAAATTATGCATTTTAACATATCGCTTCTACCTCTGTTTGTGTTGAGATGAAGGTTGATGGCATAGAGCTGCTTTGAAATGTCTAAACATGAGAACTTAGGAGAAACCTGGAACAAAGTTCAATCGAATACATAAAATAGCACAAACAATCATCTGTAGTTAGGTGAAAAACTGTCATGATTTCTATATTTATTTTCATTTTCATTTTTTTGCAGCAGTTTACAGCTAACGACATAAAGCACATGCCAACAGAGATCAACATTATACAGTTGTCTATGGGAAATCACATGAAATGAATATAATTTCAACTGACTACCAAGGGCAGCTTGCTACATGCAAATTAATTAATCCTGGTTAACAGAAAGAAACCTGCAGCAGAATTAGACTCTGTATGCGTCAACCTGCTGCTGACAAACACAGAAGCATTGGACCAGGAGTTTCTACTTGAAACAGAACAAATTAGCAGCCATGTTTACTTCCGCAAACATTAAGCAGTTCTTTTTTTTATAGTAGTTGGCAGAACGCTGACACTACTGCGAAAACTACTGTACATGCAGGGCACTTTCAAGTTGTTTGCCTGTTCACATTGCAAAACGCATAAAGGTCGCATTTACTGGCAATGTGAACGGCCCGGCAAAAAAATCGGAATTGCCAAAAAATCGGAATTGGGTCACTTCAGACTGCAGTGTGAACGCACCCATTGTGTCATAATGTCCTTCCATCATCAAAAACATACCTGAAACGTTGCCTTGAGTCTTGCATGCATGTTTGAAAAAATTCCTTTAATCTCCATGGCAACCACGCAGCTATACTAAACGCCTGGTGGAACTGAGCGCCATCTGCGAGATGGCCGAACTGCAGCTTAAACCTCAGACCTTCTGCCTCAGAGAGCAGCTCTCCCCACGACTCCTCCACTCAGTTCCTAAAGACTAGCCAGAAGCAATTTGCAAACATTATCATTACATTCATTTTTTGTGAAATGCTGGCAAAAACGTTGTTAAAAGGTTAATAGAAGAGCCAGGTTGTGATGAAGTCCTGAAGGTGGAGTGTTGGAAAGAGTCAGAGTTTCTTAAAGAGAATGAGGTCCAATTTCAAGGCATTCAATTACAAAATCAAATAAAGTATTTTTATGACAACTGAAGGTTACTTGACTGTGCTATAGAAGGTTATTGAAGGATATTATAACGCATAGTAATGCCCCTTTAAATGTGTTATGCATAGCTGAGAAGGGATAGCTCTCAATAACCTCAGTCCCTGGACAATAAACCATATCATAAAAGTGGAATTTAAAAACTGAAAAGTAACGGGACAGAAACCAAAAATTTGGTTTTTGGAATCTAAAATTGGAATCTAAAAAAATTGAATGTATTCACTATATTTATGTATTTGGGATACAGCTGAGGCTGCACAGTGGCGCAGTTGGTAGAGCTGTTGCCTTGCAGCAAGAAGGTTTGGGTTCGATTCCAGGCCCCGGCCTTTCTGCATGGAGTTTGCATGTTCTCCCTGTGCATGGTGGGTTTTCTCCGGGTATTCCGTTTCCTCCACAGTCAATAAACATGACTGTCAGGTTATTGGTCTGTCTAAATTGCCCCTAGGTGTGAGTGTGTGTGTGCGATGGTTGTTTGTCTGTGTGTCTCTGTGTTGCCCTGCGACAGACTGGCGACCTGTCCAGGGCGTACCCCGCCTCTCGCCCGGAACGCCAGCTGGAGATAGGCACCAGCACCTCCCGACCCCATTAGGGACAAGGGTGTAGGCAAATGGATGGATGGATGGGATACAGTGGTTTGATATCTGTGCTTTATACAATGAGATACTGCATCATTGTAGGATGAATTTTAAGTTAGGATTATAATCCAATGCAGATTCCTTTTCTAGAGTCTAGAGTAAAGTGTGTACCATATATTTTCATATCTTAAGTTTGTAGCATTGATTGTGTCAACATTGGTTGAACGATTTAATCTAGAACATGCATGACATCCATTAGAAAGATTTCTAAAGATGCTACAGATAACAGGAAAAGCATGCATGCTGAACTGATTCCACCGCAGTGAATTTTAAATAATCTGGACGGCTACTGACAGATCATAATAACTGTAGTTTTCCCCCCCGAATTATAACTTGATGGCAAACCTTTGTGTTTGTAGAATGGTAGGGTCAAATTGTCAAGTTAAAAAAATGTTCCCCTTTAGTTTAGGAAAGCTTTTCTTTCATGTCTTTGATGATAGATTTTTTGTGATCAAAATTTTTTTAAACACCTGTTTTGTGAAAAACATAAAATAAAACTAAACCTATTGAAATGCATGTGAAATGTCTCTGTTCTCCTTTTATTGAGATTTTGTTCAAGTTTAATCCCAGGATTTTTGGGGTTTCCTCCAACAAAGTTTGAAACTTTACAATGTCTGCAGGGAGCAGAGTTAATTCTTCAGTGTATCACTTGTGCTCTCTGGGGCCTTGTGTGGTTTGGATCCGAGCGTCAGTGGTTAGGCTCAAGGGAGAAGCTTGTCTGCCATGGTCAAAGCCAGTTCCATGTGTTGAGAACAGTTTTAATAGGGTGCTGGGGAGAAATAACACTGCTGAGAGGAGCAACCATAGGCTCTCTGCAGGAGGAGTGAGAGGCAGTTGTGCCAGCCGCTGGTCAGAATCACACACATTCACATTCCAGTCTGACTGGATATTGCCCCAAAGTCCCCCTGAGGAGATTAACCACAGCTGAGTGTTAACTCCTTCGGCTCTGTCCTCCTACCTGCGTCTCACCAGCAGAGCCCCTTACCAACACCTCTGACTGCACAGTTTCATGTAAAACCTTACAGCCTCGCAGGATTTCTGAATTTAACTAAGGCACGTGTTCAAATTGGATTTCTTTTTCCTCATGGTTAAGTAGGCTACTTTGATCTTAATGGATTAATACAGACTTGTATTAAAGCTTAGTTTAATTGGACTTTATTGTTTATTTATTAGGTTTATTTGATAGGGACAGGCACACACTAGACAAACTGAATAAAGCAGCAATCTCATGCTGGTATCATGGTGCTTATACTGTAAGCTAAATTATAACACTGGTCCCTAGATGGACTTTTCTAAATACTATATCTAAAAACTATTAGGAAGTGACATAGTAATTATGATATAAAATAATAAAACAAAATATTATGCAAAATGATACATATAAAACAAATAAATTTAAATCGTGTCAGAAAAAAAGAAACATTAGGTATGGATACAATATTATTTTTGACATAGCTAGAGTTGTGTTTGTTCTTTGAACATGTTGATTCTAGTTATAGATTTTAAATTGTTGAAAAAAAAAACTACTTAGCACTTCATATAACACCAGCCTTGGTAATTGTGTGACTGGGGCAATAACAGTGATGTACAGTTAATGTCAGCCATATTTGGGAAAAAGAAAACATAGTACTGCTGCTTTCAGCATTAAAGGGACAGTATTTACACTGTGACCTTTGTTTTGTCACAGTCTGACATTAAACTAACCTTTTTCTGTTTTAAGTCACTTAAAATACTTTAGAATTCTTGCTGCTAGGTTGCTATATGAGGATTGTTCAGTGTTCTTGAACAAGATTTTTAAAATATTGTTCTTATTTTTAACTTTGAGCCCCCGGCCCCCTTTTCTGCATGGCCCTGTATGCTGAATCAGTTCAAGTCAACTGAGATCAGATCACAGCAGAGGAGACAGAGCATCAATAAGATGTGTAACTATGATGAGATGTTTCTTTGATCTCCATTATAATACTTATCAATTATTTTGGCAATATATAATAGTTAGACAGAAGTACCTGAATCTGCTTGTATCTATAAGTTGGCCTATAACTTTTCTTTTAATCTAAAATTATGGTATTAATAATATAAAACAAAATAGTAATGAATAACAATTCATTAAGAATCAAATAAATCACATACCACTTAATGCTATAAATACAAAATTATAATGTGAATTTTTGCACATCTATGTCTGTTTCTTAGATATTTTTAAAAATGAATCTTTTTTTCTTCAGCAAAACATCCTTCAGGCTAGAACTGAATTTACCATTCACAGGAAAAAAAATTTAAAACTGTAAATATTTTTAGCACAGTGGATCCCTGTTCTTCACGGTTCAGTATTGTATTAGTGGAATCACTTATTTGTGGATTTTTCTGTGGAATGCTAACGTCAAATTATTAATGGAAAATCTGTCTTTTTGTAGATTTTTTTTTCCTTCAGGCATATCTAAAATATTGTAAAAAATTGAGAATATGGACGTGAAACTGCATTAATACTTAATTTTTATTTGTTTGAAATTGGCACCATTTTCATGTTTTAGAAATCTGCAACACTGAAATTAAATGGAAAAGCAATATATTTCATCAAAGTGAATTGTGATGTTCCTGAGGATCAAGAGGAAACCACTGCCTTACCAAAGCCCAAATAAATCATGCCTCTTTAAAATTTAGTCTACCTTCATTTGCACAGCTTACATTACCAAACATAAGTTCACTCATGACACTTTACATAAAATAGATTATAAAAATGGAAGAAAATAAATAGATTCTTTATCCAATTCTGTTCCATATGTTTGAAATAATTACACTTCAGTTCAACAATATCATCATCCAACTCCATTAATTGCTATAAATTACTTATAAGCTCAAAGCAATTATACTGCGTTCAATACAGTTCAAAACACTTCAGTTCATTGATGGTAACATCATAATCGTAGGATCATATCTGAAGTGAAAAAAGAGACCTTTTGTTTTTGTTTTTTGTTTTTTGTGACTGGTCGTGTATCCAGGGTCGAAAATGTTCACATAGGTAACACCCCTCCCCCTTGCGGCCCCCACTTCAAAAAACTCCCATTAAACATACATGTTCTGCTGTCCAGCAGGCTTGAACCCTGTCTGTCTCAGAATTAACAACTTCCTCCTTTGCGGCAATAAAAAACGCAGACACCCCGCAAGCACAGCAAGCACTGGATGCTTCACTGACCCTGCCTCACATCTGAGTACGCTGAAAGTTAGGCGTCCTTGAGATCCAACTTTCAAGCATCAAACGCATAGAAAAGTCATGCTAATTGATGGTGCATCTGATTAAAATGAGTGGCTAATGAGAATCGAGCCAGGAAGAATGCGAGAGAGTCGGTGTTGAAACTCAACTTTTAACCTTTCTGTTGGAGGGCGGACCACTTTGATGTTCCTTGGTCTTTTCATCAGGCTCGTTTTTCGGTTATGAAAAAGGCATTTTTTTTCGAGTACAAAGGCAAAGCTTACACATATAATTTGTCTCCTCTTCAGGAACAAATTGCCATCAGAAACAGTTTTTCTCTTCTATGAACTAAGCAAAAGGGCACCAAAAATAAAACTCCAGAATAGGATGGGGGTTGGGGGCTCGGCTGTCAATCCACCGAGTAGATTGGGAGGTTTAGATCTGCAGCCGTTCTGCCTACAGTCTTACACCCAGAGCAACTACCCTGTGATCACACCCTCTGCAGACTTAGAGGCTCTCGCCTAGTTAGAGGGACAGGGAGCAAGAATTAGCAATGGCTGGTAGGGGTTGTACATGTGGGTGTGTGTACATGTGTGTGTCGCAGTGGGTGCGAAGGGGAGTGCAGGCGGTAGTTGGATGGAAATAAAGGTCGAAATCCTTGACTGTGAAAACTGTCATAGCAGGGGACATGTGCAGAGCCTGTTTGCCTAATAACCTGGGTCTTGTAAAAATATGAATGCGGGGTCCTCTGGAGCATATAATTTAACACCCCTATGCCAGGGGAGATGAGTGAGAATTGAAGCGAGTACACCTTGACAAAGGCTATTCTTCTGGTTTCACACCAGCAGAACTATACCATGCAGGGTGCTGCTGCTGGGGCTAAGGGTGGCACAGCAACCAATGAGCAGGAATCAAAGCTGCACAAAAGTCACATTCAGGCAATTTATCCACATCTTATTCTCATTCTTAACAAAGCAAAACATGATAAATAAAGTTAAAGGGCATAACTTTTAGTTTAGATTATTTGTGATAGAAGGACTGTTTAAACAACACGATTAAAAAAATAAAGCATTTATTTATGCCATCTTTAAAAATCTAATATTTTCCATACTTTTCTCTGAATGGATTTAAAGCATAACTAAAATTGTCACACTAAGACCAAGTGTACATAATATTTTGAAATGTCACTACATTCCTAACTCTTTTTAAACCAAAATACTAGGCATTAACATTTTTTTATGTGAAGAGTATTTATAACCCATGTAAAAAAAAATAAAGAAATGCATTACAAAATAAATTAATAAGCAATGTTACAATATACATAAAAATATGTTTACTCATTTAGGAAATCTTGGTTAAATTACATCCTGTCAGTTGACAATATTAGCCCTGTGATGTTTCAAGTCTGAGTTTATCTAAAGTATTTTGTGATTTTATCATGATGAGTCTCAGGCCGTTAAATTTAAGACTTGAGTCTTGACTTGTGTCCAAATCATATGACTCAATTCTGATTTTCTGAATTGTGAAAATACCAACAGTAACACAGTTAGGATGACTGAAAGTAATATTTAGAGTCAGCTGGAAACTTTTCATAGAGTTCATAATAATTTTTTGCACATCATTGTATGTAGCACACATAATGTGTTCTGGTAGAAGTAGAAATAAATGTTTTTGTTTTGTAATAATTGAGAACATGTTTTGCATGTGAATGTAAGTTTTTTTTTTCTTTTTTTCCCCTTGCTGAAACCATTCTAGTTGGGTTCTGTCTCAGTCATGTTCGCCTGCTTTTTTCCGCTTGATTTGAGTTTTACTTGATTAAACCTCTTTTACTGCTGCAACACTTTACAAATACGGCTGAAAAGCAGTTCAAGCAGTTCAACAGAGTAACGTGACCCCATTCTTGTTCATAGAATCCACCGGGCTCAGAGCTCTTGACTGGTTCAGACTCATACGGTGAACTCGGTTCAGTGATGAGCTTGTGGAGGACTTCTGTTGCCGTGTCGGACCGGGAAACAACAGAGTTGTGTTTCTTTTGTCTCCTTCTTATTGTTCCTTGTAGCTTCTCCATCTCCATCTTGCATCTGCGAGGTGGATTAGCCCGATAAGACGGAGGTAGCATTATGTCCTGAGGGGGCTTTACAGTAAGGTTTACCACCAGCTCTCTGTCTTTCCACACTTCATGTACTGCTTCATTTAAAAGCAGCTAAATCTCTGTTAGCAGACAAACTATGAACTCACAAGGAGTTAATCAGAGTCAGTGCAAGACCGGCCATTTGCATGTGAATTGGCCGTGGCTGTGTACCAGGCCTCTTTATGTCATTCACTCTACACTGCCTGAGGCTTGTGTCCTTTGAGGCATCACACTGCCATAGGTGGATGTTGTGGTGGAATATCTGCACCTGCTTATGTTAAAATGCACCATACCCTAAGCATCATCAATTATCATTTCATTTTATTTCCCTTTGATATGTATTTCTTTTTTGCTCATTTTGTTCTTTATTGTCTTTCATTGTATGCCTATCTTCATGAGGACATATTATTATATCTGCATGGAAAGGATTTATTTCCTGTCAGTATGTCATTACTGCTTTATAAAGAATGTCAAATTTCTCTCTGAAAAAATCTGGAGCCTCCCTTTGTGCCTTTGTGGGTTTGGAAGAGTAACTGAAAGTGGGGAGAGGAGACGTTAAATCTGATGTGGAAATGTAGACTTAGCAGGATTTATCCATTTGAGAAAAGGCCTTTTTCACTTGTTTTGTTGGTTTATCCTACCCCAGCCAGCCCCCTCCTCCCTGCTAAAAGCTTTTGACATCTTCATCTTGTTCACAGTGGGCAGGCTTTGTTTGCTCTGCTTGAAAAAGCGGATGAGGCTCAGCCCTCCCCTCTTCGTGGCACAAGTGTAGGACTTTGCCATGGCAAAAGGGGGGGATTTCTCTTTCCTCTTGCCCCCTCCTTTTCCCCATAACTACAATATGGTCATTGTCTGGTGGTGAATAATGTGGCCACTCGGGCAGCATGGACTGCTCCTCGGGCTTTGACTGTGAACCAGGTCTTTTCTTTAGCGTGAAAGGACTCTAATCCATGTAAATATAAGACTCGGAGTACAGCTTGGTCACAGTGGGGAGAGCGAGAGGGAGGAATGGAGGGGAGGGTCAGCAATTTAACCTTTGACCCAACAAATAAGAGGCATGTAAGTTTTAGAATTGCTCTCTAAAGAGGGGCTCCAGTGGCAGAATGAGTGTCTTTTGTAATCCCTGCGGTCTGGGCCTGATTGACAGGAGCTGGGATGAGAGAGTACTGGCACACAAAACCAGCAGAGAAACATCGCTACCTCCCTGTGATACAACAGACCGCTGACAGACAATGTCCCGTTCTGATTCATCTCCATTCAGGATGCAACAGTTGTCGGGTTTCACAGGAATTAGAGGATCACATGGCACTTTTAAAGACGTTTTTGCTGCAAAGTTAACATTTTCTCCATCTCCTTAAGCAGTTAGTATGATGTGGGCTCCAGCCCCCTGACTGAGAAATGGCTTCAGCTGCACCTTTGAAGAGACGGGAAACATAATACAGTATAGTAGAAAGTGATTAACATCCTGATGAAGCTTCCCTCCTGGTTTCCTCTGCTCTGTCTGAACTCTGAAGACTTTTTCCAGTTAGGAACCTTTGATTAGTCCCACCATTACACACATAATGCACAAAAAGGAAATTATATCTTAGCTTTAAGATTAGTGATTCCTCGAAAATTTGTATAATGTAACTTTCGTAATGGGCAAAGATTAACATTTATCCCATTCCAATCAACAAATCCCATCCTATTTGAACTACATATCCATTTTGACTAAATTGAAATATTTAAATTCAGAGACATTCTCACAAAAATGTAAACATTTTTCAATTTGGTATGCATTGTTTTCCAAAAATACTTCCTAATTTGCCTTTAAACTCATGAACCTTTACTTAATATTATGTCAGCAATAACAGCCTCAACTCTTAGTGGGGATTTTTGACCATTTTACCAGTAGCACATTCATGAGGTCAAACACTGATGTTGGCTCACAATCTCTGTTTTATTTAATCACAAATGTTCCATCCAGTCAACTCATGTCTTGTCTGTCTTGTTCTAAGCCTTATATATTTTCCTGCCAGGTTCCATGCCCTGTATTTCCTTCCGTTTTAGTTCTACTCTCACTCCAAGTTAGGTTTTACTATGTTTCTTATATTTGTGTATTATTGTCAGATCTGCTGGGTTTCAACTTAACTCTTGTTTCAGTTAGTCAGGCTCATCTTTTTTACCTGTGTCTTTCTATGCTTGTCACCTGTCTGTTGTGCGATTTAACTTCCTGGTCAGTTTCTAGATTCTTGTTGTTTTATTGTTGCTGTCAGTCACTTTCATTCATGTCATGTTTATGCTAAGTCCTTAACTTTGTTTTTTTTTCAGTCTTGTAGATAAGCCTTTGTCATCTCTACATTTAGGCTCTCCTTTAAACACAAACGAGTTTAAGCAAAATGGGACTTCCGATTTCTTTAATGTGTTACAGGTGCAAACAGACATGATTTTTCCTGGAGAGGTTTACAATATTATTGTGGATATCATATTACATCTTGTGGACATTATGGATTTACATATTCTTGTGAGGGCTGCACAGTGGTGCAGTTGGTAGAGCAGTTGCCTTGCAACAAGAAGGTTCCGGGTTTGATTCCTGGCCCCGGTCTTTCTGCATGGAGTTTGCATGTTCTCCCTGTGCATGTGTGGGTTTTCTCCAGGTACTCCAGTTTCCTCCCACAGTCCAAGAACACGTTTCATAAAACATGGATGCTACGTGCCTACACCACTTTTCTGCACAGTCAATCTCAGACATATAATAGAATATTCAACATGGTTCCCTACAGCAGATTTTGGACTGGGGGGTTTTAACAACTGAACATTAAAAGCTGTCAATTTTAATGACAAGCGATAAATCTACTTCCTTGTTATTTTTTCCTACATTTTTTTCTACAGAACATTTAAAAAAAATGTCAGTGTCAATATATTGTCAAATTTATTTATATAGCACTTTAAAAACAGATGTAAAACTGCACTAAAATGCTGTACAGAAACGACAATAACAGAAATTGATAAAAACAGAGTTTCAAAACAGTACTTCAAATAAATGATCCAGGCTGGGCAGATCTAATCTGTAAAGGTAAATTGCTCCATTGAATAGGAGCTACTACAGAAAAAGCCCGATCTCCTTTCCTCTTAGATCGAGTCCGAGGAACTGTCAGTAATAGCTGATTGTTTGATCAGGTTCTGGACCCAGACTGAAATTTTAAAAGGTCCCAAAGAGAAGGGGAGGCTAACCCATTTAAGACTTTATGAGTTAATAAAAGAATCTTAATAAAATCTATTTGATAAAAAATGGGCAGTCATTGTAAAGAGGCCAGTGTAGGCCTTATATGGTCATGCTTCCTGGTTCCTCTAAAATGCTGTGCTGTTGTGTTCTGGATCATTTGAAGCCTCTATATAATGAATTGTAATAATCCAAACGAGTTGTAACGAAGGGTTGGATAAGTCCTTCAAAGTCCTTAAAACAAAAATAAGATTTAACTTTTGGTGATAAAAACTTGATTTAACAACAAAGCTAACTTGTTTATCTAGCTTTAAAGAGCTATCAAAAGTGAAACTAAGATTCCTAGCTTAGGTCTGACAAAACAGAGCTAAAGAACCAAGAATCAGATCTGGATTTGTAGTCTGAAGTCTGTGACTCAAATAATATTACTTGAGTTTTACTCTGACTGAGGTGAAGAAAGTTTTCTTCCATCCAAAATTTCACTTCAGCTAAACAATCTATCAATAGCTGAAGAGATTCATTTTTACCGTTTGGTAGTTTAAGCCTGCTGCAGTTAGCAGGATGGATGTTACTTTGTTGTTAGTTATCAGAAAATTTGTTTACAGTTTATATTTATCATAATCAGTGATGAGGCTCATGTTCCGCTATTGTTTGTTAATACAGTGGTTTATAAAAAAATTGGCAAGAAATGTGGTAATTATTTTAAATACATTTTCAGGTTGATTATTAACATAATGCTTGCTTTCTTTATGAGTTATGGGGCAAAAATGATTTTTGGGTTTCTTTAGATTTTTTTTAAACCAATTTAAATAAACACAATTTGACTGCATTATTTGATAACTATGATCAACTGAAAAAATATGTCTGATTGGACTTATTTAACCTGACTTTATTGTTTGACATACTTTGTTGAATTTGTGTGAAATTTCCTGAATTGAAATAAGATTAACGTATTTCAAGTTTTTCAAACTTCAGCTTCAGTGCAGTAACTTATTATCTGTTTCACAAAAGAGACAGTATAAAACAATCTGAATCAGTAGGAGACTCTCAGCACTGCTCAGACCTTCCCTCATTCTCTGTGCTCAGCTAAAGCTTCTTCTCCGTAAAATATTCTTCTGTGATTTCTAAGGCTATAGATAGCATGATCACTGATGGTATTTTATAAAGAGTTTTTGTGTACAGGTAAGCTGTTTCTCTACCATTTGCACATTGAGCAGTGCCTATACAAGGTGATCGATAGTGCTACAACCCTCCTCCTGTATTTCATTCCATCTGTATTTCTGCAGATGGCAGTAGGACCACAAGGGAGGAAGAAGGGGAGTTGTTTCATATTACTTTGTCACAGCGTAGAGAGACTCATCAAATAGAAAGAAACACATTGTTTATAAAGGCTACATACTGCAGTTTTAAACCGTTGTATATTCTCATAGAATATAAAAGTTGTCAGGACCCAGCATGCTGCCACACCGAACATTTAAAAATGTTTCATTGTTGTTCTTAGAGCTGAGTGCTGTTGGCCAGCCTGCTGATAGCTGTTTATTAGTTGACTCCATCAGCACTGCCTGTTTAATTCACTGCCTGAATCTCACACACTGAAGTGAGGACATTAAACCAAAAGTACTAATGTTCATATAATAATACCTTATCACATTTCACCAGCTAAAAAAAATCACATGCTGACTATAACTGGATAACTTTGCTGAGAAATATGGTGGAATTTTAAAATATCTTTTTACACTAAATAACACCAAAAATAAAACGTTGGAACAAAAGAAACCAATAAATTAACACAGCAAACATTTATGATTTCATCAAGCAGAAAAAGAGAATCTCATATATTTTGTTCATAAGCTAAGTCTCTTATTGTTGTGAGTACATCTTGTACCCTGATCCTTGGCTTGGGAATCAGAGAGTTGATAATGTCATTTGTCTGTACTGGCTCCATGTGGTGGTTCTGTCATATCTGATGATCTCGCTGTAGACAGAGCCTTCCTGCTGCAGTCTGTGGGTCACAGCGCTGCCAGAGGCTCAGGTGTGCTGCCTGAACTGCTCTGTTTCTACTCATGGAACTCTTCCAGGACATCACAACGCTGTGCTTACGTGGCAGCAGTGGCATGAATGTAGCACGCACGGTGATTAGGTGATCTCTCCCCGCACACACACACACTCTTCATGTGTTTTCACTCTCCCCTGCTTTGTTCCCGTTCTTAATTAAAGCCGAGCTCTCCTCAGAGACCATGTAGCCCACTACCCACCTCCACACAGCAGCATCACATTAAAGCCACGCACCCCAGCGTCTCCCACTCTACCTTTATGCAGAATACAATTAAAACACTGGGAGAGATCAAAAAGATGCCAGGAGCCTGACGAGGAAGATGTTTTTCTGAGAAATGCAGATTTGTGTTATTGATGAACATCCAGTTTGAAAATCATTACAGGACAAGGAGTAATCAGAGGAGCTGCATCAGCATTCTTCTTGTTGACAACATGGCACCCTGCTCGGCTCACCCACCCCGCACACACACACACACACACACACCACACACACACACACACACACACACACACACACACACACACACCTACACACACACACACACACACACACACACCACACACAGTATTTATTTCTATACTCACAAGGA
Organism: Poecilia picta; assembly: GCA_033032245.1. NCBI lineage: Eukaryota > Metazoa > Chordata > Actinopteri > Cyprinodontiformes > Poeciliidae > Poecilia > Poecilia picta. The sequence goes on from CM065361.1 coordinate 2,744,981, forward strand.
CTTTGCATTCCATTCATTACATTAGATTCCATTCATTTTTCATTGACTCCCTAAATGGAACCTAAACTCAATTCACACGTTAGTCCTAAAACCTGACCCCCAATAACAGCACTGCTCCTTATGGGGTCCTCGCTTTGCGCTCCACAAGGAGCAATAGTTTAGTACTTATTGGAAAAACTGTGAGAAATACTAAAACTCAGATGCACACACACACACTAGGTTTTAATTGTCAACAAAAACTATAAAGTTAGTCACTCACACTGAGACTCAGTAAATTTATTGCAGTGACTCCATAAAATCTAAAGCCTGATCTCAGATCAGATCCCATTTCCTACTAAAAAAGAGAACAAAATCCAACGGTGCAAATCTCTAAAATATGGTTGTTATTGATATGGTTTTATGTCCAAAAGCTGCACTATTTTGGATGTGTTGGTGGGATAATCAGAAATTTTAGAATGGCAGCATGTGAATGCGTCACAATTACTGCTGCCAAGCTATCTTTGACATGGGTCGATTTACATTTGCCTTTAAACCACAGAGGGAAAGTAGCCAATGGCTAGATCTAATTCAGTGCCTCTCTTCACTTATGCAATGTTGATGATCTCTGGCTAAACAAAAATACTGGATTAAGTTGGACAACATGGGTTTGGTTTGTTTAATATGTAAATTAGTGAAGGAAAGATTATTGGCTGATTTCATTAATCATAGTTTTAGATATCCACAATAAACAAAATATATTTAAAGTCAGTGTTAAATGTTTTTTTTATATTAACAAATTGGAAAAATGTATACAGTGCACAGCAGAAGTACATCAAGAACTTTTCCACATATTTTTTCACAAAATCCAATGTTTTTTTGTGATTTTATTTGACACAGATTAGTCCAGAGTTTTCAAGCAGAAGAAAAATGGTTCCAAGAAAATCTCTTAATCTAACATCACTAAATGAAATCCAGTGCAAAGAATCACCTTTATATTAACCTAATCAGTGACTGGAATTCAATGTGTGTAAAACAATCTATTTATAAAAACAACTAATGTCTATCATTCTTCTTTGGTTGAAGTCAAGCAGCATGTCACAACTTTAACTTGGTAAAATTTTTCATCTGAATAGCACAAGATCTCTAAGAGATTGTTGGAATATCTCTAGTCAACTATCTTCAGTAAGTTCTTGCTCATATTTTCAGTTGGATTCAGTGCTGGACTCTGGTTGGGCCATCCTAGAACATGTTTTTCTGGTGCAGCCTTTGTGTTGTTGACTTGATGTATCCTTGAACTCGACATGAGGTTGAAAAATTACGTTTTCTTTTTGCCTTCATTTTTTTTCTTTTTTCGGACACTTGCAGGTGTTGGGTCCAAACTGACAGACATTGAATTTTTATTTCTTCCACTTTTACAAAAACTTCATATTCATCCGATGAACAGTATGACAGATCATGAAGTTGACCCCACAGCTGTCAGTGTGGTTATAAGGTTCCTTTGGTGAGTCTTAGTGCTGCTTCTGAGTGTGCAGTTGTTGGCTAAATGTTTCACATTGGCCACACATTAATGTTTTCTTTGGAGGAACTGGATGGTTTTTAACTCTACTCTTTAATCCACACATAGTGAGAATGCATGAGACATTTTTGTCATAATTTTGAGGAAACAGTTTTCATTTTGGCATCAAAACGATTTTTAGATAAGCCAAATTTTGTTGATGATGACTGATTTCTTAAAGAGATGAAAAGGGGAAATATCCAAAGAGGTGAAAACATTTTATGGGTAAAGCAGAACCCCCATTAAAAAAAGTTGCTCTGCCCCTTGAAAACCTCTGTGCTCTGTTTTCTGTCTTGTCACATTGATTCTGTAATAACTGATGACTGTAAAATTATGTAAATGTACATATTGCTATGGTTTGATATCTTATACAAAACCCTTTAAAGTCCTTTGAAGCCTTAAACTCTTATTGAAAAAGTGACAGTTTTATTTGCTGTTTCATTTGAGTAAATTATTACTATGCGCTTTATTTTTGTGTGTTTTAAATTCTTTTTAATGTTTCTAAATCTTTATTTAAGTACTTTGTATGGTCTTGTGCTATGCAAATGAAATTGCCTTTCTTAAAAATAACGTTAATGAGAATACCCCGGGAAAATCATAGAGCAGTCATTCCAATAATTTTCACTCTCTCTTGCTCTCTCTTTCTGTGTATATATATATATATATATATACTGATATATATACATATACTGATATATATACATATACTGATATATATATATATATATATATATATATATATATATATATATATATATATATATATATATATATATATATATATATATTATATATATATATATATAATATATATATAGATATATATAGATATAAATATATATATATGCATTTCTATTTAAAAAAAAATAATTATTGATCTGTTGATGTATTTTTGATGATGGGCTCCAGGTCAACAACCAGCTACTGCTCAACATCAGCATGAGCTCAGGGCTGGAGGAGACTGACATCGGGGTTGGAACGGCGACCAGAAGCATCAAGTATCAAGGATTATTGAGGAACTGAGCTGAAGCATCACATAAGTGCAGGACAGCTCTTCTTTCTGCAGGGACAGAGGATGTTCAGTGTAAATACTCTAAGAATATTCTGGCAGGCTGAATTGTAACCCAAACTGTAATCTTCTGGACCCCAAAGCTGTGATCAAATTGACAAAAAGCATCACGAGACAGAACCACCCGCCATCCTGGACCTCTACTGACAGCAGTGTAGCTGGAAGATCTGCAGAGCGTGTGGCTGCCGTCCCAGATGCACACTGTATGCTTCTGTCATCAGGAGGGAACTCCAGGAATCCCCATCTAAATCAAACTGTACAACACACACTGTACATACTGCAGATTCAGTATTATTGAAACGGTTTTGAAGTCTGCTATTTAATAAAAACACTCCTAGAATGTATTTATTTATTCATTTATTTATTTTTACATACTTTATTGAATTATTTTATGATGGTTTGCATATCTCCATACATGCCAAGAGCCTCTTAATCCAACAAAGTTGATTAAGAAAATAAATTGTCATTATTAGTTTTAAACAAATAAACAACAACAACAACAACAACAACAACAATAATAATAAAAATAATAATAATAATAATAATAATAATAATAATAAGTAAATATTCTTCAATGTGACATTATAAAAGAAAATAGAGAAATGCTTATGATAACATACATTCATGCAGGATCCACTATTTTACATGAATACATTTCATACATGTAAAATAAACCTGATGGTTGAGTCACCCGCCATCGTCATCAGTTGGCGCCGCGCCGCAGAGAACAGTAAGGCTAGCATCACTGTTAGCCTTTTAACTTTCATCAAGAATTAGCATTAGTTTGGCGAAACTTAAAGACTTATGTCTGAGGACGTTGAGTCCATCTCTAATCAGCTCAGCGTTAAGCTGAAGTCAAACTTGGCAGCCAGCTGAGCTTCCAACCCGGAGGCGAGGCGGTTGTTGCAAATGAACTGCGCATCTTAGAGTTTACATGCTAACTTGGGAGAAGAAATTTAAAAGGTTTATTGTCATTTTAGTAATTCTTTTTCTACCTTGTACATAAATCATTTCTTATCTTTTTTGGACAAACGAAATGTGTAAAATAATCCCAACAGAAGAATAAGTAAATAATAATAATAATAATAATAATAATAATAATAATAATAATAATAATAATAATAATAATAATAATAATAATAATGTTGAGTAAGTACATTTAAAACAAATGACAGTATTTTTTCCCTCTGCTCCGTTTCCTCCTTTCTTCTGTCAATGTTATGGAATCATTCTAGTTTCTAAAGAACAGAGGAATAGCCTCTCAGTTTGCTTCACTTATTCACACTGTGATCAGTTTGTCTGAGAACAACGACGAACCTATTTTTTTATTTAGTTGCCATAAACTTATAGTGCCAGTCATAATGAGGCTCTTCATGAAGCGCAGCCTGGTGGAGGCAGTCCTTTCTGATTTCTTCTTCTTTTTTGGCATCTTTTTATCCCCTGATCTGAAGATGTGGGTCTGTTGCCCCCATGTTAACAAATACAAAGTGTGTATTGGAGTGTGTGTGTGTGTGTGTGTGTGTGTGTGTGTGTGTGTGTGTGTGTGTGTGTGTGTGTGTGTGTGTGTGTGTGTGTGTGTGTGTGTGTGTGTGTGTGTGTGTGTGTGCGAGCGCTCGCTCGCGTTAACGCCTGTGTAATTTACCCCGTTTACAATAAATGCATAGGACTATTTTATCCCGCGCAGTACTTTTTACCACTATTATTAACTCTTGTGATCTGCGCTGAAGCTGGAGAAATTCTGGCTCAGGTTACTGAGATAATTACAGCATACATGGCGTCAGCGCCAATCCATGAGAACATGGCAGCTTCTCACACACTAATACATACAAACTCCGATTTTTTCTTCTTTCTTTCTTTCTTCTTTTTTTCTTTTTTACATTTATTTTGATTCTTTAATCTCAGCCCACTGCCTAATATCACATTTCTTCCTCGCCTGCAGACATGAGCGCTGCAGCTATGTTTAATGTATAAAGCCAGCTTATAGCGGGCAGAAAAAGCCGATGATAAATATGCATGTATTCAATTAAAAGTATTACAGGGGAGGTGATTTGCATGAGGATTTAGGAGCTTAACATCATATTTGTGCTATAAAACTTCACAATAGCCTAAACGGGAGCTGTTATACCAGGGAGGGGAGGACGGGGAGGGAGGGGGGGCATTTTCTTTTAATTGTCTTTCTTTGTGGAGAAACATTAAGGAACAAACAGTAAATGTGGCGCCTGGCTGTTCGGGTCGGCAGGTTGCGCGGCGGACTGAACAGCTGGATGGATTTCAGCCTCTTCGCCTCCTGCTTCATCTGATTCTCTAAACAACAGCAGAGATGTGATAACGTGTCATTTTCTCCAACCGTCTTTGGAGCTGGAGAAAACCTCAAACACGTCCTCTGATGACGCTGTTCCATCCCTGACCCCCCTCCCCCCTCACTGCCCACCCCGCAACCCCCTCCAATCACCTCCGTCCTCACGCCCCATCCCCACCCAGCCCAGAATCTCCAATTAAGAGCGGAGAGCTAATTAGAGCGAGTGGATCCAGGATCAGATGAGAGCTGCTGACGAACCAGTCAGGCTGCTGGTCCGAAACGATGTCCGGGAAGGTTCCTCACATCTGAGATAAAACATGCTTATATAGGCTTATAATAAAGTAATAATAATAATAATAATAATAATAATAATAATAATAATAATAATAATAATAATAATAATAATAATAATAAAGTTGAAACAAAAAACTTAAAAGGGCATAAATTATTTCAACGGATCTGGTTAAAAAAATAAAACAAAAAGAGAAAGAGAAAAATGTTTTAAATTTTATTTTTAGATCAAACCCTGTGCAGGTTGTTTAATTTTTAATATTTGACGTTTTCTAATGTAACAAGTTATCCTAGTTTAAATTTCACACACACACACACACACACACACACATATATATATATATATATATATATATTTTATATATATATATCTTAATATTTTACATTTTTCCTTTAATTTTCGAAATAACTGAACGGCGGCTCAGAGGCCCATTTAGGAGGAAAAGCTGCTTTGACAACTTCTCCTTAAAACCACAAGCCTGCATGGGAAGTGACGTCAAATTTTACAAAGTAGAAAGTGATGTTCAGAGAAAATGAACAAGTTATTGATGAAAATCTGACTTGCCAAATTGAGCTAAAATAAGCCGCTGTTTTACTCTGACTAGACACCAACACGACATACATAAAACCATTGTTTTCATTAATTATTGTATCTATTTAATGTATAAATTATTAAATCAAATCGAAAACTAATAAAGCTTCACATCCATGCTTTGATAGAGGAAAAACTACTTGAGCAACACTTTCTACTCCACGCCAGCCTCATAAGTGATGCAGAAACCTGGAAAGCATCAAGTGGAAACTAGTTCGGGTTGGTAGAGAGAACTTTTTCAACTTCGGGAATAAAATCCGAGGTGATCCATCTGTTGCGCAGAATTAAAATTGTATTTCACACCTATTTCAAGAAGACAAAACAAAATGAGGAAAAATCAAGAATGGTTCAGCTCTGTAAATGGGAGACCTTACAAGTTGCGCACAGATCGCTGTGGAGAGGCTGAGGTAGAGAGTTATGAATAAAGGTCCCAGCAGAGTGCTGGCGCACGCGCACGCACGTACACACACACACACACACACAGACAGAGAGAGAGAGAGAGAGAGAGAGAGAGAGAGAGAGAGAGAGACAGAGAGAGAGAGAGAGAGAGAGAGAGAGAGAGAGAGAGAGAGTTTTCAAGCCCCAGCTGCGGACAGTGCGCTCCGCGGCTGCTGCTGCTGCCACATGCTCTCAGAGCTGCTTCTTTCTCGGTGAAATTAGACAACTGAACTGTTCCGAGACCCCGGCAGAACCAATGAACATGAGCGCTGCGTCGTGACGCAACAGGGCCCGTAGATAAGGAGCAGAGGTTCTACCGGGACCTTAAACGGAGGACCGGCGGGTTTGGGGGTCCAGCGGACAGTCAGTAAGAGTAAAGCAGCTCCTCCTCCTCCTCATCTTCCTCCTCCTCCTCTTCCTCCTCCTCTGCTGCCGTTACGCACACGCATCTTCAGGCATGAGCCCAAACAAGAACTAAACAGGCTGCACTACGGAAAGTGCTGCCCACAGATCACCGGCGGGACTTTATCACGTAGAGGCCACGTGTTTTTTGTTTGTTTGTTTGTTTGTTTTTTTTAAATTATAGTGTTTCTTCTTATTTTTGTCTGTGACCGGGGCAAGTAGTTTCCATCAGCTGCTGTGAAAATCAACTTGGGCTGTTGAGAATCATTCCTCCCAAGCTTTTTTTCTTAATTGATGTATTTTTTTTTTGTGTGATCCTGTAAAAGTTGCTGCCCAGAGACACACAGAACAACCCGGATGGTTGTGCCAGTTCCCCTCCACAGAGCCAACATCCGAAAACATTCCTCCCATCAAGGAGGAGGCTGAGAGCCGGGCAACGGGAGCTTCCGTACTTGGTATGTTTACTTCCAACAAATGGATCAGAATATATAGAAGAACCAGTTTGTGAAAGCAAAAATAATATTAAAAAAATCATCCTGAGAGATTTTTTTTTTTTTTTACACTCGGAAACCACGCGGCTGTTAATGAATTAGTCAGAAAGCTTATTAATAATGAGAACTGCAGAGATTCGGATGATCGTTGCCATTGGCAGATGAGACGTAGTGTGGAGAACACGTGTCCAATTTTTCCTTCTTTTTTTTCTGTCCTTTTTTTTTTTTTTTTTTTTTTTTTTTTTTTTAAATCCCTGAACTGGATTTCTTACCTGTCATCGGCAGCGAGGAAAAGCCCGAAAACTGAGCGTCGCCACTGCGTTCCGGCGCAGCCTCTGCGCCTCTGATGGACATCTTGGCTTGCAGATCCGAAGAGAACAGTTACAACATCCTCCCTCTGCGGCCACCATGCTTTTCCATGGCCTCCCCGGGGGCGATGTGCACGGTGTGGTGGAGGAGATGGAGCGGAGAGGAAAGGGCGAGTCGGCGGCCATCAGCTCGGCCATCGATATGGGAGAATCAGAGACGGTAGGACACTTTTCCTGTCTCCTTTCTTTGGCCTTCTCTCTCTGCCGCTTTCAGTGTCGGCAGCATGGCCGGCTTGTAAACATGTGACAGAGGCTGCGCTCTTGTTCCGCCTTCCACTGATTTTAATCATCGTAGAAGAAAACCAGAGCGAGCAACTGTTGAGGAAGGTTTTCATTGTTCCAGACTTTCACTAAATGCTGCTGATTCTGCAGCTTGGAAACTTGGTTTGGTCGCAGTAAAATGCCAAAAATAAATCAGGCCGCAGTTTATAAAGTTCTACGAAAATTTAAGGAAATTATTCAATAAAAACGACAACAAAAAATACTGTATTTTGAATATTTCAATGAGCTTCAGATATCGTAGATTGGAACATTAAATTGGTTCAAATGTGCTAATTTAAATAACACAAAATACACACACACACACACACACACATTATATATACAGTATATATATATATATATATATATATATATATATATATATATATATATATATATATATATATATATATATATATATATATATAATAATATTTGTTATTTATCTTTTCATCGTTTTGCTTTCTGCTCGAAGTAACTGAGGTAGTAGCTCTTAACAGCAGGAAAGTTTTCTATGTTCCTGTTGTTCTTTAAATCAAAGGAACACACCGGGCCAGAAATATAAAATAATTGCACCTTATTCCTGGAGCTGTGTATTGTCTCCGAGGCCTCTGAGCAAAATAACATCCAACTCCAAAAACTTCTAACAACCAGCAGACGTTTATTTTGTAAAACAAAAAAATATTTCTGTCCATAATAGAACATCCGCAGAGTGACTGCACACCAAAAGAAATGGTCGAGTTATAAAGCAAATCTGAGTCAATCGAATCAATGTTTACGTGTTAATATTTTATATTACAATAATATATTAAATAATTAATCTGTGAAATTAAAAATGTGCTTTATTGTAAAGGATAACTCAAAAATAAATATTTATGTATTATTGACGAGTCTTTTCCACTGAGGTTTCAATCATAGTTGATTTAAACACGGAGAGACAAATAAACTTAATCCTGTGGCTTCCAAAATCCTTGGACCTGCACTGTTTTAAGCATTCCAGCTGTTCTATATTTAATATTTCTAAATATATTTGTGCATGTTTTCCCCATGTCCTCGTGCACGTTGCAGGCCATGCCCTGCGTGACCAGCGAGCGCGTGGCTCTGTGCGCGGGCTGCGGCAGGAAGATCGCGGATCGCTACTACCTGCTGGCCGTGGACAAGCAGTGGCACATGCGCTGCCTCAAATGCTGCGAGTGTAAACTCAACCTGGAGTCCGAGCTCACCTGCTTCAGCAAGGACGGCAGCATCTACTGCAAGGAGGACTACTACAGGTAGGAGGAGGGGTCATGTAGAGAGGGCACCGAGTTTGGAGCAAAAAAGCTTACAAAAAGCTGCGTGTGCTTGATTTGCTTGATGCTTTTTAGAGTTAATTATAGTCAATTTAGTGTTCGAGTGGCGGGTCATCAACACGCTGCAGAGGGGAATATACCAGCATGTCTGCAGAATTTGACACTGACTCAAACTCTGCTGATCTCGCTCCTTGTGAAAGTTAAAATTAGGTGACGGGAAAACGAAATAATTCTTTTTTTTTTTTTTTTAAATCGAACTGCTTGGAAATGAAAACCGTGTCAATTTGGGGAGACAAAAATGACTAGAAATTATAAACGCAATTGTTTTGAAAGCTCCGCTGAGACTTTCACTCAGAACATTTCAGAACCGATCAGGCGAAGAGTTCTTAAAAAATACGAGAAGGCTGCAGTTTATTATTAATGAGGGACCCATTCGGAAGTGGCGATGTGTGAGAACATCACGGATAAATCTGAATTAAATCGATATTAGTAAAAACTTAACTCGATTCTAACTTTGCAGTTTATGTTGAGATTTCCTCCCGGGTGGGAGTTGGGGTCACGGGGGTCACCGGGGGTCGCGTTCTGCCGCTCATGGACTCTGTTTTGTCCGCAGAAGATTTTCAGTGCAGAGGTGCGCGCGCTGCCACCTGGGCATCTCTGCCTCGGAGATGGTGATGCGCGCGCGGGACCTGGTCTACCACCTCAACTGCTTCACGTGCACCACGTGCAGCAAGATGCTGACCACCGGGGACCACTTCGGCATGAAGGACAGCCTGGTGTACTGCCGCCTGCACTTTGAGACTCTGATTCAGGGAGAATACCAGACTCACTTTAACCACGCGGACGTTGTAGCGCACAAGGGCCTGGGCCCGGCCAACGCGCTGGGACTATCCTACTTTAACGGCGTGGGCACGGTGCAGAAGGGCCGGCCCAGGAAGAGGAAGAGCCCGGGGCCTGGGGCCGAGCTGGCTGCTTACAACGCGGGTAAGAAAACAGTCTGCAAAATGTTTGTGTGGGCACGAAGAGGGGAGGGAGACCACTGTTGTTTCTTTAGTTCTTCTTTTTTTGTTTTTACTTTACTACACTATTAATGCTTAAACTTTCAGTTAACTTTCACTAAAACGCAGAAGTAAACATAAGTCTTGACTCAATAATAATAATTATAATAATGATAATAATAATAATAATAATAATAATAATAATAATAATAATAATAATAAACATCATCATCATCATCATAATCATTGTAGAAATAATAACAAAAAAACATTCATACAGTTTAACACTTCCAACACTTCCAAAATAGTTTGCAAGTGTTAAACTATTTTGTAATAAAGTAAGGTTATTTTTTTCTACCAAGCTGAAAGCACAAAAGCTCAAATTTAATTTAAAATAACTAATACAACCACTTATCATGCGGTTTAAATGACCACCTCCTGTCCTGTTCACTGAATATAAGAAATGATACATGTTCCAACCCTCCAGATTAATGTAAAAAAACTGACAAAAGCTGCTGTGCATGCCTGTCCCTCTGCATAAAATCTAAATAAAAAAAATAATTAAAAGTTGGGTCCAAGTTTGCAGACAAAAAAGACAAATCCTTGATCTATATTTGTGGAGAAAAGCACAGAGAAATATATTTTTATTTAGTTGCTTTTTGCAGTTTGACATAATTGGTCAATTTGAGTATTAAAATTATTTTACAAGTAAAACCTTGGTATGTGTAACTTTTTCCAATGAAGAATCAATCAGTTAAATCTCAGCAAATGTTTAGTTTCTGTGTTGTCCTTTTTTCCGTCATACAGAAGCATTCTTTTCAGGTGTTTTTGTTTTTAATTATATTTCTATTTTTTCCCTTTGATTCCTTCTTTCAAATTTGCCCTTTTCCACATGTCAGACTCTATCCGAATCTACAGACCCTAACAATCCACATTCTCCTAAACCGTTCCCAACCACACACACTCACACTCTAAACACACCCACTTCTGGAGCCTCTTTGCATTGGGCCAAGGCCAGTATGGGTGTGTAGCAGCCAGATCGATGTGATTTGATGGGTTATTCACTGGAAGAGAGAGCAGGCAGCATGCTAACCTCATAACAGCAGCGTTTTCTGGCGTCCCTCACTGTTAAATCTACAGAACATGTTTAACATTTGTGTCAAGATCTGGAGTTAGACAAAACAAAACTACAGCATTAATGACATGTTTTTTTATTACTATTTTAATGTTGCTCTTTGAGTGCATAAGGAGTTTTAACATGACAGCCAGTTTTAGTAAAAAAGCTGCAACAAGTGGACAGAGTTTTCTTCTGGTTTGGAAAGCAGCAACTGTTTTTATTGTGTTTGTGTATTTCTGTTTCATTAAAAAAAATCAATCATTAAGCCACTCACACAACAAATCAAACTTGTTTAACTTTGGAACAAACTTGTGCTATAAGATGATGACTGAGGAGCAATGAGAAAGAAGAAGTAGTGCGCCCTCTCCTGTTTCCTACTAGAAACAGCAGCAAAGCTTAACCTGACTAACCCTAATACGGGGGTAACCCCCCTCAGCGGGCCCCATCAGGTAGCATCGTCTCTGCATTCTGCTGCTGGACCATGAAGTTAGTAGAAAAGCAGCATAAAGATGACAGTTTTTTTTCCTCCCTTTTTTTGGTTCTGTTTTGTTTGTTAAAGCGCCTCAGCATATGCTTTGGCTGGAAAACAACATTTGTTCTGCCTGGTGCGTATGGGCTAATTAAGTAAAGTGTTATTCTGGTGCTTTTCACTCACTTCATATTCATCATTTACAACATTCCGATATTGAACTGTTATGCATGCGGCAACACCTTGAATATTGCCAAGAAATTTGCAGGCTGGGATGAATATACTGTATGTGTGCTGTTGTCTCAGTGGTTGCTGTGTGTTTGGGAGCGGGTGTGCTTGGCCAGGCTACGTTTTCACCTCTCTCCTGGATGAAGAGGCAGAGATACGAGGCACACTGGCCTGTGTGGCAAGGTGGGGAAGGTGAACGACAGCTGGAAGGGACACGCTTTACATCAGACTAAAGTGATGAATCAGGGAAATAATAACAGCAATAAATTGTAATTTTTATCATGCTAAAAATAAAGATGATAACATACTTTTAAATATTAGAGGCATAGAGATTTTTGAGATTTTTATTCATGTGATAGAGCAAGCACACGTTGGGTCAAATGTATATATGACACCTGTATATACAGTATATATATATATATATATATATATATATATATATATATATATATATATATATATCTTACAAATTCGGAATCTGTTCTTTTATCAGAAGTATTGATGTACTAAAAAGTTGCTTATGCACACCTGGGCTTGTATTATTTGATTACTAGGTTCATGTGAGATTTTGAACTCGACAAGAGTTTGGCATAAAAATGCTAAAGGGTCAAGCTAATAAGCAGCAGAGGAATAAAAACGATAATGATGATGCTGTTCAGCCAACTCAACCTGCCCTCTTACCCTTGTTCCCCACAGCTCTGAGCTGTAATGAGAATGACGGCGAGTCCATAGACCGGGACTCTCAGTACAGCTCCAGTCAGAAGACCAAGCGGATGCGAACATCCTTTAAGCACCACCAGCTGCGAACTATGAAGTCCTACTTCGCCATTAACCACAACCCAGACGCCAAGGACCTGAAGCAGCTTGCCCAGAAGACGGGCCTCACCAAGCGGGTCTTACAGGTAACCCTCGCAGCCTCTCACATCTTGGTTCACACGTTCTGTGACTCAACAGGGAAGGAAATATCACAAAGACGTGATTCTATAAACTCTTGTTTTACAAAGTTGTGATTCTCTAAATCTCCCAGAAATACACACATATGACAGGAAACATTGCGCTGAAGAAATTTTCTTTGAATAGACAGAGAAAGACAGCATTGTCCTCCGTCTACAACATGAATATGGTTAAGAGGTGAAAGACAAAGAAAACCTCAAGAAAAAACAACTTTATCTGATGGGACCAAGGACTAAAAAAGTTAATATTTTAACATTTTTCTGCACTAAATAAAAACGAGTGTCAGACCTTAAACAGCCATTGTATATCGAATGTTTGGAGGACAACACTGTCCGGAACCAAGAGACTCTGGTACATGGCACAGTGGTGAGCTTTGTTAGCAAAAAATTGTAGTCATGCCTGAAAGTTTAAATAAAACTCATCTAAAATGATAACTATGATAAAATGTTTTAAAACTTTTGTAAATGAATAAAAACAGAAAACTTTGGAAGTAGAAATCTGATCCCATCTGGTTTTAGTCACACTGATAAATGGGACAAAGGGGACAGTCAGACTTTTCTCCGGCACTTGAAGGATTTGTTAGGGATTTGTGACTATAAAACTGAATTAATCTTTGGTTTAAAGATTTTAACTAAATTTAAGAATGTGTCAAAATAAACAAACATAGGGCTATAAGAGAAACCTTTTACACTCACTACAAATTCTTCTTTATTTCCATGGCAAATCAATACAATATTAAGTGATTGCTGGTAATCAGTTATTTCTGAATTTTTCTGAAAAAACAAACCAAACCTTAAACACTGAGCAAGAAAGAATGATCATAAAATTGCAAAAGATTTATTTACAGTTTTATTAATTAGGAAGGTGAAAGCTAATCGTGTGTCTACTTACACAGACTGAAGGCTCCGTCTCTGTTTCTGATTGTGATATAATGCTCTGATGGTGACTGAAGGACAGGGAGGATAATGTTCTTCAATGTATGGAAAAACGACACAAGAGGGTGTTTGATTTCCACTACAATATGTACTACATGTTATCTGGGGAACAGAGGAAGAAAGAAATACAAACGAGTCGTGAATAAAATAAAAATGTGAAAAGGAAAAGGAATATATCCTACTGCCTTAATTAGAGCTTGTAGTCGTTTTGCTTTGATGCATTTTCCTGCCTGTTATTCCGGTTGAAGAGCCTCTCCTGCCACTCGGTTCCCATGGCTCTGCCATGATTCTGTCGCTAACACGCTCCAACACTCGGCTCAGTGCTCAACTTTGTCTCACTCACTCACACACGCTGCTTTTTATTACAATTATTTTTTATTAATATATTACTACATATAATTGGTGTAGAAAAACAATAATTGGTGGAGGTTGTTTTCAGTGCTGAGCTGGAGGCCAGTGTCGTTCCTGGGAATGCTCAGGAAAACGGCATAGCAAACATGAGACTAAGAACTGAAATCACAGCTGCTTTTATGCCCACACACTGTAGACGGGTCAATTAGAATTTCCTCACAGGATTGGCGAATAAAGGAAGCCATGGGCTCTGGATTTTTATGTGCAAACATAAAAGAAGAGGCTGTATTTTTCCTGAGACTAGCTGTGAAACGTAAAGGCTTTTTATAACTTTAGTACACAGCACTAGAGCAGCGCAGCTTTGTGTTTTTAAGCTTACTTTTATCCCGAACTCCAGTTAGACCATCAGCAAATAGGCTTTAAAAAGACAAAGAGATACTATGCTCAGTGCTGGCTCCAATCAGAGGAAACGGAAACTTCCTCCACAGATCTTCTCGGAATTCTTTTACTTCATTTTCTGAATGAATTAACAAAGAAAAATACTGAAATTATAATAACACATTCAGTAGTTTATAAATGTGCATAAAAATAATTCTGATGCATAGAATCAGTCATGTGAAATTTTCTCACCTGTTCAGCTTGTTTGGTGTGGCGGCTGTAATTATAAAATACTATATAAATATACTATATACTATAGTATATAGTATATATACTTTATAAATACTATATATACTATATAAATACTTATGTCCTATATGTTAAGAACAACAGAATTGCAGACATTGGTTTATTAGTTTATGTAAAATGTTTCTCTTCCGTTTCTGTCTCCAAAGATATGGAAGGTTCTTTTCTCAGGAAAAATGCTTTGCGATATTTACACTGTTCCTTCTCACTCTCGGTTTTCTTTAGAATTTAAAAAGCTTTTTGTACCGATGGCAGCAAAGCAGTAAGCCAGAAAACTAAAAGAGTGAGCTAAAGGCAATCACAGAATGAGACTGTGCCAAAGCTGTGTGTTGTGATACACACTGAAGCGGTTTCTAAATCCCATCCATTCACTTCCTATACCTACCTGACCCTGTCCGCGGTGCAGCGTTAGGAGGCTGGAGGAAGTGATGGGGTCAGTGTTGCCAGTCAAGATGTAGAAGACAGCACACACCCTGCGCAGGCCGCTAACCCTAACCCCTGACACACACACTGCCAAACCCCAGGGTGATTTAAAGTGGCCAGTCAAGCTAAGCGGAATTTGGGGAGAAACAAATCAGACGAAGAACATGGAAACTTCACGCCTGCCTCCTGAGATTTGAACCTAAGACCTTTTGAGTAACGCCACAGTTTTAACCATAAGGTCTTTGCTCTCTGTATTGAGATAAACTTAGTCATTTTGTAAAATCTTAAAGAAGCTCTTCTTTTTGATGAAAACCTGAAACATGTAGCTGTACTAACCAGACTTTTCTGATTGATACCGATTTCCATTGTTTTTAGGCCTGACCTCCCAAATCAGATTCTGAAAAAAATATTTCCTTAGATCTACAGCCAGTTTTATTTTTTTACTTCAACCAGTTGAGGAAAATGTGTCTGATTCATATTTCTGAGTAATTCACTAGTGGATCTTTACTTAAAGCCTTTTGTTGAAATGAAAATAGGACATTGTAGACCCACAGCATTTTGTGAATTATGGTGTTTACTGCTAAGTTTTTTCATACATTTATAAACATGTTCTAATGCAAGCTCTGCATTTCTCGGGCTTGGGACTTTTCACATTTAATCTGTGTTAAATCCAAAGGGTGGTTGTCAGAGAGACTTGTTGTTTAAACAAATTAACTTTCTTCTTCTTGGTTTCTGAACAGGCCATTTTAAGTTGTTTTTATCTCTAAGTCAATGATTCCCTGACATGAACCTCAACAGCACAGAAAGACTGCCGAAGGTGAAGACCTGTGGTTATTATATTTATCTAATTCTAAAGGAGACCTGATGTAAAAAAACACAAAAAACAATTGCCATAAAAAAATCTATGTTCATTCTATCCTGCTTAATGAAGTTGAATTATCATCATCCATCCATCCATCCATCCATCCATCCATCCATCATCTTCTTAAACCCTTATCCCATTGGAGTCAGGAGGGGTGCTGGTCTCCAGCTGTCAATGTGCGAGAGGCAGGGTCACCACACACACACACACACTCACACCTATGGAGAATTTAGAGAAACCAATCAACTTGACAGTCATGTTTTTGGAAGTTGAATTATTTTAGATTTGAATCTATAGCTGATCATGAGTTGGACTTCCCTTTGAAGGAAAATATTGTGGCGTTTAAATATTAGTAATGCTTGAGATTTTATTAAACCTCAGTGGAAGGTTTATTCCATCTGCTATAAATATATAATGGTTCAAGCAGCAGTTATAAAATTAATTAATGAATACTGTAATGCTAATATTTAGCTCTTGTACAGTAAAAATGCTTGTGTAAAGATGTACAATGCAGAAATGTTTAGCAGTTGAAGGTAGTTAAATTAAATCCTGTTTAGGGTCTCAAGATGTACAATGCAGAAATGTTTGGCAGTTGAAGGTAGTTAAATTAAATCCTGTTTAGGGTCTCAAGCCATCTTGGACTGACTCTGATTAAAGATTTCTTCTTCTTCTTCTTTTTTCTGAAGGTCTGGTTCCAAAACGCTCGGGCCAAGTTCAGGAGGAACCTTCTGCGGCAGGAGAGCACCGGGGTGGACAAGGCCTCCGACGGTTCCACGCTGCAGGGTGGGACGCCCTCAGGCCCAGCCTCTGAGATCTCCAACGCCTCCATGAGCCCGTCCAGTACCCCCACCACTCTCACAGACTTGACCAACCCCACCATGCCTACTGTCACTTCTGTACTCACGTCGGTGCCGGGCGGTTTGGACGTTCACGAGTGCCGGAGCCCATCACAGACAACGCTGACAAGCCTCTTCTGATAGTCAGAGCACTAGCCCCATCACCACCTCTCCCTGCACACTCAGACTTTTACCACATCCTTGCCCTCCTTCTGGATCTAAAACTGAGCACTGTTAACACCTTAGAACTTTAAAAGAATTAGAACCATGAAGGAAACAAAAGAACTCCATTAGAGACTATCTGCTTAGTGAGGCAGCTGGGCCTCACTGATGGAATGGTTGTTGTTATTTTGATGTTGTCTTGTTGAGAACTGAGGAGAACCAATTAAAAATGTTCAATATTCACAAAGAGAGACTGCTGAGGAAAATTGTTTTCATTTTTTGGGGAATTTGTTTTTCAGGACAGTATTTATGTTGTAAAAGAGTCACTGTTAGAAGGACTGTAAAAGGTCTTTTTTTCATTGTTTGGAAATCTGAGATTAAAATACAGTTTCAAATATTCTATGACTGCCATGTGCCTTTAACTCCAATCAGCTCCACTTTTGTTGACTGAAGTCAGTCAAACCTGACTGTCTCTAGCAAAACTGGGCGAGTTAAATGAGTTCTGTGTGTTTGTGGGCTTCTCGTTTTTTACATGTCTCAGAATAAATGCAAAAATATTCCTCTCATCTGAAGAAAAACATATGCTGGAGGGAAATTGTTTAGGAAATTAATATTTATTCAGAATTAATTCCATTTAAGAATGAAACTATAATCTGATAAAAGTCAATCAGAAACTATTCAGATCCTGTAGCAGTTAGAATATGATGCAAAATTGTAGACATTGAAACTGATCAGGACTGTTGCTAGATACATTTGTATGAACCAGATCCATATTTGCAGGTGTTACTTATTTAACAGAATCCAAGATAAAACAATATTAAGAATATTAGCTTTTAGGACATTAGACCTTTATGTTATTTGTTTTACCTAATTTGCTGCTGAAGTACTTACTTTCTAGTGGTTGCTGTAATTAAGTCAAAACATGTCATGCTTTTATGGTGGTAATCTACCAAACATCTGGATCTGGATTAGATCTTTTTCTAAGCATCATATGAAGTAACTGGTATGCCAGCTGTTATGTTTTCTTCAGGTCAACCAGTTTGCTAAAGGTTGATTGGACCTGTCCAAAAAATTCTGTGGCATTCATAACGTCAAACCTCATTAGCAGCAAATAAACCACACAGACGCTAAACAAGTGAAACTGAAATGCAGAAATGACCCAACCATCACATTATTTAATGTCATGCTAAATTATGTTGATGCTGTGTTTGTACTGCTGAAAATCTACTCAATTCTGTATTATGCAAATGCTCCATTTGGCTCAACTGACAGACCAGCGAAACATAGTTTTAGATTTGTGTCGCTAATAAATATTTTATTACTTTAAGGAACTCTTAGATAGTTTATGGAACAAATAACTAACATCTGTTATTGATTAGACAGTAACTGATAATCAAATAACAAAAAAACAAATTGCTCACCTCTTCTGGAGCCTGTCCTTACAGTTAGGCCTGTCACGATAACAAATTTTGCTGGACGATTAATTGTCTAAAAAATTATTGTGATAAACAATAATATTGTTTCAAGACCTTTTGACACTGATTTTATGGAAATGACTAACAATACATGTGATTTCCTGATACACTTTATTTAAAAAAAACCCACACATAACACTGGAACTGATAAACTAAATAAACAAAACAACCAAAAATAAAATGTATTCTCAGTCTCCATTAACAAAAAAAGTACTTGGATAAAAACTAAACAACATAAAGCTAAAGTGGAAGTAAATACTGCATTCAACCAAGAGTGGAGTTTGAAGTCTGTATACTATATTGTCCTTCAGTAATCATTAGATTTAAATAGAGAAAACGGGCACATCCGACCACCTGACGCTATAGTTCACGCTACACCATTTTTTGCCCCTATTTTCCCCTTACGAAAATCTTAGATCGTTGGTCGATCTAACCGATCATCCTGCAGTGTGTGGTGTGTTACGGTGGATCGTCGTGGCCGCTCCGATATAAATCAGGGTTTTCCCCGATTGGGAGCTTAACGCTGAATGTGACAGGTAGCCAATCAGAAAGCCGGATTCTCCGCCTGCTTTCTGAGGGGAAATTACGGAGGGGAATCCCAAACAGCTGAAACAGCGCAACTCAAAATCCAGCGGACATCAGAGAAGATATGTGGAAACAACATTAATGTTTATTCAACATTTCGTGCAAAGAATATAGAAATGACATGGGGAGGAGTTGGAGATAAATTGCTACCACAGTTGATAAACCCAGTAAGTTTTCAGCTGTTCTTCGTTAACGTAAGAAGAACGTTAACGAATCATTATAATAAGTTATAATGATTTTCATTCAGTCAGGACTTTACGCTGACTCTAGCCACATGCATCACAGGTAGATTATAGAAAAGCAATGATTAATGCCTGATTTTAAAATTAGTGAACTGGACTTGTTATTTTGTGCCCATTTGGCTGAACACCACACGGCACGACGAACCCAATCGAACCGTTATGCCTAGAATTTCTGTCGGCTAATGTGTCTCTCAGGGTTTGAAAATGAAAATACTCGTGTAATGTGCGCTGGACATTAAGGAAATTAGGAAAGGAGGGTCAGTGTCACCGGAGCTGAGCCTTTTTTCATTCAGCGTCATCAACAGAAAGAAAAAAGGCCGGAAGAGACGATAAAGACGATAATTAAAATGAGGTCAATAGGTTTAATTTATCGTCCGATTAATTGATATATCGTCTATACAGTCAACAGGAACAGTATGATCTGTCCTGGACATAGTTGGTCCATTACTGCGGGAGCCAACACATCGCTAAGAGAGAGAAACAATGATACACACATAACTCTGATTAGCTCAATATGAGGCCTAAACATTTTGTAATTTTCCTTTTCACAAAAAAGTTATTTGTGAAATGTAAAAAATCCAATTACTTCAAAAACATATATCTTTATTATATTTTTCACAAGTCTGACCATTGCTTTCCTGTGCAATTCTGCTCAAAAATAATTCTTGTTTCCAGCAGACTCTGGGTTTTCTCAGATTCTCCTCGGGCCAATCAACGAACAGCAGGACGAGTTGTGGTCAATTTTCTGCCTGTTTTAGAATTGTAGTCTTTATGTCGTTTTAGCAAGGGCAGCAGAGAACTTGAACAAAACTATTCACTCTGTTTTCGGCACACTTTCAAATATTGAATTAATACTAACGTTGGGATCAGCACTTCTCTGTTTACAGTGGAGGACGGTTGTTTACAGCACAGGCAAGTAAGCTTCTTAACTTTGAACATTCGCTCAATCTCTAACAATTGTTAGAGATTGAGTAAAATTTTAAACTTTAGTCACCTCCTGCAGGAAGAAATTGTTTCTTAACAGCCGAGAGCCCAGATCCTCTGGGCAAAGCAAAGTGTACCACAATGGACTGTTTTTTTTATCAGGCTAATGTTTCACCTGTAGAGGTCTCTATTTTATCACCTGCACAATGCAGGAGGCCGCCTGACAGGGCAGTTTACCAAACATCTGGATTAAGGCACATTGCCTCAACATTTTGTATGCCGCAATACACAAGATATCTGTTCAACCAAACAAACTTTTACTATATTATGCAGAGCTAACATCATTAGCAGGAGCTAACACTATTAGCAGAAATCAAAACATATTGGAAAATAACAAATGGATGTTTAAAGTGAAAATAAAGCATATAAAAGTCTTTATAACACATCACTAATAAAGTTGAGGCAGTATTTCATCCCAATGCTAACTATAAACAACATGAGTTGTGTTGTGCCATCAGCTCCAGCGTACCTTCTCCTTCTGGATTGGCATTTTAGAGCAGCAGCTGCACAAACACCAGCTTTTTCATCCAACTCTCTCCTCTTCATCTGTTGGATTATTATTTTTCCTCTCATCATTCCTGTACTGCCGGCTATTTCAACGCTCCTATTCATATTGAAAGGGCTGAACATTATTCACTGAACAAAACCTGCTCCTCTGGACGGACAGAGCGAGGGCCTTCGCAACTCACATGTCGTCTATCCTGGATAATTTGCAACATTAACAACCTTGAAACCTCCATATGAGAATATTTTATTTTAATTTATAAAAATGAAACAACTTACAGTATTTTTGCTGTAGTGTTTTTACATCTGATCTTTTGTTAAAACTAATTGTGAACCAGAAAAAGAAAAGAAAAAACAGAAAACAGAAACAGAAAAACTGGGATCTCATCATCAAATCCTTTCTGATTCAGAGAAAATTATCATGTTTGGCAGAAGGAAGATTATCAAAATGTTAGGCCCAATGTTTAAAACATCACGATTTCGTTTGCCTAATATAAGTCTGTAGGTATGAGAAGAATGAGTTACAAAATTAACACAATATCATATGAGCCTTATTTTTTTTTAAATTTTGTGTGTTTTATTGAAAGATTTTATCAACATGTAGGAAGGATAATGATAATAGAATGCCACAAACTTACCTCTGTTTGTCAAAGTTACATTTTCTTGCTATCAGCATATAACTTCATCCAATAATTACTTTTATGCTAGTTATTTTATATTGGAAATAAATCATTTAATACTCTATTTGTAAAAGCAAGTACTCATTTTACAATTAGAGGGACCCTAAATTAATATGATAATTAAAACTGCGATATGAGGACAAGTCACACCTAGAATGATTCATTTAAATGTGGATGTATTCAGGTAATTGAAACAGCCTTTGTGAAATCTTTTCTCCACTTAAAATAAAGATTTTATTTTTCCCATAATTAGGATTAAAATATATTTTGATTTTGTGTCTTGTTATATCCTTACATCCCTACTTGCAGAAGAAGCAATAAACAAGTGAAGTCTTTAATTTAAAACAGATTTTTTTTAACTAAGACGGCGATTTTAAGATTTGTGTCTGAAGATTTGCTTGGATAAAAATGGTCTCTGCTGTGTGAAGGTGGATCAAACAATGACTGAAATAGTTCTTTGCAGTTTTGTCATAAAGAACTGCTGTTTTATTATTAGAGATGTGCCAATCAGGTTTTTCCTGCCGATTCCGATCACCCATGAGGGCTGATCACCGATACCGATCACATAATTATAATTTTTCTTATCATAAACACTATCGGTTACATTATGTGGAAAAAGGAACCGTGAAGTCACCTTAATTTAGACAAAAACTTGTTTTTAATAACTTTTCTAAGAAAAAAAACAAAACAGGCATTGTGCAAATTGTCCTGCTACCGGTAGTACTATCTTTGACAGACTGAAAACATATGAAGGCTCTGAAGAGGTTAAATAATGCAAAGAGTCTAAATAAAACCTCTCAACATTGCCAAAAAAATTAAAGTATAAAACTTAACATTCAAAGGCAAATACAGAGTTATTGGATGAAAACTTACCGATAGCCTGGCGGCTAGCTGGTTACTGCTGGTTCTGATTGGCTGTTAGCGGACTAATTATGCAGAACAGGGAGGAGATCGATTATTTTTTTTAGAGATTATCTGTCTCATGTTAGGACAGCGAAAGTTTTAATATGTATGTAAAATGTATGTTTTAAGTTAGATGCTGCAGCTTTAAACAGGTTCGGTGTGAGAGTCACTACCCGGTGGAGCAGAAGCGGCTCCGTCTGTCAAATATTACTGCCTGTAGCGGAGCAGCGGTTCAACAGCGAGAGCAGAACCAGCGCCTTACATCTCAGCTCGAAGACTTAAATAATTTTGCAGGTTATATGTTTAGCTTTCTGACCGTCATACTAATCAGGGTGAGTGTTTGTAGCTGCGCTGCTTTACCTGCTGTCTGATCCTCCATATGTCTTTTTTACTCCAGTGAGCCTCGATGTAGCCAAACTACGGAAGCACATTGCTATCACGCAGGAAAAAAAAAAATTCGAGCGCTATCACGTTATAACGTGATACGTATCTTGTTAAAACGTGATAGTATCACGTTAAAACGTGATACATATCTATTTAAAACGTGATACGTATCACGTGATACATGAATTGGTCAGGTTTCCCTTCATGTTTGGTCCACACGGATACGGATGCTGCTTTGCACTGTGGTTAAAACCTTTAATAGCATGAGCAGAATCCTAAACAGAACGGGATGCACAGAAGGAAACGTCAGTTCGGTCCTCTAGCTGTGGGCCGTTCCTGACTGTTTGGGTCGAAGCTGCAGTTGACTTCAGATTGTAGCTTCTGATTCAGGAAATGGCTAAAGAGCGATTATAACCGAGGCTCAGATGGATTTGCTGAACATCTGATGTTCAGATTAAATAAATTCGAGCGCTATCACGTTATAACGTGATACGTATCACGTTAAAACGTGATACGTACTTGTTAAAATGTGATACGTTAACAAGGTTAACAAGATACGTATCACCTCATAATGTGATAGCGCTGGAATGTTTTTTTTCCTGCGTGATAGCAATGCGCTTCCTACAAACTTCCCCATTCACTCAGTGCGTTATAGTTCCACATCGCTTAGGATTTGTTGCGCATTTGCACTGTGTGAAGAAAAGAGGAAACCAGCTGCACAGGCAGGCTGAGAAATGAGACGCAGGTTGATCGGTATCGGCAAAAAGAGACCGTGATCGGCGATCACCGATCATGCACTTTTTTCACGGAAATGGGCCGATTATGATCGGTTTCCGATCGATCGGCACACCTCTCTATTTATAATTAATATTTAACAGCGTTTCCTTGTGCCTTGTTTAAATGTGATGTACTAAATTTTATACAATTTCATTGAAAATAAATCAAGTTATCATCAGGTTCTAATGTTAGGTTAATACAGTCCAACATAACACAAATATACAACTAACTACAATTAAGTTCTTAGATTATGTGCAGATGTAGTGTGTCAAAACCCTCAAGACCTTTTTGAAGAACTGACCAGATCTTGGTAATTAAATCAATGATTTTTGAACTGATGATCTGCAACTGCAAGCACCTCTGTATAAGCCAGAGTTTGGCCAGTCTTCAGGTCTGGAACATGCTCCTGTTGACACCCAGCCATGGCAGAAAGACATTAGCAAAGACCTTCAAAATGCAAATGATGGAGCCCATCAAACTTTAGAGGGTAATAAAATAATTTGGAAACAATTCTGAATCATCCTGTGGTCAGAAGGATGACCCAGGAATCAACTTCTCATGAATAACTCCCAGTCCTCTCAGGATTGGAGACTCACCATATTTTTGTCAGGGCTCAGAATCTGAGGAGCTCAGAGAAACAGCAGAAAACCTTTTAGAATCTTCTCAGTGTGTAGTACAATCAGGGAATGTATGAACAACACAGCAGGCTTAATTCTTTGGAAAAAACCAAGAAAGAATCTAGTACAATAAAAAAGAAAAACAGAGCAATTCTGAGGCCAGTAAATTTGAACAATTTGGCAATAATTAAAGCAACAAAAATCAATAGGAAAACATAAACCAGTGTGAAGGCACAAGTCCATTTAAATGAATTTGGACGTGGTTGAAAAGTTTATTCTTCTCACAATTTAGTTCAAAAAGTACAACTCATTACAGAGAATTAATGCACAAATATTCTGAGTTCCTGCCAGTTAAGTTTTTGGTTTACAGCTAACTGAAATGCCCAAATTCTGTTTAGCAGGCAATTTGAAAACTACATGAATACAATAAGAATAAGGAACCCGTCAATGTTCTGTACATGCAGAACCACAATCATGGTGAAAACCGCTGGTTTGATGGTTGTCCAGCAGACAGTCATTGACACAGTTCACAAAGGAGGAGAAGTATGAAACGTCACAGTAAAGAGGCGGTTGTATAGTTCTTTATCCAAGCACATCAGTGGAAGGAAACAGGGATGAAAGCAGCTTTCAGACCATCATGTTGAAAAAAATTCAAAAGTGAGCTGGAGCATTATAAAGCAGCTGGAGTCACAGCTTTAAGACCAACCACACACACGTATCCAGAACACACACTACCACTGCAACATTCATTGTTTTAAGCCACTGAAGAAAAAGATCTGAGAACCATAGTAGACTAAGTTTAACTAATAAATACATAATGTTGCATGAAATAAACAATTGTTTATATGAGTGCATAAATAATTTGTTTAATAGAAATTAATTTACACGTACAAATTTATTATAGACGATAATGCACATAATTGATTCAATTATTTTATGGTTCTTGTTCCTGCAGTCAGACATGTAATAATTTTATCTGTCAAACTCACTTATCAAAGTTCAGAGTCAGAGCTGTGGGTGGGGCTTACCAATTTATTATTTATTATTTATTTATTTATTAATCTACCGATTGCCGATTTATGTTTTCGCATCCACCTGAATAATGTGTAGTTGCGCCACTGGTGTAGTTGAGTTGCTATCAAAGTCAAACTTATGTCCACTATATATTTACCCGTTTCAAGGAGGCACCTTCATTTGTTCAGCAAAGAGTCCAAACCTTAAAGTTCATTTAAAAAGAAAAACATAAACGTTATACAATGAAAAAACAGCAAATCTTTACATTTCTGAAAGCCTAACCATACAATATAATAAAAAATAATTAAGATATTACCTGTATACTGTTATTATTAGAATGTCATAAAAAACATCCCCTACCAACCATTTGTAAGACAATAAATTCCTAAATCTGTGAAGTGTCTTGAGGTTCTTCAGTAAAGTGTGTATTAGAAATAAATTATTCTATAAAAAGTCAAATGTTTTTATTTTTATCCGTATCTATTACACACATGAAACATATCCTTATTTATTATACACATAAAACATACTACATATAATTTCCCTTTAGCTTGTTTTGCAATCTATTTTATTTATTTATTTTATTTATTTACCATGTGCATTAGTTCAATAAAAGGCTAAATAATGTAGAGTGCTGTCAACAGGAAGACGAGAGCCACAGTTCAAACTGGATCCATTGTTGTAGTTCTGACACTGTACAGAACATGGACACATTTCAGGAAGCCCACATTTTTGCATTTTAAATCTTTTTTTTACTGGTCTCTTATGTAACATTTTATATTGTGAGAAAATTTATTTTGTCTTTTCATCAGCTGTAAGCCACAATCATCAGTATAACAGAAATGGAGATTTATCATCACTACATGTGAGTTTCATTGAATTATTGAGCTATATCAACTTTTCAGTGTTATTCAACACAATTGAGCTGCACCTGGATTTGGTTATACTTATGTTCTCGGTTCCTCCAGTCAGCTGAACACAAACTGCTGCAGGTAGAAAGTCTAGGAGGAATCTCAGAGGGAGCAGAGCCGTCTGACTGCTGCCCCTCAGCTGGGGAAGAAACTACCTGCACTTTAGAAAGGCTCCTTCACTGCCTGCCTTGAAGACTCACCATAAAACACACTTTTATTCTTCGGCTTCCAACATCAGCCACACTTTGTTTATCCTTGCTTGTTTTAATTGGCTCCATTGTACCTAGTCTTTGATGGTTTTTATGTCATTATTGTATGGTTTTTTTTTTATGTTTCCAGTTTGCAATTATGTGCAGCATTTTGTTTGAGCCGTGATTGTTTTAAAGTGTCTTATAAAGTAGCTGTGGGGTGGTGGAGCAAAAAAGTGCGTTAGAGAAAGCCTCATATATCTTTTAAAAAAAAATAAATAAAAAAAATAAGATAAAAACATGTTAAACTATCAGGCTCGGTGGTGGAGGAATAGTGATCTGGGCTTGTTTGGCAGTCACATTGCCAATGAAGCAAATTCAGCAGCAGCATTCGAAGAGTCAGATCATCTGATAGTTCAGAGTTTGTTTGTTTTTTTTTACCAGAAATAAGCTTTGCAAAACAACAACGATCAAAACACTGAAAACACTGCAGCTAATCAACAAAAAGACTAAAAGTAAGGAGATCAGGGATTTTAGGATGTATGTCACAGTTTCATCTGACTGCAGAAACCCCAGAGATCTGCACAAAAATGATTCTATGATGAGCTGAATAGTGAAGAAAAAACTGGTCCAAATTTTCTCTGCAACAATTGGTAGAAGAGACGACGTTTTGCAGAAGGAAGTTCAACTGAAAGCATTTCAGTTTGTTTACTTTTTGCTCTAATTCGAGGTGTTTAGTATGTAATTTGAGTAACATAATTTGAAAACTTGTGAAGAAACATATGGTTTATTTTGATATTATGTCAAACCTGAAAAACTAACAGACTTTATATTGTTTTTCCAGTGAGTGTGAATGTCCTTGACCCCAGCATGAAGTAGGCTGCCTCGCTGCATTTAAATAGTAAGGTCCAAACCCTAAGAATTATATTAGGAGACCCAAGAATTCCCAATAGACCAAACACTTTTGTGTGACGGCAGAAATAAACTCAAGGCAGTCAGCATCTCTGACTATTGAAATCAGAATAAAAATAGCACAAGCAGAAACTTGAGACCAGTAGAGAAGCTTTTGTTTGGGCCTTTGGAGAAGACGTTCTCATTTTAAGTGAGAATGTAGAGCGCAGCTTTGGGATGATCATTTAATTGCAACATTAAAACAGTTATATATGCAGAGTTGGACTCTGTTAGACTTTTCTTATGGTAAAGATAAGAAAAGACTCTGGTGCCTAATAGTTCATTCCTGAAGAACCTGTGCAGCAAATTACACTTAAAAGCTTGATAAAAATAAAACTTGTGCACATTCACAGTATACACAGTAAGGTTTCATGCATCACAGAAATGTGTGTGTGTGAGTGTATGAGTGGTCTGCAACTACTGTCTTAGCATATTGTGCTTCATTATTTTATATAGCTCATTACATGCAACTGCTTCCTCCAATTGCAGTACTAAAAAAAGATCATTTTGAGAAACTTTTGCAATCACTTTAAATGAGCATCTGTGCCAAAACTGCGAGTGATTTGGGCTGGCAGCCTTCCTGAAAGCATAACTGGAAAAAAAAAGTGGAGAGAAAAGAGAGAGAAAAAAATGAAAACTGTTTTATGAGCAGCTTTCCTCACTCTGCTGGAGCACATTGTGCTCCGTTTTCCCATGACTGAAGCAGCAGGGACCTGAGCTTATCATGAAGGCATAAACGATTTCCACTTAAAAATACCAGTTTACACTTCACTCCACACTGGAACTGGAATGCAAGTAGAGAGAGACGCATCTAAGAAACGGCTATCTTTACACTTTGTAAGCAAAGCATGAATTATGAAAAACAGAAGCACGATTTGCCTGCAGCGGTTAATTAGAAATGGGTGAACAGGAAAAAAAAACAACAAGACAAGAGTCCTTTGCGGTGGGTCAACTTGGTAATTATTTGTGCTCTGGTGTGAAGAGTCTGAGGACAGGATCAGGAACAAAACACCCTCTACCAGACAAAATGTGCTTCTGTATTGCCTACACCATGTCTCTGTTTTGGTTAGTGTGTGTTTGGCCTGTATTCCAGAAAATCAGCATGGTTAAACTAATCTATAAACATTTTGCTAAGCTTGGCTGAAAATTGTACCAGGCTATGAAATTCCAAAGTTAGAAAAAAACACTTTTGACAACCTGCTTTAAATTCCTGAGTGATGGGAATTTGATTCCCGGATCAGAGTGTATGGAGGAGCCACATCAAGCATTAGAGTGAAAAAACAACTGACTAATAACTGAACCTTTACTGTGTGTTAATGAAGGTGCATGTTTTTATTTGAATAAAAACTGATATTCTCAGGAAAATCAACTGTGGATCATTCAGAGCTCTGGATTGTCCTATGATTCAGAAAACAGCTTTATGTTTTTAAAGCTAAAAATGAAATGGGAACAATGTTTGGTTTAGCACTTCAAGTGTGTTGCCAAAAATTCATGATACATGAACTTTTTCACAGAGTTAATGTGACAGACCAGAGCTAAAGAAACAAAGAATAACTCTTGCTATCTCAAACTGGATAAAAAGCATCTGTCAAAATATCTTTTCAAGTCTTGTTACATATTGTCAATTAAATGAGTCAGAGTCACTTTGCTTGGGCCACATGGATATATTGAAATGGTTTGTTTTAAACCATTCCATTGTAGACCTAGTTGTCAGCCTATTCTTGCTAGTCTATTATTGACTCTATCTAGCTATGAGAGCCTGTACGTAACTCTATCCAGTTTTCAAAACTTGTTCAGAAAATGTCATCTTCTCCCAGCCTGATGCTGTTTAATGTTCTCTAACAAACCTCTGAGGCCTTCACAGAACAGTTGGGTTCATCCTAAGATCAAACTGCAAACAGATGGATCCTGTTTACTGATCGGATCATTTCTAGAAGCAGCTGATTGCGCTGGATTTGATTTGGGGGTATTACAGTAAAGGGAGCAAAATATATGGCCTGATTAACCTGTCAGAATTTTTGGTAAAAAAAAAAATCTGAATTTTTCTTTCAATTTCTATATGTACCTTTGATATAATTTATCCGTAATAAAACAAATAAACAGTTAATGTAATGAGACAAAATGATAAAATGTTTAAGAGGTGTGAATACTTTTGTACTCGGTGTATGTTTTCCTTCAGGGCCCCTTCACATTAAATACAGATTTTCACTGGACTGAACAATGAAAAATATATTTTGCTGTTAGTTTGTAGTCATGCAGACATTAACAATCAGTTTGAGACACTTTGCAAAACATTCATCTGCTTATTTTCAATTAACATCCCACCTGTGATTAACATTATGTTTGACATTTAAAACCTTCCCAGAATAAGATATTACTCTGTATATAGGAAATGACACCCAGGTTTAGTGTAGGGTATAATGCCTAAATGTAACTGGGACCTTAAATATCTGGTTTATATGTTTAAAACTGTGGAGTAATGTACATATGGTACACATTTCTCGTTTCCAGGAACATTAAAATGTTTTGTCTTTCAAGCTGGGCTCTTGAATCCCAAAATGGGTTTGGCAAGAAAAAAAACACAGTGCATCCATATTTCACATAGTTACCATGTGTTAGGACTTGATAAACATACCCTCCTAAAAAGTGGATCTCTGTGGTATCTGCTTTATTCTCTGTGGAACTGCTTCCACGTTCGCATTTTGTGAATTTACAAGCAATTAAGCAAGGGTCAGCATCTCTCTACTCTTTAATGCTCATGTACACATGGAGCTCCACATCCTGTCCTGACTGACGCTCTGTTCTCCCAGCCCAGCTTTCCCAGGGGAGGGTGGGGGGGTGCCAGCCAGGCAGGGTGCCGAGGGCTTTCAGGTCTCAGGTTAGGTGTCTGAGTCAGAATCTGCAAAGGACGCCAGATACGTTGGCCAGATGTACCCAGACTCGTATAAAGTGCTGCGATGAAGGCTTTATTAGAAAGAGGCCATTCTTAACAACTCCTGACAGGCAATATAGAAACACTGGGCCCAGTAAAGTTTAAGATGCAGGAACAGTGCCAAAAGTCTGCAAAAGATCAGCCCTCCAAATACATTTAATATCTTCTTTGAACTTCAGAATGGGCTCCAAAGTCTGCAGACAGAACTGAGACATTAATAACAACCAGCCGCATGGCTAACATGTCACTGCCATATTCTCACATACAGTTAACCAGGACTTGAAGGGCTGTTCCTTTTTATCATGACTGACTTTACAAATTAGAGGCCAAAATAGAAGCAGGAGTGTTTTTCTCTCTGTTTTCACTTGATGAACAAAGGGCTGAGACATGCATAATGTCAAGTGAAACTGCAGACAGGTACACAACTACAACATTATTGCTCCCTTTGGAGTTAGGCCTCTGTTTGGGAAAAAGCTTTTATTAGTTTTTCCTAAACTGCAACTTCTGAAAACAGGATTTTAATTTTAGCTAACAGCAAAATCCTATCAGGTACACTACACATAAGGGCATCACAGTAAATTACAAGATACTTGAAAGATTGATTTATTTTATTAAATTATTTATTAATTAAATTATATAGATTCATTAGTCACAGAGTATTACATGATGCATGTTTATTTATTTTAATATGGATGATTATTGTTTTTTTTAATGAAAATCCAAAATCAATTTTCTCAGAAAACTAGAATATTACATAAGACCAATAGTTTTATGGCTTAAGCAATGATAAATAAAAGTGCTGACTTGTCAGCCATCCAGCACCCAAAACAATGAGGTTAAGTCAAGGAAGGTCCTTGTTGATAAAGCTGGCTGTTAGTAACGCATTAGTGTTACTAACACTATAAAATCCAAGTGATTTCACAGAAAATTAAGTGGAAGGTAAATATGTCACTAAAAGGTCTACCAGGAGCATAGAGTTCCAGTGTGTGTCCTTTAACAAACACACTCTTCACCAACTGTACAAACCCAGTGTGAACGGCTGCTGTAATATCACACAGTAACATCAATATCAAACCCCGTAATGTAACAAAGAGTTAGGGAGATAAAACATGCAGGTGCATCCCTGTTACGACCCGGCTCTGCCAGGGGAAAGGGGAGTAACATTAAAGAAACCGGATGGTAAGGTTTATAATAATTTAGGGTTTATTGTTGGGTTTTACAAAAAAAAAAAAACAAGGGGGTAAAAATGAACAATAATCAAAATGTAAGGACTGACAACAAAAAGTACTAAATGAAACAAAATCCACAAAACAATCAGAGTTGTAAATCAAAGACCTTAAACAAAACCAAACTACAAGTCTCTACCAGAGATTCAAAAGTAACAAATGTCCCCCACAGGGACAAGACAAGTTTGTCAAAGCTAGCAAATGCTAACAAAACTATCCAAGCTAGTAAAATAAATTTACAGCAGTCAGAACACAACCAACAAGGTGGCAAGCTGTCCAAACAAAGGATCAGCCGCCCTTCTCCCAGGAAGTCCTTGGTTTTTAAAGGGGAGGCCTCTTCTGGGATTGGTGGAGCAGATAATTGGTGAGCCAATCGCTGTAGGCCTCGGAGCAGCATAGGAAGGCAGGGCCAGTGGCGCATACTTTTGACATCGCTAGCAATAACCTAGGCTTAAAGAGACAGCACACAATTATGATTATTGCAATGACCACACAGCAACCAAGCTCATGTAAGAGTTTAAGGGATATCTGCAAGCTGTGGATCGCAGATGGAGTCAGACCTTTGAGAGTCGAATCACAGACATGAACCACAACAGTCACATTAACTGTGTTAAGAACCCTCAACTAGAAACAATAATACACGTGTGGGCTAAAGAGAGAAAGGAGTTGACTGTTACTCAATTTTCTGCGGAGATTACAAAATACTCCATTCCTTCTTTTTTTTCATCCTGTGCTCTTTCTCCTGTTTTCCACTAGTTCACTAAAGGATACCATGAAACTAGCTAGCAAAGATCAGAGGGTTTGATTCTGCTGTATTTACAGCTGAACTTATAAATATGAAATGAGTTGTACTATGAAAATGTTTCACTTGACTAACTGTATAAGCATTTTCATACTTAGTGTTGCATGACCAGACTCTAGAGATTCAGATATATGTCACATAGTTAAATACTTTATGTTCAGGTACTCTCAAAATACAAAAAACCTTTATCCAATATTTTTTGACCCACAACTAATTATAAAAGCACAAGAATTATGTAAGCTGCTGTAACACATTCTAACTGCTTACCTTGTCCTATTGAGACATTTTTTACACCACTTGGTCTACATAATGAAAATCAATATGGCTGGCCAATGAGGTGCCGGTTCACATTTTGCAAGTTCTGCTAATAACACATAACACAGTTTAAATCAGAGTAATTTATGTAAAAAGCAGCTTCACATTCTGAGTTAAACTTATTGTCCTAAAATTAACCAGTTCTTATTCATTCATTTTGTATGCATTAAAAAAAGTAGTTCATGATGTTATACATCAGCGTATCTCTCAGGTTCCACTACATTGTGTGATAAACTGCCTCCGGTGTTCGGTGAGCGATCTCTCATCCTCTTTGTTCACATAAACAATATTTAAGCTGTTTCCATTAACATATTTAGCTGCTGTAGTCATAATCAAAATGAGTCTGAAACTTGAAACAAAAAGCAGCCTATTATGACTTTGTATCTTTTTATTGTGTCAATGCTCCATGCATTCAGTCCTCCTGTTTAACACATTTCTCATTCTGGTAATCATGTCATGACAAATCAACATTTAAGTACATTTAAAATATATGTGTTTTTGTATCAGCTATTAAGCTGCAGCTTTATTCCTCAGCTTCTCCTTATTGTTCCCAACTGGACTCACTAACAGGAACAACTCAGTACACTCAGTTTCAGTGTTTAGGGCATAGAAATGACATTTTGTTGTTCATGGAATGATTTTGATATTTTGGTGTTAACATCTGTAAAGTCATCATCTCTCATTTACAACATTGATAATTTCAAACTGTGTTTGAAAAAAA
This sequence comes from Poecilia picta, assembly GCA_033032245.1. Taxonomy (NCBI): domain Eukaryota; kingdom Metazoa; phylum Chordata; class Actinopteri; order Cyprinodontiformes; family Poeciliidae; genus Poecilia; species Poecilia picta. The sequence goes on from CM065361.1 coordinate 2,778,245, forward strand.
GTGGATAGATTTTAATAGCAGTGGAAGGCTAACAGCTAGCTGGTTAAAACTATTTAAAGCAAAGCAAACTGTTTTCTTTATTTCAGCACTATAGATGATGTTATTTAAATGTATATTTTAGAAGAGGTAGTTAGGATTGTCACTATTTTCTCAGCTGAGTAGCATCTGTGTTAGATTAAAGTTTTACTATTTCAGGCTCCTGTATGAATGACTCTGCCTGATCAGCTTTCATTTTATCAGTCCACTCTCAGCTTAACAAGACCAGAGAAAACTTTGGTGAAAGGCTTTGAGATGTGGAGCTACATTCCAGATGCTGCCTACTGTGGTGTTCCTTATGTCAGAGTTTTTTGGTAGTTTTCCCTGAAAAGATAATCAGGTATAGACAAGGGATGGATAATACAACAGCGTTGGTCTGTGACTTTCTTGGGGGCCTTATTTACATCCCGCCACAACAATTTAGCTGACCTTAATATTTTCTGTGTTTTATTTTGGTCATTATTGTTACAAATAGTCTTAATATGTGTGTGACAGGTGTGTCTATCAGACATTAATACAAATACGGAACTAATCGCATCCTGTATCGATTCAATACATGACGCAACATTTAACAGCCAAATACGGGACGATTCCATATTTTAAGGGATGCATGGCAACCCTATTCATACCACGTATATAAAAATGTTCAGTTCTTGTAAAGAGCTAACATCAACTAAACATCTCTACATTCCAATAAAGTTTTTTCTGCCAGATTCATTTTTTCAGCTGGCTGTCGCTAAACCGTAGGACTAATTTAACTCAAAGTAGAAAACAGATAAAGAAAAATAATATCAGAAATCTAAAGTTGAAATAAACTACACAACTTTACACTTTTTTACCTTGAAACTAGCTAAATATTTTTTAGGTGCTGGTGCAGGTGACATAACTCCATTTTCATCATTTCATAGTACAGTAATGCTGATGACCCTGGTTGATAGTAGAGGGTCAGATAGATTAGGAACAGTCCTGTTGCCCCAATAACTTAGATTGGAGAAACAACATTTGTTTGTCTGGAAGTGAGTGGGAGGAGATGAAGTGCAGGTGAACAACTTGAATGTATTATACAAATAAAATGAGCTGGGATCTGATCCCTTTTCCCTTGGTCATTACATAGCCATTTAGGATGAGTTCAGCCCCTTTCCTCTCGCCCTGAGGGCCTCTCCATCTCTGGGCTAGTAGCTAATTAGCAGGAGGAGCCTCAGCTAATGTGCAGACAGCTCTCTCTGATCCCATTCACTCAGTGCCTAGGAAGATGCATGGAGAGATGAAATTAGAGTGATTAATTAGGCTTTGACACTTCGCCAAAGGTTCTCAATTTAGAGCTGTCACATCGATAAAAAAGGCACCTCCTCAGCCACATGTCAGGGTGACCTAAAGAAAAATGACACAGGGCTTTTACCAACAATTAAGACCAATTAGTGGGACAAAATGCATTTAACTAACATGTTTACTAAGCTATATTAAAGTTGTGCAGTAGGGAAAAGATTATCTGAATAAAGCCCTGACACAAAGGCTAAATATGTAAACTTCATGAATGACTCACTTATCTATTCTGAAACTCAGACAAGCAGTCAATTAAGTCAAAATAACTGTTTAGTTAAAAACCACCTAGATTTTAAGATTCCTCCCCACTCTTCCTGTAGATCAGGAACAGTGGGGACACTGCAGAGAGCCACAAATAAAGGCTTTGTATTTTATTTATCCATCCATTTTCTATAAACCTTTGTCCCTAGTGGTTCAGGAAGGGTGCTGGTGCCGAGAGGTGAGGTACACCCTGGACATGTCATTTAATTTAGTGGATCAAAATTTATACTTTAATTATACTGTGAAAAATATTGTTAATGTTCTATGCATAATGCTGAGTCTACAGCTGGACAGTGACATAGGTAGATTTGCTTTTGATCAAGGAGAAGGCAGAAATTTCCTCTGTTACATAGTAGATTATATTAAGCTAGAATATTTCTGAAAAATATAAACGGGGCCTGCCAAAGTGTGCCCGTCGGTTGTAACCCAGCGTTCTGATGCTAAAAATTAGCATCAATGCTAAAGTAAGCTACAATATACTGAAGACCATGTGGCGAGTCACAAAGATGTTGACCAACATACTTGCACCATTCAGTATGTTAAAATTTGTGTTTAAGCTAAAATTAGCCAAAATGCTAATATTAGCCTACTTGCTGTCAGTAGCATGTGGAGCATCACTAGCATGTTGTCTTAATTTGACTTGCTCCATTCGGTATACTAAATATGTCTAATAAATAAGACAATTAGCTAATAGTTTATTTTAGGGAAAAGGCTAATGTCTGTAGTGGGAGGCAGTGAAATGCTATATATGGAAAAACCTGGTTAGCATTTCGTCTTTTGTACGTTTTTAATGTTGCACTTGTGTAAGGGGAAACTCTATCACAGTGACATAAATCATGTGGTGTGAATTCAGGCAAAGTCAGTAATTTGATCAACACATCAGGAGGGATGAATAATGGGTTGGTTTCTAAGCTAGCTGTTTCCAACTTTTATAAATACCACTGTCTGTGAGCCACAACCAGGTGTGTTACGTTCACAAACAAATTAGCTCGACTCGAACAAGTAAAAGCCATGAATAAACTGACAAAAACAACTTTGGAAAACAATTTTAGTCTCTCTGTTCAATACACCCATCCCTCACTTCTGACATCCATCATCCAGTATCGTAAGTTGGAAGCGTCAATAGTTTGGGTCATGCAGAAGTGATCTGATCAACGAGCAGAAGCAAGACATTACCTCAGAATTACTGTGACCTTATTGTAGCTATGACCTCATCTGTGACATGAGGTCAATGGATCAAAGAACCTCTGAGGTTATGAATGCTTGTATTTCAAAACGTCAGTTCATTCAAAACATCAGTTCATATCCAAGCAGCTCTTTGAACCTCAACATTGATGATAAATTACATAATTTAGAACCAAATTATTTTTTGCTTGTTTATATTTAAACATCTCCCTTTTTAAAGTTGCTCACATTATCTTCATTTAATATAAGTGAGCCTGTAAAAAGAAGGTCTCACAGATCTGCAGTTGATCGACAGCAAGGAGAGCTCATTTAATCCAATCCAGCCATTACCATGTCTGCTAGAAAGGACTGCCTTGAACACGCACAGAAGAAACACTGCTTCATTATCCTCCTTCCCCAGTGACAAATCCTCCCTGAATGGAGGCGAATGTAAAAGTTTCCCTGGGACACGCTGGGCTCCTGCTCTATTTAGATATATACTGAAGTGCTGTCAGGGCAACGTGTGGCAGGTTTGGGGATCTGTGCTGAGCTTGGCAGCGCATTGAGCCATGTGGGGAGCTGCCGGGTTCTCCCTGCGGGTACCGGTGTGAGCGCGGCACAGGCAGCTGTCAACAGAGAGGTGGCATTTCCTGGTCTGACGCTGACAGAGGCTGTCTGCAGGCAGCAGGAGCACAGCCAGACTGACACCCTGTTTATTCACAGATGACATGCAGGCCGGGGATGGGTGTCGCTGGCATTTTGATTCACCTAGCAGTCTGGAGACTTCTATGAAACGCCGTGTGATGAAGTCTTTGTAGAGAAAACATAAGCAGAATAAATGAGGAGTTCCAGTGTGTGTGGGTCCTATCAGTCGCACAAACGGCTATGCAGTGAAGAGCATGACACTAACATGCATGCACACACACATACACACACACACACACACACACACACACACACACACACAGTGGAGACAGAGAGAGAGCACATTTTGTCATGTAATTCTAGCAACACAGACATTTCATATGAGCTCTCACCCAGAATTTCTATTCCCACCCCTCCAAAAAAGAAATTACGTAGTACTAAAATATTCTTTATAGAAGCCAAAACTATTATAAAGTCACGGAATCATAGAAATAAAATGTCCACTTGCTGATATGGCCTGTCTAACAGCTGTCAGTGTCAAAGAACATTATCAGATCAGGCAATAAGAGGTGGACATTTTTAGCTTTCAAGAGACACAATTAGCACAGCAGTTGATTTTCACATACAGATATACTTTATCAGGCTGCACAGTGGCGCAGTTGGTAGAGCTGTTGCCTTGCAGCAAGAAGGTTCTGGGTTCAATTCCCAGTCCCAGCCCTTCTGCATGGAGTTTGCATGTTCTCCCTGTACATACATGGGTTTTCTCCGGGTACTCCGGTTTCCTCCCACAGTCCAAAAACATGACTGTGAGGTTAATTGGTCTGTCTAAATTGGCTCTAGGTGCACAGTAAAAATGCCAGTGTTGAATTAACACCCAAAAGTGTCTATATGTGTCCAAGTCAGCTGGTGTTGAAGTAACACTTTTGAAAGTGTTAAAAGATTGACACCCATATTTTTGTTAAATTAACGTTGGTCTATAATACTGAAATGGGTTTAAGAAAAGTTAAACTTTCCATTTCTGTGTATTGTTTTGAATATTTTCCACTGGATTTGATCGATATCGACACCTTGTGGGTCAATTATTTACTTTTTTAACACCACATTATGTTTTGTGATCAACACTACACTGGTGTTACTTTTAATATATTTTAACACCAGCACCGTTGTAAATGCTAATGTGACACTCTGTAGTGTTGAATTTAACACCAGCTGACTTGGACACATATAGACACTTTTGTGTGTTAATTCAACACTGGCATTTTTACTGTGTGTGAGTGTGTGTGTGCATGGTTGTTTGTCCCATGTGTCTCTGTGTTGCCCTGGGACAGACTGGCGACCTGTCCAGGGCGAACCCCGCCTCTCGCCTGGAACACCAGCTGGAGAGGCACCAGCACCTCCTGACCCCATTAAGGGACAAGGGTGTAAGAAAATGGATGGATATACTTTATGTTTTCATGAGAAGAAAATGGGTTAAATGTAAACTTGAGCTCACCAGTCAACTCATTTGCAAATTAAATACAAAACCTCAACAAGAGTGATGTACATATCTAAGAAAATAACCAGAAATTGACATATTATGGAAGTGCACTAATTCAATTTGGTTCTGCTGAATGGTGACAATAGTCTATGTTCTTATTGTGCTTTTTGTTTGTCATATTGAAATTATGCTTACTTAAACCTGAGATCTGTAAATGTCTGGTAGCCTATGTCCTACCGGACCTCCTCAGGCTCTCCTCTATGGTCTCCACTCCACCAGCAGCGCCTGATCACGACCAACAGCCCAATACTGGATCAGAAGCTCTTCCACAGGTTGAATATCTAAGAAAAATTCTAACTGGCAAAATGATTTTCAACTATGTGTTTTCTCACGTTCCTCAAATAATTGTGTTAGACCACATGGAAACATTTTTAGAAGCATCATTTTGTATTAGTCCACACATGGTAAATCATTCTTGATGTGAAATTCTCTTTGGACCTTTTGGCTAAATTTAAAAAAATAATAATTTTGTCTACTGATTTTTAAATGCATTTCTACTATTCATTTATTTTTTATATAAAAAAACAAACTCTACTTTGCCATTCTTTTAAATATACAACTTGTGCTGTAGAAGGCAGTATTGCTGAACTGCTCTGCATTTTATTAGAATTTTCTACTAATATTTCCTCACCTTCATTAACTCACCAAATGGAAAGATCAGATAAGATCAAAAAGGTCCAAAGTATTTTTGGCTCAGGTCAAAGTTACTAACTGTGAGAGATTTAAGATACTTCCACTTGATATGAAAATTAAAACCTATTTCAGCCTAGAATAGGTCTTGATGTTAAACCTTAGTTTGATTTGCTTCTTATCAGAAATTTGAGGTCAGGTTTTAGATATGCTCAATTAACATTTCAACTCTATTATATTTTTTTCCAGCATGTTGTAAAACTGACAGAACTGACAGCTTTACTGCCTCCTCCATTTGCTTGATAATAAACTTTAAAAGTGCTTTAGGATTTTCTGAGACAATATAAAATATTACAAATGACTGCAGGTAGGGTTATACATTTAAATCTTCATGCAGTGAAATATTTGCCAACTGAAGTTTAGTCTGTACAGTGTGTTAAATTCTGATGTCAGTAACCATCATGTAACAGTCATGTAATATGATCTCTGACTGCAGGGAAATACTGTAAGATCCCTGTGCAAATAGATAACAGGAACTTAATAGCAAGTTAGATAACAACACAAGAGTCAACCCACCCAAAAACTATTCCTTACCAAGAGCAACATACTTCAGTGAAAACACAAGTTACTATGTAATGTTTAATAAAGCCTTACATTGGCTTTATTAAACAGTATATCATTGTCAGGAAAATCATTTTTAATGAATTACATCCTTACTGAGTTTAGTCTTGATGGTGTGGTGTGAATGTAAACATGGCTGGATGGAAACAGTGAGACGCCAGAACTGATCAAGTCAATTCCTCTCAATTACACATTTCTTAGAGAGAGCAGAGAACATATATGTTCTTATAAGAAAGGGAGATGGGATGCTATCTTATTTTATAGAACAACACAATACTAGCAACTCAACCAAAAAACAAGACAAAATCTATCAATTAAGCTCCTCCTCCTTTTGTCCTGTTTCCCCTGGCTTTAATAACAGCTGGAAAAGAAATATCTGGACAAATCATCACTTTACAAGCCTTTCTTCAGCCTGCCATCCATCAGGAAAGCTACCTCAGTGGTGATCACAGATATGCAATCAGACTCACAAAATTAAACAACAGCAGTGTGTATTTGACCTGTATTTCCCAAAGATTTAGAGCAGCCTCTGTTTTAGCTTTTGCTGAAACTATTCTGAATAAAAGCAATGCCTCCAAAATCTGCTAATTCAGTACAAGCAAAGGGTTAATCTAAAAGGTTTACCCACCTTGAGGAAAGTACATTAATTGTTTGGTATTTGAAAACTTGACTTAGCCAAAATATTATCAAATGATATGTTTGTTACTTTGGTTGTGTGGTGATATTTTGGCATTAGGCTAAGTATTTTTTGTTTCTATTGTGTGAAACGTAGGTTTGAAAGCAGCCATACAGGATCCACTGTGTGTCTCAGTTAACTAGCAAACACAGTTTTCCAGCTTAATTACTTTTTGGTCTAGGCCATACAGGCCTGTGAGCACAAAATGCACACGCAAAGCATGGCTATAAATAAAAACAGCTCACAGAGCCAAGGAGCAGTGGCACATGATTGCAGGGAACACGCACATGAGAAAGGTTACATGCAGCCACTGGGCCATTCGTCTTGTTTGTATGCAAACTACTTGATTCCGTAAATGAGTGGTGAGAAATGCTGTGACATCAGCAGTTCATCACAGCCAGTTCACCATTATAAATCAATTGAACTTCTGACACTTGAACTTTATTCTGAGCTCACTGTAAAGGCCACAGGCACAGGTCCTTGCTATTAGCAGTAGACTGATCCATTGCATGTGCATTCAGGTCACAAAGCAGGGCACAGCATACACTGTGCATGTATCACCTGGGCTTTCAGAAGACACAACAATAATGTGACCAGGGGACGAAACATTAAAAAGGGAAAGAACAACAACTTCTTTTTTGTAGCTTTCACATAAAAAAACTAGTAGATTTTGTACAAACAAAATGCAATTATGAGCAGTTTTTTATTCATCTACAAATACAAGAAAAGATCAACAGAATAGTTCTGCATTATTATGAAAGCATGACCGGTAACAATATACAGTAAGGAGCAAGTTTAGGATATTGATAAACTGCTGGTGTGATACAGTAATCGTTACACTAGTCTGAAATAAAAAAATAAATGTTTTGGTATTCCTGGTTAAGATCCTTTATTATCTTTTGGTGTTTGGACTTTCACTTTCACCTATTTCTATGCTTTGCTTGCCGCCATCAGTGTGTGAATGTGTGTGTGCATCAGTGAATGACTGAATGTAGTGTGAAGTGCTTTGGATTTGATAAAGCACTATACAAGTACGTGCCCCAAATGTTTACTATCTTCCGGGTTAATCTTTGTAATGTAAAATGGTTGCTGATAATATGGCTACAAAGAAATAGACAATAAAAGAGAAAAAAGTCACATCCCAAAACAGCACAAACACAAAGATCCATATCTCTTTATAGAAGACCAATATTTTTATTTAAACATTTTATAACATCCCAAAGTTTCTTTGATTTGGAACAGAGGAGTACAACAGAAGGGACATTTTCACAGTTCTGATAATCTCTATTTAATCTTTTGTTGGTTTTGATCTTACCAAATTCAACAAAAGGAATACTTGTTTCTTTCCACACATTGTACAAGCCATCATGTGTTTGGAACAGTCCCGTCTACAATAAGACTCTTCAGCAGATGACTGACAGCCTTCTCTTTCACTCGGACATCAACACAGACGCACCTGACAAGACATGAGCACAAGTGCAAAAGGAGCTGAGCTGACAATCTGGGCTTCACAGCAGCTGCTGGTAAAAGCTTCATTGAAGAAGTGATGAGATGAATAATGCTGTCTGAAAGAAGGAAAAGAAAGAGGAATGATCACAGATTTCTGTATAAATACAGAGAAACATGCTAAACATCTTTAAAACAGTTTGAAATTAGAATTTTTGAGTGCCTGTTCTAATCAACCTGCTCTTATTGTGTCATCAGGAGATGTTCAGCAGCGTCTCTTGATGCATCAGTGACGTGGGCAAAGAGGGTGGGGTGGGGGTGCAGCAGCAGCTTTTGGGGCTCAATTGTAAAGCCTTGTCCCCGGCTCCTACTGCCTTTATGTGGCCCAGACAATAGGCAGACCTCCCAGCAATGCAGCTGTGCCTGGCCCTCCATGAAGCACCATTCATCCATACACTGTAAAACACCGCTGTGGTCAAATTGAGTCATCCAATGTTTGTATCTGTGTAGGCAAGTTATCACGTTTGGTTTGTCCAATATTGGCAAAAAGCAGCTGGTGAACAGTTCTAGAAAAAGTAAGTGGAACATTTTCATCCAAATAAATAATACAAACAACAAATGATAACTGTGTAAATTGATCATCTTTGAAACCAAACCTTGTTATCTGATTTATTTATTTACAATAAGAACAGGAAAAAATCTAATTGATAGGTTTGAAATTGAGTTAAAATTAGCAATTTGCTAGATTACAGAAAAGAAGCTGAGTATTTTCCACATTTACAAAGGAATCAATAAGGAGTTTCTTAATAAATGCTTAGATTTAAACCTTTTAAACCCATTTAAATAATGAACTAAACAGCATTGTTTGATCATTAGAATAAATTGGATTTATGTATGACTTAACTCAATCAGTAAACTTGTAAAGTTTCTTGAAATGATGTTTTGCAAATGGACATTAGATAAAGAAACTGAATAAAACTGAAGAACCTACTCTGTTTTAGGGAATCCTGACTGTTTTCCATGATTCAGATGATTCGGTTCAGTTGAACAGAAAGAAGACTCTTCCAGCTCTGAAACATGTCTTTCACTGCAATTTTTGATTTTGTAGTTAAGCGTGTGATGTGATGTGCTCTGTCCTCATGATACATGATGAGAAGATATTTTCAGGTGTGGAACATCAACTGAGAAACACAATTACTGGATCTTTCTAAGTGTCAGACTCTGGGCATCATGTGGCACAGTGGTTAGAGTGGACGTCCAACATACAGAGCCTACAGAACCTGACCGGACCACTTTATTAAGAGCATTTCATCAACCCCGTGTTCTTACTGAGTCAATCAAGTTTCCCACTTTGGTACAAATAGAAGAGATATCAAGAATTTTCCAGGCATCTGAAAAAGTGACCTACATTTCCATCAATTTCAGTATCGCACCATGCACAGATAATTGAATGTAGATTAATAAATAAAAATATAAAATATATTTAAAATAATAAATATATTCACATTTTCCAAAACTATGTTTTACAGTGTAGCCACCTCGGCTCATGTACTTGGGAAAGTTCACTGTGATTCAATTGTCACTCATGAGTGGCCAAAAGCTCAGTGAAAGGCATTGTGCTGACTGAGTGGTGAGCATTTCTGAGGCCCAGGCGGGTGGGGAAGAAAAGCTTTTGTTTGGGGCTTCCAACTCCACTGGCCCCCTTTTGGGCTCTCTGGAAATGGGGCCACAGTAAACAAACAATACGTTCTAATGAATGGATAATGATGAACACGTTTACTGGGTGAAAAAATTAGCAGCAGATTTACTCAGCAAACAGAAAGATGCTCAGAAAAAAATTGAAGCTATTCTTTTGAAGCACCTGAATAAAAAGGGCCTCAGTATATACACTTCCCTTGTGCTTCTCTCCCATTCATTATAATAACATTTAAAAGATGTTCCAACATCTTTCAAAATCAAACACACAGAAGAAAACTCTGATTATGGCAACTATCAAGTCTCTTTTTTCAAATATTTAATTGAAAAGATTCTGTCCAGTTTAACTCAATGTAGTCTGTAGCAAGAACGACTACATATTGACAAGACACATTTCATTATTTTAAAATGAACATTTTCTCTTCCCTGCAATAGTCTGACAGCCCTAATTTACCCTTGGTGTCAGACATTCTGTTTGTCCAGAAGGAGGAATTAAAACATCAGGCAGGAATAAGCATAGTGTGGACTCTTCAGACTGGGCGGGTTGGATCTCATTGTTCCAAACTGTGCACACTGGGAGTTTAAAGCTTAACGGCACAGCGGAAAACAGGTCGGGAACAACAGGCTGTGCACAAATCTCCTTCCTCACTTCACAGGGGCCTCTGCCTTCTATTCCCATGTCAGAGAAGCATAGAGCTCAGGTTGGAGGGTGTTGGGGGGGGAAACACAGCCCATCAAACTTACTTAACTCAGGAGAGTTCCTCTCAGATAGGTAGGAGGTAATATTCTCTATGGGACCATTAAACATAAGCACCATGGAGAGTACTTGTTCCAAGACCGGAGAACTAACTCTGCTTTTTAAAATTCCCTGTCCTATGATTCTTCACAAGTAATCATCAAAGATATTATAAAACAGTATGAAACAAGAATGAGTTTGACATTTTATGTTCAATCTTCTTTTTTGAGCTACGAAGCTTTCAAGGACAACTTTACATGTGTACAATGATGAGTCTCTTATCTGGTTTCAGACTGAAATGTGAAGCAGAACTTTACTGTTAGTGTTCATTCCATTTGCATTGCAGTAATTTTAGTGATCAGTGAACTCCTTGTAATGTTTAATAAAACATTTTCAGATGATTTCAGTTTTGTGACATGGTAAATTATGGTATGGAAGTAGGCATTAGAAAATGGGTACAATATCAACATGAAGAGTTGAGGTGATCAGCAGCAATTCTCAGGTAACCCATGACATTTAAATTTACACATTATGATCCAATCATTCAAACTTCCATCATATACACAGCCAAACTGAGGACCATGGAAGGAAACATGGAAGGGCCATGGTAGGACAATGTCCCACATGTGTCTAATGCTCTGTGACAGCCTGAGCACAACCCAGTCCACTGACTATCTTACATAAAAAAGGCTTTAGGACATTTCTGTTATGCAAAATTGTTAGTTACACTAACAATTTTTTTTTAAAATCTTTTTTATTTGTCATGTTTTTATCATGTTGAATCTGTGTGAATTTCAATCTCAGTTTCCTGTTCTCAGCTGATAGGACTAGTGCTTCGTTGGGGTTTCTGCTGTCTGCTTCAAGGTGTATGGAGATGTTGAAAAGTGTTATTAGGGATATGCCGATCAGGTTTTTTTCTGCTGATACAGATACTGATCACCCCTGAGGGATGATCGGCGATACCGATCACCGATACCGATCACATAATTATTTATTTATTTTTTATCATGAACACTACCGTTACATTATGTGGAAAAAGGAACCATGAATTCACCTTAATTTAGACAAAAACTGGTTTTTAATAACTTTTTCCAAGAAGAAAACTAAACCAAACAGGCATTGTGCAAATTGTACCGCTATCAATAACAGTATCTTTAACAGACTGATAACATACAGTATATGAAGGCTCTGAAGAGGCTAAATAATGCAAAGAGCCATAGGCGTAGGAAGCGGGGGACGGGGGGACATGTCCCCCCAATATTGGAGAGAGCCACATTCCTCCCCCCAATAATTTCACCGCAGTTGCGAAGAATTTTAAAATCTTCCACTCGCATGCTTTTATTTTGAAGGCGCACTTCAGCGCATTCAGCACCGCGCTTCCTCCTCCTGAACCAAGTAAAGGCAGCAGCAGAGGAGTCAGAGAAACTCCGGTTGAATGAGGTAAACAATCTGTCAGGAATGTTTCCATGAATATCGCTCATTTATAACATCTTGTTGTCAGGTTACTTTCATGTATAGAGCTTAATCTTTTTGGTTAAGCCATTTTAATTCTGCAATAGTCACATGTCCAAAATTTTACTGCTAACTTTGTTTAAAAGTTAGAAGTAAAACTAGTCTAGACACAATGATTTAGAATGAAACTGAAACAGCAACGAAGTGAGAATTTTTATTATTTACAGTGAGCAACACCTGATCATACTCACCATTTAACATGTACAGTATTTATATTATATTATGTTATATTATCATATATCATTATATTAATATATATTATAATAATGATTATTATATATTATCATTATATCATATTATATTATTTAGATATTTAGGAGAACAGCAGTGCTAGAATGATGTTGAAAGATGAAAAAGCTCTGGTGAGATCTTCACTTAGGTTATTGAAATATGTATAAACTGTTTTTAATTTTTAAATAAACTAAACTATTTTATTATGAGAGGAGCAGGTCAGGGAAGACATAGGAGAGACAGGTGGAGTTTCAGAGTGTGAAGATATAAAAAATATATTAATTTCAATAAAACCAGAAAGGAGAACAGGTGGAGACTGACATCAGGTTGATTTCTTTCAACGTCTCAATATTTTTTTCATTATTTGCACACTATAAAGTTAATGGTTAGGAGACGATAAGAAAAGTGCTTGAGGAGAAGTTTAAAAATAAATTAGCGAATTTTTTTGCTACACAGTAGATAGAGTTGAAGTGATTTTCAATGTATAAATCTGAAAATTATGTTCTGTATGATAACAACATACTTTTTATATTTAGTTCACATTCTGACACTGTTACTGTAGTGTCTGTTGTAAATACATTAATTCATGCAGGAACTTCAGGCTGCAGAGAGTCAGAGGGAGGTAGAGACAGAAACACATATCCGTAGATATTTCAGTTAAATGTTTGCAGCTGAAAATAACAACATGGCTCTTCTTTGGTAAGTTACTGAATGCAGAGCTGGAAAGTGAGACTGAGTTAACAGTGTTAACAGTGAGGAGCTAAGGGTCTGTTAGACGTGAAAAGTATAATTTTTATTTATTTTGTAGATCAAACTGTTGCACTGATGTAGAGTGTTGTTCAAGAAGAACAAAACTTGGTTTTTAGATTGTATTTTTGTTGGTCAAACTGCTGTATTGAGATTAAAACTGCCGAGTCCTAATTTATGAGATGTTTTCTACTTTGCTATTTACTGATATGTCAGGTTTCCGATGCGTCCCCCCCAATGACAGACTTGTTCCTACACCCTTGCAAAGAGCCAAAAATAAAACCTCTCAAAATTGCCAAAAAGTTTAAGTATAAAACATAACAATCAAAGGCAAAAACAGGATCCATTACAATAAACAATCCAGAGTTACTGAATGAAAACTTCCTGTTAGCATGGCGGCTAGCTGGTTACTGCTAGTTCTGATTGGCTGTTTCTGACTGAGCGGAGTAACAGGGAGGAGATCGATTTTTTTTAGAGATTATTTGTCTCATGTTAGGAAAGAGAAAGTTTTAATACGTATGTAAAATGTATTTTTTAGTTAGATGCTGCAGCTTTAAACAGGTTCGGTGTGAGAGTCACTACCAGGTGGAGCAGAAGCGGCTCCGTGTCAAAAATACCTGTAGCATAGCAGCGGTTCAACAGCGAGAGCAGAACCAGCGTCTTACATCGCAGCTCTAAGACTTAAATCATTTATCAGGTTATTTGTTTAGCTTTCTGACCGTCATGCTAATCCGGGTGAGTGTTTGTAGCTGTGCTGCTTTACCTGCTGTCTGATCCTCCATATGTCTTTTTTACTGCAGTGAGCCTCGATGTAGCCAAACTCCGTCATTGTTTTTATGTCTATTTGTTTCGTTGTGTTGATGAATTTTGACCTGCTTCAATTTTCCGCTGCAACACGCAAACGTCCTCATTCACTCAGTGCGTTATAGTTACACATCGCTTAGGATTTGTTGCTGCGCATTTGCACTGTGTGAAGGAAAGAGGAGACCAGTTGGACAGACAGGCTGAGAAATGAGATGCAGGTGATCGGTATCGGCAACAGAGCCAATGATCACCGATCATGCACTTTTTCACGGAAATCGGCCCGATTGTGATCGGTGACCGATCGATCGGCACACCTCTAATTATTATGTATCCTTTGATTACAATTAAGATGGCTTAATTGATAAGTGACTATTTGAACTACTATTGCATATCAATGATTTCAGACTAATCTACCTCTACATCAATCATTCATTTTTGTCCACACAACTGCTCTTTCTCTTTCTCTCTGTAAAATCTGACAAAATGGTCATGTATTCAGTGTTACACCCTAAAATGCCATCCCATCCGATTCACCATTAGTTGTAAGCAACTGATTGGTTGCACCTACTAAAATGGCCAACTGACTTTACTAAATCCATCAGGTTTTGACACTTTTCAGCAACAATGCATTTCAAAGTGAAAATGCTTAAGATCATAAAAACATCATGAAGACATCACATAGTCAACAGTTATGAAAACCAGTAACAGACATTGCATTTGTTAAGCAACAAATCATCATTAAAATCATCAATATGTTGGTCAATGTTAAAATTATTATAATACAAAAGCAACTCAACACATGTGGGGTTTTTAGCCTTAATATACTGAATGCAGTATTCATGTAAGATGTTTTGCAGTTTTCTAGAAGTGTGTAAATAAAAAGTAAGTTTATTCACTTAAACTAACTTGCTCTGATTCCAGCTCCATAGTCTGAAATGTGGCATTGTGGACACCCATGATACCAGTTTGTTTGTCAGGGGCCAGAATCCAAATCCTACTTTAAATCCTACCTGAAGCTGTTGACTAAGGATAAGTGTAAATACGGTTAGATTGTTATTCACACTGGTAGTAATGACACGGTTATGCCTGATTGGATGAGGGACTACATGTTTAGCAGATGCCGTCATTCAAATATTGTGTGTCTATGTGGTGTCCTGAAAACAATGTGGTCTACACTGATATCTGGCAAACAATCAGGTCTGATCTGTCTGATCTGGACAAACTGCATCCATCACACTTTGCAGTTTCCTTGAAGCCATCATTTACACAATAAGCGGGATGAAGTGTAGACTTATAGGTAACTTTCTTGCTTTGAATATGTTGCAATGTAAAGACACCTGAAGGAGCAGTGTTGAGTTTATTTTTATTTCCCCTGACGATGTGGAAGAAGAAATTTATTTTTTTTTTATACTATCTCACTTGATGTGACACTGCGTGGACACCAGGTGGTGCAAGCTTGTTTGGTTCAATTCCAATTATTTTTCAATCACATGTCCACATTGTTTAGACTGATGACAAATTTGACTTTTCTAGTTCATTGCAATGAAACTTTGCTCAGGAGGCTGGATCTAAGTTCTGCCATCCGTCACTGCTAGGGATCGTTGCATTAGTTTGGTGTAGAGCACATGTGTCAAACTCAATGCCCACATTTTTATGTGGCCCCTATAGGTCAGCGTTCTATAGGTCCACAATATGTTTTGAGAACGAACTGACTACAAACTACATCTCCCATAATGCATTCCGATTGTTATCGGCCAACATTACTGCTTCTCGCCACTAGAGAGCAGCAGAGTCACCTCAAGCTGCTTATTGATTTTACCAGCGAATAAAACCAAGACATCGACAAGCTAACATCAAAATGTCCAAGAAAAGAAAAATCGATTTACAAGTAAGACTGTGAATGAAGATGTGTGAGTTGGTGTCGTTTTTTGTTCTCCATTATCTTGACCGACAACGTAAAAAAAAATAAAATCGTTCATGTACTATTTATTTTTACCCGCGAAATTACAATCATATTAACATCGGCTATTTAGCCGCATTTTATGCGGTTTAGGTAATATTCACCGTGAATCCAGATCCCATCACAAATTAAGCAGATAAATGTATCTACATTTTTATCCGTAGTGACAAAAACCACTAAGGCCCCGATAACTTATTATATATTAAGCGACTTCACTTAAATTAGCGTTACTTCACCCACTGGGGTCTGAACTCACTTCCTCCTGGTTCTCCTCTGCAGAAAAATCAGTCAGTTGGATCTGTCTGATCCAAACAGATGAATTGAACTCTGAGTGTTTTACCCTGCGCGGTCCGGTGTGGCTTTATTTTTATTTTTTAGCGTGATTTCACTTCTCCAAAACGGTCAGATGTTGAGTCTGCAGCTCCTCCAGAGCGCCGCTCTCCTGGTAACGTGGACCCAGAGGCTCCATTTGTTAAATCCGCTGGATGAGTTACTTCCAGTGGTTTTTAATTCTTCGCAGCAGCGTAGCCTAGCCCCAGCGTAGTGGTTGAGCAGCGGACTGCGCATGTTACAACCTAATTAACTTCTGCGTCCTCATTTATTTCCTCAAGATAAACTTCTGGTTTCCTCTGGTCTGTAACGGAGACTTGAATTTAACATGCCATTTCAACCAAAGGTTTTGAATGCACTTCCTAACCAGACGCCTCAAAGCGTTATTTAACAATATGAGGTGTTGTTTAATCTATTTTTAACATTGTATTTTCATACATTTATACTAGGGCTGCCCAAGTCTAGTTTTCCAGAGCTACATCTGCAACTTTAGATGTGTTACCTTCTCTATCACACCTGGATCATTGACTCATTATAAGCCTCTACAGAACTGAGTTGCTGCTGATGAGAGAAGTCAACCTTTAGTCTGGTGTGTTTTAACAGGGATGCATCTAAAAGTTGCAGTCTGGAGGACTGAACCTGGGCTCTCCTGATTTGTACCGTCAATGTGGCCCGTTGAGGGTGGCCAATATGCTGAAGTGGCCCTCGGTGAAATTGAGTTTGACACCCCTGGTGTAGAGTCACAATAATTTCATCTACTTACGTTATGTCAGGGACTTGACAAAAAATAGTAAAAGCACATGTGCATGTCCTCTTTTAGATGAGGGTGGTAATCGTCTGTAGTGATTATGTGCATGTACTCCCAAGTGACATCTGTAGCATGATGTTTCAGTAGATGTTTATGTCACACTTCTACAAGCTGACCTTTTTATCTTCACCACATATAAAATATCGGACTGTAATCTTGTATATTTTCTCAGTTTTGGGGTATTTTTTTCTGTGTTTGCTGATCAAGACAGGTAAGCATGCTTTCTCGGTCTCTCACTGTCTCCTTCTGTTTGGCTTCTATACAGACACACACACACACACGCACGCACACACCACACACACACACACACACACACCACACACCACACCACATCCTCCTGTGCTGACTTCAAAAGGTGCTTTGATCAAAAATCTGGCACTCAGCTCTCCTGGATTCCCTTTCTTGGGTCTGTTATGTCTTTTACGTCTTTTTCTTCTATCAGCTTATGAGCTCCAGATCCACAGAGCTGTGTAGGCATTATGTTTGTATTGTATTTTAAGGCTTGCCACGCGGCAGCTGACCACCGCGCATAAAGGTACAGCAGATCGAATTCATGTCACAAAGCAGAGCTAGAATGGAGGCTCTGGGGTTTAATAACAGAAACTAAACTGTATTTAAAGAAGAGAAATGAATGAGGGCAAAAGAAAATTGGAAATTTGCATTTCATGAAAATATTAGAAAGTAATTATTTCACAGCGGAAGTGACATGAATGTAATGCAGTGGTATATGAGGGTGTGTAATAAATATATACCCCTGGGTGTAATCATGTGCATTATGTTACATGTACTTTTATTGTTCATTGAAATCCAGATCACACAAGCTAAAGGAGCGGGGAGCAGGGATGGGGCAGTGAGGCTAGCTGTTGGGATATTATTCACATGAATGCACAGTATCACAGAAACAACTTAATCTACCTGAGTTTCTCCCCAAAGGAATGAATTATGAAGGCATTTATGAGTGTCCCATATATAGTGGTGTTTATTCTCAGTTTATGGCTGACAGAAGCAAGAGCTAGGAAGTCACTTTGAAACCTGTAAAAAGCGTGTTTTATTGCACTTGTGCAGCTCACACAGTTCCAGTTGGGTCACAAATGACTCCCTGAGGACCTGCTTCCACAGCCATTCATAGATCCTTTATTTCCATAGGATATTTCTTCTCAAAAACACTGCCTCGGCTGTACAACATGTTTATAAACATGATTAATCACCTTCATATTTTTTTTAACCCATGAGGAATGTATTTTAAAGCCCGGAATAGGTAGGACATTCATGGAACATGGTGATATGGGATGATCTGAAGGGACTGATGCAAAATTTAAGGATGGAAATAAATATCAAAATTAAAATGATTGAACATTTTCAAAGCTGTGGTCATTACCAGCATCTCCATATTTAGCGTATTTTCCGTACAATAAGGTACACCTAAAAACCTTCAATTTCCTCAAAAGTCGACAGTGCGCCTTATACAGGTGCTGGTCATAAAATTAGAATATAATGAAAAAGTAGATTCCATTTAAAAAGTGAAACTTGTACTGTATATTATATTCATACATTATATACAAACTCATATATTTCAAATGTTTATTTCGTTTAATTTTGATGATTACAAATGACAACAAATGAAAATCTCAAATTCAGCATATCAGAAAATTAGAATATTACTGAAGAACAATAAAAACAAAGGATTTATAGAAATGTTGGCCAACTGAAAAGTATGAACATGAAAAGTATGAGCATGTACAGCACTCAGTATTTAGTTGGGGCTCCTTTGGCCTGTATTACTGCATCAATGCGGCGTGGCATGGAGTCGATCAGTCTGTGGCACTGCTCAGGTGTTATGATAGCCCAGGTTGCTCTAATAGTGGCTTTTAGCTCTTCTGAATTGTTGGGTCTGGTGTATTGCATCTTCTTCTTCACAATACCCCATAGATTTTCTATGGGGTTAAGGTCAGGAGAGTTTGCTGGCCAATTAAGAACAGGGATACCATGGTCCTTCAACCAGGTACTGGTAGCTTTGGCACTGTGTGCAGGTGCCAAGTCCTGTTGGAAAATGAAATCTGCATCTCCAAAAAGTTGGTCAGCAGCAGGAAGCATGAAGTGCTCTAAAACTTCCTGGTATGTGGCTGCGTTGACCCTGGACCTCAGAAAACACAATGGACCAACACCAGCAGATGACATGGCACCCCAAACCATCACTGACTGTGGAAACTTTAGACTGGACTTCAAGCAACTTGGATGAAGTGCCTCTCTTCTTTTCCTCCAGACTCTGGGACCTTGATTTCCAAAGGAAATGCAAAATTTACTTTCATCAGAGAACATGACTTTGGACCACTCACCAGCAGTCCAGTCCTGTTTCTCTTTAGCCCAGGCAAGACGCTTCTGACGCTGTCTGTGGTTCAAGAGTGGTTTGACACAAGGAATGCGACAGCAGAAACCCATGTCTTTCATACGTCTGTGTATGGTGGTTCTTGAAGCTCTCACTCCAGCTGCAGTCCACTCTTTGTGAATCTCCTCCACATTTTTGAATGGGTTTTGTTTCACAATCCTCTCCAGGGTGCGGTTATCTCTCTTGCTTGTAGACTTTTTTGACCACATCTTTTCCTTCCCTTCGCCTCTCTATTAATGTGCTTGGACACAGAGCTCTGTGAACAGCCAGCCTCTTTAGCGATGACCTTTTGTGTCTTGCCCTCCTTGTGCAAGGTGTCGATGGTCGTCTTTTGGACAACTGTCAAGTCAGCAGTCTTCCCCATGATTGTGTAGCCTATAGAACTAGACTGAAAGACCATTTAAAGGCCTTTGCAGGTGGTTTGAGTTAATTAGCTGATTAGAGTGTGGTACCAGGTGCCATCAATTTTGAACCTTTTCACAAGATTCTAATTTTCTGATATGCTGAATTTGAGATTTTCATTTGTTGTCATTTGTAATCATCAAAATTAAACGAAATAAACATTTGAAATATATGAGTTTGTATGTAATGTATGAATATAATATACAAGTTTCACTTTTTAGATGGAATTACTGAAATAAATCTACTTTTTCATTATATTCTAATTTTATGACCAGCACCTGTATATGAACCAATATTGAGCCTCAACAGGTCTAGCCACTACGGTTAGCAGCCGCCGACTTCAATTTCGCCGTAGAAGAAGAAGCGTGCTGTGCATGCTGGGATAGTTGCCAGAACGCTGGTTTGTAATCTATTAAAGTTTGACTGACCTATCTACCTACCGACCGTCTAGAATCAGGTCATCTGCAGGTCATTTAGCACCATGTTCTCCACGAACATGCTGTGCGCGAATGGAGAAGGGTAACCATTGTCCGGCCAAGCCCGGGCCCAGTCGCGGAAGGCTCTCCTCGACCGGAGTCGGACTTTTTTTTTTGGCATTCCCTTTAATACAGCTCCATCTAGTGGATGCATAACGTAACTCCAGCCTCTACTGTAGTGTCTATTCTATGTGCCTTATAATGCAGCTGCCTTATATATGAAAAATGTTTTAAAATAGGCCATTCACTGAAGATGTGCCTTATAATCCGGAAAATACGTACTTCTTCTGCCTCTCTTAACATAGAACTTCTGATTACATTTCTAAATAAGAGCATAATCACACTGCTTTAATAACCACTTCTCATTGATATTTTAAGTAGAGAGGCTAAATGTTGATACTTTAAGCTTTATATTAAAAAAAACAAAATCTGTTTAGGTTACTGAAAAATATTGACACTGACAAGAAAATAAATATTAAAGGAATAAGACTCATGTTACTTAAATTGGCCTTGAAACAAAGAATGTTATACTTCTAATCTTCTTTTTAAACCTTTGAAAGCATTCACTGCAGATGAGTGAATGCTGTCATTTTAAGATAAGATTTCTGAATATAACCATCTCTAACTCCTTGTACTATACTCATACATCCTACCTTTTCTTCTACTTTATTTAATTACCAAATAAACACATATAATTTTCAATTATGGAGTTTTCTGTTCTATTTTCAATAGAATAATAATTGCTACTGAAATGTGTGCAGAGTACTGTAAGAAAACAAAGTTGTAAAACAAAAGAAAGCTCTCACTAACTGAGACTCAAGCCCTATTGATGACAAGCAAAGAGCCTTACAAAAGGCTCTTACCAGAAAGAGCCTATTCCTTGCATTTGTTTATTGCTATTTTTTGTCTGTTTGTTTCCTGTGTTTAATGTGGACAATTTACCAAAATAAAGTAATTGATTGATTGATTGATTGATTTATTGATTGATAAAAGAATCAGATAATTTGTTAATGTGACATCTTCATTATTTTTCCTCTGTTTTGGCTTTTGTTCATAATTCAGGATGTGAAAACTTACAAATTACACTTAAAATGTACTTTTTAGTAATGTACTTACTTAGAGCCTAACCCTTTCTAATGAATTTAACACTTTACCTTTAGTTTTGTAATTCCTACTGACCAGTTTCACAACTGTGTGATAATTACTGCTCAGTTCTTCCCCTCAAGGCCTTTTTATTGTGTGTCCTAAACTGAAAGTTTAGATTTGGTCCTGATGCTACTGATACTCCCCAAACCATAAATTCAATCTGCAGAGACTCAGACAGAGAAAGAAAACGATTAAAGAAAGTTTAATGACAAATAAACTTTCTTTAAAGTCCTTTGGTGTTCAGGCCCTGGCCAGGGATGTCGAGCTGGAACTTTGATAAGCTTGATAAACATTCCTGATGCTGTATAGGAATGTAATCCCCCCGGGGCCTGTACAGGTGGCGGCGGTCAAAGAAGGTTGTGGCCTGAGAACCAGGAGCAGAAGGTGGAGATGGGGCAGTAGTGGGTTGATCGCAGCTGGAGGAGGCCGTGGCCAGGAGGTCCTTTTAAACTGGAGCTCGAATTATAATTGGCCGAAGCGAGGCTTGATCCAACGCTGATAGGTCCAGGATGAATAGAGGGAGGCGCTCATTGATGAAGCAGGTGAAGCTGCTTCATCAAATTCAATCCTTCCAGATTGAATTTGCGCCGAAGCTTCATTATACAGATTTTTTTTAAAGTGTGAAAAATGATATTTTCTTGAAAATACTTTGAAGTTTTTCTTTGTAATAAATTAATTCATAACTAGTTGCTTTCATTTGTGCAAAAATTGGTTTGGTTTTGCTATGAATAATTATAAATAATTACTTAGGCAACTACTACAAAACTAGTAAGTTAGACCAAAATTAGCAAATTGGGACACCACCTGTTTTAGTATCAATTATTATTCATGAATATATTCAAAAAATAGTATAGAACCCCAAAAAATTAAATACCTCAGAATTATAATGTCATGATTAAGGATGGGAGTTGATGAGAATTAATTGATACTGATTACATTATCAAATTATTTTATTAATTCAATCTCATTGATTCTGTTATTGATTCTCATTGAATTAAAAAATAAACAGTTTCCTTACAAATATGCAGCATGTCGTATTCAGTTCAAATTAAAACTTAAGAATCTCTCTGTCAAATGATCATTTTAACATGAAATGCAACTTTCTGCACAAGAAGGTGCAGAAAGTACCTAGTATACTGTATATATAAAATAAACAAGGCATGTCAGAAAATATTTTGTAATTTATTAAATGTGACTCTAAGTGTTAATATGAGAATTATTCAGTCAAATTGGAGTTAACATTAATAACCAGGATGCACGGGCGTTTAACGTTACCTGGGTGATTCATTGCAGGAGAGGCTGTGCTTGAAGTTCTCCCCCATCTAGAGACACTGCTGTCGCTAAGCAAAGTATCAAACACCTGCATTTGTTCAAATCGATTGCATGCTGTGTTGTCAACTGTTGTGATTAAGGTTCTGAACAGGTTACTTGTTCTAGTGTTGTCTTTTTTGTGAAATGTAACCATATTTTGGAGCGTTTCTACTGCGACACCATCTTGGATATTTTCAAAAGCAAAATGCAGGATGTGTACAGTACATCATCACACAAATATGATCAATTAAAAATGTGGTCAATCATTTATTGTTTTTCTCTTTCTAAAAAAACTTAGATGACAAAAGTCTTGATTCTGGTGATTTGGTCTCAACTAGACTTTTTGCTGAAGGACATTTTTGTTTACAGAGACTTATTAATTTATTTAATTGTTTTTTTCTGTTTTGTTTATTTATTTTGGATATTTAATTAAAATGTCTTTTGGTTCCAGTGTTAAATGGTCAAAAGAATTTAAAATTTAAGAGAGTGCACTTACATTATCATGCCATTACTATTACATTAATTGAAAATTGTATCAAAACAACATTATCATTTACCACTACAACTGTTGGAGCAATTTATCGTCCAGCAAAATTTGTTATCTAACAGGGCTACAAATACATCACACTTTACTGGAACTGAGAAGCAGAATTGTTAAGGTGCTTGAAAGTTACTACTTTGAGGAATTGAACCAGTGAGAACTAAATAATTAAAGGCAAAAATAACTGAAACTTGTACAAATTGATTTGTTAATCAGCTTTCCACATTAACTTGTACATAATGTAGTTCTAAAAGAATAAACTTACATTAGTTTGAGTTGCTGAAGGTACTGTACATCACACAGTGATACATACATTTTTCATTACCTGTATTCATCAGCGAAGTAGCAAAGTGGCGGGCACAGTTTCTGTTTCTCCACTCAGGGGAGAACTGTTTTGCTCCACAAGTCGCTCAGTTTTATATATGACTTGGATCAGTCCTACTGGGACATCGAAGCATGGAGACAGCCTTTGGAGAAAATCCTTCCTTCCTCCCTGTGATTTAAGGGAGTTGTAAGAAGATCAAAGCTTCGGTCGCAGTCCCTGTAGTCTCTGTTGTTTAGGAGTGAAGAGTCGGGGGTGCTGGGAAATGAATGACCCCAGGGAATAAGCCAAACAAGCGGACTAAGGCTCTCAAAAACACACGGTAAGGTAACTGCACATCAGTAGTTGTGCAGTCTGTCCCTCTCTGAGTGAGGGTGTGTTGTTGTCAAACACAGCTTCATGTGGTGTGTGTGTGTGTGTGTGTGTGTGTGTGTGTGTGTGTGTGTGTGTTAGCTCTGTGTTAGCTTGGGGCAAGGTGTAGAAAGGTCGGTAAAGGTATTTGGAAGGTTTGCTTTGTTTTTTTTTTTTTTTACCTTATGTAGAAGTTGATCATTAGTTGAATACTGAAATTCATCTACCTCCTGCATGTCCCCAGAGAGGAAGCCTGTGAAGTTCATCTTAATGAACACCCCCACCCCAGCTCCACCCCTAATCATGCTGTACAACATTTCACAAGAATGGAGAGTAGGAGGCACGCATCATACATGGCAGGAAGCGGTGCTCTGTTGGTTATTGATTTTGTGTTGCTTAACAATTCCACAAGTAGCTCAGAGAGCTGATCCCTCTTACCTTGATAAGTTTGTTAATACCATCTGCATGGTGGGTAACCCCTAACAGACCCCCCTTTCCACACCGCCTCTCCCAGGGACCGCTGAAGGGGAGGACCAACCTTGCTAATTAATAATTCACCCCAGGCCAGACTACCTCCCTAGTGGCTCCATGTGATTACAGCAAGCAGCCAGGAGTCAAGGTTAGTGGTAATGATAGAACAGCGCAATAACAATAACTAGCTCAGGATTGGCCTTCCCACTAGAGCCAAAGATGAGCAGAGAATGAAGCCTTCAGTGAAGCACACAGAAGAGGAATGAGAATCTGGGTGTGTGTGAGTGTGTGTGTGTAAGGGTGTGTAAGGGTTGGGGGGCTGGACTTAGGAGTGTTTCATAAGGCCCTTCGCAGGGTTTTTCTAAGTAGACCCTCTTAGAAGTTTGGTGTAAAATTAATGCAGAGGTCTTGGAGAGTAAATATTGAATAAGTGCAGCTCAATGGAGCTGAAAATCAAGAGCACCTCCTCGGGAGCTTTTGGCCTCAGACAGCCATGTGCTGGTTAGCTGGCCTCTGCATTAGCATTATTTTAACAGAGGAGATGGAAGGTATGTCAAGAGAGCAGCAGAGGAGGTGATGTGGTGCATCGGGGTGTTGGGGGGGGGGAGGTGGGGGGACATGCAGTGAACACTGAGAGAGCAGAGAGCAAAGTTTTCCAGACTTCAGGCTGGGGTCCTTCCTATCTACAGGGTCCTCACTCTCTCACACAAGAAAAGCAGAAGGAGGAGAAGGAGTGAGGGGGTTGGTTGATTACTGGAGGCCAGCAGCCATCAGGAGTGCCAAGGCCCCAGGCTCTGGCAAGCAAACTCTCTGAGCAGAGCCTTGACTCTGTACTATAACACAGCCTACACTCTAGATGGGAGACCTGACCCAAGACAGATATTTGGCAGAGATCTGGATATAAAGGAATAAAGCTTGGCCAACTTTTAACCCTGGACATGAAGAGTTGAATACAAGGCTGTTAAAGATCTCAAAGAGCGCGCTGTTCATACTAACATTTCACAGCATCTGTCAGGATTGATTAAAATACAAGTAGGAAAGCACGTATGTCTCGGAGGCAAGTTCCGCCTCCTAATAGTCATTATTGGTTTAAAATTGTATGCCTCTCTAAAATGTTTTCACATTCGCTGCACAATAGAATGGAGATTCAGAAATTGTTCTGTTCTTTGTTTAAAGTGGTTATTTTTCAACTAGTATTCAGCAGTCTACTCTTTCCAGAGTTGGGGATCAGGCCTCAGTCTGGGGAGAATCAAATTCCAACTTTACAATGCTGAATTTGAGCTAGAAGTTAAAATGAGACAGATATCAATTTATTGAACACAGGAGGGCCAGAACAGCAAAGTAAACAAATCAACTCAGACAGTCCTGGGATTCCTATTTGCATAAATTCATCTAGAAATGCTGCTTTGTTATTGTATTTTATTTTATTCAGTATATTCCCTCAATATACACTGTGTTTTGTTTTGTTTTCTTTTGTACACAAAGTAAAATTAGAATAAATATACAATAATTATATATATATATAATATATATATATATAATATATATATATATATGGACCAACATGAGAAGCATCAGTATTTATTAAGATCATCATATTAGATAAGGATTTCTTATTCCACTCATATCCACTTTCTTATCTGAAGATACAGGGTTGTGATGGTTGTGGTCTAAAAATCACAATAAGTAAATTATATTAGAAATTAAAGTTTTAAATTGGTCACAAAAGAATCAACAATTAAACTATTAGTAATCACACAAATTATTAATTTACTAACAGGGCATGAAAAAACTTGCCTAACTACTCAGTAAATATTCTTAAAGAGTTAGAAAATTAACATTCAGTTTTTCTTTGGAAGATACATTAACTGTAATAACACTACACTACATTACACTTGTCAAGTGTTTGCATCTCTGTAAGAAAAACGACGTCCAAGGTCAGTTTGGAAAAATTCATAAAAGTTTCCCTGGTATTAATAGGTAATGGTAGCAATTAGAACTGTAAGCAATCTGCTAAACTGATTCAAGACTGTTCTAGTTAATGAAAGCAATGTATGCAAACTATAAACCAGTGGGTCAAACATGTTTGTTGACTTGATTGAGAAACATCCTTGGTTTCTGTGTCTCAACTGGTCAGAAGTACATCTTTGTGTCCATCTTTTCCCATCATCACTCCATTCCACATGACTCACTGACTGAGCTCTCATAAATGTGTGTTTTGACCATGTCTACATTAGAAAAAAAAGATTATGATACTTTTAAAGTAGTATTCAGTTTTTCACAGAAACAATGTTCTCAAAATACTAAAGATAATAATTGGCAGGAAGCAGACATCAAGGTTTCAGACTGAGCTGAAATGTTCCTACGACAACAGAAAGGGACAAAGCCACATTCCTTTGAGAATTTTAAGTAAAAATGAAACATTTCATTATGAAATCATTGTCATTCCATTTGGCAATCTCAAAACCAGAGTATATGAAATTAAAGGATTTAGTTCAGTCTAAGGTAATACAAGGGTTTTTCCAGGGAGCTGGGTCAAAATTGTCAAGTGTTTACATCTCTGTAAGAAAAACAATGTCCAAGGTCAGTTATGTGCTTCTTGCTTTACATAATCTATACATTTTGTCTTAAGTGTTAGTTTTCATTTGAACCCACTTTATTCAAGTTTTTTTCCCTTTTTTGTTTTGAAAAAGTTTCTAGTCTGAAGGCAGGGTTGCCAAGTGTGTGTCCCATTAGCCATCATAGGAAGTACACCTATCATGTCTCTACAACATTTCTCTTAAAAGGAAAGCATGTCAAGCAAATCATTTCAATTATCTGAGAGTGTGTGGATTTGCACTATAAAGGGCAGCATGTACACCATACCCAAGAGTTTCATCAACATAGAGGGTGGTCCATAACTGGTGCTGGTCGTTTAACTCGCACTCTACAGCAGCCATGTTTTAATCTACCAGTGAAGGGTAGTTCCCTTTAAACAGATGAAAGACAAGATATGCAAGGGTGTTTAAATTTTCATGTCAGACTTATAGACTTAGGCCTTTTCTTTCATGTATTAATAAGCCGAGTGAACATCTGAGCCGAGAGATTATGGACTGAAATCAGCCTAAATATGAATAAGTCAGCTACGGTTAACATGATTTGGATCTCTGCTTTTCATCTTCATAAGTGTTGGAGCAGAAAATGATTATTGGGCTTGGGTGGTAACAGCCTGTTTTGTTTTTCAAAAAAAAAAACTCTCCCTGACTCCTACTACTGCCCAAGCACTTAAATGTTTTTTTTTTATTCTGCAGTAATCTTGTTGATTAGTCCAGCAGGGGGTTTCAGCAAGAAAGTTCAGAACACTAGTCACCAGAGTGGAACATGTCCAAGCTGCATTTCTATAGTCCTTCTTTTTTCAGGGAAAACCTTTTGCTGAATATGCTGTTGTTTTCAGTAACTCTCTTGTCTTTGGCAGTCATGCTGGAAACGGCATGGCAGCACCTGCATTTTGCTGCAACTTGCCACAGGGAACTGACCAGTCCAAAGCACTGAGCACAGTAATTACTATAGATAATTAGTGTAAACCTCAGCTGCATTAAAGAGAAAGTTCTCAATCCAATTAGGTGTATGAAAGTTTCGTCTAGCCCAGGCTAATGCTGAGTGTGAGGGGGAGAAGCATCTGCCCCAAGTGCCCTCCTTGGGGTCCTTATTGGGTCCTCCTTGATGCCCCAAGTACCCTGTTTCTCAGATCCTGTGTGTGTGTGTTGTGTGTGTGTGTGTGTGTGTGTGTGTGTGTGTGTGTGTGTGTGTGTGTGTGTGTGTGTGTGTGTGTGTGTGTGTGTGTTTGTGAGTGTGTGCGCGTGTGTGCATTCAATACATTGCAATGACCATTTTCATAATAAATACTACACTGTGGGTACAGTGTAGTAAATACCACAGTGTAGTATTACGTGGCTATCAGCCCAGTCCTAATAACTATAAATGTTTTTGGGTCAGGTATTAGGTGGGAATTGAAACTAAGATAGGCTTAGAGTTAAGTGTGTCCCAGTAATGGTTTAGTGCAGGGGTGTCCAAAGTCGGTCCTCGAGGTCCAGCATCCTGCATGTTCAAGTTCTCTCCCTGGTTTTACACACCTGCATCAAATGATGGCTCATTAGAAGAGCTAAGAAGAACATTGACTTGCTGAGAAGGTTGTTACAACCACTAGGGAGAGAACTAAAACATGCAGTATGCCGGCCTCCAGGACCGACTTTGAACACCCCTGGTTTAGGGAACGGGCAAGGGTTAGGCTAAGAGGCATGAAAAATAAATGGAAGTCAAAATAAAGTCTTTGTGAAGATAGCATGTGTGTGTGGCCTTGGATTTGATCAGTTGTAAAGCTCTTTTTCCCTCAAATACCATGTTGTGAGGATCCACTGCTCCCTATGGGACACACAGCCTGGGCCACATGAAGGTCAGGACTATGGTATAAATTGAGTTTAGGATGGGATTATGCATGTAATGGTTGGGTTTAGTGTATGTTTTCTTGATCTCATTATAAAAGAAAATGACACAATTAACAGCTACAAGCAACTATTACATAAACAGACAAGTAATGTGGTCACAACACTGATTGATATCAAGGGCTGGTTGAGTGGTTGTGGGGAGTTTACATTTCTCACTTTGTAAGGCCCTGTTTTCCTACAAATATTACATTGTGAGAACCCGTTGGTGTTTATAGGGTCCAAAGTTTAGGGTTAGTCATATACTGCTAATGTTTATTGGATAAAGGTCAGGTTTAGGCCCTAAAATGAATACAGAATGATTGGAAATCAATGCAAATTATATGTGGAGATAGAAAGTCATACTGTGTATGGAGAGTTAGAGGCTTAGGGTTATGCTAACCTGTTGTGATCTGTGTTTCTGTGTGTTTTCTGTGTGTTTATTTCTGTGTAGTCCTGTTCCCTGTGAGTCTCGCTGTATTTAGTCTCACCTGTCGTCTGTGTTCCTCGTCATTCGTCTTTGTCAGTCAGTCGGTAAGCTCTCCAGTAGAACTGTGAAGTCCTGGTTTGCTTAGCTCTTGTTTCTTCAGTTGTCAGTTGCTACCGGTATTAGCTGTGTGCTAATTGCTGCCGTGCTGCCTGTCCTGGACTTTGAGCTTAACCATTAAATGCATCTTCATCACCATAACCTGGGTCCCTGCGTCTCTCCTCACCTAACACCAACACAGCTCATGACATACAGTAATCCTTTTAAGACCGAATGAGCTATTCTAGAGCTACTCAACTCCTCTTCCATACATCTAAGCTAAGTGTGTACAATATTTTAAACATTTAAAAATATAAAACATCACATTTACCAAAAAAAGTTGGACCTAAACATTACAAACAAATTATTTTAGGAGACAGACACTTTTGCTCCATTTAACGTTGCCTGATGACAGCTAATGGACTAATACATATTTTATTTAATTGGCCAGGGAGTGATAATGCTGATTGATATGTGGTTTAAAGTTGTGTATGTGTGTGGCATTGACACATTGCTCCCAACAGTGCCTATAGGACACAGGTTCACCCAACTGGCCCTACCAGGTCTCATATTGAGGCTTCCGCTTGTGGCAATCAGCATAGGTGAAGCTTTCATGGGACACAATGAGATCTGCAGAGCCCCTGTGGTTTTAAATAGAGGGAGTGCCCCCGGCTCAATTACTGTCTCACGGAAAGTGGAGGAGCCATAATTGAGTATGACACAAGCAAGCTGTGTGCACTTGACAGAG
This sequence comes from Poecilia picta, assembly GCA_033032245.1. Taxonomy (NCBI): domain Eukaryota; kingdom Metazoa; phylum Chordata; class Actinopteri; order Cyprinodontiformes; family Poeciliidae; genus Poecilia; species Poecilia picta. The sequence goes on from CM065361.1 coordinate 2,808,547, forward strand.
GCAGAACCTCTTGCCGTTAAAGCACAGCTCTGACAGCGATCTACTGCAACGTGCACCTACCAACAACAGAGTGCCGCCAAATTGTTGGAGACACCAATAAAGCTGCACTTGTCTTATCAACCTGAGACAATGAGTAAATTACCAGCAGAGACATCAGGCATCAGTACCCTCAAAAGTTTGCTATGTGTTTGCTCTCAATGCATGAGATTCTAATGCTGACAACAAAAAGCTCACTTTGTGCATCTTACCCATATCACCTGATGGGATTTCATTCTAATGAAGTCAAAATAGGTTTAGAATTGAACTTATTGAAACAAAAACAATGCCATAATCCTTACATTTTATTTGAAAAATTAGGTGTGCCATTTCTGTTTCCATACAAATAGGAGAGAAAATGTAGCCACACTGTAATGAATAACACTGGGTTTTATTCAGCTGGACTCATGTAGTCAGGTTAACTGAACACAGTAGCAAACATAACTTGATAAAATATGTTAAAGGAACTTCAGCTTAAAATTGTGAGAGATAAACTAGAAAAAAATACATTCTGAAAACTTAAGAAAATGAGTTGCAGCTGTGATGCAACTAATTTATTTATAGACCTTATTTATAGACCGTATTTACTAAATAAGGTCTATTAAATAAGGTCTTAAATATAGATCTTGTTTGGACAATATTTATTTTAGATGGAAAAACATACAGTAGTAATACTGTTTTGGAGCCCTGCATGGGACATGGGGATTTTTTTTCTTTTGCGTCCTCTCGCAATACTTTTGCGTTCCCTCACAAAAGGTTTTGCGTTCCCTCGCAATAATCTATTGATCAGTTCATCCTCTGAGCCTTATTTACGGTGGCCGCCGTACTTTCTGCTTTGATACAAGCTTATGTAAGGGTTTTCCATGGACTATTGAGTTATTACCGCGGGGTACTGTAGTTTATTTAATTTTTATACCTGTCTCAGTATGGCATTTATCTTTTGCTTGTTAAGGTAAATTCACCTGTTAGAGCCTTTATCAGTTCTGCTAGTTTAAATGACTCAAAGTGTGGAGAAATGTCCAAGGAACAGATTAAGACCTTCGTTGTTTTCCGCTCCGGCTCTCGCACTGAACTCTCCTTTCTTTCGGGATATTCAGATTTGCCTCAATTTTAATTTTAATTTAATTTAATTTTTTAAATTACAGCCAATAGTGACACATTGTGGTATTATCTAAAATCACACCAGTCAAACTTGCTAAAGAGAGTTGAGTCAGTTTAAAAGATGTAGCAATAGCTTTTATTGAGCGTTTTGAACTTGATAAAGTTGATACAACCTAACTCAGTCAGAGCAACAGTGAAAGTAGACTGAGTCAAGCTGAGGGAGCACCTTTTTTTTTACAGTGTAGAGAATTCTAATTAAATCATTTGAAGTGTGTTTTAGCAATTTGCTTCACAAAAACACCTAAAGGTCAGGAATTTGATGATGCATCATTGCTAATATAACATTGTATTGGCGAGACTGGGCTGATGCCACAATATGCAGTACCGCACACCTCTAGTACCTGCAATCAGATATATGAACTATCTATTTGAATGATTCATTTCAGTTACATATTACAGAATATATTTTTCAAATTTTGCAAAATAATAGAGGAACATGCTTTCAGCCCATACTCTGTTACAAGAGACATCGGTGTTGCATGTGACAACTTTACCTAAATAAAGATCTTCATCACTAGCTTCACAGGGACCAGTGAGTAATGAGCATAAATTCCTCATAAGAAGTGAGGAACAAACGTGTTTAAAGCTCAGTGAACTCAGGGAAGAAAAGAAAACCAGAGCTTCCTCATAATAAAATGGAAGTCATACAGAAAAGTTCAGTGGAGAGTTTAGACTGTTAAAGGTGGTTCTGTGAGATATTAAATCATAGGGTGTTTTCAGTGCACAACTTTTTATGTTATACATTCATCCTGGTTTAATGAACAACTTGAATTATTCTGTTTTTGTAGATTTGTGTTTAGGTAAAATTTACTTTAGGGTGGGGAAAACACCAGATCCTCATTGTTCTGTCAAGAGAAACTCCAGAAGCAAAAGAAAGTGTACTTTTCTTCCCACAAGCTTTTTACTTCAGCTTTGAATCTCAAATATGCACAGCTTGCTGATGAACAACAAGGAACACGTTTGTAAAGAAAAGCATAAGAAAACAGCAATATAAGAGGAACAGTGGAGCATCACAGCGGGTTAAGATTTCAGTAGAAACAGTCTGATCTGTGTGTGTGTCGGGTAGGTGGGGGGGACATGTATGTAACTTCTCTCACTGCGGCAGGTGTCTTTCTGACAAGCGTGTGATGGGTTGAGCCCTGCATTGAGCCCATCTAAGCCAGTGACTGGGCTCACACTCGATCCCAATAAGCTGCCCTGGGTCTGTTGGGCTGATTTTTAGTCCCCACCTCAACTCTACACCTTTGACTGCAGCAGTCACTGGAATACCAATGACAAAGTGTCCCTCACTTCTCACCCGCACCCTGCCATCAATGCATATTTGATTATTAGTCCCCTGATATGAATTATACTGGCATTTCTTTATAGCCCCATCTGTAACCTGTATAGACTACATCTTTTCCTTGCCAGTGACGTTCTGAAAACCAAAGTTAAATCTCAGTCATTAAGCCTCAGTTAAAATTCTTACTTGTGGAACCAGTAATTATGAAAAAATAAAAAGTCACTTAAATTAACTCCTTTAAAATAACACACATGTCAGAGCAGATAAAAGGCACAAAGTGATACATCTGTGATAAATGTGTACTTCTCTTTTAAGATACAGACATGCACATTTTGCTCAGTTAGTGTGGTTATTAAAATATCTAATTTAAAAATTCTAACTTTATATTACTATTAAAATTATAAACATCAAGTGTGAGCACCACCTGATTATCAGGAATTAATACCCAAATTGATTTCTATAGAGCCATTCCACAACAAATGTGTGCCCTGGGTACTTTACAAAAATATCATTTGAATCTAGTTACCAAACTGATTTAAGTTCAGTTCATTATTCAAATTGGCTTACAGGCCCAAGTCCTATAGCCTTTACTGCTCTTTTACTGCTAAATGAAACCTTCAGCATGGGGAGGAGTTTATGTTATTTTGACAAGCATATCTAAATATGTTTATAAATACTAACATGAAATTCACAACAGGTGTCTATACCAACCTAAGTAATGCATGCATACAAACCAACCAACAACCTGTAGGTTGAACTTTCACCATCATCCCAGGAACAGGAAGTAGAAAAGGATTTGCAAACGGTATAAGGAAGCTATTTGAGAATCTGTGGGAAGACTTGAAAATTGTTGCTGGCCGATGCTTCATAAGCAGTCTGGCTGGGTTTGAGCATAGAATAATTTGCAATTTTTGAGTCGTCTAAAGCTGGAAGACTTCAGCTTCACTTGCAGCAAAAGGCGTTTCTACCAGACAAAGTTGTAGCTTTGTGACGTACCAGACCTGCTGGTAGTGTATAGATTTGATGTCAGTACTCTTTAAGCTATTTTCTTTATATTTTATTTAGGACCATTAAAAGCCAAAAGTTTTGCTTAGTGCATTTTATAATTATGTATATAAACAATTTATGCATGAATGTATTTTAAAAGTGAAGCACATAATCTACATTTGGATGATTTAACACTTAGGAGTCGATGTGTTTGAGCTTGTTCTCATGTGGTGCAAATTTGTCATTTATAATTTTTGTAATACCACTTCATGACATAGAAGGCAGGATGCATGCAGTGTCACACTTTAATGTCAGATTATGGGTTTAATACCATCCTCAGCATCATGTCCTTGAGCATTTTGGTCATCAGCTTCTGGTTTCTCCTGCAGCCAGTCACTGTGTGCCTCTGTGGCCTGTCTGCACGCTGCAGCATATCTGTTGCCATGCGCCAACAATAAGAAAACGCTGCACTCACAACAATGCGAACAATAGTGGGGAACAGTGAGCCGGTGAAATGTTTATTCAGCACATTAAAGAGTAATGAGTAGCCTCCTCCAATGACTGAGTCCACATTACTAACATGCTCGTAGTTAAAGAGGCCTCCCTCCCAGCTTTAATGGCTTACTTGAGTAAACATAAACAACACCATAATGAGCTAAGATCCATATTTTCCTCATTTTCTGTTGATAAGCAAAAATGGTTCTGGTGAGCAAAATTAGCCCTTTGCATCTTTAGGCAAAAAGATGTGCACACAAAGACTGTTGTGCACATCGATCTCTCTCTTTCTTTTCCTCTCGCTCTCTCTCTTCTTTTTTTCCTCACAAACACAAACACTCTCTTTTTCAGTATAGAATTAACAACTTCATGCAGCTAATTTGCAGATCACCTCAGACAGGTTTGTCCACTCCGGTAAGAGCGAGTTGGGGGTGGTGAGGAAAGGGGGGGCAGCGGGAAACAGCTGGAGTGTCTGCATCCTCCACTCAGCCAGCAATGCACTCTTAGTGGCTTGTTTTACTGCTTCATCAAAAAAAAAAAAAAAAAAATTGTAACTTTGTCGGCAAAAGACAAGCTTGCAATGTCATCATATTTACTTGCCATGCAAGTGGAGTTTTTGTTCACACAATCTGCATTTTGCTTCGGTAGCCAGAAAAAGAAAAAAAAAAAAAACAGGCTCTTCTCCTGGGCAGCGGGTACATTAGGAGAACGGGAGGTGAAATCCCTCACCTATTAAAAGTGAGCATGGTGTGAAATGCAAGCGAGAGGACACTGTGGCATCTATTCAGTGCTCACTCCACTGTATTTTTCCTGACATGCTGGAGATTTTATCCTGATAGCTTCCAGTCATTATCCTATGTGTTAGGAATGAATCCATCTAGATTCCATAATTGGGATACCCTGATGTGAGGTTGTGGCTGAATCTTTCGGTGAAGTGGATGATTACTTTCTGCGCGGTGCAGGGACAGCAAGCGGCTCGGCTTCCGGCCAGAACCAAACTGAAGAGGCTCAGACCTGGAATCACTGGCAGCAGGAAAAGGGCCTTGAGCAAATAGATCACTGGTGTCACTTTAGATGCTCAAGCAATTTACCATATTAAGTCACTTAGTCACAGCCACTTTCCCCTAATTCATTCATTGCTAATGCTCCAATGCTGTCTGGGAATTAAGGTTAATCATCTCCTTATTCATCAAAGCCAAGGGGGGCAATTACTGCATGGAGTGCTGGGTGGTTTGGCTGGAGAACCACAGTTTAGTTTTTGTCATCCCTCTCTGTGGATGTTGTGATTACAACATAATAAAGTGCAATTAGTCAGTGAATGAGAGCATATGTTTCAAGTGACGACATGTAATCCAACTGTAGGCCCCCGCCCCCTCTCTGCAAATGTACCACCCAGAGTCATCTCATTACAGCGCTGATGTGCCCTCTGAGAACAGGCTGGGTAGAAGCTCCAAACTATTTAGAGAAATCTTCATTCAAAGTGGCAGATGGCAGAAACATCCAACGACAACAACCTGCAAGAAACTAACTGGCATCAACCAGCAGTTTGTTTTCTGTCTCTGTGTTTTTCTGAAATATGTATCAGAAAATCTCAACTTGGTTATAGAAAGGGAACAGAAGAACTGGTTCATTTCAGAATATTATTTACGCCAGATTTTCAAAGAACAAAAACAAGTGAGTTCATAAAATGCAAAATGTTATAGTTGTTTAATTCTGAAACTCGATCTGCTCCTACAGTACTGGGACTGGACCACATGCAAATGAGGAGTTCCAGTTACATTTATAAGAAAAGGCTCCTTATAAATCTGTATTGTTGTAAATTAGGGCAATAGCTCGTTTTAAAAATAATAGTAACAAATAGTTTTGCATTAAAACAAAGAACTCTTTCTGCTGCTGAAAGAAAAAAGCAATCTGTAATGCTGACTTTACAAAAACCATATCAGGGATGTCACAAAAACTTCAGTTCATTGAATCATCTTGTTTGTCTTGTTTGCTTCATAAAAAAGAAAAAATCTGATTGTGTTTGTGACAGTCGTTATACGAGTCAAGTTATTGCTTGTCTGTCTTTCTCAAATTTCAAATTAAAACCTTTGCTTGAGTCTACAAATAATCAAACAGAGAAATCATTTTTTTAAGTTTTTTTTTTTGGTGGGGTGGTCTCAATTGTCATTTTAAATGAAAAAGAAGCCTAACATCTGCCACTCCTTATCGATCCAGCCTGTCTTTGCTTCTGCTGAGTGATTCTGTGTGCGGTGCCTCTGATTCAGTTGCAGACTGTGTCATGGTTACCGTTGCTGCTCACTTGTTTGTCTGCACGTTTGAGAAACATTTTCACTTTGTCAATCCTGTTAACCTCTTCTGAACGTGGCTCAGATCTCTGCAATTATAGCATGAGCTATAAATACAAAGTCTGTAACAAGGTAACTTCCACACATATATCAGAAACTGTAGGGCCTGATCTATTAGGTTCTAGTCATTCAATGGAAACATGTTAGTTTTCCCAGCAGAGATCTTCACAGTGCTAAAACAAGTGAAAAGCAGAAGAGGTTATTCTGCTGTTCACAGCAAAATTAGCTCCAACTCACTGGATGGATTGAAGGATAAACACTCAACTCAGTCAGATTTAAAATATACATTATGACCTTTTAAATAGATATTTGGATATTTATTATACCAGAAAAAACAATAAAAGATAAACAATCATCCATTTTCTAGTTCTGTGTAATTCTTGCATGGGGTGGTGTTCATTTACTCTCAATAGTTTCTGCTAATTGCTTTAGTCAGAGGGTTCTGAACGAGGGTTCAGAACCCTCGTTATACAAACTGCTACAGAACATCCTTCCTGCCTGCAGCAGCTACAACAACTCTTCAAAGAAACTAGGAAATCCAGAGCTACAACAATTAAATTCCCTTCGGTATTATTAGAATATATTTGAATTAAGCTGAATTGAATCGCAACCGGTCCTTGTAGAGATGTCAGCCTGTGGAAGAACCGTGGAGGCATGAATGTGTTGAGTTGTGTGCAACTTTGCTGAAACAAAAAAAGTGTCACTGAAGGTCACCCATCAATCCTACATAAATTATTATCACTTCTTTCCCCATACCCTGGAGCAATGACTAAATCCAGAGAAAACCTCAATTGGAATTTAAATTCACACTCAGCTGAAGTGTTTAATACTCTAACAAGGACGCATTAACTCCTTGAATAATGCCTATCAAAAATATCAGATTGTTCTTAGAAAACAACACTAACACCAAAATGACAAAAACAATGTTATTTTAGTTTTTTTAAATATAAATAAATGTAATGATCCTCTGCAGCAGCTACACGCCATGGATACCTGGAGCCAGGAATGAGAAGAGACGTAGGAAATCACAGTTACTGACAACACACCTGTGTGGTGGGCCCTGTATTTCCTCCATACGTACTGTATGACCACATGAAAGTTGCATGTATTTGGAAATTTGAATGACCATGCAAAAAAAAAAAAAAAAGATTTCAGAAAAAATCATAATTGGGCATTTGGGCCTACAGTGTGAACATAGACTTTGTGAATTGTAGCACCAGTTTGCTGTTCTTAACAAACAGCATTGGTCTTCTGCTTGTGTGGCCTATCTGTCTTGACGTATTGTGCATAAACAAAGATAAATACTTGCCTCTGCATTGTCATTTTCAAATATTATATTGCTCTGTCATACCTCTCTCATCCATGGCAGTTAGCTGCTATTTACTGATTATTGTTGCTCAATCCCACAGGTTGACAGTTTATTCCTCCTTAGTCTCATGCTCAGTTGATTTGGCTAAGTGTGTGTTTAGTGACAAGCTTGATTCTGACTGACGATAGTGTGTGTGTGTGGGTTGGTGGGTGCATTTAGAGGATTGATGGAAGGAGTTGGGTAGAACGATGATCAAAGCTGCTGCTGCCCTTTTCTTCTGATCACAGATTACTGTGTAACAGACTTCTGTCAAATCAGCAGCAACGTTGATATGTGAACAAAGGCCAGTGTCAATCAAGAGGGTTATTCATCCATTCGGGCCGTAACCCCCACCCCTCATCTGTTCCTCCTACCTGCTTGCCTGACAGCTGTATGTATAGCCTGGTCTGAGCTGACAACCACCGAGTGGCTGAGATGAATGAAGTCTCGACCCACAAGGAGCAATCATTTTTAATAATAGACTCTGACATCTTCTCATAGAGGGGGCTATTACAAATCTTAAATCTTTTCACTAAGAAGATGAATAGCAGTTGTATCTTTTACAGATTTGTGACTGACTAGCCTACTCACAAGTGCCTGTAGGTAAATCTAGCTGTGTCTTTGTCTTTAAGGTTTCGTGACGGGGATTGTTCAACAACATAAAGTTGCGCTTGACAATTATTTACTTGAAGCAGTCATCAAACTACAGATGCATCCCAGAGAGAAAACAAATTGTCTTACTCTCCTCTACATGTTCTGTTTTGTGGCTCTTTTGAATGTGTACTGTATTCTCCAGAGATGTCACAGACCACCTAATAAGTATTCACTCCTTTTGATGTTTATGCTTTGTAATGATTTTACAATTTAATTATAGTCAAGAAATAAAATTAAGGATTGCATAAATAAATTGTCTTCTACGTTATTGTTTTATTACCTACACCGACTTGTTCAAAGTCAAACTGGTGAAAGTGGGGCTGCAACCCACCTCAGAAGTCATTTTATCTTCCAATTAGACTGAAAATACAATTACAGCAGCCAATTCAGTAGTTGCATGAATGAATGGTTAAAGACCAAATGTCATTATAAAAGTACAAATAGATCAAACCGCCACTCCATATTTTAAAAAGATTTAAAATGTAGAGTGGCAGTCTCAAAAGGAGTGGACTTTTCTGTGAGTGCACCTCAAACTGAAGTATCAGACCAAATTCATATCACAATGCTTGAATTCACTTACTGAACATACCCACTTCCTGGATTCCTGCATCACTTCCCCCTCCCCAGATTACTTGACATTTGCGTTTTAAAGTTTGTTTTTTTTCAGAGGCCGGTTCCCAAAGGAGAGCTGGTCCTTTTTTCTCTCAGCACCTGTCGCCTCGTATTTTTCCTAACTTGTAAAAAAAAAAATATATATGATAAAAGAGGAAATATTTTTACTTTCATATAATATTTTAATTTATCTTTCACAAAGTAAATGAATAAAATATGAAAACTAATCTACCAAACAGACCAGTAATAATAATTCATTTTTATAAAATATTTTTAATCTTCAGTCAGGTCCTGCTTCTCAGATGCCAGTTCAATGTGTGGGTTTTTGAAACACACTCTCCTGCTCACCATTGTCTTGACTGAGAGGATGGACTCACTGGACTGTCCTGTCTGTCCCCCTCTCTGATTTCACATAATAGTATGATCCCATATCCTCACATGTGATTGGCCACAAAGCAGTAGTGAGGTGCAGTCAGGGGAGGCAGGTGTGGCAGAGTCTCATCTGTCATCATGGAAAAATAATATAAGATAATTTATATTGCTATATTCACCCAGTGGTTCGTACTCTTTACTCTCTTTAAATTAAATTTTAAATTGACATTTGTGACTGTATACAAAATAGAGCAGCAAATATTGCAGTAAGCATGTTGTGAGGGAACGCAAAAGAAAATTTTTTTCTCATGTCCCCTGGAGGGCTCCATAACCAACACTGAGAGCTGAGCAGCAAAAGGGTAAAACAAAAACAAGCAAACAAACAAAAACAAAAAAACAGGAGAGCAACTGTGGCTACTGTTGCTCACGTCATAGAGCTGGAATATCCGCAACCGACCCATCATTACTACACTTCCCAATATCCAACGTTTATCAGGTTTTTCATTTAGTTATGACTGTCATTTAATTTTATTGTGTTTTTAGGTTGTGTGGACTCCATTTAGGCTGCTTCTTTAACTAATATTGCAGATCCAAGACAAGGACATCTGCCTTACAAAGTGGCAAGATGGAAGTTAAGTCTCTAAATGCAGAGACAGACAGAGGGGACAGACAGTGCAGGGGAAAGGGAAAAGCCAGAAGAGAGATATGAATATGACATGAAGGGTAAGAGGGGCAGACAGTGGCAGAGTGAGAGGGAGGTCGTCCCAGCTGTTGTTGGCGTGGCGACTGTGATGGCCTCCTCCTGCTCCTGCTCCACTGTAATAACTTGTCAGATGAATGACTCCCCAGACAGCAGGCGCTTTTTACTGCTGCACAAATGAAGTGTGTGACATTTCTGCCACTTTCACAGGTCATTGCTGCTATGCTCAAGCAGAGCTGCACAGCCAACAATAGCAATTGAGCATATGCCCCCTAGAGACAGGCGTGGGAAATATGGATAGAATGGATGCAAAAGAAAAGGTATCATGTTTCATTTTTATTTTAAAAATACATATTTTCTGACACTAAAACCAAGCTCATAGGCAGTTTAATTTACAGTAATGGCAAAATTCAGTTTAGGTCTGATTAATATTTCACCAGCATCAATTCTAAGTGAAACATGCAGCTGGGGTCAGGTTAGATCAAATTCTTTCACTTCAATACAGTTTCAGTGCAGATTGAGATTTGAAGATTAAGTTGTTTCTGCCATTTAATTTGTATTGAAGGACTTTCTGTTAGGTTGCAGTGGCTTTTACAGAGCTGCTTTCCCTGCAGGTAAAATACTCCATGAAGTCATCATGTTTTTGAGAGCAAAATACTATTATAATCAAGTTAAAAATGCATATTTTTTCAGATTAATTTTTTTGTGACTCTTAAATGTTTTTTAGGATGTTTGTTGAATTGTTTAATTTTAGTCTAGACTTTTACTAGACAATTCCAAAACATTTGTTTTGTTTTTTTGATCCATTCAGAGTTGGACTGGCTGGGGAGCTTCAGATCATCCTATCATTGCCCAAATGATCATTTTAAAAGCATTTGACACTATTAATCATAGTCTATTGCTGCAGAAAATGGAACTACGGTACTGGAAGGAGACCACACAGCTGACCAGTGATCTGTAAGATCAATACCAATATGTCAAAATAAACTACAGGTCCTTCTCCAAAAATTTGCATGTTGTGATAAAGTTCATTATTTTCCATAATGTAATGATAAAAATTAAACTGTCATATATTTTAGATTCATTGCACACCAACTGAAATATTTCAGGTCTTTTATTGTTTTAATACTGATGATTTTGGTGTGCAGCTCATAAAAACCCAAAATCCCTATCTCAAAAAATTAGCACATTATGAAAAGGTTCTCTGAACAAGCAGTTAACCTAATCATCTGAATCAACAAAGTAACTCTAAACACCTGCAAAAGATTCCTGAGGCTTTTAAAAACTCCCAGCCTGGTTCTTTACTCCAAACCACAATCATGGGTCAGACTGCTGACCTGACTGCTGTCCAGAAGGCCATCATTGATGCCCTCAAGCAAGAGGGTAAGACACAGAAAGACATTTCTGAACCAATAGGCTGTTCCCAGAGTCTGTATCAAGGCACCTCAGTGGGAAGGAAAAAGTGTGGCAGAAAACGCAGCACAACGAGACGAGGTGACCGGACCCTGAGGAAGATTGTGGAGAAGAGCCGATTCCAGACCTTGGGGGACCTGCAGAAGCAGTGGACTGAGTCTGGAGTAGAAACATCCAGAGCCATCGTACACAGGCGTGTGCAGGAAACGGGCTACAGGTGCTGCATTCCCCAGGTCAAAGGTCAAGCCACGTTTGAACCAGAAACAGCGGCGGAAGTGCCTCACCTGGGCTACAGAGAAGCAGCTCTGGACTGTTGCTCAGTGGTCCAAAGTACATTTTTCAGATGAAAGCAAATTTTGCACGTCATTCGGAAATCAAGGTGCCAGAGTCTGGAGGAAGACTGGGGAGAAGGAAATGCCAAAAGGCCAGAAGTCCAGTGTCAAGTACCCACAGTCAGTGAAGGTCTGGGGAGCTGCTGGTGTTGGTCCACTGTGTTTTATCAAGGGCAGGGTCAATGCAGCAGCTATCAGGAGGTTTTGGAGCCCTTCATGCTTCCATCTGCTGAAAAGCTTTATGGAGATGAAGATTTCATTTTTCAGCCAGACCTGACACCTGTTCACAGAGCCAAAACCACTGATAAATGGTTTACTGACCATGGTGTTAATGTGCTCAACTGAACTGCCAACTCTCCTGACTGAACCCCATAGAGGATCTGTGGGATATTGTGAAGAGAAAGTTGAGAGACACAAGATCCAAAACTTTGGATGAGCTTAAGGGCATCATCAAAGCATCCTGGGCCTCCATGACTCCTCAGCAGAGCCACAGGCTGATTGCCTCCATGCCACGCGGCATTGAAGGCTGCAAAAGGATTCCTGACCAAGTATTGAGTGCATAACTGAACATAATAATTTGAAGGTTGACTTTTTTTTTGGTATTAAACCACTTTTCTTTTATTGGTTGGATGAAATATGCTAATTCTTTGAGATAGGAGATAGAAATCATCAGTATTAAAACAATAAAAGACATTTTATATTTCAGTTGGTGTGCAATTAATCTAAAATATATGACAGTTTAATTTTTATCATTACATTATGGAAAATAATGAACTTTATCACAATGTGCTAATTTTTTGAGAAGGAGCTGTATGTCCAATGCATGTTTCTCATAGTCCCTAACATGCTCCCTCAAAGTTCCCTCCTTGGTGATGTTATTCCCATCATAAATGAATAAAACGGGAAAACCTCTTGAATTGTTTCAAATTCCCTAATTTCCAGAAGACACCAATTTGTACTGGTCTTGAAAATCCTTGGATGACATTTGAATAGAGTGGAAAGCAATTTAAATATCACTAAAAAATGGTTCGTCTTTAATAAGTCATCACTCAATTCAACTGAAAGAAAAGTTATATTTAGTGAAAACAAAATCCTTAAGTAAATAAAACATTTAGAAAAAAACTACATTTCTATGGTGTTATTCTGACAAAATTAGGCTGAAAGCCACATAAAAATATCAAAACTATTTTTTTTGAAAACTACTTTGATGTTGCACATAATATATATTTATAACCAGCTGCTCTATGTATTGTTCCGTTCCGTAATAGTTCCATGCATTGCATAATGTTGAGAGATTTGAGAAAACATGGTATTAATCTATGTGTTACGAATTATAAACTGGTCACATTAACATGGATAAGGGTTCCTCAGTGCTGTAGTGATGTTCTGAGCTGACGATGCCTTTAGATTGGAGGAGAAACATCTTCAAAACAACAAGATAAGTCGAGTTTTCTACATTTATAACTCAAGGGAAGATTGTGTGTCTTGGATAACTGACTCTACATCAACGTAGGAAAGAACCTTGGTTTGAGTGCCTTGATGGTTTAGGGTTTTTCAATGGCTTTGTGTGCTTAGGTTTTAATTTAGTCAAGGTCCCAGACCTGACATTCTCCTCTAGGAGTTTCTACTAGAAAGCACTGTGGGAAGAAGGATTCAAGACTTCAGGCTTCAGCTGATGGTTTGGTATTTGCTTTCTTTCCACAGCAAGCAGAGACTTAAATCATGCAGATAATGATTGAAGAAAAAATAGATATTTGCAAAAGCCAAACATCTGTAGAAAAATGATTCCAAGTCTTCATAGTCATAAACCTGAACTTCTGTCAAAAGTTCAGTACTACTCCTTGAGAGGAGCTTCTACTCCTGGCTTCATACCACAGGTTCCTTGATCAGGAAAGACCACCATGGAGTCAATCACAATACGAAGCTATACAAATTAAAAATGTACATATTACTCTGACTTCTTGGATGAACCAAAGTACTACTTTAATATCTTTGGAAACCACTTATAGGAAGGTTCATATTCTGTGTTTTCTCCATGTGGTTCTCAGTATGGTTTACTGTAGTCCCAAAGTCTGACTTGATGATATTTGAGTTGTTTTAACCTACTTCATGTTTTAGGCATATATCAGGTATAAGTGTGCCTACTTAAAAAAAACAGAGATGTGATTAATTACAGTTGATTTCATGACTTATTGAGCAGGCTAAACTTGGCTTAACATTAAAATTTGTATGATATGTAAAGAAAACCTCACTGGAAGGAATCTGTAAGGGTTTATTGTTGTAACTGTAAAATTTACAGCAAGAGATAATAATGTATGTATGATGATGGTTTTAAAAGTCGTTAAAATAGAAGGAATGAAACAAGCTTCAGTGAGTTTACAGATGGGACAGAATAAAGAATAAAGACCCAGGTACAGTGAACTCTGTTGGGATTGTGTTGATTGAAGAGGAAGCTGATTTTCTGGATTTTTTTATGCAGGAACTGTCAAAGATGATGTTCCTTGCCTTTTGCTGGTGTATTAAGCTGGAGGAAGCAGCAGTAAGATCCATGAACCTGCATGAAAATCAATGTGGGCAGCCCAAACACAAAATCAATGCAGCAGACTGGATGGGCAAAGTCTGGGATGGAGGAGGGAGGAGGGGCTGAGGAGTTCTAAAAGTCTGCTCAAACAGGACTCTTTACCGAGCTGCAGGTGAGGGAAGAGAAGTCAAGGCAGCCCAGAAGGAATCAAAATGAGATTAGCTGATTAAATTAAAAAAAAAAAAAAAAAAAAAAAACGTTAAATGGGATTGAGTAACAACGCAAAATCATTTATCCGTAACACCCGGATCTCAGAATACATGCCGTGATTTTATCTTCATTTCCGTTTTATTTCTTTAACAACAGACATTTATAAAGTGTTTACAATGTTTTACTTTTTCCAAATTTTGCTATGCTACAATCAAAACAATATTCTGCTATTAAATAAATCATTTACAACCATTTTCATCCTCTCACTTGTTAATCGCTGAAAATAGGCACCAGCCCTCCTATGTTCCAGAGCTGTATTAAGCAGGTAAAGAAAAATATAAATAATAAATACATTAATTAATTAATAGAAATGTACTGTAATATCTTAAGAGTGAAATGGATTACATTTAGTAAAGGCAACCTTCATGGTTATAGAAAATACAGAATGTCTGAATGAAGCAAATAATTTACTTTCTTAACATAAAAAGGAATTTTTAACTTTGAAGGCCGGGCAGACACTGCTTTGAAGCAAAGACACTATTCTGGACCAAAGTGACAGTTTGGGTTTTTTACGTTTGAAGTCTAGTCAGCTTGTCGATATTTATTTTAATATTATTATCTATCTTGCATTTTGATAGTGACAGTGATTGAATCCAAATACAAGTAAATCTTATCTAGGTTTCCAGAGCTGTGTGGCATTTCAGACAGTGCTGAGCTCATAGGTCAGAGGTCTCCAGCTTGTTCTGCTGGTGCTTTGAAAGGTGCGATGCGAAGGTAGGAGCATAGCTTTGTCACAGTGCTGCTGAGAGCTCGTACTCTGGTTCTTGTTAAAGCCATCAAGTGTCATGTTAATAATGGGACCAGTCAAGCTCAGACACCTGGGTACACAGCTGTCACTGATGCTCCCATGGCCTCAACCAGAATGACTGACATGACATGTTATAAGGAACTGCTCAACATGTCAAGACAAGTTTGCATCCCATCACTCACACTATCGGGGTGGCACTTGTTGGGGAAAAGTCTTGTCTCCCTAACATCCAGGTTTGCTTCTTCGCAACTCTATGTCCTTCATTTAGAACCTCACATGGTCATAGTGGTGGTGTTCACAGGCCCACTTTTACTGTTCTATTGTGTTCCTCTGCTGATGCTGGTAACTGGTTGGTATTCAACACACCAACTGCCCGGTGAATCTGGAATATGTGGCGATCAGGGCATCCTCCAGGTCAGAGCTGGGGTAAGGGGGTTTGCCAGAAGCATTGCCCTCAGCAGACTGAGCCCTCGCTGCGCATGGCTCTCTGATCTGCTCCCCCTCCGTCTCTTCCTCCTGCCTCAGACAATATCAGATTATTGATATCTCAGAAATGCACAGTCTAGCCTGCTTTCCCACTTTTGCTTTTATATCAGACTTATGATGGTATTCTGACTAAAATTTCCACATGCTTCAAATGTGCGATTTTTTTCTTTTGTCTTTTTTGTTTTGATGTACATAAGAAGAGTGGATGTTGGGTAAAGAGTACAGAGAACAAGTTGTGTCCTTCAGGGTGATGGAGGACAGTCTCTGAGCTTTGATCATTGTCCATCTGGGTGACTGGATGCCATGGGCACTTTGCCAGCCTGCTTAGTACTTTGGATGTCAAGTCTTCCACTGGGGACATGTCAGCCAGACTTGAAACATGGCTTCAAGTGGAGCAGAGTACCCTTCAACTCTTTGGCTTATGCACTGCTGACCCTTTACCAAAAAGCATTTGATTTGAGCTCTGTCTGTGGAACATTTCACAACAATACAATGACAAGCGTTGTGTACATCAGGCATGACAGTTCAGTTCTTCTCAAGCTGGGAAGAAGCTTGAGAAGCTTTTTTAGGATTCACTGTGCTCCTTTGCACGCAGCATAAAAAGGCACTGCTGAGCAACAACACTGAACTTTAGAAGCAAAAATGAGAGGCTAAATGAAGACTCCATGTCTTTTGTCATCTGATCCGTTGGCAGATGACAAAAGACCATTCTTATTGTTGATGTTTTTCCAACCTCACTAATACATTTATGACTATATTTTGATTTGATAAATAGATCAATGAAGAACTACTGTGGGATCCATTACATTAACAATGAGGTTTGGATGAGGCTTACCACATCTATCAGTACATAGAACAAGTACTTTTCACAACATTAGAGTTGAAAAAACATAAAAATTAATTATACAAAACAAATTCCCAAATATAGAGTATGCACCTAAACCTAGTAGAGAAGTCATTTAGACAAGCTATAAATACAGTTCCTTTTTTCCCTTTGTGTGATTATGGTTGTCCCCACTTAAATTAATAAAGATTATTTGTGTTTTAATGTAAAATGGCTCACTAGCAAGAAGCTTAAACCATCCCCTCCACCCACAGGTTGGTGGAGGAAGGCATTGAGGAGGATCACAACATACACTAACCGAGATTGGGGTCAACAGGTATTACCACTGACGTTCAAAACCTCTCATCTGAAGGACTGCAGGGTGTAAAAATGTTAAATCCCTCATCGAGGGCCAAGACATACTGTTTGCTTTGGTGGCAATCATTGTAAGGAGTGTTTGGGCTGAACATAGTCTGATCCCTCAGCTAGGACCTTTTTGCCTTGGGTGACCCTACCAGGAACATGAAGCCCTTGACAGTTTATCTCCTAGAATCATTGGTGCACTCAAACTCCTCCACCACGATGGTAGGTGAAAACCCAGGGCAGGGGATCCTGCAAGGTTTGGAATACACTCTGCCGTCTCCTTTCTTCAAACTGGGGGCTCTCTCCCTGGTCTACTAGTCCAATGGTGTTGACTCAGTCCACCAATGGACTCAGCGTGTCATGCATGTCAAAGCACACATTACTTGTCCAATTTTTCCTTTTCTGAGTCACTGTATGCTTTTTCAGAACTTTCATAAGGCCAACCAAAAGGTTTTGACTTTTGCAAAAACCAAAACAGGTAGTCGTACCTATCAGCTGCTTCAGGAGTCCAACTAAGTCCTAAAGGCCTCCTTCTTTAGCCTGATGGCTTCTGCCAGAACTGATTGTCCACCAGTGCTGGTTGTTACCATGACAGACACAGATACCCTTCAGGTCACATCTCCTGGAAGCTGCATCTGCAATGTAGGTCCTGAATATGGTCCATTTAAATTTCATGTCCTCTGATTCCCTCAGGACATGAGATATTTTCTCCCGGAAGTGAGTAGCTTGGCTTAAGACTGTCCCACATGTAACCCTGGCAGGAATTTATAAAACAGTAAATTAAGGAACTTGATGAGAAAAGACATGTTTTCCTATTGCAGTCTAACTCTTCTTTTAAATACCTGGATTACAGATTATGCAGTGTTCAGTAACAGGTTGACATCTATATCGGTCCAGGATTGATCCAGTGGACAAATATTAAAAACATCGTCCACACATGAAGGCTCTAAAACATTTTTTCCACTGTGCTAATGAAGTGGCAAAACCTTTATGGTTTGCTAAATCTCCATAGAGACAGAAAATCATGTATGTGCTATAACCCAAATTTATATTCACATTTGAAAGTAGTTCTGCCAAATATTTGACAATTTAAAAAGACTCATTTTAAGAATAGTAACAGTATGTTTTATTAAAAGCTGTTGTTTCCTATTGGGAAAGTTGTAGAACGCAGTTTACACAGTTTAAAGATTTTGTCTTGAGCTTTAAGCTAAAGTATGTATATATGTATCTTCTGTATAACATGAAACCTAAGGCAACATGGAGAAAAGATCTATCAGACTAAGTTACCAATGATTTCACAAAGCAGAATTTTGAACAGCATCTTTGCTGCCTAGGTACATGCAACACTCAGCAAACACGGTGTGTGGAGAGGAAATGCTGTGGTGCTTTCTCAGTGAAACATCCAAATTGCCCCCTAAAAAATACAGTGGAAATCATTTTTGTTCACCCCAAAACAGAGCTCTGTTAAATGTGAAAATGAGCTTAGTTCTCTCCATGTTCCTCACTCCTACAAGCAACATTGTTTAGTTCAAACTTCTTAAATATGTGATTTTCTCTCCTGAACACATTCACTGGGAAGCATGGCAGTGGATATTTGCTTTAGGAGATGCTTTAGGAGAATTTAGGAGCTGCTTTAGGAGAATTTTTCAGCTAGTGGGAAAACAATTCAAGCAAAGTGTGGCTGACAGGATGGGGTCCATGTCTATGTCTTTTTCTAAAGATTCTGTAATTCTGGAAAATTGAACTTACTTTTCATGATCGCATTGAAAACATGTTAGTTATTTATTGTAGGCCTATGAAGAAAAACACAGTTTTATGCTTCAGTGAATGACTTGCTTTCTGTTCACACATGTATACACACAGATTGTTATGACAAACAACCATCCCAGCAATCTTTTTCCTGTTGTTGTCGTATGTACAAGGGTACACACACCAGAGACATGCATGTACATTATTATGCAGGGTGGAGTCCCCGGCCTGCTGCATTATGCATAGGGCTCTGGGGAGCAAGACCAGTGAAGTGTGGAGCAAGAGGCCCAGGAGCAGGCAACACTGTTGGACACATGTCAACACAGTCACACCACCTCTCAATGGACCTTAAACATAGACACACACACAATCATGCAAGGTACAAAGTCAAACACACAGCTCAGTTGGCTGACAAATCTGTGCGTTCAGTCACTCATCTGTAGCCTGTCAGACAAAAATCAGCGTGATGCATTCCACATCCCGTGATTTGGTTTCACTGATGCAACCCAGCCTCATGCAACAACTCCATGGAACTTCAATCAGGGTTTAATATCACATGCATCCAGATGTCAAGCAGCTGTTCAATGCCATTTGTTGTAATTAGGCATAACAGTATGCTGTTGAGCCTCATTACACTACAGGTACTAATTGGGCTCTAAAGGTGGAAGGGAGTGAGGTAAATTCCCAGCAAAAAAGAAATTATTCTTTTGATGTTGATCAGCAACTGGATTCATCACAAAACTTTACATAAAGGTCCTTGCTTCATGTGTTTTGAATGCTGTTCCCAAATCATGCCATATGAGCATGTCTGTTGACAAATAGTCATTGTGCTGCTGAACATGCATGTGGTCTTTGACAGAAAGACCTGATCATTTCCTTGTGAGAACCACAGTTTACAGTTTCTTTCTCACCCTTAAAGGACATCTCTCCTCTCATTTTAATAGAGAGCAGACCTCCCTTTAGCCACATCATCAACTCCTTGCTATGGGTTTGACCTGCAGGCATGCCTACTGTACATCTATTCCCATACACAATGGATGGATTCAGCTGTCAGCTGCCTATGGTCAGTTTAGGTTGTAGAATTACACAAAAAAAGAGAAAAAAAATACCAGTTACTCACACAAAGAAAGCAGTGAATGTTGTATTGTTGAATATTTGAATATTTGTCTTTGTTCAGCAGATATCTCCCCACAGTCAAAAGGCTTTCTTGAACCCTAGAAAATTAGACAACAAATGTTCAGTGTCTTAGCATATCTGCATATTAGAATCAAATTATGGTTTTAGCTCCTTTGGCATATTAAGATAAGAAGCAACGAGTTGTTGCCAAATACATTTGCTCAACTGGTCCTTTGCAGTTAAAAAGACTAACAGTTACCTCAATAAACTCCAAGATTTGGTAGGATATTGCTCAGACATAATTATACACCCCCTTCTGTACATTTATTTCATCATTGCACAGTTGTGGTGGGAGTGCTGTTTTCAGTAATGATTTGTCCAAGGCAGGATCCACTCTGGACAGATTGCCAGTTAATCAGAGATACATACAGACATGCAAGCAGAGCTACAGAGAGAACACACTGATAACTGCATCCCAATAACATGCAATAAAAACAGTTTGATGTGGTTTTTGTCACGTGTCCAAACCATATGTCACCCATTGCAAACAATGTCCTATGGATAGATATTTTGACATAATGTACAGCACTACTTATAGTAATATCCATACTTAGCACATCAGCGCAAACACTTTATAAGCATGATGGTGGAGAGGTAAGCCATCCATCAATTTGAAGATATTTTCTTTCCTATTGAAAAAAATGCACTTGTTTTCCAAATTGAAGTTGTCCTGAGATGAATGGTTTTCTTTACTTGTCCTGGCATCTCAGTTACAGATTTGCTTGTTAATCAAATGGAATTTTAGAAATTTCTTTCCATGATTTTGTTGAAATTTGACTCTTGCAGTCATTAAAGCTAATTTTATCATGAACCTATTTTAAATGACAGTTATGAATTTAAATTATGTATTGCAAATAATAATATCAAGCAATATGCTACATCACTGGTAGATGACAGCTCAGTCTTCTCTGCTATTTTAACGTCTAAACTGTGGAAGCCTCGTATCCAGATTATGTAATTTTATGAGTAGCTCAAAGTTTGTCCTCGGCATAAATAGTGAAACATATTACACTGAAGAAACTACTATTAACAGTGATTTTTAACCCAGTTAGTGTGACCCTGTTGACAACACATGACACCAGAATCCAGCTTCTCTTCAAGCCAAACATATTATAAACTCAAATGTAAGGCCAGCTTTGACAGCACTGTCCAAATTATTTGGTCAGAAATCCTCAAAAAAGATTCAGGGTCTGGATGGGTAATGTAAAAAAAGATTTATTTTGGGTTGTTTAAAACATATTTCTAAAGATCCTCTATTGAATTATTAATTATTCAGATCAAGATTCTCCTTTCTGGTTTAGTTTTTCCCTAAATTGGTCTTACATGTTAGCTGGTATAGCATGTAAGATGTTGGTTTTCATCAGAGGCTGTTTTTACTTTCTTTTATTGAGAACTGAATGCATGTGTTGTTTTTCATGTTACATAAAACATACCAACAAATATTTGATTTGAAAACCTTCCAAACCTCTAAGAGGCTCTCCAGGTGCCATGGAAAGTGATGTTTGAAACAATATACACAAACAAACAGTAATCATGTGTTAATTGTCAATGATGTATATTTTCAACAAAATCATCAGTGTTTGTAGAATTTGTATTTTTACATTTCTTTTTCCAGAGTCCCTGGGGTTATTCAGACACACTGCTTCTGTAGGTGTGGAAATCTGTCAAAAACGGTCCTTCCATTAGATTCACACTAACGGAAAAATATGACCTTTTGCAGCATACATTTTAAAAACTGTTCTCTGAATGTGTCACAGAGTGGTTGGCTTTTTTAGGAAGTGGATGCTTTGTGGCTCCTCTCTTTTCCTGTCCAGTTTTTTTCTTCATGAGTGTGCACGTGTGCGTGTTTGAGCGGGCTGGTGGATGAGGTCCCAGGGGGCTGGATTACCCCTTTGCATGCCCCAGGCCAAGCAGCTCTTGGGGGGATTACTGTGAGACCTGCACCCTGTCTGGATTAGAGCACTGGACCTCATTTCCATCTCCTTATTTACCTCGGCCCACCAGAGGAAACGCTCAGCTGCACAGAAACATGCTAATTGATGCCGTGAAAGGCGCACAGAGGTGGATCTCTCACCCAGTGAGCTTGCTTATTAATTTATTTATTTTGAGTGGGTTTGGGGGTGGGTGGTTAAGGTTTAAAGATGAGTTGTATAAAAACACTTTTTGAGTAAACTAAAACACTGTTGTGTTACTGAGTTGTTGATGGAGGTGTACTGATTGGCTGTTGAATCACTGTGCATGCATGTATGTCTTCATTGTAGCTTATTTATTGATGCTGCTTGGTTTGGTATTTATGTGTTTGCACAGGAATGACATTTAGCTGCGTTGCTTTTTGGATCTCGATTTTTATATACACTTCCTTGTTTTTTTGTCATTGATGCACGTGTTTTCAGTGTAACTCTGGATCACACTGCTTGTTGTGAGCTGTTTTGTGCGTGCATGTGTGTGGATGCATAGGTGTCGTGGCGGAGGTGCTCATTACTTGGTGGGGTCATATACAGACATGGCCACAGCTCGAGGAGGACAGTTGGTGAGCCTATTCCTATTCCTGCAGCTCTTTAACGAGCTAGTGATGGGAAGAAAAGCCCAGTTGCCCTGGCAACAATGTTGAACTCTGACCTCAGAGGTTGGCTACCTGTATATATTAGGATCACAGTACTATGCAAATGGTTCGCAGTCCTTTCCCCCTTTCTCTTTCTCTGCCAGAATGTCCCTCTTGTTCCGTTGTCAACTTGACACGTGTGCTAACAGTGCTCCTGCTCTGAAGGGCGGGGGAGGCAAAGGAGTGGCTGCTGGGACTTCCATTAGTGATTGCTTGGGTGACAGGAACTCACACTTTGGCTTCGACTTTGCAGACATCTGACCCTCCATCCCACAGAAAATCCTTGGTGCTATAGGACAGTAGATCATTAGGAGAGAAAGTGTATTCTTGTTGGGATTGGATCTATTTAGTTGTTTTGTCGGCCAATTACAACATTTTCCCGTTATGCCTTGTTACATTGATTTGTTTGGGTTTCCAGATTTAATGTAAAAGCCATCTTATTAAAATCAGTCACCTTAAACATGATGCATTTTACCACCTCTGTTTCACAAACTTTAGCACAATTTCCAAAGGTCTTGATTCTCTCTTTCACTCACTTCATCTCTTTCTCCGTACTTTAAAAAGGAATAATCTACGGCAATAAGTGCATAATATCAATACATTGATATGGGTTGTAATTAGTAATTTGTTAAGTGAAAAAATGAATATTGCAATATTGATTGATGACCTGTCCAATGAGAGGCGCTATATGGTAATGCTCCATGTAGTTTTTTTCAAATGTACCAGTAAAACAAAGAAGAAGCTGTTGAGCTGGACCAGAGTCTGGACTGGACAAAATTTCACAAATTTTGCTGATATCTGCAATGAGGGAAGGATATACAGTCGTGTTATGGCCACTGGAGTTACCTGGTTATACAGAGCTTAGCTGTCTCAAATCTCCACACAGACATAATGAACCAATCAGTTATGGTAAAAAAAAACAAACAAAAAAACAAACATCTTCCCAAAAAAGTTAACAAGTAACTTGTACCTTAGCGCAAGCTTTTCAGGTCCAGGAGAAACGTTTTCTGTCTGTCAGCACCTGGTTGATTGCTGGCATAAGAATATGATGACTACTCAGAAACACAGAGAAGAACAAGCTAGCTGGAGCTAGCCACATCTGCCTACTGTTGAACATTCTAAATAATCAGTAGAAGAGTTGTAGATGCTTATTGCTCTGTGTCCCAAATCACATATTCCTTTAGGAAAAAACAAAAAAAAATTGCTCATTGTTGTAAATGCAAACTGTGATTTTAAAAGGAAGATGTTCTTTTATATTGAAACAAGATTTTTAGTTTTACACATGATGTTTGAGTTCTTAAAAAACATTAGCAGTTTGTTTCATTTGTGCATTTAAGTATCGTTATTTACACTTGGTAACTGATTTCAGACTTCTTCTTTTTTTTGCCAAAATCAGTTTGCATTTACACCATTTGCATTTGACTCATTTATCTATTTTTATGTTTTCTAGAACACACTAAGGATATTCTGATTTTATAAAAATTTAGATATGAATATATTTTTTATTCTAGTGACTGTTTAAAAGTGAAAGTAAGTTTTGTGAAGTTTAGTGAAGTTTATAATATATATATATATATATATATATATATATATATATATATATATATATATATATATATATATATATATATATATATATATATATAATATACTGTATATATATATATATATATATATTATATATATATATATATATATATATATATATATATATATATATATATATATATATATATATGTATATATATCAGTGATTCTTGAGAATAGGGACAAAACAGGTCCTATGGATAAAGCACAAAATTTGAATAAAATATACGCAAAATATAATTTTTTCAAATATCTGACTAAACTAACCTGGGTCATGTGAGCACAACAATGTATATTTTCCAGGTATTTGCTGAATATTTTTTTTTATTTTAAACATTGTAGTCTGTGGATGATGCCTGTAAAACCCTTTGTCCAGGAGCAGAACTCAATACATAATAAAAGTTTAAGACAATTTAAAAAATACTAAAATTATATATTATGACTATTAAGTATAAGTAGTCCTATAAATAATTATAAAGGTATCAATAAATTTAATTAAAAATCATTTTTATATTTTTCAACTCCATTTAAACTTGTCCTTAGTTTTTGTCAACACCGTCAGAAATGAAAAGAATGTAAAGAAATCAGGCATTATTGGGGGGCACCAGAACTTCTGAGGACCCCATGACCAGTACCTTTCTCTTCCATTGCTAACAGGGCTAGTTAGCTCTGCTTAGCTTGTATTATTCTTTAGTTTTTTCTTCTTTTTATTCCTAAATTTTTTGTCACAACCATGATGTATCAACACTGTAACTGACATTTTACAAATCTTTGATGAAATTTTGTGAAATAAAAGTTTAATTTTGGTAAATTGTGAAGATTTCATGGACCAGATGAGCTACAATATGGCCTCCTTCAGATTAACATCATATAAATTGAGGTAGTTTGGCTTTTTGTCACCTCCGTCAGATGTCAACTCCATCAGAGTTTTTGAGACTCTTTCAGTGAAATTGTTGTCAAATCTCACTTAAATGTGCAGCTAATTAATTTTAATGTATTTTACATAGATTGCATTATTTCATATGCATCATGTTTTTCATTTAACTCACTAAGTTTGTCACCACCTTCAGTTTTGTGTCAACTCCGTCATGCAGTGTCAACTCCGTCAGATGGACTTTTTATGTTTTTTTGTTTTAAATAATATTTATTTTGTTTCTTGAGAAGCTTTTGTCTGTAAAATGAGTAAAAATATCACTAACAGGGTCATTAAAAATAATTTTTTATTTATTTTTGTCAGATGGTGATGACAACATTCTAGGTCAGGTCGATTAAAAATGTAATTTAAAAAAAAAATGTTGCAACTGGGAGCCTGTACCTCAGCATCTTTACATTTCCAAAACATTATTTGACATATTTGACATATTATAATTTCAATGGGAACATGCAACATGCTGTCTTTGTAGAACTTTTTGCAACAGATAGCAATTCAAACAGTTTTACTAGTTTCCTCAAGGACAATTCAAGACAGGAATCTCTAGAATCACTTTAATTTTATTTCTGTTTAAAGTACTATTTCAACATGTCACTTCCAAGAACTTCACAACAATGCTCTAATGCAGTGCAGTTCTGTCTTAATGTGATAATATTTGTCTGTCCATCTATCTTTTGTTCCTGCCTTGTCTAGTCCAGAGTTGTTTTCAGGCTGGTCAATGTATGTTGGACAGATAGGAAAGGCAGAGAAAAGACAATTGAACATTTATGAACGCACACTCACATTATTACAGTCTCCATTTAGCCCTATTTGTATGTCTTTGTACAGTGGCAGGAAACCAAAATGACTGGAAAATACCCATGCATGCACTGGAGAAAAACGTTTATACTTGCCACATAAAAACCTGAGTGAAGATTTGAAGGAATTTTCTTGATGTGAGGCAACAGGGTAAACCATTCTACTGGTGTAAATCTTTTCTGAATTTATTCTGTTTTGTTAATCCAGTATAACTTAACAACAGCTGATGTGTCAATTTGGATTATTAATGTACCCGTCCTATCACAAGAACATAGTGGAAACAGACTTGCTTTACAAGAGAAGACACAGATTATCATCTCTGTCATATTATTGATGACTCAGCATCTGAGTTAAATACAGATGTATGTTGTATTCTGTATAGTAAGTATAACTATCTAAATAATATTGTTTGCTCAGTTTTCTTATTCAAAGATGAACAGAGTATTGAAACTAAAATGTGGAAGCATTTGAATCAGCCAGTAGGAGTCACCACTGAGTAATAGCATGAACCACAAACTTCCCCTCCACAAAACCTGTTCATTGTGATGGATGGGATGCCTTGGTGAGCCAGGAGCACAGCTGCAGGGACTCGGCTATAAATTGCTCTCATGGGGTGGATGGTGAATGCTTTTGCTCACACTTGGTCAAATTTTACCTTTTTTAAATGTAAGGTGTTGATCGACAGTGCTGAGCGTCAACAATAGATCAGATTGAACTCCTCACGAAATTTCCATGTGTTAACTGGAACATTAGACTTTAGATCCTAAGCCTTGAAATGCTGCATCCATACTGCTATCCATCCACATGCTTCATGATATAATACAGGCTGATTTAGGGTTGGGGGTCTATGTGCCTTTCTCAGGCGGTCAAAGAGACAAGGGCAGAGTGCGCACTGAATGGATTGCTACATCACAGTACTCCTTAGCCCCACTTTGCAAGTAGGTTTTAACTCTCAGATATCTGCAACACAGACATGTGTAAAAATATCACTCATGTGGTCATCAAAATTTATTTCATATTGATTTATTGAGAAATGGGTTTTATGTGATTGAAATCTCCGATTTAGTCTTTCAGGGTCTCTTGGGAAGTGGGACAAAATTGGTTTAAATTTTCCCCCCAGAAATTTTTATATTCCTCAAACTTCTGTATTGAAATATGACAAATAATGTTTTGGAAATGTAAAGATGCAGGCTAAGGTGCAGGCTCCCAGTTGCAACATTTTCTTGACAACCAGGGGTCACATTGATGGAATATTTTTGTTTTATTTTTGACCGATTTTATTTACGACAGAAAATTTTGAAGTCCGTCGGGCATTTGACAGGTTATACTAATCCATACCCCTGACTGGTGCACATGGGCAGACATTATGGACTTTACGCAAAGATTTCATCACAGAGACAACTAAAATCTATCAATAAAAACCTTCCTGAATAGGATCTCACACTGAACTAAATCCGTCTTTATGACAGAGAGCTCACAGTGAGTTGAAAAGCTATGGACCGGATGCTTTGGAGCGTCTGGTTATGAAGCACATTCCAAACCTTTGGTTGAAATGGCACATTTAATTCCAGTCTCTAGTACCTACAGAGCAGAGAAAATAAAAGAGTTTTCAATGTTGTGTTAATCCATTTATAGTCTAACCAGACTATAAATGCCAGCAGTTTATTGTGAGGAAACTAATAAAGGTGCAAAAGTTAGTTAGACCAGCGCACTGCAGTTAATTAGACCAGGGCCGTGCAGAGACCACTAAAGGTGCTCAACAACAACAAAAAAAGGGCACATCTAACCGCATTCTAGGACAGAATATTAACAAAGCCACTCAGCTTTCAGAGTTTAATAAACAATGATAAATTACAAAATTGTGAGATATACAATCAAAGCTAATGGACATCTCTATATAGAGCGTAACACGATCCATTCAAGAAAGCAGAGCTGCATCAAACTTTAATGTGGAACTGCAGAAAAAAAACAAAAGCAAATATTCAATTGTTAATGCATGCCACCACGAGAAAGGCCTACTGAGTTTTGCTTAAAAAAACTTTTTAAACATTTTAAGTCACACATTTTTGACTCATGAAGTAAATTTTCTTTTGCAAAAACAAACTTATTTGCACATGTCAGAAATCTTCTCTTGCTATTCTAAGTTTTTGTTTGTTACTCAAAGTTTTGCTTGTGATTCTCACGTGACGTGGTGATGTTTGGTAAGAATTAGTTATTTAATTTTTTAAAAAAAGTATTTTAAACAAAACTTTATTATTATTTTTTTAAGGAATCATTACAATTCGAAAAGTTTTGATTACAATTTTATTTTACTTAACTGAGGTTAGTTTTTTTTTCATTGAATAATTGGGAAACACATTTAACTTAAACCAGACCCCAAACTTACTTAAAGTCTGGATTGAGTTTATTCCCCTTCATTAATGATACACTTTTATAACATTCACTATATCTATCATGGTAATTCAGGGTGAGTTATTTTTAATTCTATATGAATATCCTTGTTGGACTTTTATTTAAGTGTTACTCTCCTTCAAGATACATTTACCTAACGCTGGAATAAATGAAATGCACATTATGCAGCAAAGGAAATTAGAAGATATGTATCCATTGTGGAGATGATCGGTTTTGGATGAGCAATGTGCCCCTATGCAAAAGCAATACTAAAGAATGACTGCTATCATTAATGATACAGGGAAGAAACTTTTTAGTTTTCTTGCTTTGCTAGCAAAGTTGTTAGCTAGCAGCTAGCACAACAACAACAGCCTAATGTCTGTATGATAAAAATAGATTTTCCTCACCTGGCTGTCTCCTCCCCCTCAGTAGTTCTTCAGAGAAAGGCAGACGCAGAGGCCTGTCAGTGTCTGTTGTATTTCATTATCTCTCTCCTTAAAGCGATACTCCGAGCTGAAGCAGAAACGATACTTCAACATTTTCCGTCATCTGACAAATAGCAAGTCTACTCTACGGAAGAGGATTAGGGCCAGTGTTGTGTTCAAGACCGCCTAAGCCGAGACCAAGACAAGACCAAGACCAGAGTGTATCGAGACCAAGTCAAGACCAAGACCAGCGCCGCGCTCAACATGATATGATAAAATTTGAAATATGATCAAAATTACTTCTCAAATTGATCTCAAAGATCCATATTCCCATAAAAACACATAGATATTAAATACTTAATAAATATTAAATTTAACAAACTCTTTGTTCTGCTTTGCTTCCATCTCTGTGCTACGATCTGCGGTGGTCTCGTGCCATCCCTAAAAAGATAATGCCCTGGGTGTTTACCCATGTTGCTCATGTCAGAAACCACGACTGTCTCCACCATGAAACAAAGCAATTGAGGCAAAGCCCTGATGCTCAACTATGAACACTGACCAAGGAGCAACAAGCAAGAATGAATCTATGTAGCTGAACATAGACAACAACTTAGCCTATAAGCTACTTGTTAACAAGCTTAAGGTGCTTCTTTGATATTAGCTAGCTAGTCGTCTTTTAGCTAACTTTACCTGCATCCAACAGTTTTACTAAACAGTCTGTTAGTTTGGGGGGAAAACTGTGAAAAGCTCATGTTGCATTTAAAGGCGGTTTGTTGCCATGATTCTAACACACCTGTGCAGCTCCGCACAGCAGCAGCTGGTCTCCTTCGCTGCAGCACAGGTGTAAACCCAGCGTCGTAGCGCTCATGTTGCGTTTAAAGGCAGCTCAGAAAAACAGGTTACCACATGTTAACAACATATTAAACAGTTTTAACTGCTGATAAAAGTGACAGAGGACATGGATATTGGAAGTGTAGAAGCCCCTACTGTATCAAATTGACAAAGGAATAACAGAGAGTTGGCCATTGTAAAGTAAAAACCCAGTGCATACACTGTTCATATTTATTCGTTTTTCTTTTTCATCCAGACAGCTTCCCGCACCCTTCCCCCCCTCCAATGGCACGGCGGCCTCTCTAGGGGGCATGCCCCACAGTTTGGGAACCTCTGATGTATGCTATTCTGACAGCGTATGATAATCTGATAGGCTCTCAGTGACACTCCAGTCCTGTCTAATAAGTAAAGACCTGTGCAGAGGAATCAAACTGCTCCTGAATGTGGCATCACTACATTGCAGACTTTTGGACACAGCGTTGTCCCATATATGCAACAAGTATTGTGTGGAGTCAACATCTCCACACAATAATTCAGCGCATTGAGTGACTTTTTTTTCATCACAATGCTTATGTGTCTCTATACAACAAGCTTTGCTAACATCACGTCAACGGAGCTTAACCTTCTTTGAGCTACTTTTCTAAGTGACGAAAAAAGTT
The DNA here is from genome assembly GCA_033032245.1 of Poecilia picta. Lineage (NCBI taxonomy): Eukaryota > Metazoa > Chordata > Actinopteri > Cyprinodontiformes > Poeciliidae > Poecilia > Poecilia picta. The sequence continues at coordinate 2,838,647 of CM065361.1, forward strand.
AGTCGTTGTCCCCACCGTCTGTGAAAGCGAAGCGCTGCTGAGTTAGTGTGGCCTCGAATTTCTTATGATTTATGCAGCTTTATTATATTTCTGACTATTAGATCTTCTGCGCTGAGGGAAAACCACTGCGCATGTCTCCAGAGCGCCGCGTGTGAGTGAAAGGTGAGGGAGGGGGAGGGGGGAGTAACATAAACACCTAATTGGCAAGTCACGTTATTGGCTGGATTTTTATCGGTGGGTTTTGCATCCACTGAAAACAAAGATGTTCAATAAGCTGGACAGTCTGCTGCATGTTTAGTGATATTTTCAGAGATGCGGTCTTGACTGGTCTTGAAATAAAAAACCGAGTCCTCAGCGCCCAAGACCGAGACAAGACGGAGACCAAATGCGGTCGAGTTGAGACGAGACCGAGACCATCAAAAAATGGTCTCGAGACCGGACTCGAGACCAAGACCGATCCCTGAGTACTACAACACTGATTAAAGTGTTAATTAAAGTGTTTAAAGTCAGAATTTTTTTTTTTTTTGTTGGCGGCCCTAATCCTCTTCCGTACTACTCCACTTTAATCAACAAAAACGTTTTTTTTTTTTTTCAAATTCACCAAAAACTATACTGTAATCTGGAACGCTACATTGAGCTTCGCAGTTAGCCGCCTTATCTCACTGCGCTAGGCAACTGCTGCATCATGCGTCACGGGCGAAAGGTCAAAGGTAACAAGGTGACTGGCTTATTAAAGAAACAAAAAAGCAAATAATTTTAGTACACGTTTTTATGTGTCAGAAGAGGCCTTAGGAAATAATACCAACAAAAAAAAAGATTCTGACCAAAAGGGCACTTGGGGGCAAGGAGCAAAAGGGGCAGGTGCTCTAGTACCCCCGCAGCCCCCCCTCTGCACGTACCTGAATTAGACCACAGTGCGCTGCACAACTAATGCGCACACATTAGTTGTGCTTATTACCCTGAATCCAGACCACGCAGAGAGCAAAAAGCTCGCGGGGTTCTATTTATCAGTTTGGATCAGAGAGATCCAACTGAGTGATGAACTAGCACAGATTTCTCTGCAGATGTGGACAGGGAGGAATTTGTAAGGCACTGTGTGTTCAGCAAGTGAAGTACTGGTAATTTAAGTGAAGTTTCTAAGTTATTGGAACTACAATCAGTGGGTTTTAAAAAAAGTAAGATGTGTTCATCTGCTTTATGTGTGATGGGATCTGGATTCACGGTTCAATTGGGTGAATATTAACTAAACCACAAAAATGCAGCTGAATAGCCTTTTTTAATATGATTATAATTTGACGGGGAAAAATAGTAAAAAAAATATTATGCTGTCAGTCAAAATGACGGACAACAACAACGTCTAGCACGATGGTGACAACAAGGAAGTTCTAGCCAAAATCCATACATAGACACATATGCACACACACACACACACCTACGCACACATGCACACACGCACACACACACACACACAAACACACACACACAAACACACACACATCATATCAATGTTTTTAATATAATTATTTGCCTGGGTACATTTTTTTAACAATTAAGTGTTTAGAGTGGTCAAACAAAAAGTAATACAGACAAAATACATCTTCGAAATGTGAATTAGCTAGCGAAGGAAATCAGTTGTCCACATCATTGGACAAATCATCGTGATTCTCTGTTTTGACGCATGTTTTTAAACTGTTTACAGCCTTAGACATGGAAATTTGTATTTTCAGATACAAGTTCACACTAAATTGAAGAGAATAAATAGCATAAAGCATAAAAATATCTCCTTCATGCAACATTTAGGAAGATCATGTTTTACAATGTTCTCTATCTGTCCAGACAATATCTAAAAAGTGCACGGCACAAAAAGAAGAACCTTGTTCCCTGGCTCAGCACTCACTGCTCTGCAAGCAGGACTAAATAAGAGTTTAATTCTGTTAACATATTGCTCTCTGAACAGTGAGAAAGCAAGGCTCAATGGGGCCTGATTTATGTGCTGACAGGCTGTGGAGGCTCAGTGCGTTCTCTGTGCAGTGGAAGACATATCACTGCTGGAAGCTAAATAAAAAATCAATGTGAGAGAGGCTGGTTGGTTGGGAAGAGAGTCCTCTCGTCTGGGGTTTAACAGCATTTTAACTCTCTGTTGACTGAGTCTGAGGGTCTGCCTATTGATTTTATAATACCTACCCCTGTTTAAATGAATTGGTTCAATGGGCCTGCGTATGTTTGTGCGTGAAAACTTTAGTTTCCTTATGCAGGAACTTACAATATCTAAATGTACACATCTGATTTTCAGGCAGTTTTATGTTATTTTTGCTGTTTGCATATCTATTTGCCTAACAACTACTTCCTACAAAGTGTATGTGATGTTTTACACATCTAAATCCAGATAAGTTTGGATAGAATAGAATAGAATAGAATAGAATAGAATAGAATAGAATAGAATAGAATAGAAATAAATAGACCCTTGGAAAGTTCTATATTGCCTATACGGAAAATTTAAAAAAAATTACTTGAAAGACCTGGTACTATAAAAGGTTTGCTCAATCTACAAAAGTAATTCAGTTTATCTGCAAAATGTCCTGCAGGAAAATTGGGTGAAAAAGCCTACTAAATAAAATTAGAAATGTATCAATATCTATACAACCTAAACATTAAAAAGATGTTCACGAGGGTTTTCACAATGCAAAAATATCACAGTCTTCAACAAAACCATCCAAAATTTGGTTTTAAGTCAGAGAAAGGAGAGTAGATTATGAAGTTTCATATGCATTGTTGCTTCTGGTGTCTCATTTTTCCCTTGACAATACTGCATTGATTCTCTATAGGGCTTGAGTTAGGCCAGTTTGCCGGCCAATCAAGCACAGCAGCGGTGGTCATTGAGACAGCTTTTACTGCATTTGGTAGTGTGGACTGGTGTCAAGTCAAGGTGGGAAATGAAATCAACATCTCCATAAAGCTTCTCAGCAGACAGAAGCACCAACGAATCACTGATTGTGAAACTTAACCCTTAACAATAAGTGGAGTCTGTGTCTCTCCATTCTTCCTCTGAACTCTGAGAACTCAATTTACAAATGAAATCCAAACTTCACTGTCGTCTGCAAAGAGGACTCTGCATCATTTTGTCAGGCCTGTTCTACAAAATGTGTAGCCCATGTCTAGGATTTGTCTTTAAGTAAAGGATCTTGATGTACTGACTCCAGCCTCAATTGAATCCCTGTGAAGCTCAACCAATGTCTTCAACAGTTTTTGCTTGATTATACTCTAAAGCAGTGTTCCTCCACCCTGCTCCTCCAGGCACACATGTTTTAGATGTTTTCCTTTTACAGCACACCTGATTTCAGTGAGTAACTGATTAACAGGCATTTGCTGAACTGAATTGTCTGGTGAGCAGTGCGCCTTGAGCAGTGGGGTAGGAAAACACAGCTTTAAACGCTGTGGTGTATCCTTTTTTCTCTTTTTTACCACCTTTTTTCACAAAGTTTCTATGGATATACAATAACTTTTTTCACAATCAAATATCATCAGACTATGAGTTTTGGTTGAGGTGAGCTAGCTTTAGCCTAGCCTAGCAGAGAGCAAAGAGGAAGCTGCGCAGCTCTAATGATTGATCCTCCTGGTCCAGATTGGTTGTATTTCTGCAGATGGATAAAAGAGAGGAAGCAGAGGAGCTTTGCTTTTGTTCTGTTCTGTTTGTTCAGAAATTGTACATTGCCTCATTTTTAAACACACTGCACCTTGTTCATGATGATGTAATTTATAGAATGCCTTTTGCTTTGTTGACAAGAAATCCTTTGAAGCTCAACTTCAGCATCTAACCCTCAAAAACTCCCTCACAAAAGTTTACATTATTAATTTCTAAAATAATTTAAAGCAGCTACAACATATTTTTTTCTGTAGCATGTTGAATGATATTTAGGATTGAAGGTTTGAAATGTAACTGACAAATGTCCACATGGTTAATCAGATCACAGAACAAATAGGACTTTGAATTCCCAACTGACATCAAAGAAGAGCTATAATCAGACTAGATGAGTAAAGTTACCTTCACACCAAGTAAGGATGACAATAAGCAGTATGCATACATGTACAGTAGACTCCCATTAAAGCAGTAAAGCACCTGCTTCAGGTTGGCTGTTCATTTACAGTTTGCTTCAGTAAAACATAAACAACAATGTCTGCTTGTCATCATTTAAATGCAAGAAGTATTGGAAGGTAGGTTTACATAAAGAAATCTCTCGGTGACACTCGTTCTTAGATAAATAAGTGTGTTGTTTTGTGCCCTTGTAACCCATCAGTGGACCTCTGTGACTGGCACTCCCTGATCACCCTAATGAGGCTCAGGCTCAAACCAGGGCGAGAGGGCAGTGCCATTATCTGGTGTCTTCCCCATTAAAATCACCTCCAACAGTCATGACTGTCAAAGATGCGGCCTTCCTCTGCTACAATTAGCTGTTGAGGATTATGCAAGTAAACTAGGTGATCTGCTGTGAGGGTGAACCGTACAGGGGCTCATGAATGTGGAAGGGTGACATGAAGGAGAAAAGGGGATGCATGTTGTCCAGAGGGCAGCCAGTGATTAGTGGCATCAACGAATCCATCGTCACACTGGCGATGTTGTTTGGGGGGGAACAGAGTGGGGTGGCTGAGTGGCAGTGGTAATTACTTAGAGGAGGTCACTTTGGGGTAACAGGCCATGGAGTTCACCCTGCTAGGACCCTGATGGCCCTCCATGTCACAGACAGCAACCTACTGAACTTTGCACATTCCAGTGACAGAGAGGTCTCTGCTCAGGCTACACCGCCAGCACAGAAGGTGTACATAACAAGATAATGAAATGGAGATGGTTCACACCTAAAAACATTTTGATGATTCGCTCACTTTCAAACACCATGTGGAATGTCAATTGAAAAGACTAATATTAAAACAGTTTTTTCTTTCCAAAAGTTGTATTTTTCACATGTTGCTAAAAGGCGGCTTGTCTCTGCAACTTTTATGTCTGTGTTGGAACATGGAGATCTTTAGTATGTTGCTTCCTCACAATGTCTTAAGATGCTTGATTTTGTCCATCTCTCATATTTGAGGTTTGTTCCATGTCCAAACATCACTGTGATTTATACTCTGGGGTGGAATGGCCTTATCTGGATACCCAAAGTAAATCTCATTAACTAACTTTTATTTACAGGGCACTACTTGGACTCCTTCTGCAATTTCACAGAGGGCAGCCAGTGATTAGTGGCATCAACGAATCCAGCTTTTGTCGTTTCCTGACAAAACTCAAAACAGTGACTGTTTGACACTCCCATTGCAACCTTTCAAATACATGAACTATCAACCTGTCCTTTGTCTTTATTTATGATCCAGCTGCATTTGGGAATCATTGATTTAAAAAAGAAAGAAAGAAAGAAAGAAATAGTGGGACTTTTGCTCCCACTATTTATTTGTTGCTTTTTTCTATCCCTTTTGCTTGTCCTGAATTGAGCATGAAGGACTTTGTTTCCTCTCTCTTTGAACTTGTTGCAAGAAACATTTAGGTTGACTGATTAGTGCGTTTGAATCTAAACTAAAAGTTCTATTTTTTATAGCTTGACATTTTCTTTTAACTGTGTACTTTTCTGCGTCATATTTGTTGCTGCATCTTGACCAAGATTCCCTTGAAAACAAGGCTTTTAATCTCAATGGGTTTTTTCATTGTCATAAAATGAAGGTTAAATACAAGACTAAAATGATTTAACTTTACATGAACTCACATGTACTTTGACATCCTTTCCTTAAATTATGCTCTTAGATGTCAAACAAATACTGTTTCCTTAAACAAGTGTGTTATTTCCCCAAACGAATCCAGCTTTTGTCGTTTCCTGACAAAACTCAAAACAGTGACTGTTTGACACTCCCATTGCAACCTTTCAAATACATGAACTATCAACCTGTCCTTTGTCTTTATTTATGATCCAGCTGCATTTGGGAATCATTGATTTAAAAAAGAAAGAAAGAAAGAAAGAAATAGTGGGACTTTTGCTCCCACTATTTATTTGTTGCTTTTTTCTATCCCTTTTGCTTGTCCTGAATTGAGCATGAAGGACTTTGTTTCCTCTCTCTTTGAACTTGTTGCAAGAAACATTTAGGTTGACTGATTAGTGCGTTTGAATCTAAACTAAAAGTTCTATTTTTTATAGCTTGACATTTTCTTTTAACTGTGTACTTTTCTGCGTCATATTTGTTGCTGCATCTTGACCAAGATTCCCTTGAAAACAAGGCTTTTAATCTCAATGGGTTTTTTCATTGTCATAAAATGAAGGTTAAATACAAGACTAAAATGATTTAACTTTACATGAACTCACATGTACTTTGACATCCTTTCCTTAAATTATGCTCTTAGATGTCAAACAAATACTGTTTCCTTAAACAAGTGTGTTATTTCCCCAAAAAACCAAAGACTGTTTATAAAAATAAAAATAATTTGTGAACTTCTGTTTTTCCTGATCATTTAATGGGACCACAGTGTTGTAAGTCCATGTGAATATTACACGCATAATAAAACAATTTAGCCATCAAAACTGCAGCAATCTTACAAACTACCTTATCCAAGCAGAGGGTCTTACTGGACATACATGACAAAGTAGTCATACAGGTTTGTTTTATTCCAAGTGTCAGAAGAAATTATTTGCTTTTGGATTCATCAGGTCATGATCCTGGCCAAGAACACAAGACAGACTCAAAGAAACTCGGCATACTGATAAAACACCACATTAGCTGCTAACCATGGAATACCTCTTTGCCACTTTAAAGAGCAGTTTCAAAGTGACACCAGATCTGGAGAAGTTTTATGGTGGAAATCATTTAGACTCAAATAGGCTTCATGGAATATGATCTAACCTGTATGGTTGTGTTCACTTGGGAATCTGAGCCGTTAAACTTAAACATGTTAAACTTCACCCAAATCCTTGATAAATATAAATCTGTAACATCCTACTTCCTACAGCTTGAACTGGTTCTCAAAACGCACACATCTCCCCACCCCTTCATCCCACACACATACACATGCTCACACAAAGCCTGAGGGAAGTGACAGAGCCACCAGGATGCGTTGCAGTGGCTGCTGTGAATAGAAAAAGAGAACGCTAACGCTCTCCACAGATCAACCACACATAGGTCTGTGTCTGTCAGTGACTTCAACGCCTTTGTACAACTCTTCACCACACTCTTCCTCTTTAGTACTTATCTTGTTTATATGAAGGCATGTTAGAGCAAAGGTGTAAGCAGTACACTCTCGCACATTCAGAGGAGATTGGTTGTGAAGTCTGACTCCCCCCTTGCTCTTCTTCAGAGGTTGGCCTATTGATTGCTGTGTGTCTTACTGTTTCCTGAGATCCTCGTCAAGCCTTGTTACGGCAGTTGTATTCCTCTGCGAATCATCAGCAGGTAGCTGCAGAGGAGCAATGGGACTTCAGCGGCTCCTGAGCTTCATTAGGAAGAGTGCTCATTATGCCTCTATATGCACTGTGTTTCTTAGGTCTCAGTCTTGATTTTTTTGATTCATGCCACCAGATCTTCAATGTTGAGCTCTTATGTGTCTGTTTCAAATAATTATTTTTTTATTGAGACTTTAGCTTTTTTTCCTGAGCTTGAATCGTGAAATCACTTGCTTTGTGGAAAATAACAAGTGGAAAAACTCTTAATATCCATCACAGTACTCCCTTTTTGGACTATTTTGTCAAAAATGTTACACTTCTCTGAGTGAACAGCAACATTTCCTGAACTACCAAGGTAGCTAATGATTCAAATCTTTGTCTCCATGAACCTCTAAATAGAAATGATGTGAACTGAGATTTTTTAGGCTAATTAGTTTGTTTTCTCCAGTATTCACTATTCACTGACAATATTCACTGACCAGGAATATTTCATTTACTTCATTCACACGGCAGACAGTGACAACCAGTCAACAGGTGGCGCCATAGAGACAAGAGATCAAGAACTGAGAGTTATCAGGTGCTGAAGAAACAAAATAATATGAGATGCTTCTTTTTATTTCTTATTTCTTTTCTTTTTTTCAGGTTTGTAAATAGAACTGACTAAAGTGAACAGGAGCTCAGCAGTGAGTGACAGATTAACTCAGAACCACAACATGAACCGAGTTTCCACTTCCAGCCTAAATCCAACTTATTTGTTCAATATTTGAACTATATCAATTAAAAATGACAAGTCTACAAATTTCCAGGCTCAGCATTGTGTTCTTTTGGAAGTTGGAAGATCATTTGCTAACACTGTATAAAAAAAAATAAAAAAAATCTAGGGTGAATAATGTGGCAGCTGCTTTTTTTAATATTAACTCACTCAACCTGTCATCTTAACTTTTAGGTATCAGCTGTATCCCCTTATGCACATTTGCACACTACAATGCTTCTTACTCTGCATGTGTCATCTAATCACAGTGACTTTCTGCTACTACAGTTGGTCTTCTTAAAAATAAATCCTTCCACAGCATAATGTACAAACATTACAACAGACACCGTTACTGGATCAAGTCGTTATTTTGTTGACTACAAGCTGGCAATTGCTTCAGAATTAATACACAAATGCTGACCTGTAGTCTCCAGTTTGACAGTAAGCAGCATACTGGAATATCATCACAGCTTTATCAGTGCATGCAGGTCACTGAAGTGTTATGGACAGTTTACACTACAGTCTGATAATAATTGCATTGGAATTCTACACAGTCCAGTCACATTAATGTGACCATCTGTCAAAAGCCAGAATAACCACCTTTCGCAGAGCGAACTGCTACGAGACGTGCAGGAAGAGAGTCACTTAGGTCCCTGAAGGTCTTCTCTGGGATGTTGAGCCATGCCGACTCTAATGTCGTGGCCAGCTGCGCTAGATTACGCGGTTGAGGATCCATGGCGCGAACAACTCGATCGAGATGGTCCCACAGATGCTCGATTGGGTTTAAGTCAGGTGAGTTTGCTGGCCAGGGGAGGACGGTAAACTCATCCTGGTGCTCTTCGAACCACGCACGTACACTGGCAGCTGTATGGCACCTCGCATTGTCCTGCTGGAAGATGCCATCATCCTGAGGAAAAACAATGCGCATGTAGGGTGGACATGGTCCGCAAGGACAGATGCGTACTTGTATTGATCCATCGTGCCTTCCACAATAATCAGTGAACCCAGAGAATGCCAGGAAAACATTCCCCAGACCATAATGCTCCCGCCTCCAGCTTGGACCGTTCCTGCAATGGTTGCAGGGTGGTTCCTTTCAGAGGTTTCACGCCTTATACGCCAACGTCCATCTGTCCGATGGAGCATAAAACGCGATTCATCTGAAAACGCTACCTGTCGCCACTCAGTGGACGTCCAGCTGCTGTACTGGCGTGCAAATTCTAGCCTTCGTCGTCGATGAACACCAGTCAGCATAGGTGCACGAACCAGGCGTCCGCTTCGGAGGCCCAGACGCAGCAATGTTCGCTGAATAGTGGTTTGGGAGACACTTGTGGTAGCCCCTTGGTTCATTTTAGTGGTCAGTTGCTCAACGGTAGCCCGTCTATCTGCCCGAACGCATCTCCGCAACCGTCGTTCGCCTCTGTCATCTATGGCCCGTGGTGCACCACATTTGCCACGTCGTTGATTTTGGACAGTCCCATTTTGCCATGCACGGTACACTTTTACCACGGCGGCACGCGAACAGTTCACAAACTCAGCCGTTTCGGAAATGCTTCCACCCTTGGCCCGAAAGCCAATGATCATGCCCTTTTGGACGTCGGATAAATCGCTTCGTTTCTGCATTACGCCAACGATTGAAATGTTTTCCGAAGCCCACACACACCCTTTATATACGCTCAACTGCACTGTGCTGCCACCTGCCTTCTGTGATTGGTTATTTAACTCTGAAGTGGAAAGTACGTGGTGGTCACATTAATGTGACTGGACTGTGTATAATCCCCCCGGCTGTTTGCCGTTCAGTGTTCGTGGATTCACCTGTTTATGATGGAATGTCACTCCGAGTATTTTGTTCAAAATTTGCCGATTTGCTGATTTTTTTTTTTCATTAAGCATATCTAAGATATTCCTAATACAATGCATCTTGTAAAGTTGAAATAATTCAGAAGTATTTCAACTTAGGAAGTATCCAACTATTGCATTTTTAAATACAAGTACAATGTTACTTGACACACTACTGTCTGTAGTTCGCTAATCAGCCAATCCAAAAGCTCCATTCATTTTCTTTGCTGTTGATTGGATGTTTGACAAGAGTAGAGAAATGGAGGACAATGGATGTTGCAGCAGTGCATTAACAGTTTCCACTGTATGCATGAAGCCGTATTAAGGTAGAAGTTTCTCTTGAGCTAGACGATTAAAGGCATTTTTAGAGGAGATCTTGAATATTTAAAGATTTTAGCTATTCGCACGCAGCGCTGGTTGCTATTTCCAGTGAGTACCGGGAATCCACTATAATCACACAGTGCCACAAAAAATGTGACAAGAATCTGGACTCGTGTTCTCAGACATTCTCAGAGTATTCTTAGAGACCTTCTATCTTATCCTAAAATTTCCTACCAAGGAGTACAAACTCGAGTGATTCTCTCAGATGTTGCATGCAAGGTTCAGCGTGGAGTGGACAGAAAATCCTCTCTTAGTGATAAGATCAGGTTAACCTCGTTGCTATAGGTGTGGTTGACTCTATTGCTATATGTGACGCTGTTTTCTGGCGAGTGTGATTGGTTCTACTTCTACTTGTATGAATGTGGTTCTCAAACAACGTAATGGAGCAATACTGCCACTAAATGGTGAGAAGAGTAGAATGTTATGAAAAAACAACAAAAGAAAAACAAATCATATTCTACCATACATATTAGACTTTTTAAAAAATACAATTTGACCTGATAGCTTTTATCACATTTTTTCCCATTAAGGGTTACAAAGAAACAACTAACCTACACCCCAGTAGTCAATTGAAATAAATTACGTGATCATCGAATCTAGACTAGATTCGGCTCACGGCCTGTTTTTGAGCAACATGACTGAAAATAACATGCCCAAAATGAATTGAATGTATCTCATGAACTACAGAGTTTATTTTAATTGTTTTGGTATCAAAACAAAGGCAAGACCCTAGGGAATACGTTACAGCTCTAAAAACCACCCTAACTGTTACTGAGGAAAGTGAATTAATATAGTAAACAGCAGAAATTAAGAAAACAAATCAATTTCCGCCTAAAAAACCATTTCAATCTATGAAGGTTCCTTTCAAAGCATGCAGTTGAAAGCCAAAACATGTAGAAAACAAAGTTCACAATCTGACCTTTTACTGTGCCAAGTTTTATGAAAAAAAAGTTAATCATATGAGTTTTAGAGAGGTACTACTTGATAAAAATCTAGGCGGACCTTCCAAATGAACCATTTTGGCACAATTTGTGCCATTTGAACTTTCTTAGTTTTTATTTCTGTAGGTTCTGTTTCAATCATTTATTCTTTTCATATAATAAATGATTATTTATCATAAATAAGTAATTGCATCTAATAATTGTTTTGGGGGGTTCCTTTGAAAAATCCACATGAATTCATTCATAAAAAGAGAAAACAATAGACAAATTGTAATAAACTGAAAATGGAACAGATTAACTCACAATAACATTTCAAATAGAATTATATAACAATGAAAATGCAAATAGCAATTAAAACTCATGTTAAAATGACAAGATAACAGGAAAAAAACTCATATATATCATAATTACATTACAATAACAATGCGCTCTGCGTTCTGCGCGTAAAGTCATTGCATTCTGCATTCAGCCATTCACAATTACGCAGGACGGTTTCTCGGGATCCCATTGGCCGATTTTAATGATTGACATATCGTTCGAACCGTCAGAGCCAATAGAATCCGAGGGCGTTGACATCAAGACGGAATCTAAAGTCGTTCACCAATCACAGGGGGAGAATCGTATGTGACGTACATTTTCCGGGAATTTTGTATTTTTTTTTCCATCTTAGCGATTTGACGAAAAAGGTTCTGCGCGGAACCGGAAACCATGTGAAATGGACGCAGGGAAAATGGATTATCGAACTAAGTGGAAATATTTACTCTATGGATTATGACCATGTATTTTTTGATTTTGGCTTCGTGAAATGAGCTTTTTCTTTTTTTCTTCTTTAGCTGCTGGTTCAGTGAGTTTTGCACGTAGCCTGGTGACTCTGGTATTGTTGGGAACCGCAGAGTTTCGGCTTTAATCTGATATATAGTTTTTGTGTATCGGACCTCGTTGCTCTTTTGTTGTTCCGTTTTTTACCGGCTGTGCCTCGTTAGCCTCGTCAGCGCCTAATTGCGGTTCTTTTTATCAATCTGCTTAGTGTTCAAGCTGGGTGTTGTTGAGGTAGAAAATATTGTTTCTATCATTTAGAAGAGCCTTTTCCCTTTACGTGGATATGCAATATGCCTATATTGATAAATGTATAGCAGAGAAAAAGAGGTTAAGAAAAGTGCAACATGATAATGAAATTATGCTAATTTAAATTAATTGCCACTCAGCATCCATAGCAGTACCTGCTTTTGGCATGACTCCATCCACTTTATGGAGAGCATCTCCTTTCTGCCCATTCTGGGAATCTGGTGGCTCAATGGCCTGTTTGCACCAAGAAGCTTAAAGGGTTTAACTTAGCAAAAGAAAATGAAATAAAATATACAACAGTTGAATTGGTTTTTCCTCAACTAATTTGTCCACGCCCTCCTTTCCTAGCCAATATTTTTGATAAAAACAAAGGTAGCTGTGACGGTGTGAATGGTGACAGCTTTTGCAATTACCTGTGGGGAGTGAAGGGTTGGCATGGGGCAGGTATGGGGAGTCGCAACTTGTCCTCACTCTCAAGAAGGTTGAGGAAAAGGGGATAAGTATTGATATCCACTCAGCTACTAGGAAAGGTGTCCTGGGCTTGGTTAGGTTTATTTTTCAGTCAAAATATAATCTACATCGGTAGACTGCATATTTGTTTTGGATGCAGGTTTACTTCAGGGATGCAGTACCTCTAACTGACCAGCAAAGAGAAGAAACTCTTCAGGGCAGATTTTTTTTATTATAACATATTTTCACATATTGATTGAATTAAAGTCCTCCTCTTTCTGCTAGAAAAAAGGAAAGATGGATTAATGTAGTGCTTACTTGGATTCATAGTTATTTTATTTATTAGGTCACCAGTCTCTCGCAGTTAAACAACTGCGAGAGACTGGTGACCTGTCCAAGGTGACCCCGCCTCTCGCCCGAAACATTAGCTGGAGATAGGCACCAGCAACCCTCCCGACCCTACTAAGGGACAAGGGGGTGCAGAAACTGGATGGATGGATGGATGAATGAGTTAAATAAATAAAATTAAATAGGCAATAAAATGTTTTATACGAGTGTCTTTGTTCTCCTTATGTAATCAGTCCAACCTGCTAAATCCCTAACTCTGGGGTTAGCCCTGACCCAGCTGCCAGTCTTGGTTGAAGGAGTAAAACTGTAGAACGTTGAGCGGTTCATCAGCGGCCTTACACACAAATGAGACAAACGCAGAAATAACAACATAGAACTGGTAACTTAACATGTATCTCTTAGGTTTTGGAAGGAAGCCTGAGTAAACGGAGAAACATCCACATGGAGGACAAAGTTCAAGTAAAACCTTGAACTGTGAACTTTAGTGACAACAGTGCTAACCAGCTGGACAACCTCACATCTCGTCTACCTCTAACATTCAGCCATCATTAACCTAATATATAATCATAGTGAATACTGTTTACCTGAAATTCTTTCACATTGCTTTGCTCCCCCAGCACCATGGACAGTCTGCATACTTTTTAAGAAGCTTGTCGCAAGTTAATGTGAGTAAATACAGTATTTTATGCAGGCTGGATTCTCAGTTTGATTACCCAGCTTGCCCCTCTAACCTGGCCTGGGAGCACAAGCAGAATGAACTCAGCCCTCCCTTTTGCTACTCATTTGATGCACTCACCCATGCAGTCTCCCTCCTTTGCTCTCTCTCACCCTGTCGCTCTCCGCTCTGCCCATTAACTTCAATTAATGTGATGGTTCATCAGTGGCTGAGAGCTCTGTCACAGGGCTGTAACCCACTACTTATATAATTACTCTTAATGGGAAAAAATATGATAAACAAATTCAATTATCCCTGACCTATTTCCAATGGTTTGGACACGGGTTTATAATTCATGTCATCTCTGAAGTATGAATATGAAGAGATCTAATTACCTTGGTGTCATGTTATGGATGGACAGGGTATGTAAATATATTCCTTTATTCATGTTGATAATGCTGTGCATTGATAAAGCAGAGAAGGGAGTGAGCGATACTGAAGATGAACACCGCCTGTTCCTCAGTGTCATCTTCTGAGATGGCCATCAATCCTCTGTTTGAGAGCGTGCTTCAATCTCCATGTAATTGATGAAGAGATGATAGTCATTGATGCTGTAATCCTAGGACCTACAAGAACGATGAGGTAACTGAAATGAATTGATTATGCATTAAATTGTACTGTAGTATATGAAAATGAAGAGGTAATTGATTTATGAATCCTGCTTTTGTGCTCTAATAAACCTTTTAGTTAATGATAATTGTTGATTGAATTTAAGATAATATTTGAAACTGCTTTATAGTTATTTTTCCTATTTGTTCTGGTATTTTTAGTCCTGTTTTTAGTCATAAAAGAACTGGGACTAATCTCCAGTGGTCAACTGGCAGCTGTTGATCTTTTTGAGAAAAATGGAAAAATTCTCAGTGATTATCCTTTAATGTAATAATGTTGCTGTATTTCCTTAGTGTAGCAGAGGTAAAATGTTAAATGGTCCTAAAAATATGTTACAAAGTAAAGTAATAAAAATGTGTCAGGCATCAGCCAAAGTATTTTGAGAAGTTTGAAGTCTTGGTCCGGACTTTGACTGGACCATTGTAGCTCATCACAATACTCTACTTGTTGCTCTTGTGTTTTTGGTCTGTTGGTGATTTTAGGCTGGCAGCCATGTTTTAGTAGGTTTGCAGTTGTACCACAAGATATTTTCGTTTTAGAGTCATTTATGAACAGGTACATCAAATGACGATGATCCCTGTAAATAAAAAATAGAATGCTGAAAAAGAAACAAATCAATATCCTTCAACATTCCAGCCAAAATCTAATAAAAATATTTTGTTGGACATTTTAAAAGAGCGCACATAAAGCTTCACCAATATGAGTGTTAACAGTTTTACAGCATAAAGGTTGTGGTTAAGTACCTTATTAATGTACAATCTGATGTGTTTTTGCCTCAATGATAAGAAAGGATGAAAATAGCCTCATATCTCTCATCCAGGTGTCCTATTTCTGTGAGTCATTGTGTTTGTCTAGTGATTTAATTCTAACCAACCTGTAGGAGAACTTGGACAGAAAAGTAACTGGTTTAAGCTACACCAATTTATTAAGTCTTTTATTTTTTTACTAAAATAAGGGAAGAATAAATGTTGTGTTGTTGGCAGAGTGGATTAAAGCTTTAAGCACTAAAACCCCCCTTCAACCTTTTTAAATCATTTGACTAAAGGTATATTGTCTGTACTGTTTATATGCTTAATACAGTATATATATATATATATATATATATATATATATTATATATATATATATATATATATATATATATATATATATATATATATATATATAGTTGTCGGGACACTATTATAAAAGTGATCTTTGATACCAAGCAGTTTTTGTCCTGTTAAATAAAGGTTGAAGAAGAAGAATTTTGATCACTATGTGGAAAAGGCTAATTTTGAAGTACAAGAAATGTAATTATCTGTAATCACTGTAAGAAAATAAAATATTTGTAGCACAGCTGATTTCTAGAATCCTGTTGGGCCTTAAAATGGGAAAATTTTACTGTATTTCTAGAAATATCAACTACATACCACCAACTTTGTTCAAAATCTAAAATACTAATCCAACTGATGCAACAGAACTGCTTTGTTCTACGCTGAAAAATTACTGTTTTTTAATTGTATGATTATTAAATTTGATATGTCAAAACTAATGCTTCTTTATATTTGTGTTTTCACATAAAGTTCATTTTAAATAACAAAAAAAGCTTTAAAGACACAATATATAGAGAGACTGCTCAAATTTGAACAAATAATTCCAAGTTCATATGGCTGTTAAAATATCGTTCTGTTGCAACAAACTCAGAATTGTGTATTTTATTGCTCCATGGCCTTTATGTGCCTGCACTGTGTACAGTTTATGTCATGGCCACAATGTAAGGAAAAAAAGTGTATATTTTTAATCACCTGTGCCTGATTTCCAACCTTGAGATCTTGAAAGAGTCAGAGCACACACATAAGATCGAATGTTTAGCAATCATTCACAAACGTTTCTCTGGGTGTCAAATCAAAATTGTCTGTTCAACTGAAAAAGACAATAGAAACAGAAGAAGCTGAAGCTCATTTGGAAGTGTGGAAGGTTATGAAATGCAACTCCAAGATCTGGAATGTGTTCATTTGTATTAGCAGTGGAGAATAGAAAAGTAGTATAATTAAATACTATATTAAAAAGGAAGTGTAGAACAAGTTTAATCTATTTCAAAATATTTAATGAAAAAGAAATTTGTGCAGAAATAACTATCTTGTTCGCTCAAATAAGGATCTCTCATGGATGTGGACTCATGTTTTTGGAAAAGCGTGGGCTCCCTCTGTTGGCCAGCAGCTGGCCTCTGCTCCACAGCTGATGAAGGAAATGTGCGGCCAATGTAACTGACACTGGTGATAAATGGAGGCTCAGGAGTGTTAAGGCCACTGTACCAAGAAATGGTAAGAAAAAAAAAAAACCATAGACACACATTTTTAGAGTTGGATAAATTCATTTGATTTACCCTCCACTGAGAGCCAGTGACTGCTTTTCCAAGGCCAAAGCTGCCTACTTCAGTAGTAAACCCTTATGTGACCACTTTTATTTCTCAGTTCTTACTCTGGTCTCACACTCAGCCCTCTCTGGTTGTCTGTCTGAGTGTGTGAGAGAGCCTGTCTCTTCCTCTATCTCCGTACACGCTTGTGTCTCGAAGAGTTCACTGACTCTGAGGGATCGATGAAGGGAAGAGATTCAGAGCCAATTATTTTCAGCTTAATGATCCCATGGGTGCAGGCCTGAGCAACAACAAAACGCCTTCAAGAGACATCAATTCTGTACAAGCCAGCTTCTCCATTCCTGCACCGCCACAGCGTGGACAATAACTCCCTGCTCTGTGAACCAGATTGAAGCATGGGCTGCAACACACATGCAGACAGATGCACACACATGCAGTAAAAGCACCTGGGAACTGTTTGGTGGGGAGCGTCAGTTCTCTGTAGGTTTCTGTACTCTGCCTGTTTGTCGTCTGTTTCCTGTCAGGAACAGAAGAAATGACTCGAGTTAAACTCCTGTCTGTTGGTGCTTAAAATCCAGTCACTAGTCTCTTTTTCTGTATGTTTGTTTCTTTACCCAAAGAAACAAATAATTTAAGGTGCTTTTCCACTGGCAAGTCGCTCACCAACTGGTTAATGTGCGCTTCGGTTCCAGCCCAGGTAGTGAGCTTTTCCATTATCCGATCTGTTCCTGGATAATGTGGGCGGGACGTGAGCGCGCAGCAGATGTGGTCAGATCTCCACTGATGTTTTCAGCAACAAGAAAAACTCCAAGTTCTGGTTCTGATGGACTCTAATAAACTCAGATATTTAATTTTGTCTTATAGAAATTTATTGCTGGGCCAAACATAATGATAAAGCTTCAGATAAGCTGATTATTTTGATTTTGCTATACATAAAAATATAATAATTACATTTTGGTACTTTATTTTTTTTAAATGTGCAACCTTCTGGAGAGTCAGAATATGTACATCAATAGCCACTCATACGATACAACTTTTTATTTTTTTATTTTTAATACAAAGGAAACGGAAAATTCACATCTCAAGCTAATATTATAGTTCCTGTGTATCAGGAACTCCTTCAGAAAGCTGACCACAGCTTCACCATTCCTCTTCTTTATTGCTGTCTGTTCTTCAGAGAGACCAGTTGCTAGTAGCGCTGCCAGTCCACGGTCATTCTGTCATTTGGAATTTATTTTACACATGTGTTAATGGCGCTGAACTCTATTGAACTTATAATTAATCTTTTCTGCTGAGCAGCTCTCTGATAGCAGAGGCGTGTCCACAGTCCACAGCTAAACTATAATGTTGTTTTGGAGTTTGCAGTGACGTAAATCCTGAGACAGCTAATGAATGCGGTCAGCTGTTCTGTACCCTTCTCAGTCCTGCTAGTTCTTTTCACACTGAATCTGCCAATGGAAAATCAATCTGGCCGGGGTGGACCGGACCAAACAGGTAACTAGTTTTCTTATCTCAAAAATGGATGCTGACCGATAAATATGTGATGAGCCGAAAGTAGGAACAGGAACTGAGAAAAAAAGAAAAAATACGAATTAATGAGATGAATGAATTTTTTGGGGGGTGGGACGGTTTTTGTTTTTTTTTTTTTGCAACGTATTTTAGTTGACGTTATGAAGAAACCACTCCATGGCAGTTTTGTGGGTTTAAAACTACAAAGTTTGTCTTTGAATTAATCATTAAAAATGATGGACCAAGCTGAATGCATTGCTCATGAACTCTAACTCTAAATGTCACATTATTGTGAAAACCTCTGTTTTGGTGCAGCTCACAAAAATACACATGAACAAATATTGTTTCACCAACTCAGAGAAAGAATCTCAAAATAATTAGGGGAAATAAATATACATAAAAGAAGTTCTTACCAAATGTGCAGCATCTTGTAAAACAAGTAGGATGGCCTTTAGCTGTTCCAAAAACTTCCAAGCACACAGGTGTAATACATTTAGCATGACACACTGATATGATGTTGCTTGTGCAATAAGTTCATCTGTGAAAATTTTCTCTCCTAAATTTGTCACAGTCAATGATTTGTGGTATTATAACCAAGTGGAAGTGATTGGGCAAGACAGCAACTCATCCACACAATGAAATGACAGAGCGGCGTCACAGATGCTGAGGTGCATGCACTGGAGCAATGTTTGGCTACACAATGCCTGGCATCCTTACCACTACTTCAACAAACACATTCTCATTTCTAGTTGCTCCACCTAGTTGCTGCTGACCGTTGCAGTCCCCCATAAAGGGCAGAAAAGCCCAAGGGCTATACTGGTTTATATGTCGGGATGACTCCACTGCTTTTCTCTCCAGCTGCTAGGAAAATGGTGACCGTTGTTTTTCTACTCTCATTACGCCCATGACCAATCAGTGAACAGCAGCACAGTTTATGTCACATACAGTACTTGGAATCAACCGACCCTATTGAGCAGGGACCTAAAAAGCAGAAACCAGACAGGAAAAAACTGTGGTGGGAACATGCATCAAGCAACCTGGGTAGAGTAGATCCCATGGAAACGGGAAAATAGAGTCCAAAGGTCTACAAGTTTCTGCAGCTTCAGCAACAACAGACCTCCAAACTTCATGTGGCCTTCAGATTAGGACAAAGACACTGTGAAGAGGAAGTTTCACGGAATGGACAAACAAGGCTGATGTAGTGTGAAAATTGATAAGTCTGGTTTTGACAGTTGCCAGGAGGATGGTACTTGATTGAATGCATTGTTTTAAGTGTAATTTTAGTACAGAACAAATTAATGAGAAGGGCTATGTTTGACTAGGTTTCTCAGTTTCCGTTAAAGAAACTCTTAATGCTTCAATAAAACAAATGTTGTAGGAGCAGTTTGGGATGGCCCCTTTGTGTCCAAAATAACTGAGCACTAACTCCATGAAAACATGGAGGAGCAGATCTGGTGATGAGGAACTTCACCAGACCTTTTTTGGTACACTTTTGGAATGAATTAGATCAAGGACTATGCCAGGCTTGCTCGCCCAACATCAGTGCCTGACCTCACAATTGTGCTTCCAAAAGAACCTAAATACTGTAACATTTGTTTATTTAATAAAATGTAAATTTGCTTTTCTTTTCAAAACTGATGAACCTCATTAAGGGTTGACAATCTTGTTTCCTGTGGCTGATGCATTTGTATGATCAGAGAGGTATGATTTATTGTATAAGCTGCAAGTATCTGAAAATATATTAGTGTAGGAAAAAAAACATACCTTATATAACAGCATCTTAAATGATGTTAGTTTATTCTACTTAAAAGAGCTCAAAACTGGAGAAAACCTGATGTGCCAAACCTGGAAAGTGCTATCTGGTGCAACACAGCAGTAGGTGTTTAGATAATGTGGAGCCATAACGTGAGATGATTCCAATGACTGAAAGGTTTCCTGACCTGAGCCCACAATTTGAGGGACCAAAACCAGCTGCATCTCAAGCCGGCTAGTGGAATTTCTTACCTTTATATGGTATTAGTTTGAGAAGTCTATATTAGTTGCCCAGTAATAGTGGTGATGGTTAGGGGGTGGTTCCTTCCACATTGTACATGTGAATCATTGAAATTGTTGAAAGTACACTGGAAATTGTAGTTTTCGAATTTTAAGTTGATAATAATTAACATTTTAATGGTGAAATATGGTCAACAACAAATTCTAACCTGTCATTTTTTTAATACAATAGATGGAGATTGGTAGCATCTAAAACTCAATGGTATCTTTGTTGAATCTCATAAACGTCCTATTCAGAGCTGCTTTATTTGTGCTTTGCCTCCTGTACTGGAAAACACAGCCGTGTCCTCTGATAATTATCGTAAAAAATTGGTCAGGTGAAGGTCCTGCTGAGCTTGGAACCACCTTCTTTCCCAGGCTGCAGAGCAGCGGGATGCCAGGTTGTTTAAAGCACTCCCAATGGGCATCTGTGAGTGAGGCGCCGCCAGCATTACTGTCCCCCAACAGCTTAGTCCTCATCAACTATTTAGATACACTCTCAACGCTCCTGGGGAAGCTAATGCTTAGCTGCTGGTGATCAGAGGGAGAAGAAACACTCGTCAAACTAATGGCCACAGAATACAAAAATTATATTCTTTGCACAGCCAAAATTTAACCAGGTTAAAACCCACACTGTGGAGGCCGGGTTCATTTCCTTTGCAGCGAAAATGAGGCAAAACATCAAGGATTTCTACTCTTAAGTTCAAACCCACCCTGCTCTCTTGTTCCTTTACTATTTCTCACATAAGTGAATCCCCAGATGCTGAGCTACCATGTCCCTCTCTCATCCAACAGCCAGTGTCCCTGGACTGCACAGATACCTTTCCATCTTTTTGTGCTCACCCAGGCTCTCACACTCTTCCTCACCCTCACCACCAAACCGGCTCCTCCTCCTCAGTCACTTCCATCTCGGTTGCATCCCCACTCTCCCACAAGCAACTCCATGAGGGGTCGCATGATGAATGAGCAGAAAGTCAGCAGGACTGCATTCATGCGTGTGCGTGCAGACTTCCCCTGCACTCACACGCATGCATGCATGTGTGTGTGTGTTGGTCGGAGAGTGATGACCACAACTGCCAGAGTGATCACAGTGGGATTCATTATGGCGACAGACAAGGCCGCCTCTAAAACTCCGAGTGTGTGTGTGCATGTGTGTGTGTTTGGACTTGTATCGGAGCATGTGTGTGCATGTCTTGACAGGCCCTCCACTAAAATGGCGTCTGAGGATTACCCTGACTGGGATGGAATAAACAGTGCTTTGTGTGTGTGGGTGTGTGTGTTGGGGGTTGGGGGGTTTGATAAATTATTTACATCAGTGAGAAAGCAGCGTCGACACTGTTTATGCCCGCACCTGCTCTTCTCAGTGCTTAAAAGATGATTTATGTGTTATGGTCACATCGGATTTCAGCAACTATTGGTCTGCTGTCTTTTGGGACATAAAGCGGTGGTTACAAAGTGCCGCAGGCTCGTTTGGGAGGCAGCAGTGAGAGAAGAGCAGCATCATATAACTGGACCAGCCAAACTCCTGTCCAGAGGGCTGTTACAGCAGTTTGTTTGCTCTTACACTCAAATGAGTTATGGACACACTAAGGGAGGGAAGGCTGGCAATGGCTGCCATGAATCTTGTGTTGTGAGGATAGGTTCCCTCGACTTAAAGTCTCTGCTAACAGTAAAGAGAAAATTCCAATGAAAACAATACAAAGAAGCTCCAAAAGTCACATATACATTGCTTAGGTAATGTTCTCTTCATTTAAACAGTTTTTATAAGGTTAACATAACAAAATAAATGTAATTTTACTTTCAGTATGAGTTCACCACTAACTATGTTCTGAACCTCAGCTGTTGGAAATGGGAAAAGCAAAAAGATGGTCAATAAAGATGTTTCTGCATTTCCATTACAAATGTATGCAAAACTTGGTCGATATTTGGCAAATGTCAAAAAGAAACATTAAATCATTTTTCCATTAAACATTTTTTTTTTCAAAATGTCAAACTGCGCAAATATATAGTACATGTAAACACAGATGCTGATATGTTCATGGTTCCATTTAATCTTTCATTTAGTCCCCCGTCCCAAAACAACATGAAGATGGATAGATTCTACTTTTTGATTGACTGTCTTACTCGTTTTGTGTCAAAAATCTGTGACGTTCACTGAAGTCAGAGTTTATTTTGATAAATGCAAGTACATAAAAAATCAATTTTGCATGTCATTAGGTGAGAGGTGGAACATTGATGGAGGTCGTGTTCATCACTTTTCATAGCCACCCTGGGCTTCCAGACAAAGCCCAAGCTACACTCCACCCATGATTCAGATTTGAATCATGATCCAAACAAGATTACTGATAAACATTAGGAGTAAAATGTCTGAGTTGGACTCTGAAATAGCTAAAAAAATAAATAAAACAGGTGAGAACTCACTTGGGAGCAAAACAAGATAGTTAGGAGGCTTTTAAGACACTTAGATAAAGTCTATCATACATTTGGTCTTTCTCTTTTGCTTTCCCAATGAAGTCATGAACTCTGTAAGAAACCCATATCACTCTGCGTCTTGGAATAATCGGCCCCAAAGTTGCACCAACATTGCTTTGCTGTCATGTGCAGAATGTGAGTTCCAACTTCTCTGGAGTGTCTTAGCTCCAGATTGCATCACTTTCACTTTCTCCATAGTATCTGCCAACATGTCCCAGATATTAGTCTCCTGCTACAGACAGGGGTGTCACAGCCAGATTTACATACAGCCCAAACAACACAGACACCCAGCGGTACCTCATTGCTACACACCAGCTCAATATTTCATAGCCATATGAAATATGCCTGAATGTGTGCATGGCATCTGCCATCTTTGGGGCTTTGTAGCCCCCAGGAGGGCCGTTTGATGTGTAATTGGGAAGTGTGCTGAATTAATCAGCAGTTTATGCGCTTTTTAATTGAAATAACAGTTTTTGAAAACATGGATAACACAGAGAACAGCATCATAGATTGTTTCCATATTGTCTTTTGCCTTTTGTCAGCTTTCATTTTTGTGCTCATTAATAGCCCATAGAGATTCAAGAATGAAATAAGTGTTAAAATCAGAAAGTGCTTTAACAGAGAGGAAATTCTTCACTGTGATGTGAACATGAAATAACGGCTGAATGCTCCTTGGAGGATTCCTCTGATGCAGATTGTGTTGCCTTGTGTTGCCTTGTTTTGAAACAATTTTTTATTCCTTCCTTTTTTCTCTTCTAAAAGCTAATCGACAAAGTCTACCTTACAGTGTTTCATAGCGGTATCTCAGGTGAGCCTGAGGCTGATCTCACACACACTGACATGTAACCACTGATAATTTACCTGCTTCTCATTTTGAGTGCATCGAGGAGCTGAAGATAAGAGTTTCCAGATATTCTACCAGTGTTTATTCTTTCTTTACTACTACTCTGGCAATTTTACATCTCTGACAATTTTACATCTATATTGCAACACATGCAGAATAGATTGGTGCAATCTGTAAATGAAGATTAAATAAAAACTCAGGATCGTGCAAGTGAATAAAAGTAATCCAAACTGGAAGTTTAGTTTATACATGAAAGGAGGTTAATGATGCAAGAACATCCCACAATCCTATGGATTTCTATTTCTATGCTATCTGTAATATAGAAATACAAACAAAATGTTAACTTTTGCATCAGTCTAAGCTTTATTTCAAATTTATATTATTTTAAAAGAGAATGCTAACTAAAGATACATTTGAGCATGATTTTCAGGGCTATTACTGTTACCTCAGATGAAATGGTGTGTTCCAGTGTTTACAGTGATGACAGCTGGAACACAAAACTCATGCAGACACAGGATGTACCTCAACATTTTCTTCAGTTCATTTGATTAGACTTTGCATCTTTGTTTTAAGTTTTAGCGGTTAAGACAGTAAAGTTTCACTTCTGAAACTTTATTTAAAAATCATTGAAATATCTCACTCTCTTGGATCACTCTGACCAAAGTCCACTGCAGGTCAGATACTAATTTTCTCATTAGCCAACTTCAGGAAAACTAAACTCTCCTTTCAGTTCTGATTCTGATTACTTGTGCTTTGCAGCTTTTCAGCTTAATTTCATTTCCTATAGTATATTATTATTGCATGGACTGCAATCCACATCTAGAGTCAATTGTACTCAGAAGCTGGAGAAAAGGAGCAACGTATTCATATGCTGTCAATACAGCACAGAGAAGATTCCTTTCACCTGCCTGAGATGTTGCTATATTTATAGCGATTGCACCGACCATTAGACAAAAGCATGGAAGTGTCTCTCTTCATCCCCTTGACAGCAGCCATAGCAGAGATAATAAATTGTTACAGTAGAGATCAATGTCTCTTGGAAGCGGGGAGGGAAAAAGGGAGCGAGTCTCATTGTTTCTGCTCTCTGTTTGCTGCTCTTCAAGAAAGATCCCCAGCTGCCAGCATGACTAATGGCAACCATTCTAGAGTGGCCGTTTGGTACTCAACATCACTGTGGACTGGGAGTCGGGGCCGTCAGGTCTCTCCCCAGCGCCCTCCACGCACAGTCCCAAGGGTCCTGTGCTCTGCCTGGATGGAAAGGAGGTGCTATAAATCAGCCCGTCTGGGGGTTGCTCTGCTTTACCATCCATCTTCAGCTCTGGTCCCTGATGGTGAAGATGGGGCAAAAGGGGTTGGGAGTCAGAGGGTAGAAACGATCCACACACCTGGGGAGAGGCAGGATGAGATGCAGGGAGGTTGGGCAGAGGTCTATCTCTGGTTTCACCCAGAGGTCAGAGGATGCCACCACAGTGAGGAACCACCACAAAGGCCACACCACGAGAACTCAGACTGTTTTCTTCTGTTTTTTTTCTTTTTTTTAACTATTAAAGGGACTTTAAAGGATTATGTAAAATCAACTTCTTTGAGACACATAAGATTAAGATCAGCAAACAAGTTTTTTATTAGATACAATTCAACTGAGTAAACGCAAAAAACTGTTTCGAAATTATCCAATTCAGCCTTGTATTAAAACAAAAGCACAAAAGAGTACTGACTACTTATTAACAACCCATGCCCCACATTTCTCAGCAAAATCCTCCTAAATTGTTGAAATAAAGAAAAAGGGGCCAAAATTCCTCGATAGAAATGTAAAAGATTCCTTGTAAGTTTTTCAAACACTTGGTGTCAGTATTTGCCACCATGGGTGGGTGGCAAAACCCGGTTTTACGTTTAGGACGTGATTAGTTTTTCATGTTGGGTCAGTTGGTTAGGTTCATAGATTTATACCAATTACAGCTTGCATTTAGAAATTTCTCTGAAAACTGAAACTTTTAGAAACGTATCTCAAAAATACAGTAGATGCCAAAGATTGAGATTTTAGGTATCAAGATACTTTTCATCTAATGTGCATAAACAAATGAGTTCAAATGTCCTTTGATTTGGACAAAGAATACATTACCTTTTGCCCCTTACCTTCATAATATTTAATATTTTACACATCTAAATGAAATATGTCACAACTGTACGGCCACTGATGTATCTTGTCACTGAGGTCTGAGAGGGTGAGCGTTAAAGAAGAGAGCATGAACACATATCAAAGGGTGAGAAGAAGCCAAGAAATATTTTGACTCTATGAGTGGGAGCTGATGTGAGTGTGCGTGTGTGAGTGTGTGTGTCTCTCTGTGCAGGGATCCATGTGTATGTATGCATGTGTCTGTGCCTGTGGCGGTAGCAAGGGTCGGGCAGAAAAGGCTTTTTCTCCACATCTTCAAACAGCAGCACAGTTCTGTGCAGCAGGACCCTGCAGACGGTGGCAACGCCAGGGGCTGCCAGGGTGGCGGAGAGGAGTCACACTGCTTCAAAGAAACAAGACACAACTGCAGGGCAGAGCATCTGATCCAAGCACGCGCCTCCACCCTCCAACCAAGCATGGCAAGGAGGAGATGCAGTCGGTACAGCTGGTTTGGGAGGGGGTGACTTCTCTATTCACTGCTGCTTCACTTTCTCGTCGGAGCAAACAAGAGAGATATGAAGAGGTTACAATTACAGCCCGTCATGCAGCTTAAACACCCTGCTCCATCTCCTTCCATCTCTCCTCCTGGGAGAGGAGCACCAGAAAATGGGCAGACAGCTACAGAACAAACTCAAGAGGAAATGTTTTCCTTGAAACTGTGATAAAATTGTTAAAACAGTCTAAAAAAGCATGACATGTTGACATGCTGTCAAGCCCGAGACTCTAAAAAAGTTATATTTGACGTGGTGACAGCTGTGGCAGTATTTTGAGCCGAGCTGGCTGCCTTAGAGATGTTGGACGACAAGAACAGACACAGTGTTAGTAAATATAAAGTTTTTCCAATTAAATTTGCAACACTTTTTCTTCACAAATTAATTTCAAAATAGTTTCAAATTTGTGAGTGTGTGTGTGTGTGTGTGTGCGTATGTGTGTGTGTGCGTGTGTAGGTGTGTGTGAACAGTCGTGTGTTTTTAAACTGAGAATTTTTGTATCAATCTGATACCAAGAAAATACAGGGTTAGTAATACCAATACTTTTATTCTTCAAATGTCATCATCATCGAATAACTTGGTAAATTTGTAAATGAGTCAAAGTGTTTTATTAATTTTTTTTATTAAACTATCAATGTAATATAACACAACATAGCAGGATTAAATAAAAATAATTTCATTTTTGCATTCTACTACACACTATTCTGTATGAACTAAGTCTTCAACTGTAATCTGCATGTAATCCAAATAAGAATACTATTTTCCCCTTAATAGCTAACAGAGGAGAATTTTCATATTCAATGTTAAGATTGATAAGTCCAGCTCTAAGCACTGATGTGGAGGAGTGTATTACAAAAGCCCATAAAAATGTCTAACACTTGTACACAAAATATATTATAAGAGATGTAACAGTAAGTTAATTTTATAGTTCTGTTCAGTAGATTTGTTTTTGTGTTATATAATTAAAGTTTAATTAAAATATTGTTAAAAAGTAATAATGTCTGCGTTCCAGACAGAATCCAGACATATAAAACTGGGCAAGTTAAAGGCTTCTTGTAAAACATTCAATGTAAAAGAATATATTTAACATAAAAAACATCTTTACTTTCAAGCTAAGCAAAATCTGATGATAATAAAATAAGAGTCAGGTCTCTTCTTTGGAAGCCATGTCACAAGAAAAGAGAGCAAACTTCATGTTGCTGGATGATGACTTCAAATAAGAGTTAGGTTTTAAAACAATATCCCTAAAATTTGAGCACTTCAGAGAGAACTTTTCAATCCATCATCCAAAAACGGAGAATATGGAACAATAGTAAACTTATTAAGACATGGCCATGCACCTGAAGACCATGGTGTCTTTGGGGGAGGTGCAGAGATTCACATCTCAGATGGGAGAGTCTGTCAACAGGACAACCATTAGTGATGTCCTCTAAAAAGGTCATTGGTAGCCATGCAGAGTAATTTGAGCATTCATGGCAGGCTATGTTGTGGTGAACCATTTATAATGTAGCAAAAAGCAAAGGGGAAGATGTGAGCAGCATGTATATGAAAGTGATTAACAGCGCTAAGAACTTCTTTCTATTTCTTATTGGCTGTTTCTGACAGCAGTTTGTTCAGATGGCACAGGAGCTCCATCGTCTTCGCAGATTGTCTCATACGATCCTGTCAGTTTGGTGAGCTTAAACATAATGAAACAAAGAGGCAGAATAAATCAAAATCAAATCCAATCATTTTTTATTTGTATTTCACATTTCAGCAGCAAGGCATTTTAATGATGCTTAGTGGTAGATTTTAGTCAAATAACTTCTCAAACTCCAGGTGAAATCTTTTATTTGGTGTTGTTGTCACAGTTGTGGTGCTGGTAGCCTGTAATATTCACAATGACATTTATTGGTGATGAGTAAATTTACAACCATTTAAAGGATAAAGAAACTACTGCTGGGCAGAGCATCTGACCCCAGCAAACACTTCCACCCGGCAACCATCGCCACAAGAGGGGACAATAGCTTCAGCTGGCTCGTCCCTAGCTCTCCTCCAAGCAAACAAGAAAGGAAAAGTGCAAAAGTTACAATTACCGCCCGTCACACATCTTAAACGCCCGGCTCCTTCTCCTTCCATCTCTCCTCCCGGGATTGGAACAGCAGAAAATGTGCCAAAAGCTACAGAATAAATAACAGAGCTGGGGTGGGGCTGAGGGTCTCTTCAAATGAATGCTAATTCCACTGAACCTCCACAACCACTGCACCCCAGCACCAACAACTTTGTTCACATATTGATGGGTTCTGCAATGAACTTCAATGGCACAAGCCATCTTGCAGAGAGGACGATCAAGCCAGGGAAATGGTGGAGAGAGAGAAAGTCAGAAAAGCAGAGGGGGGGAAAGAAACTGGTTTCCCAGATTATTTCTCCACTCGATCCCAGCCACTCATTTCATTAGCCACCCCGTTAATTAGCCTCCTTGAGCTCATTTGCAAGTCAATAGCTGTGGCTGTAGGACTGGCGGCTTTGAGCCGCAGCGCCCCTGTGATCTCTGGGTCCTCCAGCCCCTCCACCCCTCTCACACTGGATGCAAGCCTTCCTGACAATTAGTACAAAAGAGATTCATGCTTCGTATAGCCAATACATTATTCATATTTTCTCCTCACTTAAATAAATCATAATGTTCTTGAGGGTTTTACTTAAACAACATGCTTTCTATCCCTCTCTCCCGGCTACAGCCCACTCTTTTGGCAACATCCAGGAGAAGCTGGTTTGCAGTGACCTTGCCCCTCATTTGGATCTCTGCTTTAGTTCTGCAGAACAACCCAGCTCACAACATCTACTCTGCCACTTAATCCAAGTAATAATCAGATTGAGCACTGTAGTCCTTCCTCATATGACTAAAAGTTATAATATTGCTTAGATAATATTATTTGAAACTATTTGCCCCATTAGGGATTACCTTCAGTTGATTTATTTTTTTGTTCGTCCTTTATCAGTGTTTCGGATCTTCAAACACATTTTAACATCAGATAAAGGTAATAATAAAGTAAGCTAAAGTAGAATTAAAATTATAACTTATTTTATTAAAAAAGAGCTATCCAAAACCTGTTTAAGCTCAAACTACACACTCAGTCATATTTAATAAAAAAATTAAATGAATAAATAAGTCCAGCCTTTGATTAGGACAAAGCCTGATTTTTTTTTTTACCCATTAAAAGTTGGATAACGATTTGCTTTGGATCATTGTCCTGGAGCAATACCAAAATAAGCTTGAAAATGAGATCAGGAATTAGGAATTTATGTTTCTAGTGAGCAGAATTTATGACTTCATTAAATATGCAAGTTTCCCTGGAGAGGAGCAGCAAAGCAGTCCCTGATTATCACACCACCACCCCCATGCTTGACTGCCTGTGTGATGTTGTTCTCTGATAGGCTGTTTGTTTTACGTCGGATGTAACGTGATCCACGTCTCACTGAAATATGATTTCTTCTCCCATCTGTCCAGAAAATGTTGTTCCAAGACTCTGAGGGATTTTTTTTTTTTTTGGCAAATGTGAGATGGGTCTTGGTGTTCTTGGTCAGCAGTCATTTTTACTTGGAACTCTCCCATGGAGGCCAATTTTTCTAGTCTCTCTAATCATAACCTCTGACCTTACCTGAGGCAAGTAGCCTGCGATCCTCTAGACGTTAGTCTGGGTTCTTCTGTCATCTCCTTTGACTAATCTGGACAGTTCTAGGACTGTCCCCTATGTCCTCAAAATGTGATGAATGTCTCTCTGTAGGATCCACTGGCATCCTGTAAATTTTAAAAATGTACTTAGAAACCCTTTAAATAATGATAATGTTAATGAGTTTTTATTATGAATTCTTTAATTTCTATCTACCTGCTTAATGTGATTTTTATGCTTACTTCATGTTGCTGGACAGGTTCTATTTAAGAGAGTTCTTGATTCTTAAATAGAATCGAGAAATCCGGCCTTTCAATAGAGGCCTGATTTCAATAACCAGTCCTGCCTCTGGCTACTGAAATCACAGTAAATCACAGTAATGATCATTAATAAAATAATAAGGGATGAATTACAGGTCAGTTTGAATATTTTTTTTCCTCCTTAAAGGGAAAACATCATTTTCAATGTTCGTTCTTTTTGTCTTATTTTGACACATTTCAATATGACAAATATAACCAAAAAATCTGTAAGGTAGCATATACCTTTTCATAGAACTGTAACTTTTAGCTTTCTTCATTCTTTAACTACAGATAAAACAACTCTCTCTTATCATCAATGCTTTCAGCATTATATAAGCGTTTATGTTAAGCACAGATACAAGTTTAAGTTTCTTCAGCTCCCTCAGAAAGCAAACAGAGACTTCATCCGGAGGATCATGTGCCTCAATCCCTCTCAAGTCCTCCACATTGATCTGATCTGTTAGTGCTGTTGTGTTGGGCCAGTGCTGTCTGGACTGAGCAGCGCAGCTGTCTCAATGATTTAGCAGCCCTTTGTACTATTATTCATCTGACTGGAGGGAGTCAGTGTCCAGCTGAGGGCTTGCATCTTTCATAACCACTTGCACTTCATTCAGACAAAGGTACTTCCAAAGAATACTTTCGGGACCACAGCACATGTATATTGATGCATATGGCTGCATATTGATTTTTAACATCTTTATTTTATTGTCAAAGAATAAGACTCGCTGAAGTGAACTCTTAAATTTTCTGATTTTCTTTCGACAGATGCTGCCAGTTTCTCTGATGCACCTGTCACATTAACTAAGTCATCAATGCATGTCTGACAGCTGTCAGTTTTAACTACAAAGTTTACTGCTCATTTGGAAAGTTACCCAGTGCTTTATAGTAAATAATCCTCTAACTCTCTCTCTCTCTCTCTCTCTCTCTCTCTCTCTCTCTCTCTCTCTCTCTCTCTCTCTCTCTCTCTCTCTCTCTCTCTCTCTCTGGAGTTCCTCTGCCTCGTTCTGGTTGCTGTATTTTTAAGTGTTCTGCTCCAGAGTTGTGGGGTCTTGGAGATCTGAGGCTTCAGGTATACACAGCTAGCCTGTCACTTGAGAACGGCTAGGAACAGATAGTGCAATTAGTCAGCAGAGAACATGTTTATCTGTCAGCCCACAGACAGGTTAGGACGGCTTTGAGGGGAAGGAGGGGAAGGGAGGAACACCACCCGTTTTCTCTGTGCTCAGGCTATTAGACAATTTCACAGAGCCCATTTTCAAATACAAAAAGGGTAACACCCATGCTCCCTCCACCCAAACCCACCCAATTAGCAGAAAATTCCCCCTTCTTCAGCATTTATTACACCTATTCAGTATTCTGGATGCTGCTATCATTTTTCCATAACTAGGCCGTACAAAGAGCAAATGCTCCATTTGGTGTGATTTGTTGCCCTGCTTGACCACTTCTTTGTGTCGGCTGGGCTGGTTAAGCGCCATGGAATGATGCACCCCTGCTGTTTTATCAAGTCTGCTGAATCCGTAATGAAATAAGTGAGGGTGACAGCGGCTAGGGAGGAGGGGAAGCGGAGGTAAGAGCAACAGAGCGCCTTATTTGAATCATTTAAGCAAGATGCAATTACAGCTGTGCCTGGTGCGAAGGAAACAGCCCATTTTAAAGGCAACACAAATCAATGGGCACGGCAATGGTGATGTGTTTGACAGAAGTGCCTGTTAGTGGTATGCGGCTGCTCCAGAGGATCATTACACACCCTGTAGACAATACATTATCCACAAAAGGGAAGAATGAAAACAAAGAGCAGTGGGAGGAGGAGGAGGGCATGGAATTGTCTTTAAAATGGCCCATAAAGGTGTTTTGGAGAAAGAAAATGTCACTCTGTTTGCACATTTTCAGGCACTCTCGCATGCTTTTGGCACTTTTACACACTTATCCTCGATGTCGGCAACTTAGGCTTTCTCCAAGCTTCTCAGAGGAGCCTTTTCTTTGACTTTATGGACAAAGAAACTCAAACTGTGAAAAATCTGTATGAGTTAGAGTTATCCCTTACCTCACTGAAAACCATGTCCATAATAACATCAGCTCTCAGTAGCTCATCCCAACTTAGATTTTTGTGCTGTACTCGTTATTTATGTACTGATAATGGATGAAATGATGCTGCAGCTTAAGATGAAGTATTGTTTCACAACCCCACCTATCTTTAATCCTTTAAGACTCAGCATTGTAAGGATGCAACATCTCTACTTCAAACAGAAGAATTACAAATGTAAACTTTTTTATCCTTTTTTTAAATTTACTCAAACTTACTCAAATGGCATTACAATGTCTTAGAATGCTAGTGAATTCAACATTTGCAAACGATAAAAACTACCACAAATTGAAAAACTTAGGCTAAGCAACATCTCTGTGACTATATCTGTGAGTTACTTTCTCAGATTAATAAAAATGACCAGGCTGAACATCAGCATTCCTTTTATCATGACCAGAGCATGATGTGTTGGCTGGACAGGATGAAATGTTGCCAGCAGTGTCTGCTTTTCCATTGACCTTAAGACTGCACAAGCTGAAATTCTGAAAATAAATTTGCTTAATGGAAACATGCCAATTTAAAAGCAAGTCACATTTTTCAAGTTCATTAAGTATGTTTTTTTGTGATAGGATGAGGTTGTATCAAAATTTGTGTATTTCACGAAACCTCAATCAAAAAAATGTTTGCATCACGGGTCATGGGCTCAGCAAACACGTGTTTCTAATGTTGGAATGTTGGAAAAGAATATAGGAAGTAGTAATTGCTTAAACAAACTTATTCTTGATTTTTAATGCTTTTTAATTTAACGGTAACATTGAAATTGGAAAATTGTGAGTTTTTTTGGGACATTAGGGGAATATCAACATTGATTTGCATCAACATTTGTAATGGAAATACGAGTGAGATCCAACATTTTGCCCCTCACCCAAAGTCTTTAATTGTGTTTTACAATTTCAAACAGCATTCGAAAGGAAGGCAAAGCCAATGGAACTTCAAAGTGAGGGGGAAGCTGACATATCTATGTGTGACTTTGACATGTACCAAGGTCATTGTTTCACAATGACCAATATCATTGTTGATATTAAACATCTAATTGTTTTTTCTGAGCCTATTGAAATTCTGCCAAACATTTCTCCCAATATTGTAATGTTACAACATTTTCATAAAACCTTAAAAACAAAAGAAATAACAAAACCTTCGGCTCCCTCTGCATCTCCACTGCGTTCTAACCTGTCTGCTGTTTGTTCCCTAATGTTCTCTAACAACCTCTATAAATTTAAGAAAGCCTTTATGTACTTTAAAATATATATGAATATATTTTTTACAGCTCCCCAAGATGGTTGCTTTTCCCTTTGTGGACATAGAAATTACAGTTTCTCAGTTCCAGAGTAAATGAAGTAAGATAAGTGATAAAACATTCAGGTCTGTGTGACTAACATGTATGGCAGTTCAAGCTTAAAGCTGTCTTAATGAAACACTCTGTCCATTTGGATTCCTATAGCAGTAAAGACCAGACTAAAAGTCAAATCGGCAGAGAGTGTGAAAGTCAAGACATTCCAGCCTTTGCAGCTTTGATTTTGACCATTCCTTTCCTTTTATCTATCACTTCCGATTCTCCTATATGGGTCTGAAACAAAATGCTCCTTCTTTAGAGAGTTCCTTTAAAACTTGTACTCAAAGCATATTCAAAAAGGATGGGAGATGCAAGTCAGTAACTGTCCATGCTTAAAAACGTCTGAAAGTCTCTCTAAAGCCAACTTGTATTTGTTTGATTTCAGAAGTTCTCATACGTAATGAGATGGAAGGAGGGAGAATGGAATGAGGTCACCTACAGTGACAATTCTGCAGAATTTGGGCTTTTTCAGTTAGTTAGTCTCAACATTAGATGAGCTCCAGCAGCATTCAGGCCCAGTGTTGGGTGTAACTTTGACTGAGCCTGGCACCTCTGGGACATGTCAAGCACGAGTGCTTTCTCTATCTCTCATTCTCACTTTTTGATTATTTCTCCCTCTCTCTTTGCCTGAGGACCAGACCATCTGCTGCCTGTTGGTGCAGCCAGGCATTCTGACTGGAGTCGGCGCAGACCAGTCTGAACAGCGGAAAGCAGCTCGTTCTGTGCATCGCCTGGTTTTAGCCACAGATTCAGGCTGCTTCTCCCCTTTAGCCAAACACTTTGCATTTGGAATACACTCTGCAGCCGCCACCGAGTTTTAAATAAAATGATCCGATCAAAACACGAACCGTACAGCAGCAGCAACACCCATTTCCCTGAGCGCTCCAGCCTCTTTTTCGCGCAGAGGGGGAGGAGGACGCTGGGGATTGAGAAG
The DNA here is from genome assembly GCA_033032245.1 of Poecilia picta. Lineage (NCBI taxonomy): Eukaryota > Metazoa > Chordata > Actinopteri > Cyprinodontiformes > Poeciliidae > Poecilia > Poecilia picta. The sequence continues at coordinate 2,873,330 of CM065361.1, forward strand.
CAACGCTGAAAAGTTGTCAGAGAAAATTAGAGGAGGTTCCTGAACCGTGGACCCATTGACTGGAAAACAGGAACAGGATGAGAGACCCCAGACTTTCAGTCTAGTCATGTGTGAAAAGAAAAGAATCTCTCTCCTCCTTAAGCTTTCTGGCCACCCCCACCCTCACCCTCAGCTGCTCCACCACTCCCCCGCCTCCACAAGTCCCTGAGTGCCAGTGACTTCCAGAGCAGGCTGGAAGTGAAAGAAGCCTAAAAGTGCCAAGTCAACAGCAGCCTTGCCTGGCCTTAATGTATGCAGAGTTTATTGCTAACCCCTTGCTTCAGTCTGTTTCCAGGGCTCGCCTCCTTTGTACCTGACGCCCTCCACCCTGCTGCCTCTGTGGCTTTCTGTGGAGAACCGTGGCTGGCCATTGGGGTCCTGTTCTGGACCACCCCTCATCTATCAGTGACACTACTGGCTGACAGAGCACTTATTCACATTCACTCATGAATATTCAATTTACTCCTGCTTCCTTCAAGGGTACAAAAGATACAGCATATCTAAATACAGGAGAGAGAAAAGTGACATCTCTTAGTTTGCCCCTCCTCCTTCTCTTCCTCTTCGTCAGTCTTTATACATCCACAGCCTAAAGATCACCAGGCAACATGCAAGCCTTAATATCACTTTCCTGTTTCATCAGAGGTGTCGACCAGGAGAATCCACCCTCCCTCCACCCCCACCACTTTGAACAAGCTAATACAATCCTGCACCGTTTGCGCGAAAGAAAAATCCCATTTGTCCTTTGTCAGCACAAACACTTTAATTTGAGGCTTTCACTCCTGAGTAAGCAGCAGATCTTCTCAGAAGCCCAGCGAGACGGAGGAAACACATGTGGGTCCTTCAATCTCACCCTCATCAGCAGAGGCACAGCTCGTTTGGCGTGGCCTCCATGTTTTTGTCAGTCAGCGAGGGCATGCATAAGTCAAGAGGAGAGGAGAGGGGTTCGGGCGCATCAGCGGATAAACAGCCGCCAGGACCAGCAGTCACATTTCTGTTGCAAAGTCTTGTAAGGCTGCTTGATGTGGCAGACTTTCTGGGTGGTTTGGAGCTGTGCTATGCACGGTCAGAAGTGCACAGTGAAACTGTAACAGCTAGGCTTCTTCTTGTTATGGCACAGGCACCGAGAAGACAGCAGTGTAAAATGACAATGAAGTGCTTGAACAGCATTGTCTCATCTCTCGTAATGAATAACTGACAATGCGCAACATCTTCTCAATCACATTTTAGGGAAATGCAAAGACACGTAAATGTGCAACTCAGGTCATATGGTGGCTTAATGTTAAAGACATGGTGACCCTTAGCATGCAGCTATAACAGAGACTTTAGAAAAAAAACTCTGACTCTTTTGTGTAGCATTCTTTGTAAAATTGCATAAAAAAGCAAACTCTACTGAACATAATGTTCTCCAGGATTTTTCTCCTTACCAAACTACATGGTGGCCCTGTGATGAACAGTGAATCTGTTCAGTGGCCTGCTTAGTCATTGGCTGCAACACAGGGATCAGCTAAGACCCTTCAAGTTTTAATAAGTAGGTATGAAAAAGGAATGAAGGTTAAAACATCATGATAAGACAACATGCTCAGTTGCATTTCTCTATCAGTTAATGAACACAAGTCAAGTTAGAGCCTCCATGCTTGTTTTAAACAAGACCTGGATGTAAGTGAATATGTTGTTTTAATTATAATAAAATGTGTAAATTTCTGAAATTGTGTATGAAGAAAGCAACAGGAGATTGCTGCTATTGATACTGTTTTTATTACGTTAAATATGAAATTTAGACCTCAGAATAACCAGACTTATTTCATCCTGAGAAAAAGAAAGCCATTAGAATGTTTCTGATCTTGACACCTCTTAAAACTTTATTAAAAATGGATCAGGCATAAAACTAATCACAGTGGGTTAGCAATAAATGTTTGGCTTATTTGTGCTGGCTGGATTTAGATATATGGCACTTGCATATCCTCCCACTTAATTTGTAGCCTTGTGAATAACTGGCAACCCTGTCTTGGCGGCACCGTATTAACAGGGACTGTGGTTTGATTGGAATCTACCACACACTGTTTGTGACCAATGTTACTGCAAATATTGTGCCAGCAAGTTGGAAAGAGAAGCTCGGCGGCTGTTGCAGAGCACTCAGCATTAAGACATCCAGCTGCAGAAAAAAAAAATCATTCTGCTCCATCTGACCTTCTGCTCTGCTGAAAAGGAATTAAATTACACCCAGTTGATTGGATAGTGATAAATATCCAATCAACCAGATTTACATATTTGCATATCTAGATGGAAATTTCTAAATGTATGTTTATTTAATTTATGTTTATTTACCGGTCACCATTCCAATGATGACATAGCAACAGTTATAATAATTGTGGTCCCTTAAAGGCCTCCAGTCTATCAGTCTATTACCAGCATTTATCCAATTTACTAACTACAATGGAAGGTGATGCTTTCCCTGCCAGAGAACTGAATCATGTTTGCAGTGATCAGAGCTCACAGCTCTCTCTGTGTGATGAGGACTTAATTAACTTAGTAAATTTGGCTGCAGCAGATCGTATTGTGAATTTTACCATGGAAGCTGGGGCAATGAGCAGGCTAAGTGCAAACCTCTGTTCTCATAATTGCACATCTGTTTTCTGTTGCTTGCTTGTGTAATTACCTCCTCCTCAGTCATCCCAGCGGAGGCCGACTGCAGGTGACTGCAGGTAAAACGGGACCGGGAAACCTGTGTGCTCCCCGATAAGCACAGATGCACTGGAACAACAGGGATGGATGTTGTGACAGCTTCTCATGGGCACGCATGCACATAAACACACACACACACACGCAGGCATACACACAGGCATACACACACCCACACAGGTTCAGGCGTTACACCACAGCACCATCCAGTGGATGATGAGGAAGCTGCAGCCCAACATGGTTATCCAAGTTTATTAGTGCAGATGGACTCACACACGTGCACACACACACACACACACACTCACACAGTGTGGCCAAGCCCAGCTGTTCTATTTATTTATTCATTTTTGTCTTGTCACATGTTTTTGAAAAGATAACTCTTTTCCAAAAAATGTTAATTATGTGTGAGGATCCGTCTATCAGTTCAATGTGAGTTGATGACTCACAGAGGATCATACAGTATCTGTCTTTTGCAGTATTGAGCTTGATAGAAACTGTGTCAAAAATCATAACTGCACTAAACTGACAAACGCAGTTAAAAGTTTATTTGCACTCATGAAATAAATTTGAATTAATGTAGGACTTTTAAATCAGATACACCAAATATGATTTTGAAAATGTATTAGAACATGGCAAATTTGTAAGTGTATATACCTGCATCATTACACTGATAAATTATTCACAGTGGACAAATTTCAAATTCTAATCAAAATATATATTTTTTTCTAAATAACAGTTAGATAAATATCAAAAGTAATATTTTTGTAATGATCATCAAACAAACAACTTCATTTATTTTTATAAACAAAAATTTGATGCACAACTTTCAACTTACTATCATTTTTAAATCAATACAGCCTATAAATATATAAGTTGGTTATGAGATGCTCTGCTTGATTTACCCAAATAGCAAATCAGCCAATCACACGATGTAACTTGTTGCGTTTGGGCATTGAAGCCGGGTAAAAATGATAAAGCTAACAGTGATCATCAGAATGAGGAAAACATTCGGGTGCTGTACGGGGCGGAACTGTACGGCTACTTCATCCATCAAATTTTGGTCCAGAATTGTTTTTCTTCAAAGGCCTGTGTGACTAAAAATGCATATCTATTTAAGTTACATCAAATATTTTTGACTTATGATTTTCTCTTCCTACAGTTATTGCAGTATTGGCCCAAACCATGTCTGTCCCAAACATACATATGGTTTGGCCACTTTCACAGTGTCTGACTTTGAGCTCCTTAAGTCCACAATAGGAAAGTATAAAGTGTTACAACTTCAGTCTGTCTCTGTGTCAGGCAGCTGCCGCATTCTCTGATATAAACAGAGAGGAAGGAATATTATATGGTGCCAATTCAAAAAAGGAAAATTAAAAAAATTCAAAGTATGAAGAGGGAAGAAGAGAGGAAGGAAGAACATGGAAGAAAAGAAGAAAGAGTGCAGAATGAGTAGTGTTTTTAATAGTAAATATTAAATCATTTTCTACTAGTTGTAGAATACTGTGGTGGAAACTCATATAAAATGATGTTGTCTCAGACCAGACCAGGATGCCTGACGATGTTGTCAGGCATCCTGGTCTGTTTAGCAGCCAATAATATTTTAGAAACTGATAATCACCATGCATGACCATTTTAACATATTGCAGTAGGGGTTCAATGGATCAATTAACGTTGATTCATGTTACCAATCAACTAATTGATATGGCCGTTTTCTTAAAAACTAGTTTTTTCTTGTATCATGTACAATACATTTTTCACAGAGAAAAATTGTAATACATTTTTTTGTGTGTCAGCTACATTATTTAATGATTTAAAGAAAAATGAAAAAAGAGGAAAATTCAATGAGAAGCAATTGTGTGTATATAACACACACACTTTGATATCAGAGTTCAGAGAACGTGCAGACATGTTTGAGATAATAGCAATACCTTTTACAAAATACATGAAACACTGTCTATGAACACACATGTAGAGATGTGATTATCTCTTCAGAATAATGCACTATGTCACAAAATGAGAATGAATTCACTGCATTCCGATGACAGCATTTGCCCTTCCAGTAGGGGGCGCCCTGCTCCGCCAACAAGCCCAACCCGCCACCCCAACCTCGGTGCTTGTTCTCTGTTTGTGTAAGGTGGGCCCACACAATCTACACAGGCTTTGCTGGAGGGTCACTATTCTTGGGAGAAAATGCATTACATTTTTTGGAGGAGGAAGATGATACCTGAGCAAACAAAGAGATGGTGAAAGGACTTTGGTCTGGTCGTTAGGGTAGGCAGACGTATGAAGACACTGTTGCAGTAATCAATGTAACTGAAGATAAACTCATGCAAGAGTTTTTTAAAAGAATTTTCAAGGAAATTAGAACAGGAAATGTTCTTCAGGTGCCAGAAAACCAAGTTTGTATCCATTTGTATGTGGCTCTGCAGATTCAGGTTCAAGTACATCACAACATCTAGATTTTGGGTCTGATCTTTAGTTTTTAGTTATAATAGCAGAAACTGTGTCCTGAATCAAGACTGTCTTTGATTCAAAAATCAATTTACTTCTAATGAGCTCAATAAAGAAAATGAAAAAAAAAAAACAAACAATTGATTTGTTTTAAGCATCTGCTCAGTGGGTCCATAGCAATTTAAAAATGCAACTTCAACAATGTATATGGAAATAAGTTTTTTTTCTTTTTTTTCTGGTAAATGCTGTGGAAACACAGGGTAGTAATGACCTCAGAAATGTCCCCTTGTTCCTAGAAAAGACTCCTGTAATGAGAACCTGCCAAAAGATTCTGTTGCTCTCCTCTGTTACTGTTATGATATTTGGTACTCTATTAGATCTGTAGTATATAGTTTTTATAAACAATATATATTTTTACATATTTGTTTAAACTGTCACCTTTTTATGACAGTATAACATAAGAGGTAATCTGTGAAAAATTTCAGCTCTTTTCCTTCCCCTCTGTTTTCCTACAGCCGTCTGTAGAAATGCTCAGGACCCGGTAAGCAACAACCAATCAGAGCCAAGGGCGGGATCTTAGCGCTGTCAATCACATTCGCTACAGCTCTGAAAATGGTAGAGAAGAAAACCTAGTGTTATAGGAAACATGTTGATCCTGGCTCTGAAGGGTTGTTTCTTACTGAACACTGTGTTTCTGGAAACAGCTGCAGGGTCATGTGGAGGAGGCAGAGGAAATCCATCCATTCACAGAACTATCTCACATCTAGTGACAGTTTTAACAAATATGTAAGAAACAAATTGTTCATAAAGTGACATACTTTGGCTTTAGAGACTACATTTAGGCTAAAACGTTCAATGTTCAAACGTTACAATTTCTAACTGAAGAACAGTATTCGTATTTAACAAGGTCAGACAGTAAATCTGAGAAATAATTAAAGAGGAGAAGCTGGTTGAGTGACAAAGTTTTATGTTTTGCATTTTGGTTAAAAAAAATTCCAGAGGATTAGAAATTCAAAAGAACTAGAATTAAAATTTGGCTTCGGAATTATCACACTAGCTAGTTTTCCTTCTCGGCCATCGTTCTAAGAAATGGCATCATTGTGTTTTCTGAAACCACTGTCAATTATAATCTTCCTGATTATACTAAAATATCATCATAAGTGCGACACTACGGAATATGGATCAGATACAGACAAACAGCTGAACTGATTTAGAATGTTTTTTTTTGTTTGTTTTTTTTTAACAGATGTAACTTACAAAGTTATTTGATAATCTGCATCACTAGCACACTGGAACACACCAACAGCTTCACAAGCTTGGTCAAACATGTAAAAACATCTTTAATCTGTTCAGTCAGTGCAACAGAACAGTAAATGTAAAACATAATAATAAAACACAAATGAATCTGATGAAAACATTGCCGTGGTCAAAAGTAAGAATAAACTGCAACAAACCTTTCAAATGGTTCAGAACGTAAAACTAGGCATTCTAAATATAATGTAAAATAAATAATAAAGCATGACATTGTTCAACTCACAAAGCACAGAATTAAACTGAATAGATCTACCCTCATAGATTGGTCACACTGCCACCTATACCCAGAATTTGTTCAATATGGGGACTAATACCTGATCAATATTTGATCATTGCATCTCTAGTTGTAAATAGCTTGATGTTGGGAAACTTAAACTGTGTGAAACTCAACTGGTTAATGACTTTATGAAGCCTCTGAAAAGAAGGCAGTTTACTCCTCCCAACATTGTCCCCCTCCAGTCAAAATCTGTCCAAAGAGCCGAATACTAACCGTGGACCTTCGTCCCTCTCCCCCTCTCTCTCTTTTTCTTTGTGTCATGCCAGCACCATATATTGTTTATATGGCTGTTTTTAAAGCTAGTCTCCATGGTAATGGCATGACCCCTGCTGCTGTTCATCAGTTGCAGGCCTGATTGATGGTAACCAGGCAGCCATAAAGGCTATCTGCTCTCTCCAGATATGGCCAGACAAACATGGTCACTGATTGCTGACCTACCAGAGCTGTTTGTTAACAAGGATGGATTCTGCAAATGTCTGCCTATAAATATTGGGCTTTTGGGCTAACCAGCTAATTTGTGCAGTTTGAGTATGTAGTTGGATTTGTCAGGTAGATACCATCGTTGCTTTATGCCAAAACTATTACTGGGTCACGAAACAAGTGCAAAGCAGATTCTCTCAAGTAGAGGCGTGTTTAAAAATACATCTGCTCTCCTCTCCCCTTTCATGTTACCAGTGTATGTTGTAGAATCTTATTTTTATTTAAGGTCTCTTCTGCAACAGAGCAGCTGGCTGAGATTAAAAATGAGGAGCCGAGGGGGCTGTCACCACTTTCTCCCCTGTCCTCTCTTGCTGGGCTGGTTCTTCTGGGAAAAGCCTTCATCCTCGCTCCACATGTATGTCACTGGCCTTTTGTGAGCAACGAAGCACGCCCACAGAGTGTTTGACGTTTCCATACCTCCCTTACAATCCACAGGTTGTCATGGAAATGTGCTGGGTGGCAGTGGGTGCAGAGATACAGTGAAGGAACAGCCAGGGAAAAAGGGAGGTCAATTAGTCCACTTCTCTTTTGTGAGTCTCTGCTTATTACGACCTGACCAGAAGAGTCTGGTCAAAACATTGTACATAGTTCAAAATACTGGGATAAACCCAGACAGTATTGTACCTCAAGGAGGCGTTGGTGTGAATTGCCTCCCCTGAAATGTGGTCCAAACTCTGGAAGATTTATTTTTGTTTGCTTGCTGTGTTCAACCAGCCCCCACAAACATGAATAGCAGCTCTTCTGAATGTTAGTCTTCTGAAGTTGAAACTTTCTTTTTTGTTTTTTGGATCTAGCAAAAAGACTTCTGAATAGCTTTTCAGAGAATGAAAACCAGGCCCAGACCAGGAGGACAAAATCTTTTAAGAGGCTTTAAAGCAGTTTTAAATGCATGTTATTGTTAGTATTATGCCTTAAAATACCATAAAGGTATCTATGATAACTCTGTAAAAAACTTAATAAAGTTAATGTCATTTGAAGCAATGTATGGTTGCTCTGTAAAAAGAATGTCTCAACAACATGCACTCAGACTTGGAATGTGCATTGTCGGTCTTTTTAACGATGGTCTCCTGGATTGTCACTGACTCAGGCCTTTATGTTTGTGTTTGCTTCTCACCCTATCGCTAAGGGAGAGCCCGACCACCCTGCGGAGGAAACCCATTTCGGCCGCTTGTATCCGTGATCTCGTTCTTTCGGTCATGACCCAAAGCTCATGACCATAGATGAGGGTGGGAATGTAGATCGACCGGTAAATCGAGAGCTTCGCCTTTTGACTCAGCTCTCTCTTCACCACGACGGACCGGTACAGCGCCCGCTTCACGGCAGACGCCGCCCCAATCCGCCTGTCGATCTCCCGCTCCCTTCTTCCCTCATTCGTGAACAAGATCCCCAGATACTTAAACTCCTCCACTTGAGGCAGGACGACCCCCCTGACCTGGAGAAGGCACTCTACCCTTTTCCGGCTCAAGACCATGGCCTCGGATTTGGAGGCACTGAGCCTCATCCCGGCCGCTTCACACTCGGCCGCGAACCGTTTCAGCGAGAGCCGCAGATCTGATGAAGCCATCAGGACCACACCATCCGCAAAAAGCAGAGATGCGATCCTAAGGCCACCAAAACGGATCCCCTCAACACCTCGGCTGCGCCTAGAAATTCTGTCCATGAAAGCAATGAACAGAATCGGTGACAAAGGGCAGCCTTGGCGGAGTCCAACTCTCACCGGAAACGAGCCCGACTTACTGCCGGCAATGCGGACCAGACTCTGACACCGGTCATACAGGGACCTGACAGCCCGTATCAAAGGGCCCGGTACCCCATACTCCCGGAGAACGCCCCACAAGGCCCCCCGAGGGACACGGTCGAACGCCTTCTCCAAGTCCACAAAACACATGTAGACTGGTTGGGCGAAGTCCCATGCACCCTCCAGGACCCTGCTGAGGGTGTAGAGCTGGTCCAGTGTTCCACGACCAGGACGAAAACCACACTGCTATTCCTGAATCCGAGGTTCGACTATCCGACGGACCCTCCTCTCCAGGACCCCTGAATAGACCTTTCCAGGGAGGCTTAAGAGTGTGACCCCTCTGTAATTGGAGCACACCCTCCGGTCCCCCTTTTTAAATAGGGGGACCACCACCCCGGTCTGCCAATCCAGAGGAACTGCCCCCGATGTCCATGCCATATTGCAGAGTTGCGTGAGCCAACACAACCCTACAACATCCAGAGCTTTAAGGAACTCCGGGCGGATCTCATCCACCCCCGGGGCCCTGCCACCGAGTAGTTTTTTGACCACTTCGGCGACTTCGTCCCCAGAGATTGGAGAGCCCAACCCAGAGTCCACAGGCTCAGCTTCTTCAACAGAAGGCATGTTGGTGGGATTGAGGAGGTCTTCGAAGTATTCCGCCCACCGACCCACAACATCCCGAGTCGAGGTCAGCAGCACACCATCCCCACTATAAACAGTGTTGGTGCTGCACTGCTTCCCCCTCCTGAGACGCCGGATGGTGGACCAGAATCGCCTCGAAGCCGTACGGAAGTCTTTCTCCATGGCCTCTCCAAACTCCTCCCACGCCCGAGTTTTGGCCTCAGCGACCACCCGAGCCGCATGCCGCTTCGCCCGCCGGTACCCATCAGCTGCTTCTGGAGTCCCACAGGCCAAAAAGACCCCATATGACTCCTTCTTCAGCTTGACAGCATCCCTCACCGAAGGTGTCCACCAACGGGTTCGGGGGTTGCCGCCGCGACAGGCACCAACGACCTTGCGGCCACAGCTCCGATAAGCCGCCTCGGCCATGGAGGCATGGAACATGGTCCACTCAGACTCAATGTCCCCCACCTCCCCCGGAACGTGTTCGAAGTTCTGCCGGAGGTGGGAGTTGAAGCTCCGTCTCACAGGGGACTCCGCCAGACGTTCCCAGCAGACCCTCACTACACCTTTGGGCCTGCCAGGTCTGACCGGCTTCCTCCCCCACCACCGGAGCCAACTCACCACCAGGTAGTGGTCAGTGGACAGCTCCGCCCCTCTCTTCACCCGAGTGTCCAAGACATACGGCCGCAGATTCGATGAAACAACGACAAAATTGATCATCGAACTGCGGCCTAGGGTGTCCTGGTGCCAAGTGCACGAATGGACACCCTTATGCTTGAACATGGTGTTCGTGATGGACAGACCGTGACGAGCACAGAAGTCCAACAACAGAACACCACTCGAGTTCAGATCAGGGGGGCCGTTCCTCCCAACCACGCCCCTCCAGGTCTCACTGTCATTACCCACGTGAGTGTTGAAGTCCCCCAGCAGAACAAGGGAGTCCCCAGGAGGGGCACTCTCCAGTACCCCCTCTAAGGACTCCAAGAAGGGTGGGTAATCTGAACTGTTGTTCGGCCCGTAAGCACAGACAACAGTCAGAACCCGTCCCCCCACCTGTAGGCGGAGGGAGGCTACCCTCTCGTTCACCGGGGTAAACCCCAACGTGCAGGCGCCAAGATGGGGGGCAACAAGTATGCCCACTCCTGCCCGGCGCCTCTCACCGTGGGCAACTCCAGAGTGGAAGTACGTCCAGCCCCTCTCAAGGAGACTGGTTCCGGAACCAGAGCCATGCGTCGAGGTGAGGCCGACTATTTCTAGCCGAAACCTCTCAGCCTCGCACACTAGCTCCGGCTCCTTCCCCACCAGAGAGATGACGTTCCACGTCCCAAGAGCCAGCTTCTGCAGCCGAGGATCAGACCGCCAGGGTCCCCTCCCTCAGCCGCCGCCCGTAACACACAGCACCCGACCCCTTTGGCCCCTCCGACAGGTGGTGAGCCCATTGGAAGGGGAATCCACGTCTCCTCTTTGGGCTGAGCCCGGCCGGGCTCCGTGGTTAAAAGCCCGGCCACCAGGCGCTCGCCATCGTGCCCCACCTTCAGGCCTGGCTCCAGAGTGGGACCCCGGTGACCCGCGTCCGGGCGAGGGAACGCCAAATTCAAAGTTTGTGTCCATCATGAAGGGATCTTCAGGCTGCGCTTTGTCTGGTTCCTCACCTAGGACCTGTCTGCCTTGGGTGACCCTACCAGGGGCATAAAGCCCCAGACAGCATAGCTCCCAGGATCATTGGGACACACAAACCCCTCCACCACGATAAGGTGGCAGCCCAAGGAGGAGCACTTCGAGTGTAATATAGCAAAATAATTTGCATCTCTTCACCTCCTTGCCTGAACACCCAGTTTGGACCAGTAATGAATTATGGGATATGGTAGGAAGAAACAACGGCCTCAGCTTTCTGCTCCATGTTACTCTAAACATCCACCAGCAGTGTGTTACTGATCACTAACAGCCTTCTCATATTAGGCAGGAGTTTGGTCACCTAACCAACTCTCCACATCTAGTGGGAAGTGCAGGTTGCTACAATCAATAGTAGCCACACAGGCACACCCTAGAACACGCTGGAAGGAAACAAATGCACCTAGTGCAATACTTTCATTCTATTTGCTGAGAGGTTGCCAGGGTTTGGTGCATTTTTGTTCCAGAATTAAGCAGAAAATGTTTCGTAAGCGAGCAGAGTCCGAGCAGAGACTTTGACTGACCGCCAGCAGAAGTTTGGAGTACAAAGCATCACACGTTTTGAGAACAAAAGACATGAAATCCTGCTTTCAGACTGAAAATGTGTGCTCTTGGATTATGGCAGAAAAAAATTCCCCATACCTCCAGAAGTTCATCGGAGATGAGGGAGATACATCGAAGGAGACTCTTCAGAGAGTCCAAGAAAAGTACAACAGGAGGGAATCGGACTGTGAAGGAGGAAAAGACTTCGAGTAAGCATCAAGTCAAAAAACCTTTAATGAAGTTTTAGGAAGGTCAGATTATTACCAGAATATATGAAAAAATCCTCTAGGGTCTGCTTCAGGGAAACCATTCTCCTAAATACTTCTTTATAACCAGGTCAGATTTTGGCTGGAGATCAAGCCTGTCAGTCACAGGCTGTGGAGTAAAGGTAAGAGAGCACACACAAAAACCAGTCCAGCTCCTGGGACATTGGAACAATGGTAAAGAAATCATTTTTTTATTTCTTAGGGTAAGATTTTAAAAAACCTCATGTAAAACTTAAAGTATGCGTCTGTTATTAACATGTTATCTCTTTCAGTATGACACTGTTGAAACGCAAACATCCAAAAGCTTTTATTCAGTAGTCAATGTTAGCAAACGTGTTTCTAAAGTTGGGCTCAATGCACAAAGTGTTTTCTATGAGTGATTCTAATCCTGTTATTAGTGTTTACAGTGATGAAGATTAACCTCTTATCCAGACAATTCTCGGCTCTGGTTCACTCCAAATTTGTTCTGTCTTGTTGAAGCCATGACTCAAATTCTTCTACAAACTCCTCCTTGACATTATGGATCTTGTGTAACGATACACAGATGGGACCATCGCCAAACTGCTCACACATAATAGAAAACATGAAATTGTTAAAAAATATATATTAGTATTCTGAATTATTAAGAATTCCTTTCACTGGAATTATGCCCATGAAGCTCATTTAAGCTGTTGTTGTTTTTCGCTCTGTAGAAAGAGGGATATTCCCTTAGTGTCTCACCATCCCCTTCATGGATGAGTTGCTATTGTTTACAAATGCTTCCAGTTTGTTCTGATATCACAATCTTCTACCTGTAGAAGATTGAATGGAGTAGAACTTTCACAACTAGACTTGCTGCACAGGTAGAATCCGATCATGATATCAAGTTGAAATAAATGGAGCCCTTTAGAGCTACAGTATGCACAATGTGTTTTAGGATTTTTTTACATACACTCGTGATAATGTAAGTGATTGAAAAAACTGAATTCAAAGGAGACTTCAAATATGGTCAAACAGCTACAATATTTTCTTCAGTGGATATTTTTAACCCCGACCCTTGAAATAAACTATATTGAAAAATATTAGATTCAAAGGCAACAATGACTATTAAAACTGTCACCTTTATCTTGTCAAATGTTTGGTGCTGTTTAGTGATGACTATCTTTTTCCCCAGTTGGTAAGAATGGAAGAAATTTTCCTGACAAAAATCAATTCAACAACAGACCTTCAAAATAATAACTGTTTGAACACTTTAATAATGGAAAGAGGATCTGAGGGTTTTCCACAGAGGTTTCAGTTCATACCAGTGGTTCTTATTCTTCAGATAACCTTCATTTTTGGGTGAACCCGTTTTAACTTGGACTGGACACATTTGAATCTTTCAGTGTGAAACAATGCTTAGTTGTAGTTGCTGTCACACAAAGGGTTAATATGACTCTTTTTATGTTGATTTACTGGCTCCAACACTATATGTTCTAAAACATTGTCTAGATGTTCTTCACTTTTTTTGGTATGTTTTCATTGTATTTCTGAAATAATAGATTTATGACTTTAATGTGGCCTAATTGTATTACTGGAGAAAAGAACCACCCTGGTAAGGGATTTTTTTTGTTAAATTTCTTACATTATGAGTTGATTGTGTTGTTCCCTTTTGTAATATAACAAATCTCCTTAATAAGGTTTTCTAAATCTGCTTGATGATAAGTGTCTTCTGTGATTAAAGCCATTTTTGTGTTTCATATATGAAGGAAATGTACATGTATTGTACCCGGGGAAGTATTATGTATACATGAAGACTTGTTTTATATGAAAATCAGAACATTTAGATCAGTAACATCATTTTGAAGGTTTTTCTTGAAGGAACCTCTGACCCTAATAAACTGCTATGACTAACATCTAACTGAGCTACATTTTTTGTAATTTTGAATAAGGTACAATGAATATGTGAATGTGCCCATATTCATACGTGTTACTGTAAATTACACCCAGAGGAATGGCACCAAGTTCTCAAAGATTAGCAAATATGTGAATATTTTATTCACATATCAAGGTCAGTTTTTTGTCTATTCTAAATATTCTGTTATTAGTCAATAAAAATCAAACATTGAGTTCTATATTACTGATGATTAAGTTTTTTATCAGCCTCTCACACTATGAACTGCTGGGAATTGTATACAGAAAAAATTTAATCTGCTGTGGATTGTCTCTAATCCACACGTTTAATGTTATTCACACTTGCTCCAATATCAATACATACAACAAAATTATTCATAAACAGGCTCAAAAACAGAAACTTAGAGATCTTTTTTGGTAGGTCTTTTTCTTCTTGTCATGCAGTGGGCTGTTGTCTATGTGGAATACTAATTGACTGGCTGTGTCTTAATGGGTCTTTACCTGGATTACTGGATTCTTGGCATTGAAGTAGTCAAGCCTTGTTACAAAAATATCAGTTATTGTTTTTTGGAGTCGGACTAAAACAAGAAAGCAAACATTCTTAAAACCTAGGCTAGTAAAAAGTACAAGTACTTTGTACAAAGACAAAGTCCAATGTTCCCAATATAAAAGAGAGAAGTGTCAAAGAGTCTTTTTTTATGAAAATAACAGATTTCAACTGAACATAAGAGTAAAAAAGAATTGTGTTTGATCAAGAGTTTAAGGTTTAAAAAGCAGATGTGGCTCACATGGCCACACGGACACATGAAAGTTATCCACTCTGGAACGCTTTTTCAAAAATGATTTGTTTCTGATATGTTGAATCCACGTGGACATACAGCCTAAATGACAAAAAAACTTTTGCAGATACACTTAAAATCATCTCAGGATGGATGGGGCTTGAAATTGAAGTGTTTGACATAACCATAGTAACAGCTGGATGGAAAACGTAGAAGCAAGCAATCCTAAAAGCCCCAGTATGGTCGGACAAAAAGTCAAAACAACGTTCTCCTGCTGCATTGGAGCAGAACTGAGCAGGGACAATTACTCCTCAAAATCTGACCATAATCAGATAATGACTATTGGTGTACATGACGACCTTCAACATTGTCAACATTGACAACATTCAACCTTGCGCAGACAGTTAGAACTACAGATCATGAAAGTTTAGTAGCGTTGTTGTCTGCATAAATAAATTGCATACCAATCACACAATAGGTTCAGATATGGAGAATGGGTGAATTGTTTGTCTCTGGTTTGTGACAAGAATGGGTGAATGACATGAGGCTGAGAACAAAACGATGTGATTTCCGTTACTGCTGTGACAGCTGACTTGGCAGTTGGGTTGGACCATGCAGAGTTTCCTGAAGAACACCAGCAGCTGTTCAGTGCTGGATGACAGCATGACATCATGATTTGAAGGTGTTGTGCTGTAGGAGGAACTTCACAAAACTGCAACTTGAGAACAGAATATTATGCCTTTAAAAACTCATTTTGTTAAAACTAACTGTGACCTAATACAGGAATTCATTGATGTCAGAAAATGAGAGAGAAATCTGTGTTTAGGTAGTCTTTTTAGATAATTTGTTCAAATATTTGGTTTCAGATATGAAAAACTCAGATGATGTTGTGAAATAATTACAATGAATGCTTTACATTTTATAGAAAATACTAATTATTTTATTTTTTGCACAAAATGATTTTCTGAAAACATTTACAAAAAACATGAAGAAGTTTTATTAGTTAATAATATGAGTATGTTCAGCTTTACTGTCTATAAATTACAGTAATGGAACTGATGGGACCATTAACTTTGGAGTGACCTGTTGAAAGCATAGATAAGGGCAAAGTGGTGGGTATGTTCAGCTTCCTGCTGCTGTTCATGAACTCTCTGTGCCAAAGGCTTGACACAACTTGCGCAAGAGGAGTTCTTTTTAAAAAATGACCCTCTTTGCATGACAAAAGCAGGTTGCTTTAGGGTGGCTGCACAAGAGGGAGGAAAGCAAGGAGGAGTGTTGAAGCAGGAAGGGGAGGCAGATGGGGACTTGGGCAGATGCACTGGGAGCACTGGTTCTTTCACTCTGAGGAGACTGTACACACTGCAGGACATGGTTGACATTGACACAGAGGTACTGTATGAGGAGCCAGAGTTGGATTTATGTTTCGCTGTTTGGCAGTTATCTCCAGAGTGACATGAAATGAATGCATCATCTCTGAGTGCAGATGAATCCGGCAATGCCTTTATGGAATTTTTTAGAGTCTGCGGTTGGGGAGAGTCATTTTAAAACTCTGCGTGCGTGTTTTCTAGTGCTGTTATTGGCAGTGAAGTTTGCATAGTGATGTTTTTAAAGCAATCATTAACTGATGGCATGTGGATACAGTGAAAATACATTTTTGTAGCTCAACTGATTCATTTCTTCTGTCTAGAAATGGCTGGGATCTTGCTTACAGGACTTGTGCTCTTCTTGCTGGAGGTAATAATGTTCACATTATATAATATACTGTGTAACGGAAGTCATATTTTTAAGTTAGTTTTTTTTTTCTTTTTATTCTCCAAAGGCCACAAAAAATGTAATTGAAATTATTTGTATCAAATATACTGTATCATAAATAGCCATGATCCACACAAGTGTGAACACTGTGGAACATCCTCCATAAGAACGATGAACTGGGAATCTTTTCTCTATAGGTGATATGTGATGGTGAGCCAACACATGCTGGGCCAGAAACAATGGAGCAGACCCATGGTGAGGGAACAGAGTGTTCATTTATTCTGACATTTTTCTCATTTAGAAATTGAAAAATGTGCCAACTGATAAGAAGATTTCTAATCAGCTATCTATAATGTGCTCAATTTTGTGTCTGCTTTCTCAGAGCAAGTCAAATTTGTCCATCCTACATCACAATGGGTGCTGAAGTTGTTTAACGACTCGCTGCCCTTTTCCAGAGCTGAGAGTTTCTGCAGGGGTCAGTTCAGCTCTCTTATCACTCTGGAACGGTCAGAGGACGAGAAGGAGACCGTCAAGTTCCTTCAGCAGGCTGGACTTCGCTCTCCAGTCTGGGTTAAAGATCACCCCAGAGCAGAGTCCAAGCCTGTAGCTCTCTCCAGGCAGTGTGAGTGGAATTAGGGATCTTCAAAACTGTAATCAAAATTTTCCCTGAACTAAAATTTGTTGTTTTTTTTCTTCTGGGTTCAGATTTGGAGTTCTTAGTGCTAAAATTTCCAAAGGAATCCCATGAAGGCTTTGCTCGTATCAGAGTGTCTTTTCCTGCCATGTCATCTGTCAGCGTGTGTGTTCGAGTTCAGTGGGACACAGAGTGGACTGATGTACGAACAGTCTTCTCCTATGCTGCACCTGTCCTGACCAATGAGTTCCAGCTGCGAGGTCGAGTGGACACGCAGGGTCATATTCACCTGGCCCTCATAATCCACGGAAAACACTTTCCATACAAGGCATCCTTTGCAAATGACGGTGAATGGCATCACATCTGTGTCACATGGAGTCGGATGAGCAATCACTGGGCTATCTATGTGGACGGAGACAGGAAAGACACAGGTTCTGGTACAGACATGGACAGGGATATACACGGGGATGGCATTCTTATCCTGGGTCAGGACCAAGACTCATTTGGGGGAAATTTCACAGAACCCTTTTTTGGGAACATCACTGACCTGAATGTATGGAACGTTTCTTTGGAAACGAGGCATGTCCGTGCCTTGAATTTGTGTTCGGCCACAATACGGGAAAAACTTTTCAGCTGGAATCTCAGCCTCATAGACAGCCATCATGTGGTCAAAGAGGTGAAGGCCCCGTTATTCTGTCCAGGTAGGATAACAGTCTAATTATAAAACTATAAGTTCACAAAACATGTTGGGATTTGTTTTTCTCAGCCAATCAATCGGTTACAAATTTTTATGAAATTCTCTTGAAATGTCAGTAAAAAATGTGGTAACACTTGCTTCACTTTGATTAAACTTTCCTTCATTCAATGAAACACATTTTCAGGTGAAGTTGAATTAGAATTGCGTTTGATTAGATTAAAAGTAGAATTTGCCTTTTATCTCTGCTGCTTTTGAAGTAAATGTGTAGTAGGTCAATATACTAAACAGAGCCATGGTGCATTATCAAGGTCTAATTAAAACAACATTTCTAAATGTATTTTGCCAGTTCATTTACAAATTATGAATAGACTGGATGTACTGGCAGATATAAAAAACATTGAAAGTTGAAAAAAAAACATGTTTCTTAATAGACATCTCAGAAGTGAAAGTCATTTTTCATTACACATAGTGTAAATTATTTCAAACTTTAATATTTTGCAATTTTAATGACCAATGTAGACAAAAAAATTAAGGAAATTCAATGCCACAAAGTTAGATCAAATCAAAAACTGATGTTTTAAGCACAAATGTAAGGCTTCTGAAAAGTACATACATTTCTGTACATTCAATGCTTTTACAGGCTGGTTGACACAACATTTGCAGGCCATCATTACCTGTGATGGTATTCTTTTCCTACATTACTACTGCAGGTACTGTAGGAATTTCTGATAAACATTAGAAAAAGTATTTTCAAACGTTGTTGTCTTCATGAGAGTTCATAAATTAAAGTGAAACTCACCACAAATCACTTTTGTGGTGAGCTATTTAAATTGGTTACTTACTATATTTATATTCTGTGTGAATGTTGACATTTTTGTATAATTCTTTTAGTTTGGTATTATTTTGCCTGAAGCCATCTCTCTACTGGCCTCTTTGGTCAAACGGTTCTTACGCAGTTGAATGTTCCTGTAGTGGTATTGCTTGGTATAACTTTGTCACTTTGGGTATAAAAGCCAAAGTCCAGGAACCTGGCATAGTTAGAAATGAATGGCTAAATAAACAAAATAAAACATTTTGAAGTGTCCTAAGAAACGTTAGGAGTCTGGACTATGATTTGGCTCAGATGCTGTGGCTTGAGAAATATTAATGCCCAAAACCCTACAATGTCATTGAATTACAAAGTCTTTGTAAAGAAGAGTTGTTACCCTGAGGTGGCCCAAGTAGTTTGTAGCATTTGTCTTTTCAGATTTTCTTAAAATATGTTCAATGATGATTTTTTTTGCAGCTGTGTAGGTGAACAATTGAAGTACCTTTGCAGTGTTTACCTAAGCACCACTGTTGAGCCTTTTATGTAAAACGTGTGTAAATTGTCTTCTTGCTCATGGAGACGTCAGTAAAGGACAGTGAAAGGTGAAGCCATTTAGAGCTAAGCGGTCTGGCAGTTAGCACCTCCTCTTTCTGCTCCCCATAATTTTGAACCGTAAACATCCTGGAGAAATTCAAACTATGTCAAAATATGTTTACGAATAATCTCATTATTAGCCATTATTCTGCTACTGTGTGTTACATATGTGTGTGTGTGTGTGTGTGTGTGTGTGTGTGTGTGTGTGTGTGTGTGTGTGTGTGTGTGTGTGTGTGTGCGTGTTTGTAACAATTTGAATGCATGAGCAGCAGTGCTCCAGCAGATGGAGCTCCAGGGCTGCAGGATGTTGCAGGGCTGGTCAGATCAGCTGCCATCCGTCAGCTGGACGGACTGCTCTGATGTTCTGCCTTTCATCTGCAGGAGCAGCCGAGGTGAGCCTCTACGGTGTTTTTCAGAATATTCCATGATTTTGTGGCCTGCGTGGTATTGTTGAATGAATACTGGGCCTATAAATACCCATCAGTGACTCTGTAGGAGAAGAGTTGATTTTCTTTTAAAATTTAGAAACAATGTTGAACTGGTTGAAAACAAAATATCCATGCAGTGGTCCTGGCAGACACCTGAACTCAGAACCTTCCTGATTAATGAAGTTTAAGACCTGATGTACTCTGGAGCTCAGTGAGGTCTTACCTAGTTTGTTCTTATTTTGGATTCAGCTTAAATGGTTCAATACCGGAATTCTTCACTATATATTTACATGTCCAGATGGTTAGCCACAGTAAAAATGCGTACTTGGTCTAATAACACTGTTTAGATATGTTATTGGGGTTGTCACAGAAACAGTGGATGGTATTAAATGTAGATTTCGTCTTGTTATTTTGTTGGATTTTAAAATAGTGAGGAATTGCAACTTATCATGGTACACCTCATCCTACCACCATCTGATCTATTCATCTATTTATCTATCTGTCTGTCTGTCTTAGAGATGTTGGAAATGGGGTAGAGATTATTGTAGTTGTTAGGACCTGGTCCTGTGACCATGTTTTTTCAGGACAACTTGAGATATTCCCATCATATTGCTTAATCCTGTTTTAAATCTTTCCATTGTGTTCCTTGTTCTTAGTTATGTTGATGTTCACTAATATTCTCCAACAACATCCGGGTTCATGCTTCAGAATACACACAAATGAACTGTTTACACTGAGGTTTATTTCAGAGTGATAATTTAAAGAGATCTAAAAACAAATGCATGCCACAGATTTGTATTTGTAAAAATGTGTAGACAGTGTCTCATTTCCCCCTAAATCACAATTATACACTACTTTATATTGGTTTATATCAGAAAACACACTGAACTGTCTCCTGTACAATGAATATATATATATATATATATATATATATATAATATATATATATATATATATATATATATATATATATATATATATATATATATATATATATATATATATATATATATATATATATATATACTGTATATATATATATTTATTAAATATATATATTTTTATATATATTTATTTATTTCACCTTGCATTGTTAAATGTTTTCCAACAACAAATAAAGCAAACTTCAATTCAGGTTTTAAATTGAGTTGTGTGTGTATGTGTGTGCTACATTTTGTTGAATGAATCAGCAAGAAGTTTGATTTTCCTCTTTCAATTTTCCTTTTCTTTTATGTTTTTATTTAGAAGTACAAATAGGAATTTGTCCAATTAAATCAGTCACTGTTTCTTCAAGTTTGTATAAGATGGCATAAATGACCTGAAAAACAATTGAAATTTTAGCCAAGTTTTTATGTTTTCTTTAATGTTAATTTAATTTCCTTTTGAGATAAAGGAAGTATTGAGTTTAAATAAATTTAATTAAGTTATCATTCAGCATTCAAGGTTTCATAACAACACAAATGTGCTTCTTAATTTGCTTTATTTGAACGTCAGTTTAAAAATAACCAATTGTTGCCTCTGTTCTGGACACTTGGTTTGTACAGGCAACATCTGAAATGTAGTAATTAACTATGAAAACCAAAAAAATTGAAACAATATTTTTAAAACACAAGGTTAACACCATCAATAGCAACACATGTAACACACCTCAGTCTACATGGACTGTTGTGTGTCAACCTCTGAACTACAACATTAAATAGTTTATCTTTATTTTAAATGACTCTTTTGTCTATTTTTAGCTTTTAGGAAATATTTTTGTTAAAAAAAATTATAATTTAATTTAGTTCAGCACCCACAAACTATTTTAGGTTTTATAACATAAAGCATTTGCTCTTCTCCAGGTTCTAAAATTAATTAAATATGACCTCAGGTGAATAAAAACACACCACAGATTCCAGCATGTCATTAAATTTTTAAACAAATTGAAAAAGTTTGTCAAAAACTAAGTTCAGTGAGTGATTTTACTTTATTTTTACTTCACCTCTGTAAGCAATCCATCCATCCATCCATCCATCCATCCATGACAGGATGTGAGGTCATTATGCAACCAACTCAGAGGGCAACAAGACAACTAAATGTGCAGTTATGAGATGACCAAACTCAATATAATACATTTTCAAATCCCCAGTGGAATACATAACAGGCTGCATATGCAGAACAACTTAGGTTTGATTGCTGTGTTCTTACATATCCATGTGTCGTAACAGATTTGTATCAAATAGACGGCGGTTTCCACAGCCAGATAACTCTGATGACTAAAATAGAAATGTCACACTTCAACATGATTGTCCCAAACTAAACACAATTCATGTGAATTAAAAGAACATATCTCAATCCAACTGTATTTAGCTATTTTTAATAAAGTTTTAATAAATCCAGTTAGTGTGTGTTATTTGATTGAATTGAGCTTCTGAGTTTGCTTTTCTTTGCATATCTCTAACATGACTAGCTTGTTAAATAATTAATTGAATTACTGCAATGTAAATTTATTAAAGTAATCTACTGAGATCTGGTGACCAGTAGTATTTAGTAGAGATTCTTATCTAAGCTTTCAATGAATAGTGTTTAGTTATATCTTCCTTTACCAATAAAATGAAATCACCCATAGCTGAATTCTGAAAATATCAAATATTTTCTATCAGACTGCTTAATGAGATCTTTTTTTTTTTTGTTTTGCTCATTAATATAGTGCATATTCTCCCATACAGATGGTTAATCAGCAATTGGTATTGTATTTGTACCTGATAAAAGCAAGGACATCCAGATGACTAATGTATCATGCAGGTGTTCCATAGTTGAAAAGGATTTTATTCAGGGTACATGGGCCTTCTGCTGTCACTGAGAGCAGATATAGTAACCTGTCATAATGAAGAGAAAAACAAATGTTTTTTGACTTAGGATTTATAGTTCAATGGTCTGTTCTCCAATCTGTTCATAACAGACACACATGAACTGTCCTGTCCTCTCTACTGCAGAGCGGCACCACAGGATGGAGCAGATCAGTAAGTCTCAAAGCAGCCAGCCCTCTGCCTTCATGAACCAACTGATGAAGCTTTCCAACAAGAGCCAGGTAAGCCATGCCTGCATGCCGATCAAACAACAGCTGATTCCTGATATTAGACAGCCGCAGCTAAAAGTTCCCAGTGGGGATACATATGAACATTGTATCAGTTGATGGAAGCTGGTATTTTTGAACCATATCCAAAATTAGATTAATTGAATCATCAACAATACAAAAAAAACACAATGTTTTTAAGACTATTGTGCAGTGTTTCTACGTAGATCTTAACATGAAAGTAAAAAAAAAGTAGATTTTTCATTTTTTGTAGTATCGCTTGTTTTGAAATAAATTAACCCAATGTTTCATTGAATTCAGACTACACAATGGCACAGCTGATAGTGTTGTTTTACAGCAAGAAGGTCCTGGGTTCAAATACTGGCCAGGTTCTTTCTGCATGTTCTCTGTATGTATGTGGAGAGTGGCACCAGCTCCCCACCCCGCAAGGACATTCGTGTTTAAGATAATGAATGGATGGTCCATTAGATTGCAAAAAAAGAGCTGAATTATTTTCAATCCCTCAATGAAATGCAGGTTAGAATTTCACAGAATCCACCATATTCTCTTTCAGTCTGAGCTGGTGCTGGGCCATCAGGCATCAGGACTGGACAGCCTGACCCAGGCTGCGGCCCTGCTCAACGCCTCCATCCAGGCCCTGGAAGACACGCAGCAGGACGGCCTGCAGCCAGATGACATGGTGACGCTCATCCAGCTGCTGACACTCACTGCTGACGTCTCCTCTGAACCATCAGTCAGCTCTGAAAACAGTAGCCGTGACAACATCCAGGAGCTCAGTCAGCACTTCATCAGTGTGGCTGACAGCATCATCAGTGAAGACAATGCAGACAAGTGGCAGGCTATCAAAGAGGTAGCATATGATATATGAAGTAGATTTTCTAGAAACTTGCCATTATTGCTCTACTGAGCAATGTAAGTGCTTGAAATGTTTCTAAAGCCGCATCATCCTTATTACTGACATCACAGAGAAACAATGGGAACCATCCTTCAACCTTGACCCCATCACTTCAGGTCAAATCATTAAATGAAAACGTTACTTACAAAAACATAGATGTTGAAATTTACAGCAATGTATTGTGACAGATTGTAAATACATTTTAAAAATCTCCTAACACTGTTAGGAACTAACTTACAGATAGATCAGTCTAAAATTTACCATTGTGCCAATTTTGTAACTCTGTGAAATTAGGGACTCTGAATATCAAAGCTGGAGTTGTTCATTGTAAAAAAGAATGTTGTTTTTTTTATGAAAACCATATGCTAATGCATCTTTGCAATGTTTCCTGGAAGACATTAATGGGTTCTTCATTGTCTGTGTTTACATGGACTATACATTTATGCAAATTTGAATTACAAAAACAAATGTGTTTAATGGAAATACAGCAATTAAAAAAAAATGTTTTCTGATAAGAAAAATTTGCGCTAGGATGAGGTCTCTTTTCAGCCAGAATTGTTTGTGTTGCGTTGCTGGTCTTCATGTGGACATCCACTATACCAGCTCAAAGTTACATTGAGCCGAGTAACTGGCAAGTTCCATTGGAAAGGAATGGAGAGGGACATTTCTAAATTAACATTTAAAACAAAATTTCTTCCTTAAGCCTCCCTGAATAAAAATAAATCCTGGAAAACTGAGAATCTTCAGACATATTTGATTTGAGACAATACAACATTTTTTGTAAATATTTTTTGAAAATGTGCACACAGAGATACATGGGCAGTTTGCTTCTGCTACACAAATTTAAAATGACCGTCTTACTTAATCGAGCTTCTGTGTCTTTTTGCAGCTCAACATTCCTGCCAAATTCAAAGACAGAAAACTTAAACTTAACATGGTTTATGGGCTTCAGTTATCCCATAATAGACTGTTGACTGTGAAGTATGTTTTAGCTAAAGCTAATTCTAATCCATTAGTTTTGTTCCATTGCTTTAGTTTTGTTTAGCTAGTTCAAATTAACTGGAAGTTTCAGGTATTCTAAGTTTTTTTTTCTTTTGTTGTCCCTGAACAGAAGCAGGACCATGGGGGCAGATGATATATATTTTTTATTCTCCAGATTTTTGTGTCAGAGAATCATAAAACTATGTCCTGCTTTGTCTGTAGCAACAACTTTCTGTCACGCCCTGCCTGGTGAGTGCTGTACTTTCTGCAACAAACAAACTAACCTTGAGAGGAATTGGTGGACTGCATATTTATCTGTTGGTAAAACTGTAAAATATTGTGTCAAGGATATGTTTTCCTTAGTGGAATGTGTTCTACTGTAAAGGGAACAAGGACATGATGAATGAGTTCACAAAAATGTGTGAAACAATGAAAGTCTGGATTTTAAAGGGCTGAGAATATCCAAATAAAAAACAATATCAGTTCAGAGTTTCTGTCACACTAACAGTGAAAATTATAAACACCAAAGCTCAATTCATCAAACAATCACCAGTTTGATTATTGCATTTTCTATTCAGCTTCAGAATTTTAATGTGTGTAAAACACATCAGTAATATGGTGATCAGAATGAAACTGTATGAATAATAGCTATACATCTGGTTCTCTGAAGAGTGGTAAAAATGAAGTTCCATGTGTTGTACCATTACTTATTGTTTTATTTATTTTTTGCAAACTATAACCACCAAGTTTGATCTATTCTATGGGGATTTTCTGTGATGGACCAACACAATGTGATGTACGAAATGGGAGGAAAATAGTTCATGGTAATCACAGATTTTTCACATGTGATTATGAGAGTTGTGTCAGGTAACACGGTCAACTCTCTTAACCTTAATGTCCTTACAGAAAGTGACCAAACTTGCGATGTAACTGAATCTGGGTATAAATCCAGCTGTTCTGTAAAGCCCTCAGAGGTTTGTTAGGGACCACTAAGGAACAAAAAGCATGAAAAAGACCAAGGAACACAGCAGACTGGTCATGGAGGAGAAATTAGGTTATTAAAAAATATCCAGTAGTCACTCTGATCACCCCGTCATCTCAAAATTAAAGGGGAAAAATAATCCTCAAATCTTCCCAGGTGAAAAACAAGTATACTTTAGTATACTTCAAACAAACTTAAATTTGTGAAAGTACACTTTAAGTATACTAAGTATTAAGTGTACTACCTATAAGTATATCTGAAGTATACTAAAAATACACTTGTAACAATTTTGAAATTAAAACTTTAAACACTTAAACATGATTGTACCAAAATACAGTTTTAAAATATTAAATAAAAGTATACTTTAAGTGAACAAAATATGAATGAATATGTATTAATTTTTAAGTGCCTTAATAATCGTTTATTATTTATTAAAATTGCATACAATAAAAAAGGATAACAATTTTTAAGAAAATACCCAATCAATTTTCAGATGTGTGACGTAAAACCTTATAATCAACAGCATTAGCTCCAGTTCATACTGCAGACCAGATGGTGGCGGTGATCCACACTTTCATTTATTTAAAAAACGCCACAAAGAGAAGAAAAAACTTGAAAGCAGGGAAGATAACAGACGCTGTTCAAATTCACTATTTTTACTCGCATAAAATTGCCTTAAAAATAGAGAGGGCCTGACAATAGTTACTAATTTTGGTAAATTCAAGCTGGTGACGTCCTAGTCCGAGATAGACGACAACAATGAAATGTCTGTCACTACGCGACAACTACCTATGGTAGTTGTCGAAATGTCTGTCACTACGCGACAACTACCTGTGGTAGTTGTCGCGTAGTGACAGACATTTCATTTCCATGAAAAGGAGCCCCGGGGACGAAGGCTGCTAAGTGTTGCTAGCTGGTGGTAAGTTTGCTTATTAATTAGCTTAATTTAATTATAAACAGTGCAGTAAAGATATATAACTTACGTTGATTTCATAAATAATTATTTTATCAATTTTATTGAGACTTGTATGATTATTACAAAAGGAGTCATTCAGCTTCATGTTATAACTGCATGGAGACTCTGTTTGTAGTGGCTTATACGTACTTTAATTCATAAACTAACCTGGTTTTAATTAAGCTTCATAAGACTGAGAGACTTTGATATTGTGAGGTTGTTGTTCTAACTCGTTCAACATATGTTTGCAGTCTAAGCAAATGAAGATGAAAGAGGAAGCCAGAGAAATCAGGTGTTAGAAACCTAAAGACTTTTCTGTCTCAGAACAAGCTCTGACTCCACCATATCAACAACCAGCTCTAAGGATGAGCCTCCACATTGTCTTCATGATGTAAGTTTGTTTTTTCAATGAGGAGCTAGCTACATTTTCAACAACAAAAACTGGTGTGCTACCAACACCAAGTGCTTAATAAACATGATTTGACTTAAAGGTAAATGGAAATAATTTTCTTCCTTGGTAATCTAACATTTATCTTTCATACATTTTATTTGTTGTTGGCTATCGGAGCCCTGTGATGGCCTGGTGACCTGTCCAGGGTGAACCTGCCTCTCATCTGATAGCTGCTGGAGATGGGCACCATCAGCCCCCCTCACCACCCTGCAAGGATCAGTGTGTTCAGATCATGGATCGAAAGATTTTAAGGTAGTTTGTCTCCTTAAGTCCACACTTAAAACAGCTTCACAGTTAATGACAACATCAACTGATTCTATGACATTGCTGACTATTTTTTTCTACTTCTAACATAAATAGGCAAAGAAGACACCCAGAAATGTTTTTCCACCCCAGGCATCCGGTCCCAGTGATCATCAGTTCTTATGATGTCACATACAATTTTAAGACGAGTCCACGTCTTAAAATTGTAAGTATTATTTTTTTATTTTCCATTTTTCTGTTCTCTTTAAATACAAATGCTTTCTCTGTTTAACTGCTCTATTGTTCTTTTTTGTAGGTTTCTGTAAAGTGCAGTGAACTGAAATGTTCTGTCGTTGATCCTCACTTTCATGTTTTATTGTCACACTTAAATTTCATGTTCATTGTGTTCACTTTTGATGTGTAAACTGATAATTTATGTAAAGTTCATAAAGTTGTGAGTAAAATTGGATAATTTTAAAATGCCAGTAATAAAACAAATGTCTGAATTACCTTGGGCATCTTGTGTAATTAATCTTTCCATGTAATTGTAGCTTTGAACAATGTAAGTACTGTAGTGTAGTGCAGGTCATGTACAAAATAGGAAAGTAGGAATAAGGATGAATTATGAGTAATTAAAATTGTAGTTTATTATCAATAGCAGGAAATGAAAAATAAAAATTATGTGTAATTTAAATTCATTACTAATATATTAATAGTGTATTTAAAATTAATTTGAAGTATATTAAATACATATTTTTAATATAATTCTATGACATAATTATGACATTCAAAATACTGTATAATAAAAGCTCTGAAATATTATATTTAAAAACTATACTTTAAGTACACTAAGTACAACTTGAAGTTGTTCCAAAAAGGTATGCGTGGTATACTATAAGTTGTACTTTAATACTATTTAAATACTACTAAAGTATACTAAGCACAAAAAAGTTGTTCCAAAATAGTACAGTTTAAGTACATCAATCAAAGTATGCTAAAGTATGTTAAAATTTAGTATACTAAAGTATACTTTTTTTTTTACTTGGGTTCAAAGATGTAGCCATCCACCTAAACTCACACGCCGTAAAAGGAGAGTAAAAATCCAAAAATAGGAACTCAGGAGGAGCAGCAGCAATCACAGATCATGTGGGAGAATCAGCTGCCACTTAAATACAGTCCAATCCTGAAATTGTTGTAGAACAGAGGTTTACTTTGCATCAGGACAATGACCCTAAACATAGAACCAGATGGAATACAATGAAATAGCTTGGAATAAAGCAGATCTATGTGTAGCCCAGTTAAATTCCAGACCTAAATTCAATTGTGAATAATTTGCAAGAAGATTTTCACGTTTTTCATCCTGTGTGACTGAGCAGGAGTTATCGCGCAGGAGCTATCGTGTATTTATTGTTTCCTCTCTAGAAGATGTTAGAATTAAACCTCACAAGACTGAGAGAAGGAGAAGAAAATGTTCTGAATATTTAGAAAGTAAATAAATGCAGTTAAATTTGAGGGTGCAATGTGATAAAATGAAGAGCTTAATGTGGCACATGAACGTCACTACCATATGTTCGCTTCTCTGAAGGCAGGAAATAAGAGAGATGAAATTAGGATATAAAATGGTGCATCGTTGTTTGGTAGGACAGTGATTTACATAAACCTGCACAACCATACTCAGAACTGATCTACAGCCGAAAGCAAAGGCATTTCACTGAAAGGTGTTATGTTCTGTTCAAAACACTAGAGGACAGCGTGCTTCTGTAAATGCAACTGAAAATGCACCAAGATCAGCTAAAATGATGAACACCTGAGTAGATTGTCTTAAAGTCTTCCTCAAACATAATGCTTAATCAGTCAGATCTTGCTCTACATTTTGACTGGAAATGTCAGTCAAAGAGAAGGCACATTGCTTCCTCCTGTTTATTTATTTTTTATTTTATAATCCTTTTTGTACTTCTGCACCAGTGTGTGTATTATATAGATCTATGCAACAACTGCTTTATGTGAATAGCTGAATTTCTCTCAGCGCTTTCCCTTCCTTCTACCCCCCACACCCCCCAAGCCTCTTAGCTCTCCAAGGCCACCTCAACGCATCCTCAATGGATGAGAAGCACTCTGAAAAACCGAGGCTGCACTCATCCACAAACCTCCCGCGCTCTGCTCCCAGCTCCGTCTCCAAGGCTCAGCTTTTAGATGGGCACACTGAAATCAGAATGTGGTGTTTGGAAACAGACAATGGCAAAATCTATGAGGCATGCATTATAGGCCTGTCTGCTGAGCTTTGTTTGTCCTCCTCGGCTAATCTGCAGACTCTTTCAAACTGTTAACGGCACTTAAAGTATTTTTCCATTGTCCTGCAATGAATGGTCATTTTGAAGAGTCCTTAGCTCAGATGAGTGTGTAGCTCCGGGCAGGGTGGGTGAGGGCTGTCGATTCCAACACTCTGGTGCTCTGTGGGTTTCAGGTGGTGAACGGTCCCATGGATGTTGTAAAGAGCGTGGACCGGATGGTGACCCGCTTGAGCCCAAGTTTGACAGCAGAGACTGACCATGTGACCATTCACACTCCCAATATCAGTGAGTTACCCAAATTTCCACTTTTGCTGCTGTCACAGGTTTTATGAAGTTATGAATTCACAGGTTGGAGCCAGGACCCGAGTCTATAATCCACAGTGGTGGAGAAAGTACTCAAAAATGTACTTAAGTAAAAGTACAAATACACAGAAAAAAATGTATTTTTTTCTGTGTATGTAAAAAAAATTTTTTTGTCTGTGTATTTATTGTTATACACAATGTTTTTTTCTGTGTATTTATTGTTATACGCAATGTTTTTTTCTGTGTATTTATTGTTATACACAATGTTTTTGTCTGTGTATTTATTGTTAATGTGGTAAAAGTACCATATTAACATTTTACTTAAGTAAAAGTAAAAAAGTACTGGCTTTTAAAAATTCTTAAGTATTAAAAGTAAAAGTATTTGCTGAATGTATTACCTAATCGCTAATATCATTAAGTGAACCGATCGTATTTAATTTTAATATATCAGAAATGTGCCCTTTTAATGAGCAATGCCACAAATAAAGCATGTTGTGTTTACTCTCTGCAACATAGTTTAGACTTAGATATGTGATGCTCTGCATCATAATTTCAGGGATGGAAACATCTTGTCTCCTGTTCTAACATAGCATGAACTTCACCTTTTTTGCCACTAGTGGCTTTTATTTTGAAAGAAATCCAACTGAAAGGTGGGGGAGGACATGCAACCAAGAAGCCATGTAGCAGAGTTGTAGTCTACCACTGAACCTGAGACAGAGTCAAGACCAAGACTAGAACCCCGTGCTACATGACACAATAAAATTAAGTTTGTCATTTCAAAATCGCTTCTCAAATTGATCTGAAAGATCCACATTCCCATAAAAACACCTAGATAAATTTAACGAGTATCAATTCAAACTTTTCTTCATTCTGTTTTGCTTTCATCTCTGTGCTACAATCAGCAAAGGTCACCTGCCATCCCTAAAAAAATAACGCCCTGAGAAGTTGCCAATATTGCCCATGTCAGAAACCACAACTGTCGGCAGCATTAAACATAGCAATTAACGATAAACAACGCTCACCTAGTTTAGTAAGCTTAAAGTCAATACAATTAGCTGCCACTAGAGGCAGTCACAAGCCTGAAACGATGTGACTAAGAAGCAGATTTAGAAGTACACCGAAAGCTACAGAATTGACTAAAAACTGTGAGCTAAAGCAAATAAAAGAGAGATGTTCAAATACACGCTGAGAGTGAAACTCCTTCCTAAAGGTGAAAATATATCACAGATTTGAAAAGAAAACAAAAACGGGAGTATAGGAAATAGCGCCCCCTTCACTTCCGGATTGCAATGGTCCCATTTCCATATAAGGTATGAGGCTGACAGTGGTCCGTCCCGCCCCTTTCTGTTTGCTGCAGCGAGATGTACTTGCATTTTAACGGGAATAAAAGAGCAATGCGACTTGCATGTAACGAGTAACGCGACAGTTTTGTAGAGAAGTAGAAAGTACAGATACTTACTGTAAAATGTAGTGGAGTAAAAGTAGAAAGTATCCATTATTAAATCTACTTAAGTAAAGTACACACGAAAAATGTACTTAAGTCAGTAACAAAGTGCTTGTACTTCGTAACTTCCCACCACTGATAATCAGACATTAATGAAAGCACAAAAATGCTATTATGTAACAGCAGACCTTCAAAAATGATCAAATAAATTCTAGAATGGAGACAGAAATGCAGCACTAAAACAACAACAAAGGCACAAATTTAAATGCTTTGTCAAAAAAAAATCTGCGTTTTTGAAAACAGATTTCATGTTGATTTTCATTTCAGAAGAAATTACGAACTGAATTCGGCATCTTTGTGTGGTGCTGGTTTAATGAGGCTGTTCATTATGTGATAGTTACTCTGAATGAGCTGCTGGATTGTTCACAGACTATAATACAAGTACAGGGCTGGTCACTGCTTGTAATCTGAATGAACTTTTTGAACCCAACAGAAATCCTATGTGTGTGTGAGGGATGACTCGTGCTAAATATAAATACATGGTCATTTTTTCTTACACAAACCACATGTTTATATAGTGACTACTATGTGTAAAAAAAAAACACATATATTTGCGCTGAAGTTAATGTTTTATTTAAACAATTGTTTTATGTAGAAACAAATACAACATAGTGACCAACAGACCTGATTTAATTGTCCATGCTTAATGTTGTGCAGTTTTTGATACTTCTATTTAGTCAGTTTTAGACAAAATTTACATAGAGCAGATTTACATTCATAAGTTCAGTTCTTATAACCCCACAAATCAATAAAAAATTCTCAAGAAACAAAGATAATTAATCATAAGAAAGTGAAAGAAAGAACAAAATTAAACTTTGGATATTGTAGTACAATATGAATATGAACAATATGAATGAAATGGAATAGTTTTTAAAATAAAAAAATAAAGCTTAATGATAAATGTGATGGTTTATTTTCATATTTGTTCCGTTACTAACAGGTAGAAACAAAAGCTTGTTAATCTTATGCATTGTTGAACAGGATGTGTGTTTGTGAAAACACACATGCATTTTTTCTTCTCATAAACTTTAATATGACATGATTTAGCCACTTGAATTTTATTAACCATGCTTTTTGATTTAAAAAACATTAGTCCCCTAATAGATACAGATACTAAATATGCATAGGTGAATTTCCATCCCAGTTTAGGTGTTGCAAAAACACAAACTAAAAATTAAGCCTCAAACAATAGGCAGAATTTCAAATCTTAGCCCAAAAGGTGGCAAAACCTTTTTAATACAAAAAGTGATCAATACAACACCAGAAAATGCTATACAGAAATATAAGGATATTCTATTTATGTTCTGCATAAAACATTTGAAATGTTATGGTTATGTACTTTGTAGAAGTGGAGCTGCAGCAACAAAGACTGGGTGAAGGATCCAGAGTGGAGAGTTTCTGTGGGCCTGGGTCAGAGACGCTCAACCTTCTAGACTGCATTTCTGTTCCACGTCAGAAGATACAGGATCTGCAGAACAATGGTAGAAAATTCATACAAATCCATTCCCCAATTCATTCTTTAAAACGTTTTTTATTTGATGTTATATTCTGCGGGTGAAATCAAAGGTATCTTGCTCTTCCTGCACCACAATGTCAGATTTTGCAGCACATACTGATAGAAAATCATAAGCTAGTGATGAATTAGACTTCTTTTAGTTTTCTTTTTAGCTATTTTATCCTGCAAACTGAAGAAAAGCTTTTGTGTTGAATGTGCAGGCTTCTATAAGATTACCTTGGTCAACATGTGGTATGGCTCTCTGCGACCTCTTTTCAATCGAGAAGAGAACATCACCATGGAGCCTACGGTCACTGATGGCACACAAAGGTAGAATTAACCCCTTACTGCCAGAACCGATCTGCAGCTGACATTTCAAAATAGTACATTTAACATAATTAGGTATTTTGAACATTTTTTAAATTACGTATATTTGGGACAACTCGGACAAGCAAAATCTTTCCACTTTGATTTTTGATATGCATTCAATGTACATAGATAGCCATTAGGTGAAGCAGCACCCTTTCAGAATTGTGCTTAGATTGTGGCATTTAATGCACAATCTTGAATATTGGCATATTGGAATATTGTTATTTTCAATCTGATTTATACTTTGAAACTTAAGTTCCTCTTTTTCTGACTGAAATTTTGTTTTTGTGGATGAGGATCCTCTTGTTTTGGATGCTGTGTAGCTGGAAGAATTTTTGCTGATATCCTTTACTTTTGAACAGTTTTTGTGTAACCATGGCAACAGGAAGATCATTACAACAAGGAACTCAAATAATACCTCAAATACAGCCCCGAATATGGGATGACCTGAAAATGAAACATAATAATAATAATAATAATAATATAATAATAATAATAATAAATTTTATTTGTACAGTGCTTTTCTAAACAGTCCAAGACACTTGCCATGAATCAAGCAATATTACAAACACACTGAGCACAACAAACAAAATCATAAAGGAGAACGCTTAAATACAAAGCAGGTTGAAAAAATATAAATGATGACTAGACGACATATGTTTATATGATTTAAAAGATCTTTAATATGTTAAGAAAGGGGGAAAAAAACACTGGGCCACTTGTAAATTTTGTCCTCTGCCAGGATTAATATATATGCGAACTGAGTGAGACAGAGGCTGGTAGCTCAAAAAGACAAAATAGGGCTACATTGGTCTACAATGTTCTGCTGACCTCTTGTCTGATGAACTTCTTGTTCTGCTCTATGTTTGCACATCCACAGTGAGCAACAGACACGTTGCCAGCAGAATACATATTTTGTTTCTTTAATCTCTTCCTTTTGGCCTTGTTAACTTTTAGTCATTCTTCAGTAACAGTAGTTATAGTAGTAAAAGGTTCTGTTATGAAAATGAGTTAATTCATTCAGTCAGAGTTTTTTGTAGTTATTTATATTAATTGAATTTTTAAGTTTATACTTTTCTCTTTTGTGTTTTGAATGACTTGTGGAGACTTGAGAATACAATATGTGAATGGATATGCAATGTGTTCTCACTTCAGGCGCCGCAGATCTGTGAGACCACCTTCTAACCAGGTGGTCACAGATCTCGGCTGACCAGGATGATTGATCCAAAGTCCAAAGTGAGTGAGTCCAAAGTCTCAGCCCAAAGCTGGTGTGTGTAAAGATGTTCTAGTTCTGAAACTATGGAGCAAAGATTGGTGAAAAACCATATACTAGGTTGTGAAAACAAATAAATTAATTTATTGCCTTGACTTTACTTTTTATTCTTTCACAATAGAAGAAGGAAATGTGTCTTATGTTTAGCATCTTCATTGAAAATCAAATAAAAAAACACACTTATTTAAAAACACTCGATAAATTAATCGATCAAACAAGTTCATTTGTGTATCACTCTTCAGCAGCAAGGCAGTTCAAAGTGATTTACATAACAACAACAACACAAAATTACAAAGTTACAAAGAAAACACCATACAGTCAACAATTGAGCAAACATTACATTTTCATGAGTGTCATCACCAAAATCATACACATCAGTCATGTTGGTCGATGTTTCATTCACGGTGGTAAAAATCTTTGCCCACAGGTATCTGGGCACTGTGCTGGGTTCAGCTGTTATATCCTCCACTGTGCTGGGAGACGACCAGCCAGTCAACATGGCAGTTCACTTCCAGCTTCAGCACAAAGCACAGGTTAACCAAACCTCTGGTTTATATCTGTACTGTAAAAGTACTGGCCTATTAGAATGACATATTTATCATCTCCTGATATTTTTCCCAGAATTCCATTGATGCTGTGTATGATCCTGTGTGTGCATTCTGGGACTTTGATCTCACGTAAGTAGGAATGGTTATTTTTAGGAGAACTTGCTATTTAAGCGAATTGTAAAATTTACAGTAACAAAATTAACTGTCTAAGTGGATCCTAAGCAGATGCTGTGTCATGTATGTCTAAGCAGTCCAGAGGCTGGTGGGCAGTGGAATACAAGAGGCTGTGAGGTTGTGTCCAAACATTATGGATACACAGTGTGCTACTGCAATCACACCACCAATTTTGCTGTGCTGCTGCAGGTTTACGAAACTCAGGTAGCATTTGTATGTCTTGCAACAGCTGTGGATTTCTGTAGCTTCCTCATCAATAGGATGTGCAGCTGTTTAAAAAGCATATGCATTTTGTGTTGCTCTGCACTAGATGAGCCCAGAAAACGAAAAAGCTCTGCAGGTGCTGACGTTCATTGGCTGTGGAGTGTCTCTGTGTGGCCTCCTCTTCACCTTCATCCTCTTCATTGCTGTGGGGTGAGTCACAAACATCACAGAGTGCATCCTGAAAGCATCAAGGGTGAAAAGCATTTCATAAATCCCTGCCAGATTCACATCAATAAGAATATTGTGTGGATGTGTGAGCATCCCTACAGGAAAACATTTTTCAATAAACGTGGGGGAGCTTCTCTCTCATCGCGGCTCACACGTGATGTTATGTGTGCGTGCGTGTGTGTGTGTGCGGACGCATGTGTGCGTATGTGTGTGTGACTTTTTTAGAGTCCCCAAATCAGACCGAACCACTGTCCATAAGAACCTGATAGCTGCTCTGGGCCTCGCTGAGCTTCTGCTGATGTGCAGCGACTGGGCAGCAGAAAATCAGGTGAGACACTTTGATTAATCATATAAAGTGTTATAAATCTTTTTCCACTATATTGTAAAACCATGTATTGATAATGCATTCAGTCCAGTGCAATATGACTAGGGGTGTTAAAAATTAATGTGTGAAGACGAGATTAATCTGAAAATGTTAACGCGTTCATATTACTTAATTCTGATTAATCAAACTACCTACTGTGACCTAAAGCCTTTCTCCTGCCGATGGTTGTGGAGTTCACAGGCATTATCGGCTCGACACACAGTAAGCGACAAACGACAGAGAAAGGTTAAAGTTCACTGTGACTGCAGACAGAAACAAAAATTTTACATTTTTAACTTTCTTATATTGCATCGCTGCTCTTCATGTGGACATGAATGAATTACGCTGGTCGCTCAGCTGGATGAGGACAAGCAACTGTTGCCTCATCACATAAGTTCCATAGGAAGTGAATGGAGAGGAATGTTTCTAAACTAACATTTAAAGCCTGGAAACCTGAGGATCTTCAGACAATAAAACATTTTCTTAATAATAAAAAAAATTTACACATTGGTGGTTTTTGATATGGGCTATATGGGCGGTTTCCCAGGGCAGCATCAGAAATTGATGGGCACCAAAGAGCTAGAAAATAAAATAAATCTTATCTGTCAGCTGTCCAAGTTTGCTATTACTTGTGCAGTGGAGTACGTTTCCTATAGTTGCTCTCGAGTACTAGGACACAACATTAATTCCTTGCTGCTGCAAAAATCAAACAGAAAACATCTTGCATTTTAATTGGCTGGGATGTATCAGAAGGAGGGGTTAACCCAAGAAACCATACCTGTAAGAAACACAATATAGATTTCAAGTTTACAAACTTAGGCAAAGAGAGACTGATCATGATGAAGCACAGTGGTACAGTGTAGTTAATCCAATTTTTTTTAAATCAACTGACAGCTGATCACTGATTATTTAATGAAAGCAGGTCTAGCACAGATGCAGCAAAGAAGGTGCACTGTTTTGATCAACATGCACACCACTAAGATTTCAGGATTAATTCCAGGTGTTTTTGTCTGTGTTTAACTCTGCAGGCAGCATGTTTCATGGTGACTGCTCTGCTTCATCTCTTCTTCATGGCGTCCTTCTGCTGGATGCTGGTTGAGGGGCTTCTTCTTTGGAGCAAAGTGGTTTCTGTTAACATCAGTGAGGACCGCAGGATGAAGCTCTACTATGTCATAGGCTGGGGTAAACTTGTCTTATTGATGATGGTCACAACTTAGCATTTCTCTGCTTCAGTCGCCAAGACACTATTCTGAAAAACACAACAGCACCGTAGGCTGGTTCTAAATAAACCTCACTTTTTGACCAAGATTTACTTCTATGATTTACTTCGATAATGTTTTTCTCTTATCCACATCTGAGTGTGTACATGTCACTACATGTTACTCCTCTCGAGTTAAATGAAAGCTTAACGAAGTTCTTGGGTTTTAACAGCCATTTATTGTGGACCCATCTTTCCAAGTCCCCCGAAAAAATGCCGTCAGAACTACAAAAAGGCAACACAAA
Source organism: Poecilia picta (assembly GCA_033032245.1). NCBI lineage: Eukaryota > Metazoa > Chordata > Actinopteri > Cyprinodontiformes > Poeciliidae > Poecilia > Poecilia picta. The sequence continues at coordinate 2,910,815 of CM065361.1, forward strand.
CCTAAATTAGTTCACAATAAATGGCATATCTACATAAATTAAAGATACAAACAAACAAAACTGTACCTCATTAGCCGCATTCACTCCAGAGGAATAAAGCTTCATTTCTTAGTTTCTGCTGCTTGAATGGCCCATGTGGCTCTAAGTGTGCCAGCCAATGCCTCCCGGGGCAACACATGGCCCGCGGAACAAAACAAAGGTTCCCCCTCCACATTTGAATGTACACTTAACATAAATTCAATAAAATTACCTCAGTTAAACTTAATGTACTACATTAAACAAAATCCAACCACTGCCATCTCAAACTAAACAACCACAAAAATACAATAAAAATAAACCAGATGCAGTTGTTTTGACTGCAGTTACACTACATATAGGCCCGTAGAAGACGGGAGTAGTAGTAACCCATGGAGACAAGTACAGTATATGTAGTAATTAATGACTTTTAGGCCTCGGAGGCCTCAGGGAAGACCCAGGACACGCTGGAGGGACTATGTCTGTCGCCTGGCCTGGGAACGACTTGGGGTTCCTGGAGGAGCTGGAAGAAGTGGCTGGGGAGAGGGAAGTCTGGGCCTCCCTTCTGAAGCTGCTGCCCCCGACCCGACCCCGGATAAGCGGCAGAAAATGAAGGGATGGATGGATGACTTTTTAATTTATGAACAATTAGAACAATAAGCAATATTTACAATAACCAAGACTCATTTGTCTTGAAAAAATAAAAATGTCCTTTGGGGAGCATTCAAACTGGAGAGTGAAAATTCTCCAGTGTATCCATTCAAAGTTCAAGTCTCTACGTTTTAGGGAAAATTTAGTCAAGAAAATAATCCAAAGGCTCTCAATGGTGTCAGGCAGTCCCAGTCCTATCTCACCATCTGCTGACAGATGTTGTGAGGGTCAAAGTTTGACTCTGAGGCTCACCATTGCCTGGACCCCCAATCCTAGGCTGCAGCATCAAATAAACTCCTGACCTATATTTAAAATACTCTGTCATAAAATGAGATTTATTCAACTGCCATACAACATGTATCTTTTCTTTATGTAAAATTGCATTTTATAGCTTACAGGTATGTAACTGTAGCTATTTTCTTTAGAACATTTTAATTAATTGTAATCGCAATAAAATTAAATTGTAGGATTATGTTTTACAGATGGATTTTGCATAACTCACAGTCCTCCATGTGTGCGCTCTCTCTTTTTATCTCTTTCTAACTTCTTTTAACACAGGATTTTAGATTGTAAATAAAATCAGTTAAATAAATTGGTTTTAAATGTACATACTGTAAATTACAGGTCTGCTGCTTTTACCCATGTTCACCAAATAAAAAAGCCACTCCTTTCTCTGTCCCTCAGGTGACTAAAGTTTAACCACCTGCCTACATGTGACTCAGCCTTAGTCACATAAGCAGATGATTCAGATTATTTTACAAGTTCCATAAAATGTTTGTTTTAATGTTACAGGATTGCTTTAATTGTTGTGATGTTGTTAATTTTCCAACAATATGGACTACAAATATGGATCATCTGTGTGTAATATTCGGATATTACACACAGATCATCATGATAAAATCTGTTGCTTGTGGTCTGGAGACATATTAAGAGAGTAGAACATATGAACTTTACCATGTCTGTTAACAGCTTTATTCAGTAGGTTTCCCTGGAAACATTGCCTCTGATTCCAGTAAGGCTTTCTGCTCCTTCTGGTATTTGTTTCCATGTTCACCAAACAGAGACGGACCAGAGATCAGTTAACAAGACAGTTCGCTTGACAGCATCAACTTCACTGAGAAGCATATTAAATCACATTTAACATAGAGTCTATACATACAGTTGTAGCTGAGCAGGTTAAGGTAAACTCGTCCAGTAAATAGGCAATGTAAACACAGGTCAGCTGGGATCACTTGTAAGTATATCTCTTTACCAGGAACTGAAATGAGTCTTCTAAAAAAGTGTTGAGGTCAAGTGGTTGGCCTTGCTTCTTCGTGAAGATCTAAGATTTTCTTTGCCTTACTGTGACATTGTTTCTCACTAATAAGGCTCTTAAGATTCAAAAGCTATCTTAGACACTCACTAAATGGATTATTGCCATCTGTGTGGATATAGGTTCACATCTGCAGAGATAATTTTCTTTAGAAAATAAATTGTGAAGGCTTTAGCTAAGATTTTTTTCCACAGATTTGATGACAATGTTTGAGGGAGAAAGTGAAGCTTTCAGGTGCTAACATTGCTTTTTGATCTGTACAACGAGCCACATCTACAGTGTCCTTGCAAAAGGATTTACACTGCCTGAATAATTCTCAAAAATATGTAAATTCTGGTGATGAGATATATCCAAAACTTTGATACCAGCAGATATAAATAAATAAATTCAGCACAACCAATTGCTTTAAGACATCACTAAAGTCAGACTAATATCAAATCTAATCTCAGTCTAAATAAACGTCAGCTAACATCATGTTTTCTGTAAAGGGGGTATTACGTAAAATCAAATTTTTTGAGCGTCCCATCATTTATAATGTTATTCCCTCATATAAAACATACCTTGAGTGCTGCCTTGATTATTTCATGCATGTTTGAGAAATCATTTGATCTCCATGGCAACCTTTCAGCCATGCAAAATGCTTGCTTTCTCCAAGCACCGCCTTTCCATGCAGCTCCTCCGCAGTCTTGATCTCGAGTCGAGCTCCTGCCTCACAGAGCTGCTCTCCACCATGTCTTCTCCACTCAGCTCCTCTAGACTAGCTGCAGCAACAATTAGCAAACACCTGGTAGAACTGCACATCTGCTGAGCTCACTATATGAGCTACTTTTCAGTGAAACGCTACTTAGAATGATTATAAACGGCATAATGGAGAAACGTGATGACATGCCGGGGGCACAGTGTCAGAAAGAGAAGAAGCTTCTTAAAGAGACATACAGAGACCTAATTATATTAAATTGCAAAGTTAAATTTCTTTTAAGTCATGTTTGAAACTTACAGTATTTTTGTAACTACTGAACATGCAACATTTTATGCTATAATATGTTAAATTGTAGGATGTGAGATTATGCTGTAGTAAAACCTAAATTCCTTTTAAAGCTTTACATACACGTCTTTTAGCTCATTTTAAGTCAGGGTACTAACACATACGGTGGTGAAAATCAGAATTATGAATTGTCTACTTGTAAGGTTCAGGAGAAAAAAAAACAGGAGCCTAGATAATTAAAATTTTCAAATCTAACTTGCTTAATGTATGAATTAACAAATCTAATAGTTGCCTAAAAACAATATATGCTTTGTTCTTACATTAGGCAAATGTATGTCTGTTTACTTGGCTGGTAAACCATGAGTTTGAATTTCTTCCTTTCCTCCTTTTTCACGTGTCACTTTGACAACAACATAAAAAGAATGTGACAGTCTTTTCCACAGTATTTGAAAATTTGTGAAATCAAGATTTAAAAAGAAATAAAGCAACAACCCTGTTTTAGAAGACAGGCAGAACACTTTCCTCTCACGTGGAATAATACAGTTTGACTGAAGGACATGGAAAATAATCTCACAGCAAGAATAAAAGTACACACATCTACAGTTAATGCTTTTTACCCAGTGACAGTGAGGGAAAATAAAACATGTTATTTGTTCACAAATAAAAAAAACAGACAGGAGCTAAAGAGCAGAGGACACACACACTCTGACCAAATGGAGATTTTCTCATCTAATTTTGTAACTACAAAACAATTATTCTCCCTGCTGTGCCACATTTGCAATTTGTTTTATATCAATTCAGGATTTAAATTATATTTTCTAAAGGGACCAAAAATTACTTACAGGTAAAATCAGTTTGAGCGTTTTTGTTGTTATTGCTATTTTTTGTTTAGGGTTTTTTTTTAATTTTCTTTTGTATGTGTTACTGGCAGTGAGTGTCTCAGACCAGACACATTAGACAATATTTTAGCTCAAATCAGAACTAATGTGATAATGACCCATATCGGGTTGGGGGCGTACAGAGCGGGGTCTGCAGCCAGAACACACATTCTGTTTTCAGGACAGCCGAAAACATGTTTAGAGCCTCAAACGTCACAGGACTTCTAGAAAAATGGCAATTTTTTTTTAGACAAACATCTAGTCTTGGAAATTTCTTGTTATTTTTAAAGAACCAGAATCTTATTTTCATTTTTAAGATTTAAAATAAAGGTAAACATAGAAAAGGATGGATATTTTTATATACGGTATGTAAAGCATGAATTCCAACTTAATACAATTAAAGCAGATCTATGGATCTATGGAAATACAGTGCAATTATTGTAGGAAAAACTTGCAAATGGTAAAAAAACAACAAAAAAAAAACAAGCAAACTTGCATTTGTCATGATATGTGTATTAACATAACATTATCTTGTGTTTTGGGAGCCGCAGGTATCAGACCCCTTGTGTAGATTGAGGGTATCCATGCAATGCTGCCCAGTGTATGAGAGCTCATCACACACTGGTAGCAATACGGTACAATCCTCCAGCTTCACTCAAACCCACAACGGCCTTCACCCACTGATTACGGTAGACATGCCAGCTCATCATAAATTAAATACTTCATATTCCATTTTCCAGGCTGTAAATTAGATTTTCCACCACTAAAAATCTGTAATGCTAAAGTAATTCTGCTATGTTTGCCTCATGCTTCCCACCAGGGCAAAGAACCTTTTATTCTCACCTGATTTGCAGCTTCGCAGGGCTGGTTGCTCTTTCCAACATTTTCTGTTTATTCTAAATCTTCTCTGCTTATAATTACTGACATGATGTTATGTTACACAACAACCTTAACCCAGTTTTTATTTAAGGCAGATGTTCCCGTATCCATTTGTAAGTGTGTGTTATGTCGCATGCTGAGCCGAGAACACGATGTGAGTCCGTAGCACAAACAGTCTTCAGGTGTTACTCTGGTCTTTACCCCACAGACTAAACAGGAACAAAGAACAGGAGAGACAAAACATTCAGCTGAACCCGGTTGAACTGTGACAGTAACTGATGCAGATTGATGTTTTAAACAAGCTCTTTATTGTTTCAGCACCACAGTTGATTTTATGTCATTGACCTATTTTTCAGGACTACCTGTTCTGATAGTTGGTCTAACATTGGTGATATCAAGGGGAAAATACAAGTCACATGATCACTGCTGGCTCAGTGTGCAAACTGACACCATCTGGGCCTTTGTGGGACCTGTCATATTGGTCTTGACGGTACGTATCCATATTGTGAGTTGTTCATCTGTGCACTGCAGTATGCTTAAGTCATATGTACTGTTCATGCATGGATTAAAAGCTTCTTGACACTGTTAATAGAAGGAGTATGTTAGCTCCTGACTTTTATTTTATTCCTGACATAAATATAGAAATATTTGTTCACTGAATGCAAAATGACATCTCTCCAGTCCAACTGCAGCAGCAACAATGCCAGTAAGATTAAAAAGAACCTTATAGAAAACAGATCAAACAGCTAACTTGCAGTATTGCTCCTTCCATCCAAAACATGAGTTTTCTGCTTCAGGTGTGTGCCGAGATGTGTTTTGGTGCAGCTGAATGCTCCCGTGAGCTTAAGGCCAAGTGGCTCTGCAGTGACACGTTGTTGCCGCTGTTGTGTTCTGCCTGCAGGTCAATGCAGTTGTGCTGTGCCGCGTCGTCATGGTGACCGTTTCTAGCGCTCATCGCCGCGCTAAGATGCTCAGTCCAAGCTTTGCATCAAAAATGCAGACCTTTGACCTCACCTGGTGAGATACAAAAACATCTCTGCCTCTTTCCTTCACGAATTGTTTCCCGCTGTCTGCCCACGCTCTTCCACACTCACACACACACACACACACACGCACACACACACCTACACACACACACACACACTCACACACACACCAACTCACACGCTATTTTCCCTTTTTGCTTGAGGAGCACTGAACTCAATGGACGCAGTGTGTGAGACTGGGAGTTTACTGTGGGAGTTACAAGGGCTTATCAACTTAACACCTGGCCTTGGCACAGTTATTTGTCTTTTCATCAAGCCTCTCCTTTGCCATGGCCGTGTTTGCATTGTATTATTCATACTGCTTGGTATTAGAGATGCACCAATCCAGTTATTTTGGATTTTAATCAAATCTTTGTTGTTTTATTTTTTTAATTTAAATATCTGCCTGCACTAAAATGTCCAGATCCACAGCATTTTTCATAAAAAAATTGTTCTTATTGGTGATGGCACCACACAAGCTTAAGTGGCAAAAAACGACAAAGAAGACAACAGGAAGAAGGAGGATAATGGTTTGTTTTTGTTTTTTGGACAATGTGCAGAGCATCACAGTTCATAAGAAGCTGTGTGTCATTCCAACATGTTGAATCCAGAGCTCTTCTGTAAAATCACCAATTACAATTTTCAAAAAAACCTGTACGTTTTATGCAGCGTTTATGCAGCTCCTTTTATTTGTTTACGGCGCTTGTTGCTGCAATCCCTGAATATGATGCCAACATCTTCTCTGATTGGCTGAGCTATAAATACATTTTATGTGACTGCTTACATCTGTGGCTGCCATGATTTTTAATGACTTACTGCAGAAACAACCTTATTGGCACATGACTTTAATTAAATTTCTTAATTTTGGTAACAATTCAGTTGCAAAATTGTTTTTTTTTTTTTTTTCAAAATTAGCATTAGAATATAGACAAAGATTTGCACACATTTGTAATGCAAACATGGTTATTATCAGTAATTATTCCAAAATTGTATGTATATTTTCAGTATTATTCATATTTGGATGGTTGATAACTAGTTGATGAACCATGTGGAAAAAACTTAGACACCTCATCAAACATCCAATCTTCACATGTTGTCTAATCATCTTTTATCCTCTGAAGCAAACTGATTTATTTACATTTAAACATGAAAATGATCCTCATTTCACTCGTTACAGAGATAAGCATAAATATTAGAGGAACAGGTTAGGACACCCTGCCCTCTGATAGCTAGTGAAGTGTGTTTGAGCCGTCCAACAGCGTCGGCTTGAGGAAAGTTTCACGTCTCATCACCAGACTGCCAGGACTCTCAGTTCGTTAACATTCAGTCAGTCACTGGTGGGTTTGCTGATCCAGTTCTGCATCAGTGTTAATTTTTCATTGATTGTCTTCAAAAATTTCTGATTCATGTTAAATTCACAGTGGTGTCTGTGATGGCGATGGCCACGTCGTGCTTCATGATGCTTTCAGCTCCTTGCTTTTTTGGGGGGTTTTGATTAGTTGATTCTAATTTCATTATTATTCTGCTTTCTTAGTTTCTTATTTTAATTGATTACCCTTCTGTTTTACCTTAATGCAGTCCTTTCTTAAGTTACTCTAGTTTTATTACGTCTACTCATTCTTTAACATTAGATTCATTCCCTCGCCCTTGTCCCATTTTCTTTCTCCCCTCATACCTGCAATAAGTCTGCCAGTCAGCCCAGGTTATTTGCTCCATCATTCCCTCTCTCAGTGTTTAAACACATCTTCATTATTGCTCCCTCCGGGGTGACAAGTGGCTGAGCAGCTATGCTGATGAGGTTTCCTGTTACAGTCATGTCTCTCTTATTTTTTGTGGTGGCGACGGCCCTCCACCTCACATCCCTTCTGCTGCTGCTCAACCTCTGGCTGGCTGTCAGTAGTTCATACTTCGGGTGCGGGCCGCACCGTCACGCTGTCTCTGCCACTCAGCTGCTTGATGTCTCAACGCCCCTGGAAGTGGGGCGGGGCCGGTGACGCCCTGGTCGCTCCGTCTGCCATCCTTTTATTTCTCCAGCCGCACTCTCCCATCATAGCAGATGGGAGACACCTGGGAAACAACTTCCACCAAAATAAACACTGCAACACAAATCTATAACCAAAACATGCATATAGAAAACGGCCACCTTGCCACACATACTCAAACCTTTGAATGTCGTTGTTCAAATGCAGAAAATGCCACACTCACAACATTGGTGTTTATGATAAGAGGAAAAAATGTCAAACAGAATGTTCCTTGCAGCCAGAATTTGGATTTGTATTCATAAAGCCTACCTTTAATACACTCTTCCACTTTTACATTTCTTTACTGCATGTTTGTTTGCAACTAATGGAAATGCCACAATGCCATTCCTTTCCCTCTACAGCTGTTTCTCTTCATTCCCTCACAAACAGGCAGATGTATGTGCCAGTCGTGTTACATCAATTCAGGAGATTGGAGGGAAAACAACTTTCAGAAATAAAGAGAAGAGTGAGTCGGCTTTGTCCTTGCTGACACAGTGCAGCTGAAAAACTCAATCTCTCCATCCAGGTGCAGCAGTGTGACAACAATGGTGGTTTAAACAAAGGCAATGTTTTCTGCTTTGCCCCATGAAATGGTTATTGGCCGTATAAGAACCAAGATCGCTGAAAGGATGGTTGCAAAGGAGCAGGAGAATGAATGCAGGAAAATCTATACTTACACAGAGGTGTTTGGTGTGGATTCAACAGGGAAACATCCAACAATAAAACTATCTTTACAATATGTTAAATGATTTTCTCTTATTTTCTATTTCAAGAATGAAAACCCACACAAATGCAAGGCTGAATATGTTTTAACCTGATGCGTATGAAGGAAAATAAGGACAACGGAATAACCGTTGAAGATTTTCTCTGAAAAATGTCCACGTATCAATGCATGATCGGTACGAGGGATTGCTGTAAGCTCAACTCACAATGCAAGCGATGGTCTGCCATCACTGTGTGCTCAGCTAGGAGGAGTCAATGCTGCAAGTCAGTGACTCAATGCCATCCCCTGGGTTTCCTTAGATTGAAAATGCAGTTTAATAATGAAGATCAAATGTATTATTCAATTTATTTTTATTTTTTTGGTAAAGTGCCTCCAGACGACATTTGTTGTGAATTGGCTCTACATATTTTGCTTTTCAGTTCAATTTGATTTGTAGCACCAATTCACACAATATGTCCCAAGACACAAAATCAACAGATCTAATTTTTGTATGGAAGTTTATGGTGAGCTTAATCCAATCATAAAGACAAATTCATATTAAGCTGCATACATTCCAGTTTGATCCCAGTTATTGTACCAGGTCACTTCTTAGGCCAGTTGGTAAAACAGAGATCTGTTCAAAGAAGCCAAGCTAACTGCATCGAATCTGAAAATGCAGCAATTGCTCCTCCTGAACAAGCATTTGGTAACAACACATTATTCAATGCATTGATTCTTTATGTTTGCAGTAATTCACCTACCATGTGATAAATTAAAATTGCATTCAAAAGCCCATTTATTTCAATAACTCAATCACCAACTAAGATACATTATATAGATTAATTAGACAAAAACTAATTCACAAAAACTCATTACTATAAGGATGTGAGCTTTGAATAGGCCGTGATGGATTCACTTGTGAGTTTTGGGTCATTCTGGATGATGTGGTAAAGTTCTGTTCTACTTCAGTTTTATGTTTTTTACAGTTGGCCTCATATTTTCTGCAGGCTCCCTCAGGTACACCATACACTTACATGATAAAACATTATGGAGGGCTTTCCGGATGGCGCTACAATAAACCATGACACTTTCCCCTCCAATGCTGCACATTTGATTTTTTTTTTCTGCAATACTGTGATTCACATTCACATCCTTTGTTCTAGCAGCTTGTTGTGGTCCTCATCTGAAGCTGCATTTTCTTACTTGTGGTTTTAATGAATTAGCTATTGAGTGTAGATACTAATTATAACATCTGAACCACCAGCAGGGTTAATGCTGATACTGTCTCTGTGTGCTTTTAGGGCTGTGACCCGTCCAGTTCTCATCCTGCTGCCGGTTCTGGGTCTGACGTGGATGTGTGGCGTGCTGGTCCATCTGTCTGTGGTTGTCAGCTACATCTTCATCATCCTCAATTCCTTCCAAGTAAGCAAGACTGAAGTGAATTCTGATGGTGGTGTGTATATCAGGAATTATTTGAAAAAGACGAGATGAAAAAAATAAGTGTGACATCATTACTGTCAAAACAATGCAACAGATGTAACCTGATATCAATATGATTTTTGTTGTTTTTTTTTAGTTAAGCTATGCAACAAAGTACAATTAAAACTTTAATATACAGTATGACACAGAAAGTGTAGTCTGGTAAGAACCAGTCCTTGTTCTGTTTGATGGTCTAGGTTCTCGGCTGTTGAGAAACAATTGCTTCCAAAGGCATGACCTTTATTGAGATTTTTAATTTAATCCAGTCACTAATGTTTGCCCGTAATCAGCCAGTTTGACACTAATAAGCTTACCAGTTGCTGTCTGTGCTGTAAAGAACCATCCTCCACTGTGAAGAGAGAAGAGCCGATCCAAACGGGGCGAATCTTAATTAACGACCGTGGTTCCAGCAGTCCCTGTTAGAAGTGTGACCAGCAGGGACTGAACGGTTTTGTTCAATTCCTTGGCTGCCATTGCTAAAACTCCAAGCAAACTACAGTTCTAGTTCTGAAACAGCACAGAAAACCAACGTCACCGTTCATGATTTCTCCTTCTGTTCACTGATTGCCATGGTAAAAACCTACAGACTCTGCTGTAAGCAAGAATTGTTTTTTTGGCAGAATTGCACTGGAAGGCTCAGGTCAAACTACAAAACGTATAATTTAGTAGTTTGAAATTGTAATTACAAATATATATTTTCATCATAGACCTTAAACTTCTGAATAATCTGTGGAGCTGTGGGCATCAAGTCACACAGTGATCTTTGTAGCTTGTTCAGATGTAGAGAGGGATACCAACAATTTTCACATCCATATGTGCAAGTGTTTTCAGTATCATAAAATCAATATCAACTCTTCAACAATTCAGCTGCCTTGAATCAGTAACGCCCTCGTAAAACAATCTTATCGGATAAGCCATTTCAACAGCAGAAAATAATTTTAGTCCATGTATTTATATATGATGTTTAGTAGTTTGATGCTTTTAGCTTCTTCTGATTAAATTTCTGCATTTTCATGGCGTGAATGATTTATCTATTTTCATTCATTTGCTCTCTGTTGCTTCAGAAGGCTGTTACTTTCACATTCAGATCCATTTCAACATGAAGTCTGTTGGCAAAACTTTGAACAACTTTACATCTACATCCACCTCCCCTCCACAGATAACGTGGTACTCATTTCCTGCGTCTCACATGCTTCCTTTGCTTCCTTTTTTTCACATAAATTCCCCCCTACATGTTTTTCTTGTACTTTTTCTGTTATGTCCCTTCTTTTTTCCTTTTTTTTTATCTTGCCTCTCCTTTCCTCTATCGTCCCTATTTGCTCTTCCCTGGTCTTTAATTAATCAAAATGAGTTAGCCCTTGGGTGACCCCAGAAAGCTGCTAGTTAATTTAGATTTACTGCCAGTGTCCAGTTGAGGCCAGATAACGCTACAGTAGGAGTTCTTCCTCATGGTGGTAGGAGGATGAGGCAGAGCCAGCAGCTTTCCTCCTAACTAATGAAACAGGAAAAAAGAAGAAGGGTAGAAAGCACCAATAATAGAACATTAAAGAGCTCCGGTTGTTGTTGGACATACTCTGGAATCTCAGACATGCATTTTAAACATTGCCATCCCTATGAGTTGAACTGTTTGAGATTTCCACCTCTGTAGTACAGACCAAATCCACATGAAACATGAGAATCGTGATTTCTGCAACAGAAACTCTTGCAGCTCAGTGTTAAGGTGGTCTTCTTCAAGGTTCTGGGTTCAGTTCTTGTTCCTGCTGATGAGCAGCACACTCCAGGAACTAGCACAGACCTTTAAAGGGGCGGGCCCTCAAGTTCTAAAAAGGGAAACATATTTTACAAGACAAATTGAGCGTTTTTGTGTTTGTTGGAGACATTTACATCTTTCACATCAAACTTTGTCTGTGTGTCAGGAAACTGAATTATCTTCATAAAAAAAAAAAAAAAAATAATATATATATATATATATATATATATATAATATATATATATATATATATATATATATAATACTGATCCGCTATAACCCTGATCCGTATCCATGTGGTAAGCTGTAAATCTTCTGAATCCTCTTTACAGAGGGGCTTACATGCATTAAATTAGTTTAACAATTTGAACTTGTTAACAGTTTTAGAAAACAGTTTTGTTGATTAAATTTCAGCACTGGATCAACAACAATTGGTCAGGGTTGTTTCATCTCAAAGGTTCCTTTAACAATTCCACGTTTCTTCACTATTCTTTGTAAACAACTATTTATCAGTTTTGTGTACAGAAACACATAAACCTGACATCAGGTAAAACACAGCTGTGGATGTAGCAGTTAAAACCAGCCTCTTCCTGTGTTTGTGTGAGGGTCTATTAACATCACAACATCAGAACTGAGTTTGTTGTGTTTTTGATTGTTTTGTTTATTTATTTATTTACTTATTTATTTATTTATTTATTGTCACCATGTAAAATAAATTTTGCACTGAGGGTGTAAGCAAAGATCCCGGCTGCTTCCAAAAATTAGAGAGTGTGTTTGTATTCACATGGAGCAGAACTAGCTTCTGAAATCATGTCTGAAATACAAAAATGAAATGTGTGTATTTATTAACAGAATCACATGTAAAACACAAAATGACTTGTTTGAACAAGCCTTCTGATTTTAACCTTGGGTTGTTATAAAGTTTGAATTAAATGCTCACATTTTCCCTCAGTGGGAGCTTTTAAGGCACTCTTGTTTGAAAATATTGGTTTTGAAAGTCTGTGTTGATAAAAAATATTTGGACATATGCATGTTTAATATCAATTGCAACAACAGTAAAAAAAAATATTCTGAAATTACAGAATGTATTTTTTTCAGCATGAGAAAAAAATGTAAATTAAACAAAAGACTGTAAAAGGTGCACTTTGCGCTCTGACTTGAAGCTCAATCAGAAAATTCTTGCCCTTTGCCTTGAAAATACTTGAAAACGGCCTCTGTGCTATTATCAAACATCAATATTGGAGACACAAAAAGGAGGTGAACACTGCAGTCGCTATCAGGAAATATCACCGCATGTCCATATAACACAGGTTTTATGGAAAGACCTGGAAAAAAGTTTAAACAATTCATAGAAAATAATTCTTATTTCAAGTAAGAGCCAACCTTGGTGCCACCACAGTTGCATGGCATTGATAGTTGGGTGGAGGGAAAACATTTCTACTTATCTCAATGTTTGGAAGAACTCAAGGCCAACAAATATCAATCTCTGAAAAATAGACAATTTTCTTATTATCTGCCGAAGATGTCGCCTCTGTTATTTAAACTTAGGAGATCCATTGTAAACTTCGCTGTGAGCTGAAAACCTGACTCTTCTGAATCCAGCAGCAGCATCAGCATTAAAGGAAGCACTAATGAATAGGAGTGAATTCGTAGTGAATGCTTTTCTTTTATTAATGGAGAGAGAAAACATAGTTTAGCAGAGGTCGCAACGTGGAATGCTAAATAGAGACATACTGTCAACAAAGGTCTGTTTTCTATTGCTTGTTCATTATTTCTCTTATCCACAGGGCCTGTATATCTTCTTCGTGTATGCTGTTTACAACAGTGAGGTAAGAAGGCATTCAAGCTCATTTTAGAGCTGCTGCTGGATCTGAAACTAAATATAAAAAACAAACTGTGTATTTGTACAATAAGTGAGGACAAAAGGAGTGAGAATAAAGCCTGAATCTGATTTAGGTGAGGAATGCCATAAAGAGGATCAAAGAAAAGAGAAAGGCTCTGTCTTTCACGGTAAGTAGATCCACAACATCCACACACAGAGCTGTGCATGTCACATAGTCCTTTATTTATTATTACATAAAATATTAAACTTTATGTTTTTTTCAGCATCAAGCAGGTCCTATAAAGACATCTGAATGTGACATATTCAGACAATTATGATGTATTTAGTGTGAAAATATGCAAAAATGAAAAATCATTCTGCACAATTGCAGCTACCAGTTTTTCATAAAGTATCATTTTCATTATGATTTTTTTATATATTTTTTATTCTTTTAAGATCTACATGGTTTTCCTCTGAAAACGTGCTAAACCTGGTGGTAAGGGCTCCAGGGCCAACTGTGGTTTTGCATTAAAAAATGTTTTAAGTTGACAGAAAATTTGAAAATATGACAAATTATGTGTTATTATTTTAACACAATTAATTGAAATGTAATTGATTTAAATATGAATGTTTTTATTTATTTATTTATTGCTCAGATCCCATTGAGGGAAATCCTGATCTAAAACATTTACAGTCCAACAAAACAGCAAAAAGAGAAGAAATGTGTCACAGAGAAACTGACTTGTGTTTTGTAGAACTGCTCCCAGCCTACCAGCTTCCTTCCCTCCCAAAGGGCTCCAACTACCTCCTGGAGCCGGAGCCCCCCAAACTCCTCCAGCCCAGAAACAAGTGACACCTCTGGACCCCTCAGCTCCACTTCTACATCACTGGTCATCAAGAACGGTATGCTGCACGTAACATGGGCTGGGTTCCACTGGTTACTCAGTAGAACGTCTCTGACATGTTGACCCACCAGGGATGACTCCACCAATGTTCCAAAAAAGAGGAAAATCCCATTTCTTTAGAGAAGCCCCAAGAGAAATTTTCTCTCAGGCTAAAAACCATCTTCAGCTGGTGAATTAGGAGGCATGAAAAGGAAAAACTCTTCAGCTTTTAAATCAAACTGTTTTTAATATGAGAGCAGATCTGTTTAGAGACCTGGCTGGACTGATCCCTGGGACCATGTGGTTTGTGTACTAACAACACAACATGTGAACAATATGTGAACAAAGTCTGGCACATGTTCACACATAATCCTGATGCCTCTGAACATTCAGTGGGTTTTACTTGTTTCATGTGATTTGCAAGCACAAAATGGTGAAAAGCTATAAATGAATAATGATGCATAGTTTACAAGAAAAACTTCAAATACAACCCAAAATCTGTGGTTCAAAAAAAGTTTAATTTTGTTAAAGCTTGTTGACAAAATGAAAAACTTATGAGAGAATAGCTTTGCATTGCGCTGCTTTCAGCATTTGGTTAAAGAAGTAGTCCTATGTATTTTTCAGGTGTTTCTTAGAGCACAAACAACCATGTTACCTCTAGTTTATATTTGAAAAAAAAAACTGTGTATATTAAATGTGATTTAAAAGAAACTTGATTTTGTAATTTAGTGCCTTGTCTCTTCCATAACGCCAGTTTTTTCTAAAGCTTCGCCTTCAGGAAGTCATCACAACATGGCTCCTCAAAATTTTCTACCAAGTTTCTACTGAGAGGAAGCTCCTATAATGACCTCAGCAGATGAGCACTTACATCAGGCGTTTGCTAATTGCTGCTGGCTAATCTGACATGAGTGAAAGAATCAAGGCCACACTCCAAGTGTGTTGTTGATGAGGTATAACATTTTAACATGACGTAAAACTAAAAGAAATGTTTACATAATACTGACCCTTTAAGGACAGCCGCTGGAAACTCTAAAAAAATACTTATTTTACCAGCACAAAGTATTTCTACTCATTAATATAAAGTATTATTAGTCCTAGACTAATAATTAGTCCTAGACTAATAATACTACTTCACAGAAATGATTTTATGTATCTGTGCTGGATGTTTATGTATTTCCTGAAAGCTCTATGTCTTTGTGCTTCACATGTTCTAAATGGTGGAACTTTTGAGTATGACTTGAAGATTGCTTAAAAGTTTTCACTTCCTTGGTAAAGCTTTGTAACAAAGCAACAGGACAACAGACCTTCAGCTGAGTGCACTTTTCTCTCTGTACTCTGTACTTAATAAATAAAAAAGAATACAACGAATGCACAATAGTTATCTCCTATTCAAGAAGCTGAGAAAAAACAAAAACTAAGGGAAAGTTTTTCTTCAAATACCAACATTATTGGGCTTCAAAAGGTTCATAATTTACACGACAGAGTCGTATTAAAGCTGGTTTGATATTAAAGATGACATAAGAACTGCAGCAGTAGATTGTGGCTCATTAATTTCATTAAGTTGTTTGGCTTTGCTTTTCTCTGATGTAGGAAATGCAGATATCAGTCAGTACATTTAATTCTCCTGTAGTTTTAATCTTATAGTTGCACATTTACTTCATGCTGGCAGTGCAGTCCAGAAGAGTTTGAATAGTAAAGCTCAAATCATTCCCATGTCAGCATCAGCATCAGCATCAGCTCTTAAAACGCCTAAAAGGTGCCAAGGCTTCAGGGTTACCAGCAGATACAGTGTTCAGGATGTCATCTTTTCCATTCTTCCTGCAAACAAAAGAAGAGAAGAATAAGAAGTTTGTCGCTTCATTTTTAAATCAAAATTCTCCAAAAATTCTCAGTCTTTGGACAGGTCAGCAGTTAAAGGTAGGCCTGTTTAATGCCGGTACCTTTTTACTCACTTGCTTTGGCAGTTTGGGAAAAATGTGGATTTATTGGTTTTGTTGAAAACTCAACTGGTGCAGCTCAGAGACAGTAGAGCAGCTCTAAAAAAACCCCTTAAAGTCGCATCTGAAGACCCTTCAGACTGTCTGACTGCGATTCAGATGGAGACTGAGGGCGACGCCAAGGGAAACTGCCACAGATCTAAAGTTTGAAATGATCCTTCAATCCATCATTGGATTTGAGGCTCCAAATTAGATTTCATTAGCCACCCTTGTCCTATGTCCATGTCAGTGTTCTCTCTATAATAAGTGATTCAGAAGGTTCCGTCTGTCTCAGTCTTTTTGTCCTTGGGTGCTTGTCAGTCTGCCTACAAGGTAGCTTCCCACCATCAGTGTGTGAATGTCTGCACAAATGGGTGAATGACTGAATGTAGTGGAAGGCGCTTTTGGTGTCCTTGGACTTGATAAAGAGCTGTAAAAATGCAGACCATTTACCATTTACTGTGCCTCCAGGAAGCATTCACAGAGCTTCATTTTTTCCACATTTTGTTATGTTACGGCATTATTCCAAATTGTATTAAATTCATTAATTATAATTGAAAACTAAGAAATCACATTCACATAAATACACAAACTGCCATAAAGCTCAAAATTGAGTCATTTCCACTGATCATCCTTGTGACGTCTCTGCGGTCAATTCAGTTGATTGGACTTGATTTTGAAAGACTCACACTTGTCCATAGGAGGTCCCACTGTTAACATAGCAGGTCAGAGGTCAAACACCAAGCATGAAGTCAGAGGAACTGTCTCTAGACCTCAGAGACAGGATGATCTTGAGAGACAAATCTTGAGAAAGATCCAGAAACATTCCTGCTACTCTAAAGATCCCACTTGGCTCAGCGGCCTCCATCCCTGGAAGTCTGCTAGAAGCAACAGGACTTTTCCTGAACTGAGTGATCGAGTATAAAGGGCTTTAGTCAAGGTGGAGACCAACAACTTGATAGTCACTCTGTTGGAGCTGAAGGGTTCCTTTGTGGAGAGAGGAGAGAACCTTAAAGAAGGAAAACCATCTCTGGAGCAATCCACCAATCAGCCGGGATGTTAGTGCGACTAGATAAAGGCCACGTCTAATAAAAGGCTTGTGGCAGTGAGTCTGGAGACAGACCTCAGACCAAGAGAAACAAGATTCTCTGCTCTGATGAGACAAAGATTGAACTCTGGTGTGAATGCCAGGCATCATGTTTGGAGGAAATCAGACACAGATCATCATCGGGTCAATGCTGTCCCTACATTGAAGCACGACAGTGGAAGCACCATTCTAAGGGGATGTATAGCAGCAGCAGGAAGTGGTAGTCTAATCAGGATAGAGGGAAAGATGGTAGCAATACAGAGAGACATCTTGAATGAAAGCCTGCTGCAGAGCATCTTGACCTCAGTTCAAGTAGGACAATGACCCAAATCACCCGGCCCAGATGGCTAAGGCTTCAGAACCTCCCTGGGAACGTCCTGGAGGAGGAAAACCATATGATAGAACAACTCTGAGATCTGAAAATGGCTGACAGATGCCTCCATCCAACCTGAACATGGAGGAGTCAGTTCCCTAAAGCATAATGCATCCGATCACCGGTAATTTGGCACCAAGATAATAAAGTAAACAAATCAATAAAGGCATGTAGAACTGACAGATTTCATTCTTTTCCTTTGGACTGTTTACGTTTTAGCTCCTCTTTGTGCTCTAAAAAGCTTTGCTTGTGTTATAATCAGGCTGACTTACTTTTTTTGACCTTGCATAAACAAATATGCGGATCTCGAGAGACAAGCCCAAACATTCAGCTGAAATTATTTCTTCTGCTTCTTTCAGAGAGTTTCAAAAAGGAAAGCTTTGTCAGTTTCTCTTTGAGACACGCATCAGGAAACCAAGTGAGTTATGTTTGGGCCACATTAACATTTTCTAAAATCCTAAACAAAGCAACAACTAAGAAAATTGTTGATTATTTCTTTGTTATAACAATGCTTCATGGCCGCCAGTCTTATTCCATTGGAAAGCTTGTTTATTTCATTTTAGATGAAGACATCTTTAGAAGGAAAATGCATTTGTGGACTAAGTAGCAGAGTTGAGTAGGTGGACTGCACACAGGAAAAGTGCTATAAAACTTGTACTGCTACTAGTTTGGTGTTATTTATTTTCTATGAATAACTGAAACAGGAAGTCATATTTTGAACTTAATCTATAATTGGGAATCAGGGATCTCAGTAGAGGAAAGGAGAACTATATACAACCATACCTCTGAAGTTTGGCCACACAGTGGTGTATGATGGCAGAACCAGTTGCTGCATCTCATTCTGTGTTTGTGTTGCTTGAGCTGATTCTTCAGGTGTTCAATTGATTAAGGTGAGATTATCCTGGAGAAAACGTAGCATGGAGTGTTTGGAATCTCAGCTGTTATGACATGATTGACTTTGTTGAGGTTTGAAACATCTGGATCTGATTTTACCCAATCACAACATTTGGCTGTGACATGTGTAATGACCAACTCAAAGCTATGCTGTGACAGTAAACTTAAATTGGATGAGCTGTAAACAACTGTCCCAATAGGAAATCTTAATGGAGCCAGTCATGGCTCCTTGAACTAGTTAGGAAAGCTCTATGGATTTTACAAAACATTTCATTACTTTTTTTTTTGCAAATAGTCTTTTCCAGATGATGAGATTTCACTTGGTCAGTTCTGTCTAATAGGTTATGCAAATAAGTTGCTGATCAGTGTTTAACTTTATACACATGAAAATGGCTGTGAGTTGACCCCGACACACTGTGACTCTGTCTGTTACCAGGACTGAACAGAGATTAGATGAGAATGGAGCAGCATTGTGTTGGGGCAATGACCAGGTTATGTGGGTCATTCCTCTGGGAGTTAGTCTATCATGTAAACCACTCTGTGGGGACAAACACTGACATCTCATCAACATGTCTTTATCTAATGATGACAGCTTTAGTCCTGCAAACCTTCGCTGTAAATCTGTAAAGACTACCTGTGGTTTCTAAGTAGCTTTATCTTTCACTTCTATCTCTGATGTCCCCTATTAAATAGAGCCGTGGCTTTTTATTTGGAGTTTGCTCTGGGGATTCCTCCACATAACGCTGCAGCTTCTTTAGAGGAACCACATCAATCAGCACGGCAGAGCAGACACCAAATAACCATTTAGCAGGATCCGTGCTTATAGGTACTGCTGGTCATGAACCAATCAGGTTCCTGACCCTGATTGTCTGTGCCTGAGGTACCAGAAGCTAAAAGAAAGAGTCAGTAGCAGATTATGTTATTTAGCATTAGCCAAAAAGAATCGGCAAGTTCTTCACACACTCAACTCTGTTCCTCAACCCTCTTGTGTATTTTCTTTACAGATGTATTTTCCTATATATGGTTCCTACCATATATAGGAAAATACCTATACTGATTTATAAGCATGAAGTCTTGTTTCAACAAAGAAACAATTGACCACAATGTCCTTAGTTCTTTGCCATGTTTAGAAGTTAAATATGAATACACAATGTTTGTTTATTTTTTTACAGGTGGTGCAGCTGACTGGGTTTAAGCCATCAGGTACAATATTAGTTTGTTTCAACTTTGTATCAGATGTTCGCACTACACTATGTAACTTTTGTAAAAATAATATGTTTTTGTACATATTTGTTAAAAGTGTTACCATGTTGTGAAAGTGTGTTATGAGACAGTCTGTGAGACTGTCTCCTGGTCTCCTCCCTGAGCTTCTATTGTCGTCTGAATAAGAAATGCACGGCTCTTGACTTTTTCTCAAAAAATGCTCTTACTGATGCTGACTGCAGCTTAATAATCAGAAGATGTAATCTGTGAAAGAAGGGCTAAAAAACAACCAACCACTTCAGTGGTCATGTCTCCATCTATTTTCCAAATATGTATTTTTGGATTTGAAGGAGAGCATCTACCCTTGGCAGTAAGGCAGAGTTGACGTGTTGGACGTTAACAGATTTCCACTGTTACTAGTGTGACATGGAGCTACTCACTAGACACATTTTTGACATTTTTAGTTGCTGTTTTTTCAGGCTTATAATCTGAGGTGATGAAAATTAGGTGATGAAAATCCTGTCTAGGTTTATTTGTGGTACATAATAAAATGCCCACTGTTTCTGGTGCCTTAGCCGTTTATTTGTTGTTTTATGCATTCTGAGGCTTAACTTCCCATCTGGTTGTGATTCAGCAGTGAGATATGCTTAAATTTGTGGCTGTCCCTCTATACTTTTTAGATTTTTGACTAGGAGAGTATTTTCTGCACATGTGAAAATGACTCCTTGTGCACAAGCTTGAGCTTCTCAGATTATACATGGCCACAAAAGTTGATTTCCAATGTCCAAAGGTAATGTATCTTCCTCAGAGCTGGGGAAGCTTGAATCAACAATGGGCTTTTTGTTCACTTCAGCAAACTGGTTTAAGTTGCTCCAAGAAATGTAGGAGTGATATGCTTTGTACAAAGAATATTAAGAAATCTGCATATAATTTTAATGCACAAATTTGTATTTGATTGGCTCCGGGACACTCCACTGAATAATCAGGGCTAGTTTAAAACAGGTTTCCAGACGCAAATAATGCGTCTAACTAATTTGGTCCTTTGTAAAAAAAAAAAAAAAAAAAAAAAAAAAACAATGATCCCAAATTTCAGTAGAAATGTTTTAATCGTAAACAGACAGTTTACGTAATCGTAAGGTCAGGCCACAGAATCCTCATCAGAATTAAGGTCAGACGCCAAATACACACACTCCACTTTTTTATCCAGTCAGATGTGAACGTCCTGCTGTCCTGCTGCAGAACGTCAGTCACAGACTGATGGGTGGACTCTCTCCATCAAGACCATCAGCAGATTTCAGGGTTAAGTGTGGCAGATCGTTGACTTCCTGAAGAATCAAAGCAATCCTACACCATCACACAACAGCCAGAGATGGAACCATGTGTCCATCAATGTTTTTGAAATATCACATTAGAAAAGAGTGATGAAAACTGCAAAATTTGAAATAATTTTCTTAGCTTTTCTTTAAACTAATTTGAATAATTAACTGGGCTTATTGTATTATATAACTAGAATCAATTGGATTGTGATCAAAATCTATGGTATTGTAACCTTTCAATACCATAGAAAGGTTACAAGGTTCTTGTAACCTTTCTATGGTATTGAGGTCGCTGTCAATTCTGTTCAGTTGTTAAGTGCATAAATTTAATTTATTTATCAAATTAAATGTATGCATTTATTAATTTATTAAATTTATTAATTTTGTTTTTAAAAAGTACTAAAAATTGGAATCAAAGCTGGAGTATGTAACTTTTATAAAAATATGTTTTTACTTATTTGTTAACCATGTCATGACAGTGAGACAGATAATCTGTGAAAAGATGGATCTCCTCCATCTTGTCGCTATGGATTTCTGAAGAAATGCATTGCTCTGACCAAAAACAACCAATCACAGCCAGGGGGATGGGCTTAAAGATGTCAGTCAACCTTGTGTACTCGCTCCTCAATGTGCTAATGGCTCAATGCTCCATTAGCACATTGATCACAGCAGGTCCATAAGGACAAGGCAGATGACCTTATTTTTTTTCACAGATTATCTGTCTTTTATTATACTATCATAACATAGTGATGGTTTTAACAAATATGTGGGGGGAAAAAAAAATTAACAAAAATCCAGATGCTATTACATTTCTTTGTTTTCTCTTTTTTTACATCTGGCCAGGTTGGTTTATTTTTATTTTTTCAAATAAATAAAATCATTGATAATGATGATCTGAACCATTTATCCATGATAAAAAGCCAAACAGAAAAAAATCTGTAAGAGAGCAAATATGTTTGGCAAAGTACTGTGAATTGATGGTTACGTTTATTACCAAATTCTTCTTCTTATAGTGTCCTCAAAACACACAAATGTGTGAAGTGGCCTTGAAAACTTTGAATGTGCCAACATTTTCTTCTGGTCTATGAGCTGAGTGTGTCAAGTCAATCTAATATATTAGTGTACATTGATTTTAGTTATGCAATATATAAAACAGGCCAGGTGTTTTGAGTATTTTTGTGATGAGCAAAGCCTCAAACAGGAAAGAGTCACATGTGATGCAGAGAGCTGACTGGAGGAGAAGCAGAAAAATAGGCTTTTATTTGATGCTGCATCCGTTCTGTGTGAAAACTGTGCCCTGTGCTCTTTGTTGAGGTGAATTTAGAGGCAGACACAACAGATGGGCTCCAAACTTCCAGAGGGTTAAATCGTTGTCAAATGTTGTAAGTGGATAGGCGGCACTGATGAGGAAATCTTTCATAGCTTCATTAAACGTCGAGACGTCTCCCAGAAGAACCCGATGGACAGAGTCTGAGTGCTGCTGCAGCGCTCAGTCTGGAGACAAAGCAGAAGTTCATTCCCTTAATCTGGATGGACCAGCAGTGGCCATTCACACTATCAGCCATTAAGCACTCCAACACCTGCTCTCTTTCACTCCGCCTTTCACACCCCTCCCTTCTTCTGTCCTCCTTTGTACACGAACACACTCAGAACACAAACACACGACACGTGAGACAGGGCCAGGAGTCGCTGCTAATGCCTTTCACTTTTCCGTCACACAGGTTGTTGAGTTGCAGATGGGGAGGCTCGTCTCTGTATGCTACACACACACACGCACACACACAGGATGGAGAGCAAGAGGACAAGAATGGAAAGAGGAAACTCCACCTTCTCCCACAGTCATCTACTCAGCTGAGCCCATCAACTCATCACTTTCCTAATAACTCACATATGTAATAGTTTATATTTCTTGTGTGTAGCTCAAGTAGTGATGAGACTTAAACTCTCACTGATGAGTTGAATTCATCTCCCCTATGTTCCGAAGCACAACATTTTTCACATTCTTCAGTTGAAGACAGGAACGTCTGGAAACTTTAAGCAGAACCAGGATTTGGCTCATCCGTCCCGTAACCCAGCAGTGTGGACCTGGACCGACTCACCACTAACTCACTTTAAAGCATTTTTATAGTTTAGCGTTTGTGTTTCTACTTGACACAATCCCCTGTGGTCTAAAGAGACAGAACCCAGGTGTGAGTAGTCATTATCTTACCAGCAGTCAGAGTTGACCTAGTTACACTTAAGATGTTTTACATACACTAATCCTCAGGGTCAACAGCAGCGTTTCCATTGACCATGTAATTGTGGAATTTGATATTTCAAAAATAAATGTGCTTAAGACGAGACAATTTGGAAAAAGAAATACTCGTGTTTTTCAATAAAAAGGTTTGGCGTGAGGTGGGTTTATTCTTTTGGCCATAATAAAAATGTATTTATTTCACAAAACTACAATAGTTTTGTGAAATAAATCATGAGTCATGTGACTCAATGCCAGTCGAGTCACGTTATCAACAACGATGAAGAACAAGATGACAAGAAGCAAGAAGACAGTGGCTTCTCGTGTGATTTTAATTGCTTTTCTTATTTAATAGAAATGTCACCATTTTGCATTGCAAAATGGGGACATTTTGCAATGCATTTTGCAATTGCATTTTTTCAACAAGTTTTGCACAGACCTATAATGGAAACGCAGCTAGAGCAAAATAAACCATCAATATTTATCTCATTTGCAAATTATAAATAAACACACATTCTGGACCCATCTTTACTCCAAAACCAGTTTTTAGTTCTGTTTGGAATCATCGACCTGCCTGAACCTTCAGTTGGTTCTCTTGTTTCAATTTTTCCAATGTTTATTGGAGATGTAGTTGAAGAATTTGAAGATTGTTCTTCATCCTTCTTCTTCCACCTGCTTTGTTTGACACATTAGTAACACTGGCACTAAAAGGTCCCTCAGTATGATGCCACCAACACCATGTTCAAAAGCTGGTGCAATGTTCCCTGGTTTAAAATGCCCAGCTCATCTCATCCATTCCTATTTCTTGTTTGTTATATTCGGACCACTAAATCGTTGTCTTGTCTGAATGAACTTTGACCTGCCCAAGAGCTGAAAACTTCACTAGAAAGTGAAAGAGGGGCATTTTACTTCTCAGTTCATGTCGATGTTCCACACTGCAGACATTGTGGCATCTTCCATTCTATAATATCCTTGATTCTTTATAATTTCATGGTTGTTTCCAAAAAATCCAAAACATTATTCTAATGGATGAAACATGAATCAGAGAAACACAGCATTAAACTCAGGCTTGTTCACACAGTTATTCTTTCTCAATTAACTTAGGTTTTTGCCAACTAATTGTTCCACTTTGAAAAAGGAACATTTGGAATTCATGACTAAAATTAGTATTATATTGATTCTGATGATGAGTGTATGTGAGCTTTTCACTGGCGCAGTAAACATATTACCATGTAGTCTTAACCAGCAGGTCTTACATTTGTCAGCTCTACATGAGTTTGTCACTGCTTCATGTGTTTGAGGGCGATGCTGTCTACACAGTCTGTATGACGTATTGATGAAACGACCCTACAGTAGCCTGTCTGAAAGCTTTTGTTGACAAACATCAAAATGTAATGAAAAATGTTGAAATAAAGTACAGAGCAGTTAGCTGACAAGCTAACACCCCTCTACAGTTCCTCTGTTACATGTCGGCCTCTTTCCTGTTTTGTTCCATTTCTTCAAAGGCCAGATGAACTGATGCTGCTGGTAAAACACAATAACGTCTGACTTGGAAAACATTTTAGAACAACTGTATTAGGGGAGAAATCAGCCTTATTTATTTAAGTAGTGCCCATTCTTAGTAAATCATGTGAATAACAGCAGCTCTGATTCATAAGCAGTTTCCTATGAAGTTCATGCCAGATTTTAGTTTAAATGTACTATATGAAAAAAGGTGAACATCTTTACACAGACTGATGTTAAACTATAGTGAACTTTTCTTGTTTTAAGGTCAGTCAGCATTACCAAAATGATTTCTATTTTCTGCATGGACTGCACTCTGCAAAATCTCTGATGTCAGAGAGTTTTGCAGCACCACAATGCCTCAGACTTCTCTACCGAGCTTCTGCTGCTTCTGTCAGGCATTTCAGCGGCTCCCCGGAGTGAACCTGTAGACACACTGAGGAGTGCAACAGAATTGCCCAGCTGAAAATGAAGCTGGGCCGTCGATCTGAAAAACTTGTCCCTCAAAACCTGTGGAGCCGATTACAAACTAAGCAGTCAGGAAACAGAAAAGCCTCGTCTGACCGTTTGTCCCTGCTGGTGCTTCATAAATTAAATCTCCTTATTTGTGCCTGGCATCCATCAGCAGTGCAGCAGCTGTAGCTCTTCATGCAGGGCCAGTCCACAGTGATATAGGGGCCTTAGGCAGAAACTAATTTAGGGGCCCCTTTACCTCCTAAGAACATTATCATTACTAGCTGTGTTTAAATATGAATTTGATGAAATCTGGGAGCACAGGCCAAGTTTTAGTGGTCGAGCTAAAAAGCAATCACTGATATTTGCGGTGATGTATTTATGGACAAACCGAGTTCAAACACAAAAATTAACTATGAAGAGGATTTTTTGCACATATAGGTCCTAAATCCTACATTTATAATTATTTTTTAACTTGTCTCTGCTCAAATCAATAAAATCAGATATTGACATTCTCAATAAACAACACTTAACAATTTTAGATCTATTTTAGATCAATTTTAGATCTGTTAAGCATTTAGAGGGGCCTAAGCAGCTGCTGAGTTTGGGCCAGAAAAAGAAAACCCTCAGAAAAAATGCAGTAATGAAAATCTTCTGACCCGTCTGGACCTTCCTCTGGTTCTGGGTCTGATCTCTACCAGACATGAGAAGTCAGATGATACTGCTAATAGCAGCATCTCTCTCTGTGTGTGTGCATGTGTGTACGTGGGTTTTTTCACTAAAACATGTTCTATTTTTGTTCCCGGAGCCTTGCTGTTTAATTATACACTACTTTAGATGACCTCAGAGATGTTCAGGAAATGGCATCACAACCCTTTTCATATTGATGGGAAGCAAAAGTTCATCCTCCAAGGTCGATGCTAATGTGTTTGCTCCTTGTCTTTGTGCTAGCATTGTTGCTATGCTTCAAATCTACCAAAAGTCCAATGTTTATAGAGTGAGTCTCTGTGATGATCAGTTAAAGAACATCTGATCAGCAGCAGCTGGCCGCCACTTTCCTCTAAGATCCTCTAAGCTGCAGTTGTTTAAATGATTCCTTACACACAGATTTTATCTTTAATCAGCAATAAATGTATCCTAAATAAGGAATTTGCTGTGTGTCTCCTACACTGGAAGTTTGATTTATAGATGTTTAGAACCTACTGGTGACTGGAGTTTTATTGTGTCCCCTGATGAAAAATAAATAAGTACAAAAAAACTAGATATCCAGGTAGATGTGTTTTTTTGTTTTTGTTTTGCTTTTTACCACGACTCTATTTAAACATTTTACAGTGTTGCAAAGTAAAAATCCCATGATGTCAGAGACTGAGTTGAAAGAATTATTGTAATTTCTGTGAAACGTGTGGGGCAGAGCTGCTGTGAACCAATCTGCAGACTCAATCCATTAAATGCCTTACTAAGTATGTGAAGTTGGACACGTTAGCAAAAAAATAATTAACACAGAACACAAGCTTTACTCTTTGTTCAATTTATTGATTTTTTGCTATTACAATAAAATATATCTAAAGAAAAATGTGGTCAATTTCTCTGTTCAGAGAAAAACATTTCAGTTTACGATGGATTCACAAGAAAAAAGGAGAACAAAGCGAGAACCAAAAACAATACCAAGAGAATCAGTTCCACAACAGTAGCGCTTAGACCTCAACATAAAGCAGATATTTGTTTGTGTTGAATGTGTCCTCATATTGTAGTAGATATTCACTTCACAACATAAATATACTGTACAGAGTGATGGCGGCTGTCTCCACTGGAAATCCAAGGTGCGTGTGTACATGTGTGTTTTTGTGTGTGTGTTCAGGCAGTCACTGAATTAAGGCAGACGGAATGATTGTCTACAATACCTTGAAATGGCAAACAAGGACTAATCTGACATGGCAACAGTAAGAAAGTTGAGCTGCACAATAATACAAACACCACTGTGTTTCTTTGTTTTCACTGACTCTGGTGACAGACGGGAGCAGAAAATATAGTCACTGTCGATTTGATTTGAGTGCTTTTAAATGTTATTATTTTTTTATCTTTCCTTTTTTTAACACAACTTAGGAGACCAGTGTGGGACAAAACACAAGTGTTGCTGTTTAACAAAGTTCCACAAACAGAGGAGAGTTTTTGGGAAGGGAAGGTCGTAGTTGTTTGTGGTCTCACAAGTGCAGCCTTACTTGCTGTTTAACTTCAGTTTGCAGCTGAGTTCCAGTGATGGTGCTGGAACTTAAATCCAACCGGGCAAACTGTGCATTTAATGAGTAATGGTCACAACACTAAAATCTGCAGTTTTCTTTCACTTATTTCCTTGTTTTGAAAAGATTGAAGTTGTGCAAATTTATGGAGACTAACTAGCTTCCCCTCAGGTACCTGGCTGCATCCTCCAAGGCAGAGTAAAAATCCCAGAGGAAAACTGGATCATCAAATCTGATTAATGTTTTTGTCATTCTACAAACAAATCAAACAAACCATAAAACCCCTTTGTCTATCTGTAAAGTAGTGCAACAGGACAGATGGCCCCACATTGCTGTATCTGAAAGTGATAAATCAGTGATAAATCAGTGATAAATCAGTGAGCACCAGCTGATGGAAGTCAGGATAACATGGGGATGTGTTCCTGCTAAGTCTTCTGACATGTAGGAAAGTCATTTTTTATTCTGTTTGTTTCGATGTGCCAATTCAAACTATTCCTCCAACCACATAGAAAGATTAATGAGAGATTGGTTAAAAAAAAGCTATTACATTGTCATGATGAGCTCATCATATGCCATCTGCTGACAAAAATGGGCTAAATTTGGAAGAACTAATGACATACTGGTATAGTATACATGTCATTACAAATTTACAATACAATGTGCAATGTCTTGCAAAAACTATGGTGGCAGCAGCATCGTGATTTGGATGCTTTTCTTCAGCAGGGAAAGATAAGGTGGAGTTCAAATTAGCTTTATTTTAATTAATGTCCAGTATCTTCCTTGTTCTGTTTCTCACTTTTTCACTTTTGTCTGCATTTTGATGTTCAGTTCAATAGGAATGTTTTACATTAAGAAAAGTTTTTGATATATAATGTTTTAAATAAATAGATGAAAGCTCAACTCTACAGAACATGATGAGGCTTTTACATTTAGGCTGCCTGTAGAGTTGAAGATGTTGAGTGCATTCCTTCCTGGTCTGACAAGACCAGTGTGTCGTCTTCTTCTAAAGTATGTTCAAAAATTGGACACAAGCATCACACAGTCCATCTTCAATTGTTTTTTTTTTCTACTTTGGCAAATATTTAATTTACAGCTTTCTTGCCTGTAAAAAGGGACAAGATTCTATAAAGCTTAAAAACTGCTCACAGGAGCGAGGTGTGTGACATTTAGATTTTTGATTGTCACAATGATCAGCACCTCTCTGAAGTCCTTGATGCTTTATATCTTTTACAACAATACTTATAAAGTCTGTTTTTACTTAAATAAAATAATCTATGTTCCAGGTCGCACCCAGAACAAGCTTCTTTATAGGAGACGTTGTTTCAGGCAACTGGGATTTCTGAAGGAAGGAAACAAAATGTGTTGTGAAAACAGGCAGACCTCCAGCCAGTTAGCAGAAGAGTTCTCAGCTGAACCTCAGAGGCATCAGGAAGTGGGAACTTATAGATAACTGCAAAGCCGCAAAAAGACATCAGCTCAGCTGTGGAATGTACGATAAGTTGTTTAACATGTTATTCATGTTTATTCTAACTTCCCTCATGAACCCAATTTCAGATGTTTGTAATAAGAATAGAAAATCCAGTTTTAAGGTCATGTTAAAGTAGCTGTGCAGGATATGAAGATGGAAACATTCAAAACCTTTAAATTCCAAACATCTGAAACATCTTTTTGTCTTTCAACCTTAGGAAAAGCCCTAACAAAGATGACCCAGTGTGAAACCTTTTCACCTTTTATTTTTCATTCCCACACACATCCTCACACACAGGCACACACACATACACACACACATACACACACGCAGTCTCACACAGAAATGAAACACTTGGTGGTAGAACGTTGGTGTGTGTGCATTGTTCACACACACGCTCTCTTAGCGTGCAGCATCTCGATGAGCAGGTTGTTGCAGGTCACCTCTCCGTTCAGGTGCTTGAAGCACAGGTAGTCCTCAGCCTGCGTGCTGAGGGAGCGCAAGTCAGGCAGCTGGACCACCAGCTGGCTGAACTTCTCCTGAAACTGAGGATAGGTGGATAGGATGTACTCCAGCAGAGCCCCGTTCACCTGCTCCTGCACACCCTCAACAAAGGCCTGGTTCTCCAGCAGCTTTACGTCTGTAGAGAGACAGAGAACAAATGGAACTCTGTGGAAGTTCTGACCAGAGGAGATTAATTGAATTTGATTAATCATACTGGAGCACTCTGATTAATCACTATGCCTAAATGGTGAGCTTGAAATATAAATATACACCTAATTTTGCTTGTTACAGGAATAGTGCTTCGGGCACGCCTCTCTTTCTGCTGCACTAGAACAGATTCATTTGCTATATGTAATATTAATATGTTAAAATGTTCAGATTAATTGCCTGCATTGACATGTTAATATTGACAACCAAAGTATTATATTAATCAGATTAATCTAATTTGAATTAGATTAATCTGATTCAAACTAGAATTAGAATTTTATATAAATAAAAACACTGGCAATTAGAATAGTTACAAGAATCTATGGGCAGAGATTATGACATCACGTTTATTGGAGTACCAGTAAGAAAAGTAAGAATTATTGCATTTACATTAAGCAGAAAGATGGATATAAATCTGTGTGCACCAAATGTCTGTGTCCCTGCTTGATAACATTGTGGTTGATATAATTTGTGTTTATTAGTCTGACTTTAAGTCCAGTAAGATAAACCCACCTTCACCATGTCCAATCCAAATAAATATTCTGTTTAAACTGTGACATTGTTACAGTTTGGGCCAGCATGCAGACCATGCAGGTGTCCTAGTAACAGTTTACGTTTTAATCAGTTAAGCATTTTATGTCATAAAAGCATATAATTTCTCAGTGTCAGAAAATATATGCTCACACTGAGCATGTGTTTGCATGTGTTTGCGTGTGTTTGCGTGTGTGCATGCTATAAGGACATGTGTGCACATGTCCTTGTATTTGCTACCCCGTATGGACCATTTTCCTGACACATACCGCACTTTGGGGACAGACTGTTTCCTATGGGACCCAAAGCCCAGTCTAGAGATTATATTTAGAGAATTAAGTATTAATTCTCTAAATAGAATTATTTGGATAGAAATCCAAATGTGTGTGTGTGTGCGCGTGTGTGTGAATGTGTGTGAGTGCATGTGCGTGCATGTGCGTGTGCGTGCGTGTGTGTCTGTATGTGTGTGAGACAATAGCCTTGCCCTGCAGCTGAATAGCATTCAGCATCAGCTGAGCCCATCTCAGAGAATCCATTCACACAGTAATTAAATGTTTTGAATCCATGCTCTGAATCATCTTTTCAAACTGCTTAAGGGCAATTAAATTACCCCCAACAAATCTGACTCTGAGGATGAGGGAGAGCAAGAGCGTGAGCAAAGAAGCTGCTGGCAAAGACAGCAAATATTTTCTGTGTATAACGAGTGCTCTCCCTGTTCAAAAGATCTTTGTTCCCTGTTTTGCCAGCACTGAACAGGAAACACTTCTGGGAATCTGGCGAGCCACATCTATGCTCTCTCCATCTGCACAAGCCACTACATGAATGTCAGTCTTGCTATCAAATGATAGACCCATCCATTACTCTTCTTTTGAATGCCACTAGTGGACAATGGATAAGGTTGCTTTTGTTAATATTTGCTTTTGTCAAGCTTAGAAATTTAATTAAGTGAATTTATTGTGGGGAGAGAGGCCATGTTGGAAAACACTTATATTAATAGGAAGCACAGATTATCTGTATTTGTGACATTTTTTCATTAGGATGTCAGTGTTGCTATTCAAATGCTGCATCTGTACGGCAATGTTGACCCAAGAACTCGACGGATTTGCATCAGGCATTTTTCTTGAATTCATCATCTCTACACAGGCCTTTTATAGAAATATGCAGAACAAGAAAATCCTCAATAAATATGAATACCACATTTCAATAATCAGGACACATATAACTAATATTATGATGTATATCTTGCTAAACTGACCTATACAGTGAAGAAAGGTGATCTAGAGGGTGACTTACTGGGATTGAACAGAAGGAGGAACTTGAGACAGGCCATCTCCCTGCGGTCCACCTGCAGCACCCGCAGCCTCGCTGCAAGCTCCTGACCTCTCTGGACCAGACTGGAAAGAGTTGTCTCTCCTTGTGACAAAATTGAGGACATTTCAATCTGCAAGAATATGGAAAAAGGAATTTTTTTTGTTATTAGCTCATTTTCATGTTTTTGTGCACCTGAGCTTTTGTTGGGGCTCATCTATAGACAAGCCCTTACAAGCGAAATCTGAAGTAGGCTTGTCAACGCAAGCCTACTTGCAATATTGTTGCAATAAACAACAATATTGTTGTTTTAAGACCATTTTCATGTATTCATATCAATATATTTGATGTTACTCTCATAAAGTCTAATAAACTGTAATCCAGTAAAGAATATCAAGCTCTTTACATGGAAGATATTTTAAATAACCAAAATAAAACATGACAATGAAAAACTATAAATAAAATGGAAATAAAATTTACTTAGAACCAAAATAATAGATAAAATGGATTATGAATATTCACTGTCAGAATCGAAATTATTATGCTACTTTTAGTTTATGATGCAGTTCATTGATTATGATATTTATATGACTTTATCTAAATTGCTATTTAGAAAAACTTTAGAAGTTTATGCTGGTACCTTTTATGTTTTTATGGTAAACAAATAATTGTGCTTTTCCATAATTGAAATGCATTTGTGTAGTTTTTATGTTTTGTACTGTATATGTTTCCTGTGA
The DNA here is from genome assembly GCA_033032245.1 of Poecilia picta. Taxonomy (NCBI): domain Eukaryota; kingdom Metazoa; phylum Chordata; class Actinopteri; order Cyprinodontiformes; family Poeciliidae; genus Poecilia; species Poecilia picta. The sequence continues at coordinate 2,943,249 of CM065361.1, forward strand.
ACAATTTCAACAGTACTTAGAAATTTAGATTTTTTTAACATAAATATTTTTAAATATATTAATGAAACATACTCAAGTTATTTTTAAATAATTTTCGCTGATCAAGAAAGCTCACAATGAAAATATGATTCTAATATTTTGGCAATTGCTACTAGAGAACAGTAATTATAGTTAAATTGATTCAGCATCTGCTGTGTGTTATACAACTATGACAGTTGATCTCAACTGACCATTAAATAGAATCTGAGAAATATTTTTATGTGCACAGAAACAACATTCTTGACCATCAGATTGCTTATTAATTCATTATACTTTGACTAGTTGTTAAGAAGTAAGTCAACTGTGGAAAAGTAAGTTTCTAGCAATATAATTAACAGCTTAATTTATGGATGAATTGATACAAAGTTAATTACAGAGTCAGTAGGAAAATAGGCAAAATGTGAGAATCAGGTTGAAAACAAAAGGGAAAAATCTGTAAAACAGGTCTTAGGTCAGATGTTAATGATAAATATCATACAATTTTAGATGAACTTTTATGCTTCATTGCTGTTTTTAGGTATTTAGGTATTTGTCAGCTGATGTGGCTGACAAATCTGAAAGCAGCTTCAGACTGAAATCTCAGACAGTTCTAATTACTGTCATTTTGTTTATCAACTGGTAGAAGAAGAAGCTGTACGGGGTGAGTGTCCCTCTAAAGTCCCACTACACCACTGGTTAGAACTTCCTTACTTCTAGCCCTGGTGTGAACTGTGTTCCTTTTTCAGGCAGAAGCAATATGCAGCTGCAGATCAGTTGTTTGGTTATTTCACACAATGTATCAATGCCAAAAATAAATACATAAAAAATATACTTTCAACTACTTAGGGAATGCATCACTTATTTAGATACAGCAACGCAACTTTAGCTATTAAGTTCCTAGGTGCTTATTGTGAATTTTGATGTCTTCATGGTTCCATCTATACTGTAATTCCTAGTTATTTATTAACAGTTTTCTATGGCTGTCAGTGGAAAGACAACCGTCAGTTTGCAAGTATGATTCTAGCTTGTCCAGTGCACTTGGGCAAAACAAATTTCCCACCAATACATTGTTCTGGTGTGTGAATGGTTCATAATGGTAAAGTGAGTTGATTTTCTGTATAACTAGAGCAAAACTGTATCATTTCTGTCCATGTAGTACCTAAAACTTAATTTTGCTCAGCATAATTACAAGTTAAATCCTAAATTATTAGAAACTATTTAAACTACTTTTTAAAACTACAAACAGAGATTTTGCATCCCAATCTCCATTTGGGACACTAATATTCCACAGTATTATTAGCATCTGCACAATTTTATAATTGTTGCATCTATCTATTTAATTGTTTTGATTCTGTGTTTTTATTTTATTTACTTAGTTGTTTTGTTTTGTTTTTGTAATTCATCAATTAGTGTATACAGAACAAACACTACAGACTAATACACAGTCCAGTCACATTAATGTGACCACCACGTACTTTCCACTTCAGAGTTAAATAACCAATCACAGAAGGCAGGTGGCAGCACAGTGCAGTTGAGCGTATATAAAGGGTGTGTGTGGGCTTCGGAAAACATTTCAATCGTTGGCGTAATGCAGAAACGAAGCGATTTATCCGACGTCCAAAAGGGCATGATCATTGGCTTTCGGGCCAAGGGTGGAAGCATTTCCGAAACGGCTGAGTTTGTGAACTGTTCGCGTGCCGCCGTGGTAAAAGTGTACCGTGCATGGCAAAATGGGACTGTCCAAAATCAACGACGTGGCAAATGTGGTGCACCACGGGCCATAGATGACAGAGGCGAACGACGGTTGCGGAGATGCGTTCGGGCAGATAGACGGGCTACCGTTGAGCAACTGACCACTAAAATGAACCAAGGGGCTACCACAAGTGTCTCCCAAACCACTATTCAGCGAACATTGCTGCGTCTGGGCCTCCGAAGCAGACGCCTGGTTCGTGCACCTATGCTGACTGGTGTTCATCGACGACGAAGGCTAGAATTTGCACGCCAGTACAGCAGCTGGACGTCCACTGAGTGGCGACAGGTAGCGTTTTCAGATGAATCGCGTTTTATGCTCCATCGGACAGATGGACGTTGGCGTATAAGGCGTGAAACCTCTGAAAGGAACCACCCTGCAACCATTGCAGGAACGGTCCAAGCTGGAGGCGGGAGCATTATGGTCTGGGGAATGTTTTCCTGGCATTCTCTGGGTTCACTGATTATTGTGGAAGGCACGATGGATCAATACAAGTACGCATCTGTCCTTGCGGACCATGTCCACCCCTACATGCGCATTGTTTTTCCTCAGGATGATGGCATCTTCCAGCAGGACAATGCGAGGTGCCATACAGCTGCCAGTGTACGTGCGTGGTTCGAAGAGCACCAGGATGAGTTTACCGTCCTCCCCTGGCCAGCAAACTCACCTGACTTAAACCCAATCGAGCATCTGTGGGACCATCTCGATCGAGTTGTTCGCGCCATGGATCCTCAACCGCGTAATCTAGCGCAGCTGGCCACGGCATTAGAGTCGGCATGGCTCAACATCCCAGAGAAGACCTTCAGGGACCTAAGTGACTCTCTTCCTGCACGTCTCGTAGCAGTTCGCTCTGCGAAAGGTGGTTATTCTGGCTTTTGACAGATGGTCACATTAATGTGACTGGACTGTGTATAATAGGTATTGATCTACCTCTTTTTGTTCTGAATAAAAGAACAAACAACAAAAATTCAATAAACAACCAAACAACAATAAAAACAACATAAAAAATGCTTATAAACTTTTCTTTTCTTTTAGATAAATCAAGCATGCTGCTGCTGCTGCTGCTGCTGCTGCTGCTGCTGCTGCTGCTGCTGCTGCTGCTGCTGTGCAGTTGTCACTGAAGTGCTGTTAAAGCTTAGTAAGTGAGGCAGACGGTTTATGTGCCGGTGGGAAGTTGAGCAAGGGAGTGTTACCTCCTGGCCAGTCACCAGCAGGATGCTGTCTTCCTTTCCATGTTGAACTTGTCTGAAAATGTGATCCAGGACCAGGAGTTCCGACCAGCAGTTGTGAAGCAGCTTCATTTGATCTCCCACCTTCAGAAAATGGAGCAGAGGGAGGGGAAAAAACACCATAAGAGACTGTGGCTTCATTTTAAGCAACTCAGTATGTCTCTCTTTTAAATGCCTTTCTATAAAATCCCATAAAGAATCACAACTTTATGGTTAAGTTATTTTCCTTTATTTTCCGTCATTACAGAAAACACTTCAACGTGCGGCTGTAAAAATCTGGGAAAACTTCCACAGAGGCAGGCGATCATAAAGAAGTGAAATAGAGGTGGTACTTGTGTGTGTTGTCCCATGTTGTGTATTTATGAGCACATCTTTGACCTCTTCAACCTGCTAACCCTAACAGTCCCACCTTGAACAGTCACATCTGTTCTGTTCTGTTTGAGGGGGATGAGTGTGTGTTCGTAGATTAACCTTACCCCACCGCAGTATTGACAGTAAAGTGAAGGACACGGCAGACAGTAATTCTGCAGCCGCAGCTGCTAATAGGCCCAGACACACATTTATCTGACACAAGCTGACAGAATTACTGTTCATCTGAATGAAACTATATATCAGTGGCAGTGAAGATGGTCCAATCTTCTGTGCTGCACTCATCTAAGCCGGTGAAGTGGTGGGGGTCTGCATGTGCGGTGATAAAAGGAAGGGGTTAAGGAAGCAAGAGGTCTTGGTGACCTCCTGTGCTTCCTCTCCAAAAGGAGTTGGAGGCAGCAGCCAAAGACATACTTGGAAAAAAACCCTCAAACATACAAGAAGCAGGGTTCAGAAGGGTTTCATTTTGTTCCCCACAGGAAATGTTGTTTTTCTGATTCTCCATGTTTGATCCATCTTAAACTGGATTCAAATACATATCAAATAGCCTACTGATCAAGTGGCATGATTTATTATTTAGACACACAATATTTTATAAACATTTTCTCAGGAAAATATGTCTCATTTATGTCTCTTCAAGAAGCTCCTGCTCTTTCTGATGCTGTCATCATCAAGTCTGCAGTAAAAAAAACCTCCTCCATTCTGCTGTTTGTAGCTCTTCTTAGGAGCATTGCTTCGAGAAGACGTTCCTATGATGAGTTCAGCAAATGCAATATTCCACCAGGTGTTTGCTAATTGCTGGCTAGGTTGAAGGAGTTAATTGATGGCATCGTGGGGGAGCTGCAGGTCTAAGGAGGATCTGTGCGGAAAAGGCAGTGCAAGGCAGCAAGCGTTTAGGCACCTCCGAAAGGTTGACACCAGAGATTAAAAGAAAAAATCAAAGTAACACTCCAGGAGAGTTTATTCTGAGGGAATAACATTATAATACAATGTAAAGCTAAAAGAAGCTGATATTACATATTAATACCCTTCAAACTAATTTGACAGCAAAAATAAACATGACAAACACTAACGTTTGTCAGAATGATCACACGTATTCATTCTTACTTTTGGAAAAGGATATTCCTTTAAGACTTTAAAATGTATTTTGTTTTAAATGTGATTCTGCAGCAGACCACACTTTCTAAAAGAGCTGAAATGAACAGCATGCTCACATAATTCTGCAGAGATGTGGAGGAGGTTGTGTTGATATGCTGCAGCCAGCCACATTGTAGCTAAAAAGCTAGCCCTGCAGAGACAGTGAGTGGATCTGAAAGGGTCACTGAGGTGTTCCTACCCTCTGCCCAGGAGGTGTTTCAGGGCTGCAGCAAGAACAGCACTCCAAATATCACCAAAGACTACTCACACACTCCCCATCCATTTTTTTGAAGTGCTGCCAACAGGACTGTATAATCAAAAGCAGAATCAACTCAACGATACACAGCTTTCAGCCTTTAACTGTTAAAATGCTCAACTGCGGTTTGGACTACAAGGCTTAACACTATTGCTCTTGTTTCATAGGTTTTATCTGTTTGGAGTTCGGGAGGGTTCAATTATAAAATACAAATAAATCTAAAGAATCATGTTATATCTATAAAAAAACAGTCATATTTTGCTCCAACATGTATCTATTATAATATATATATATAATATATATATATATATATATATATATATATATATATATATATATATATATATATATATATATATATATATATATATATATATTATTGAGGTCAATAACCTCAATAATTTTCCTTTGTGATTTATTGTTTTTCTCTTTGTACCAAAAACTGGATGATAAATATCTGCAGTCTGATGCTTTGGTTTCAACTAGACCTTTTTTTGAAGGATAATTTTGTTTGCAGAGTCTTCATAATTAGTCTTCTTTGTTCATCCTGTTATTTTGTTTATTTATTGTGGATATTTAAAATGTCTTCCAGTTCCAATGTTAAATTATCATTATAATTTAAAGTTTATTTATCTTAGAGAATGTGGTCTTGCATTATTATGCCATTACTATTATGTTACTTGCAAAGAGTCTCAAAATAACAATATTATTTTTTATCATAATAACTTCGGGAATAATTTATCATCCAGTAAAATGTTGCTAATGCAATGGGCCCATGTACCCATTTCTTTTATCCCTCATCCTGTCTCCATTAATGTTTCTGTACTGGTGAGTTCAATGCTGACTTAGAGGTGTGATGTTTCATCACATATTGAGTTATGCAAACAAAATCTATGTCTGATAGTAAAAATGCAGTGTGTCATTAAAGGCTAAAGTACATAAAGCTAAGTCTGGTAACCTGTGTAATAAACAACCAACCTCATCTCCTCAGACATCATTCTGGTAGAGCAGGTGATTCTAAGGCCACTCAGTAAGAACAGACAAACAGCACCACTGGGGAACTGCAGCAAAAAGTAGTTTCCATTTTGCAAACTATTTAACAATGTAGGCAAGCACGAAGTAAAGCTGCAGTGAGAGCTCACATTCCCCCGTTATCATCTGCATGGAATGTAATTATCCAGCCCAGGGAAAAAAGTCATTTCAACAGGCTCTTCTTGGTAAAATAGACACAGCTTTATTCTCACAGCTTTGACCATCAACTGTGCATAAAAGCAGCCTGGCTCTCAACAGACACGCCTTACAGAGGTTTAAAGGAAGGTTCCGAGTGACTAAAACTTTTACTCATTTTTAAATCTACAACACATTTCTAAATTTAAAGATAATACGCAAACAAGGAAAGTGTGGCTAACACTGCAAAAAAAAAAAAAAAAAAAAAAAAAAAAAGATTATGGGTCCTAAGTGCTTAATATATCTGCAGTGAGGAATAGTATTTTATTGGAAGGTTCCAGTTCCATCTAACTTCAGATTATTAAACAACTAAATCTATCAATTTAACCTTAACTTTTTTATTTGTCACCTGTGTATAATTATTGATGTTTTAGTAAAATCCTTTGTTGTCCATGGCAGAACATACACAGGATCTAATCTCTTGTGTCAAAGGGCATGAAGGTATCATTAGCATAATTATTATAATAGTATTTTATCATAAACCAGATAAAGACGACTGTGACTGATTTAGCAGCACCAGAATCTTTCTTCCAGAGATAATCACTGCAGATACACTGCAAACACAACAATGGAGCACAAATCTGGCAACAGCAGACAACTCAGGCCTTAGATTAAAGAGACTCATACTTCTCCCCACCACCTTACAAAGCATTATGTTAAAACTCTGCATCATGCGTCAATAGCTTGGGACAGGAAACATGAAATTAAAGTTCAGTGAATACACAGGAGAGTACATTTGATTAGCCACGGTGTTTCTTTCCCTGATTTTTAGCATGCAGGAAGATATCCATTCAACACATTCACAACACATTCACAACAAAGATACCTTGTGCAACAACTATCAGAAGGTGCAACAACTATCAGCCCCAACACAATGTGAACTTTGTTTCTGAGACAAGGAACACACAAAAGTTGCAACTAAACACTATAATCCCTGTGAAAGTACTGAGAAAATCACACTTCCATCAATGTTTCACTCCATTCTGGACATCGGGATTGAATAATTCATTATTTTATGTATGTATTTATTATCAGGTGAAAACTGTTGAGAAACTGAATAATGACAGTTTTACATATGTCGCTGCCAGCATCAGTAACAGACCTAGCTGATTTGTATGGTATAGTTGCCATAGAAACTAGATGTGATTATTCCGAAAGAGTGGAACAGAGATAAAAAAAGAAGCAAAATTAAATAATTTTGCACACTGCCTTTCCCTCAAGAGTTCAAATCCTGTTTGCTCACAGAAAAAAGGATACATTTAAACATCTAGCACACATTTCCTTTCAACATCGATTATTTAAAAAAACACACAAGCAATAAATAAACTAACATTTAAGAGTAATAATTATGTGATCTGATTTCTTCATCAATATTAGATGAAGAAAACAAGCAAAGCTAAACAATCAAATAGCTTCAAGTTTTAAAAAGTGACCTCTTCATTCTAACCTTCTCTCAGCCCTGTCTGTGTGGTTGTGTGTGTGTGTTGTGTGTGTGTGTGTTGTGTGTGTGTGTGTGTGTGTGTTGTGTGGTGTGTGTGTGTGTGTGTGTGTGTGTGTGTGTGTGTGTGTGTGTGTGTGTGTGTGTGTGTGTGTGTGTGTGGTGTGTGTGTGTGTGTGTGTGTGTGTGTGTGTGTGTGATGATCCTGTGTTGAGTGCTTGGTGTACATGCAGCGCTGCAGTTTGCTGACAGACTGCTCACAGAATACTTTTATCGTCCACGTCCACATGTGGAAAATACCCTAGATCTGTAGAAGCTGACCAAAACATGATGTTTCATGTGGAGACCTGTATGTACCTTTGGGCAGCAGACGTTCACTGTGTGCATATCTATATCCCCATATCATTACCTGTTTCTCTGTTTGGTGTTTCAGGTATTGTACCAATACACACTGTGACAGTATTTAAATGCATTTATTTATTCATGTTTTTTGTTTGCTTGATTTGTTAGATGCTTGTTTTTTAAAGAGAAGCTTTGTAATCTCCACATAGGAGTAGACAGGGATGCAAGTGATCCACGTGTCCTGAATCAAACAGGGGTTCTGAGAAATGACTCCAGTATCTGACTCCAAGGTATACAAAAAAAGCAACATTTCAAAATAAAAAAACACACTTTAAGAATTATAACAACTGAATGCTATTGTAGTGATTTTGATTCTGCAGACTGATTAAATCTTTCAAGGTTTGTAATACAGTCTTCAGTGTGAGCAATGGCGTTCCTACATGTTGAACATGAAGGCATCATTTAACGTCACTAATTCAAGTGAACATGTACACAACATTTTCTCTCCAAGACAGAACCTGGGCAACTGCTGTGTATGTATGTGGGTATGTGTTTGGGTATGTGTGTGTGTAAGTGTATGTGTATTGGTGCAGGCACACCCCAGCTGTTATGGACACACACAGCAGCCGTGTTTCCATTGGCTGTAAAATTGCACAAATTAGAATTAAAAAGATAAATTTGCTTAATAGAAACATGGCAGTTTAGAAAAGCCTCAAGCTTTCTGCTAAAACGTTTTTGCATTAGGATAAGGTGGATTTTCAGTTGTATCAAAATTAGTGTATTTTTCAAAACTGCAAAACACTTTTTTTGCATTACACGAGTCGTAATCAACAACCAGACGTTACTATGTGAAGAAAAGACAAAGATGACAGGAAGTGGCTGGAGGATGATGGCACGGCATGTTATTAATGACTTTTTGCGTGAACAAACTTATTCACAGGTCATTTTAATGGTGTTTCTTATTTAATGGAAACACTACAAATGCTAAATTGTGGTTTTTTTTTGGCATTAGCAGAATATTGACAAAGCTGTGAGTACATCTGTGATGGAAACACAGCAGTTGGGTTGTTGAAGGCCCAGCTACAGAAATGATGACGGTTGGAAGGTCCATGATTATTTCTGGTGACAACAACAATAGTCTGGTAAGGAGACAGTCAAGCAGAGTGACTATGAACTGCTTGGAAGGTGATACAACAATATGGGAACCTGGTGAGAATAATCAGGAGAATGGAGAGAAACTGGATGAGGGACTAAACTAAGGAGCTAATAGAAGATGACCAATTAAAAAGTAAATACTCTGTATTTTGAGAGCAGTTTATCAAGTTCAAGAACTCCAAAACACTTTACTAGATTCATTTACACATTTACACACTGAGGGATGAATCTCTAGTTCCTGAGCCGCTGCCAACTCATCAAAATAAACCAAAACCAAAAACTAAATGCTAGTACTAAAAAATGAATATAAAAATGAATATGAATACAAAATGAACACAATAACAAATTAATGAACAGGTATGGAAGAACATTAATGACAAATTGCAACCCAAAGACAATCCAAATACTTGATAACCAAAACACAAAGACCCTCAGATCATGATAGCCAGTCTTTGTGATGACTTCTCTGTGCATGTTGAACTTGGCGGAAAAGACTTCTCCTCCGCTTTACACCCTAAACTGAACTTTTGTTATTTATTTATTTATTTTTTTAAGTTTAACTCACCTCCTCACCAGAGTCGGGTTAATCATAAGATCAATCTTAAAATGTTTTTGAAATGTCTGCAATTACTTGGTCTGAAGGGTTTACCCTTCAGTCAAAATCTGAGACTCATTTTGCTTGTTACAGAATGAACAGGAACTAGCTGTCAGCTAATTTAGTAATGGAATGTAGACAGACACCAAAAACATGCCCTTCTTGAAAGAAAAAGGGCACGTTTTACTGAAAGAACAACACTCTCACAGCAGATAATAAGGCAAACTGCATATATATATATATATATATATATATATACACAGTCCAGTCACATTAATGTGACCACCACGTACTTTCCACTTCAGAGTTAAATAACCAATCACAGAAGGCAGGTGGCAGCACAGTGCAGTTGAGCGTATATAAAGGGTGTGTGTGGGCTTCGGAAAACATTTCAATCGTTGGCGTAATGCAGAAACGAAGCGATTTATCCGACGTCCAAAAGGGCATGATCATTGGCTTTCGGGCCAAGGGTGGAAGCATTTCCGAAACGGCTGAGTTTGTGAACTGTTCGCGTGCCGCCGTGGTAAAAGTGTACCGTGCATGGCAAAATGGGACTGTCCAAAATCAACGACGTGGCAAATGTGGTGCACCACGGGCCATAGATGACAGAGGCGAACGACGGTTGCGGAGATGCGTTCGGGCAGATAGACGGGCTACCGTTGAGCAACTGACCACTAAAATGAACCAAGGGGCTACCACAAGTGTCTCCCAAACCACTATTCAGCGAACATTGCTGCGTCTGGGCCTCCGAAGCGGACGCCTGGTTCGTGCACCTATGCTGACTGGTGTTCATCGACGACGAAGGTTAGAATTTGCACACCAGTACAGCAGCTGGACGTCCACTGAGTGGCGACAGGTAGCGTTTTCAGATGAATCGCGTTTTATGCTCCATCGGACAGATGGACGTTGGCGTATAAGGCGTGAAACCTCTGAAAGGAACCACCCTGCAACCATTGCAGGAACGGTCCAAGCTGGAGGCGGGAGCATTATGGTCTGGGGAATGTTTTCCTGGCATTCTCTGGGTTCACTGATTATTGTGGAAGGCACGATGGATCAATACAAGTACGCATCTGTCCTTGCGGACCATGTCCACCCCTACATGCGCATTGTTTTTCCTCAGGATGATGGCATCTTCCAGCAGGACAATGCGAGGTGCCATACAGCTGCCAGTGTACGTGCGTGGTTCGAAGAGCACCAGGATGAGTTTACCGTCCTCCCCTGGCCAGCAAACTCACCTGACTTAAACCCAATCGAGCATCTGTGGGACCATCTCGATCGAGTTGTTCGCGCCATGGATCCTCAACCGCGTAATCTAGCGCAGCTGGCCACGGCATTAGAGTCGGCATGGCTCAACATCCCAGAGAAGACCTTCAGGGACCTAAGTGACTCTCTTCCTGCACGTCTCGTAGCAGTTCGCTCTGCGAAAGGTGGTTATTCTGGCTTTTGACAGATGGTCACATTAATGTGACTGGACTGTGTATATATATTTTTTTTTTTTTTTTTTTTTTTTTTTTACTATAAAAATATCTTTCTTTATTTGTTGATATATTTTATCTGAACTCAATAAGTAGTAGTGTTAGCAGAAAAATTTTCAAATTCTGCACATTAGATTAAGCACTCTTTCCAATCTAATTATTGATTTAAAAAAAATCACCAGATCAGCTCTACCTAACAAATGTTATTGCATTTCATGCACTATAAAGTTTATTTTCCTAATTGAAAAAGAAATTGAAACATTGTCCTATAAAGTTCTAATATTTTATAAAATGAGCTCAAGTGGTTAAATGAAATATTCACAGAATGTGCCAAATTTGTTCTTTTATCTAATTTATTGACTAACCATCAGAATAATCAATATAATACTTGATTACTAAAATAATGGTTATCTGCAGCCCTATGTTAGATTTGTGTCTCTTCTACATGAGGATAATTCTCCTTTCTTGCCCCTGCTCTGGTGGTTTTTCCTAATCTGTACTATATATAATCAAATCTATTAAGTTGATTAGTGGTGGCTGTTGCTTACACACTCTTCACACAGCCATCAACATTAAAGACGAACTATTAATTTAAAGACAGTCAGCTAATTCAGATTTAGCAGTAATTTGTGACTTTTGTGTTTATTTGTCCAAGGACCGAGATCTCGGTCACTCCTGACCGAGATCTCTAATTTTGGCACTAATGTTTGTGAAGGGCTTCCCCTGCCAGATAGTGATATTTAGAATTTCAGTAATGTTTTACTGTGCATTTCTTTGCTAACGGTGGGTTAGGGTTAGGATATGGAAAAAAAGAATGGCGTTGCTACACTCGCAGTTGCATAATTGCGGCAATTTGTCTGTAATAATACAGAAGAGTTGACAGATGCAGGACATATGTCATTAAGAGGCATAAAAAGACCTGATCAGATCAGAGCTAAAGCAGCTTCTTCTGAATTGAATACTCTTATTTTTTAGATGGAGTGAAAAATAAAATATAATAATAATAATAATAATAATAATAATAATAATAATAATAATAATAATAATAATAGTTTTACTTACCAAAAATACATTTTTGGTAAATAAAATGCATTTGTATGCATCATTATAACATTACATTATAATGCCTATTGTGGTTGCAAATTACTTTAAATCAAGTAATATGTAATTTTGCATTTCTTGTGTTCTTTCATGATTATTGTGGCTCATACCAAAAAAATTAAAGAGTGATTATTAAGACATTGAATACAACCAAATATTCGCATTCAATGTCTCTGCAGGCATTACTTCTATCCTTTCATTTCTTGGTGTGCCCCTTGAAAATCCTAAATTTTTGATGAGCTGGGAAGCCCCCCTCCCCCACCTCGTTAATCACAGAAACATTTGGTAAAGCAGGGTTGGTGGATGGGGTAAGGAAGAAAACAGGAATTAGCCTTGGGTTTTCCTCTTTTGATTACTGTCTAAGAAATAAAAACTCAAATTAATGAAGAGAATCCACAATCATGGAGGGAGTTTTATAAAGTAATCATTTTTCTTCCGAAATATTCCTCATTGACCAAAACTTTACTTTTCTGTTTCTAAAATATAATCAACATTTAGTTCAATGCATCTAAGAGTACACAATAATTTGTTTCAAGCCAAATACCTTGCATTGAAAGGAAAACACAACATAACGTTGAAGTACCAGAAGAGCAGAACTTTCCTTTAAATTTTGTTTATTTATATAGTTCCAATTCACAACAATCTCATCAACAATACACTTTACAACTGAAACAAAAATCTAATTTACTGTATATTCAGAAGAGCATATAGATTCAAACAAATCATACACCAAATGTGCTCTGAGTGTCCCTGAGATGAGACCACTGGCTGCTGAGATAGTGCAGAGCTTCACCAAGTCGCATCAAGGCCTATCCGTAGTTCGACCATTTATTTAGCTGAGGACATCTGACCAGAGCAACAACTGCTGTTTGTCTACACTGGAAAGATCACATTATGACTCACGCAAGGTAAACTGATAGGAGGCATATTTCAATTAGACAGCCATAAATGTAGAAACGACAGATCTGGAAAAGAAAGGGATGTATGAGCTGTGATAAACTGTGGACACTACTTCGCTCACCATCCTCACAAGCATGAAAGTATTCCAACATTCTCCTACAACACAAGCTATTTGCTCCTCATAGTGGTTGCAATTTGCCTTTAAGGACTGAAATGGCAAACGTAACGCTGACTAGTCTGAACATGGAACAAAGGTTTCCGTGATCAGGGTTATAGTGGACAGTGTTGTTATTTTTCTGCATTCCTATGATTTGCACTAAATACTAATTATGTTTTTTTGTGTTCACTAATTTTGTATTTTTTTTTTACCAATTATAAAAATGTAATTTTATGAAGTTAGAGCACATCTTCCTCACCACAAAACCCTTCACATCACTACCAACTCTCACTCAATTTCATTTCTTTTTAGAAAAGCCAATCTAATGTGACCATGATGTTCTCAGAGTTTTAATGGAATTAAATTGTAATATTGAAAACGTTAATTGAAATTTTACAAAAATTTGACATGTCGCCTCCTGAGTAGAATTAAGTATTGATGTATCCTTTTTAATTATGCATTGCCAAATGTTTGTTCATATTATCTGTTGTCAGGAGGCTTTTTCAAAAGTTGTGTTGGATGTGATTTATAGTGAATGGTCCATTGGGGAAAAAGTATGGATTTGAAAATCCTAAATTAAATAAAATGTACAAAACACAAAAATAATCAAACTTCATAATAACACACTAAATTACAAAGTATTTTCCAAAGTAAGACACAGTACCACTACGGTAACCACCACCACTCCTAGCCAACAAACACACACTTGAAGAAGTCAACCGAAAAATAAATGAAAATGTCAAACTGGACCAAAGACTTTTTGAAAATCAGTCAGATTTGTATTGTGACATCTTTGTGTATTTGTAAAGATCAACCTTATGAAGTCTTCTCTGTTTTAGTTGAGTGCAAGTATGCTTGTGAAATGCTGAAGACTCACCCTCAATTCCTTGAAGAAGATGCAACTCCGAGCCCATTCCACGATGGAGAAGAGGGTCTGATCCGCCATGCGGCACATCAGACTGAAGGTGCTGGGCTTGTCAATCCGGCCCCTGCCGCTCTGCTCCTGCTGCAGATGAGCCACAATCTTGTTCTGCACCACCAACTCGTCTGGGTCGCAGCGGAGCAGCTCCAGCACCAGGGGTGGCAGGCTGGGCGGCTGTGGAGAGGCTGAAGGGTAGACCTCTGGGTAGGGGTATCCTGTGATGGACTCGGGGAGCTGGTGTAGTCTGGGCACTCAGCTTTAATTGCCCTGTTGGGGAATGCCGTGTACTGGTACTGGGGAGTCAGGGGCACATGGGACTGCATGGCCATGCCCAGTGATGTAGGTCCATAGAGGTTGGCCTCGTAGTCTGTAGAGGTGATGGAGCTCGGGGTGGATGGCAGAAGACTTTTGGAGATGGTGGGCAGAGCATGTAGGGGGCCAGTAAAGCTGTAGTCAGTCTGCAGAGGGGAGGCTGGTGGGGGGGCCGAGGTCTCCAGCTTGAACCCGTTGGATCGTATCAAAGCCTTTTTCTGCTGCTTCAAGGCCCTGTCTCTCTTGTACATGGGGCCAAACTTGTTCCTCCCCCCACGCATGCGATCTGCACGCACAGCTATCACACAACACACAATAGGTGAAAATGGAGTTCCAGGTAAAGCCATTTTTCTGACACACAGTTTTTGTAAAAGAAGAGCTTTTAAAGCTCATCTGGAACCAACAAGAACAAGCTAACTGAAAGCTCTTGTTTCAACTACATCTAGAGTTATTCTCATGGGATAAACGACAGACATGATGGTCTTCCTCGCTTCCCTTTTAGGGATAAGAAGAATCCCCTTAGAGTCTGTGAGCTGCTCTACTCCTTCTTCCCTGGGGAGTCTCCAGAGTTTTATCAGTAAGTAAAAGAATGTGTGTTTTTTTTTTTGTTTTTTTTTTTCTGCTACGGAAGCAGGTGCTTTCCTTTGGACTGCTGTCTGGGAATTAATCTCATCCAATGTGTGTGTGGGTGTGTGTGTGTGTGTGTGTGTGTGTGTGTGTTCTGTGTAGGATATAACTAGCCACCAGGCAACAAGAAGGAAATAATTTAGGTCACAAGACCACATAGCTAAAATTAATTCAAAATATCACAAACTGGACTATGAACTACCGGAGTTATTGTTGTAATTGTATTACTCTAATAATAAATAGTAGGAATAGGAACATAATTTTATTTCTTTTTTTAATTTATTATTATTATTATTATTATTATTATTATTATTATTATTATTATTATTATTATTATTATTGAGGGCAGTAAACATGGACATACCTTCAAGGCGCATCCCGACGTTGAGGCATTTTTGGAAGCGGCAGAACGGACACCTCTTCCTCTGGGTCTTGTCTATCTTACACTCCTGGTTTTCCGCACATGTGTACCTCTTGTTGTTCTGCACCGTCCGCTTGAAGAAGCCCTGAACACAGACGGAACACGACAATGAAAAGACGAGACGGCAGTAAAAAATGAAGCGCTGGGCCGGACCAGCATGTCAGCTGCGGTCAAAAAATAGCTCCACACATTAAGCGTTCCAGCAGGTTTTTTTTTTTTTTTTCGTTTACTTTAAAGCAAAATTGGTTAATTAATAAACAAGACGAAGTAGCAGTTTAAAGAAAAGGTATTTAGGATGTAAAGGAAACCGAGGGGGGGTCATGTTTCATCATATTAGTCGTCAGTGAATCTGAACGACCATTTAGAGCCCAGCTCAGTGCGGACCGGGCCGCGGCTCATGGGACCCATAGAGATGCAGAGATGTCTGTCCTACCTTGCAGCTTTCGCAGGTGAGCAGACCGTAGTGGTATCCGGACACCTTGTCTCCGCACACAGGACACAGCTCTTCCAGGTCATCATCGTATGTGTATTCCATCACCTTCAAAGTCACGCCTGCGTTACCGTAAGCACAATTACAAAGAAAATTATTAATTATATATACAGAAAATATATATATATATATATATATATATATATATATATATATATATATATATATATATATATATATATATATAATATATATATATATATATATATATATATATATTGCGGCTGTTGCATTTTAATTATTTGCCGAATTAATTGGACACCATCATGGCCTACTGTAGCGTTAGTTTTTATTTATTATTACTATATTCTTCACCTAATTAAAGGATGTAGGTGGGCTTTCAATATTCGGTTTATAATTTTTAACACAAGTAAAAAAAAATACTATAAATCAAGAAACTTAATTCATAATTTAAATTGGTTGTTATATTTTTTTCGAACTTCATGCAGGCCTACTGTGCTTTTAAAGGTTGCGTAAGTACAGCATTTTTTTCTATGTATTTAATTTTTAGGAAAACTAATCTATTTTCTATTACAAATAATATTTTATAAAATGCAAGCAGACTGTAGACTTGGTCATTTCGATGGAGATTTTTCGACCCTATGGATGCAGAGCCTACGCAGTTATTTAATATAGCCTGCAAATTGTTCTTTGTTTAGCTATACGATTCTATAAATTTTCAAGAAACATATAGTTTATCACTGGGGCTAAATTAAGACGTTACATTTTAGAAAACATTCATTCTTGTCACGTAATTTACCATAGCGGCTCAATCAAGAAAGCCTTTTTCCCCACAAGTTTTCGTCGGTACGCGTCTCAGATTTAGCCAGGCTGTGTCTCCCGCTCGGTGTCCGGGTCAGCGCGGCGACAACAGCCGTGAGTTAACGGTTACACACCAAGGACAATATGACAGATTAAAAAAAAATAGGTAAAAAAACAAAAAAACAATAGGCCTAGGCCAAGCTAAGCTAAGTAAAATAAATTGTAGCGGAAATGGGACTAAACAAGAGCAGCTAAGCAGGTGGACCAACAGCCGGTACCGGAGAGCACGCGCTCTACAGGGCGGACAACACGAGCCTCAAAGACAGAAGCTGCTGGGCTTCAGCGGCAAAGTTACAGAAATTAGGAAGATAAACCAGAAGACTTCCTCTCATTATTACTATCATTACTATTATTATTATTACTATTATTGTTGTCGTTTTAATTGGTAGTAGTAGTATTAATTATAAAGTGAGCTTTATATGCAATATTCTTAAGTGTTTATCTTTATTTAATTATATGCTTTCTATCCAAACATAGCTATTAATATGCATTGTACTACATCCCTTCTTTACTCACTTTACTAAGTTTGTCATGTGCATTTTGATAATTAATCTACTTTTTTTGATGCTATTCTAGAATATGATAAATGATCATTTCCGTCATTATTATTCATCATGTTACTACAATATCTATCTATCTATCTATCTATCTATCTATCTATCTATCTATCTATCTATCTATCTATCTATCTATCTATCTATCTATCTATCTATCTATCTATCTATCTATCTTATTGTTCAGCTATTTTTATTTTAGAAACATTTTTCATAATTGTTTTAACAATTAATTCTACCCAGTCAGATCCTTAATTCTGAAAATTCCAATACTTTATTTCATTTTTGAATTATTTTCCCCTTTGTGTGTGAGATTTATATATATATATATATATATATATATATATATATATATATATATATATATATATATATATATATATATATATATATATATATATATATATATATATATATATATATATATAGTCTTTAAAAAAACGATATGAGCTATTTTAATTAAAGAACAGGAGTCGTTGCTCCTATATTAACCTGTCAGGCTGATGTACTGAGTTCTTGAGTGGGACAGTAACCGAACAGGAAGACGCGCCATCACGTTGATGGAAGCCGGTATAGAACATGCAGAGCAGGATGTGGTCTTACCGTGAGCCTTGTCTCCCAGCATCTGAGCTACAGACAGCCGCCAGTCACAGATGATTGTCTAATTGAACCAGAGACTGAATGTACTGTGTGCTGCTGCAGCCTCGCATAGGCTGTTTAGGGGGGAAAAGACCAAGATAACTCCAGGTGGACTCAGTCTAAAGCTTTGCTGCTTTCGGAGTCGGTGTGTCCAACTGTAGTCTGTATGTGCGCCGATGATCATTAACGAACACAGAGTGAAACTCCTTGGCTCTGATCGCTCTTTACTGCCCTTCCCTTATGGCCAAAGTTAAGTTC
Organism: Poecilia picta; assembly: GCA_033032245.1. Classification (NCBI taxonomy): domain Eukaryota; kingdom Metazoa; phylum Chordata; class Actinopteri; order Cyprinodontiformes; family Poeciliidae; genus Poecilia; species Poecilia picta. Next base: position 2,961,443 of record CM065361.1, read on the forward strand.
CTTTACTGCCATTGGCTAACGCGGTGTCACGTGACGGATGTTCGCTGCCTCCTCAGAGAAAAATGCCTGGACAGAAGGAACCGAGCGGCGCAGACGGAGGAGTCAGTCTACATGCACATGTTAGGCTGTTGTCAGGCAGGCTGAGGGAATTAGCAGTCAAATGAGATGGGTACAGTGTAGTTAGAATGAATAATAATAATAATAATAATAATAATAATAATAATAATAATAATAATAATAATAATAATAATAATAATAATAATAATAATAATAAAATTGTACAAACTATTAATTGATACAGTATAGGCCAATTCAGGCCAATGTGTGTGTGTGTGTGTGTGTGTGTGTGTGTGTGTGTGTGTGTGTGTGTGTGTGTGTTTCTTAACTAGTCATTAAAACAATGGCGGCCTTCTGTTTGTTTCTATATTTATCTGCACTGTAGATCACTACATGTAAATGGAACAGATTAATAATAATTGACTCTGACCGGACATTTTGCTTGGTAAGCGCGACTGATAGTTAAAGTGCCTATTGTTAGGTGAAGCAGGATGCAGCGTCAGGCCGCTGAGGGTCACTACATGGAAACATGAACAAAGCAGTTCGGTCCTCAGCTCTTCAGATACCGCGGTGTTGTTCCCGATGAGAAGCTGAGGTGAGGGGGGGGGGGGGGTCTAAATTTAAAGACTGATTTTCTGCGTGATCTCAGGAAGATTAAGATTTCTTTGCACTAGTCTTTATTTCGATTTTGATAATGTCCCTTTTATTATTATTATTATTATTATTATTATTATTATTATTATTATTATTATTATTATTATTATTATTATTATTATTTCCTTTAGCAGGCCTTAAAGATCTTTGTTAAACAAGACCAAAAATCTCAGTGGTCTCACTAGTTGATCCCTAAAATAGTATCTTAGTCAAATTAAGACATGACAGATATTTACTCATAGCACAATAATGAGTAAGATGTTTTTTTTTTAATGAAGACTTCTTATGGTTTGTTGAAGGAACGCAATCTCACCCCCTAGTGGTGAGACCCATCCTCTGATGAGGATGTTGTTATAGTTCCCATTTAAAGCTGAATAAAATATATGAGCAGATGTATTTACAAAGTGACTGGACATAATAGATGGATATCAGATTAACTGATCAGAGTAGAAGTGATGATTTGATTCAAAGGGTAATCAAGAATCTCTTGGGATGATCTCCAAGATAAGGGATACGTGGGATGATTGTAACATGGGGAGTGTTGTGATGCCATTCCAACACTTTTAGGGAACAGATAGAAGTCACGTGATTCTTTCACTATTTAGCTACTCCTGCATTACATGGTGGATGTCAGCAGAAGGTATGTGTGTTCCAAGTTTAATGAGAAGAAAATGATTTAGAGATAAGAAAGTAATTTTTTGACCAAAGGTAAATTTCGTTTGGCACTTACACTGTTGGAGCTACAATCCTGTGAGTTGAAAATGTAGCTTTTTAATCCTCAGATTTTCAGCTGGATTAAATTTTCCTCAGCTAATTTCAAAGCACAGTTAGCTACTACAGCTAATACAGTTAGCTGCTCAATGATTGACAGTATGGTGGGTTGTAGACATAATGTTACCAATAGGCCTGTCACAATAATCAATAAATACATAATCGCTTGATAAATTAAAACAAACTCAGTAATTTCCATTTGCATTATTTATTATTTTTCTCGTTTCTCTCTCTTTCTACCAAAATCTGGATGTCAGGAGGCTTCAGCCTGGTCCACTGGTCTCAACTAGCCCATTTTTTGACAATTGTGTTTACATAGATTTACATAGATTCTGTTCCATTCAGGACAATCTCTTAACATGACAGGCTTATTTACAAACCTGGCCTTATGTATTTAACAGTCTAAAATGATTGTACTCTTCATGTATTTCACAAAGATGACATCAGTCAAAGTGATACATGCCACTGCGGATCTGTTACTTTATAACTGTAATTTCATAGAGATGGCCAAAGTTACTCCAGTAATCAAAGCTGAGGACCAAAATGTTTTCACTAATAACAGAACAGCATCATTACTTTGTCAGGTCTGTAAAATCCTTTAAAACTGATCAGTACTGTTTGTAGTAAACACACATGCGTATTTTGCATAACAGTTTGAGAAGACTATCTCCAAAACTCAAGGAGTTAGATATGCTAAAGAAAAAAGTGTTACAATCTTGGTCTCCACTACTTTTGAAAATTATCATTACTCTTTCAGGATGTTGATCATAATCATTAAAGTAAATGTTTAAACAAACCTGTGCCAAAAGTAAATTAAAGTAGGAAGGAAGGTAATTTGCTCTTGACATGCTCCTGTTTGGTTTGCTTGATCACAATATTTTTTCAAGGTCAAGCAGTCAAAGATAAAGTCATGAGTTGTAGTAGTTTTCTGGTCAACAGCCAGAATGTTTGACAACCACTAAGCTGAATGAAAATATCTCCATTGAGATACTGAGAGTTCTCTTATAATGTCTCTGGGACTTGGTCCCAGTCTACAAAATTAGTCTACAGTATCTATCCAAATTACTCCAAAAAAGGGAGCAGTGGGCCAACAGGACCATGAATGTCAGGCCCATTGACTAACATGGGGACCACAAAGATCAACCCAACATATGAGCTGTTGTAGCTCAGACTGCTGAAGAAGGTCCTGTCAGAAAGGAGTTTGGGCAGTTTACTGGGTATGTGGGCTAGCTATGGACTATTCAGACTGCCCATACTGAAAGAACCAACAACATAACGAAATGGGACAGTAAGTACAAGAACCAGATCTCAGAGCAATGGAAGAAAGTGGTCTTGTCCAAATAAGCTAATTTTCCAAAAAAAATTGCATGTTTGGTCAGATGTTTTCCTGCAAAACACATAGTTTCAGAATCTTTTGTAGGAAGAAGGCAAACTGGGGAAGGTTATGATGCTTTGGGCAATATTCTGCTAGAAAACATTGGATCCCAGCCATCAATGTTGAAGTTTCTTGACACATATTTTAAAAAGCTAATTAAAGACCATATACATACTCTCATGGAAAAAGTATCACCTGAAAGTGGTGGCCTCTTTCAGCAGCTGTAAAGCAAAGACACTCCTGAAATAGTTTGAGGAGGCTAAGAATTTGTTGAAGTAGTTCTCTTGGCCTCCAGTTTCCCCAAATCTTTCCAATCAAGTGTCTGTGTGGGTTGAGTCTGAGTCATGAAGGCTTCACCTCACAAGCTGCAGAATTCAAAGGCTCTGCTGCTAAAGTCTTGGTGCCAGATAAGACAGCACTCCTTCAGGGGTCGTTGGACATAGTTTGATGGGCCAGGGCTGTTATTTCAGGAAAAGATGTACCAACACAATGCTAAGCAGACGGTGATAATGTCTGCTTAGCATATAAAGTACAAACACTGGTTGGTGTTTGTACTTTATAAAGGTTTAATGTAATATATGTGGAAGTGTTCAAACAAGTGTAGTCCATAGCTCATTAAGCTCAGCACATCACATAATCTGCCTGTGAAGTGTTTGCTCAGCCGAGGGTCTGTGGACAGAGGACAGCTCCTATTTATCACTGTGTTTCACCCCTGACCTCCCAGAGTCACAGTTTGGTCCTGGCTCAGCCTACAACTGCTCCTACAAATATTAGGGAGCAAAGGGGCAGAAAGCACGGCCCTGCCCTGGGTGGTGGGTGGCGGGTGACGACTTCAGACTATCTCCTGTTTGTCTCCAGCATGATTTTGTTTTGCAAGTGTGCTGTGGCTACTGCTCAGCACAGGCCTGCATCAGACAAGCGCTGTCTCTGTCTCCCAGATATATTTGTACAATAAATAAAGGGGAAGGGCTACAACCAGGCTGCTGTTTTGACTTCATCATTTATAATTTGTGCAGTTTATTCCCCGCACCCCCCTCTACACACACACCCACAGAGATTTTCTGCTGGAGTGGCAGGATCTTTGTGGATAAAAGCAGATAGTGTTTCAATCACTCTGGGTGAAAGCTACAGGAAGATGAGTTGCTGTGTTTAAAGATAACTTGAGAGATTTCAGATTGTGGGTTAGTTAATATATCATTGCTCATCAGTGACCAGTACCGCTGAGTTCCTGGAGGTTTTCTTTTGGGAGAAACATTGATAGACAAACTAATCTAGAAATAAAAACAGAACAACTGTATAAAAGGAGGATGAAGTTGATTCATTTCCAAAAGGGTTGTTTCAGTGCAGAATGCATCCCAGTATGACAGTATAGAGTCCCAGAGAAGGTGAAAACATTGGTTTTGGATGTTCAGGACCAGCCCATAATTTAAGCCCACAAGGGGCCATAATTTAAATTGGGGCCCCTTTTTTCACTGAGCAGTGAGCACCCACCACAATGTCTCCTACATTTTCCAGGTTGATTTGTACAAGCAGGGCCTTAAAGGCAAATAATTTAATTGATTGATCATCAAATTATCTGTTTCATGTCATTAACTAAAGAAAATAGCACTAAGTATCATTCCTTAGGGTAATGTTATTTATTGAGGAACTGCAGAGCAGACAGACCTCACCACCATCATGGAGAAGAGATTCCCTACCTGAGCATCACCAACCCCTTCACTTGCGGTTACAGTGGGGTGATGGTTGCAATGGTGGTAGGAGTTTATGGGTTGCTGGTTTGATCTTTGTCCTACACACCTCTGTTGTGTCCTTGGGCAAATGGCTACAATCCATTACCTTCCTATCATCAGCATGTCAGTGTGTCTATGTCTGTCCTTAAAATGCTATGTACTGTAAGTCTGACGTAATTTCACATAAGTGTACTCAAGTATGCAAACTTATAACAAACTTAAAAGATTATTTTCAAAATATGCAAACCTACTTTTTTGCAAAACCTACTATTTTTAACTAAAACGGAAAAGGACACTAGAAGTTTACTTTTAGAAAACTAATAACATACATCACTTTCAGTATACTTCAAAGTGTACTTTCTAAAAGTAAAAGAAAGCTTGAAGATTTAGTATGAGTAAACTTACAGTATACATAGTCTATAGAAGAACACTTTAAATAAGCTTCAAAGTATATTTTCACAAAACTAAACTGGGGCAATTTAGTCCCAAGAAAGCATACTTGCTAAGTTAAGTGTATATGTGGACGAATATACTTTAGTATATACTTAATGACATGTACTTGAGCTATACTTCTTTTTGGGAAGGGTTCTCAAAACTAAAGTGGGTCCATTTAGATTTGAGTTCATAACTAAATTGGAGAACCATGACAGGAGAACCAATTCAATTCAGTTCTCCTGGCAAGAGCCTCTATTTTCCTCACCTCCCCACCTTATTCTGTTTATGTCAGTTCACCAGTTTCTCCACGCTGATTCCCATTTCTCCCCCTGCTTGTCCTTGTTTCTTTAAGTTATTTTATCCACTCTGCCTCACCTGTCTGCATTGGGCCCTTATCATTATAACCATAAGATCATATGATTGTGATATCTCAATACTCCATTTAATAAATTAATTCAAATTAAATTAACTTAGTGAAAATCCTGCTATATCACATGACTTGTGTGACGAAACACACAAACACAGGAGGTGGATGCAGGAAGTGTCTCAGTCAGATGCATACAGAGTTTTTAAATTAAAGGTTATCTTAGAGAAAATGAAAAAGATGAGATTGCTTACAAGTGTTTTTTTTATTCTGACATAATTCTGAAACTTATTACATTCACTGTAGCCTACCTGCATTACTAACTTATTTGGAAACAATGTTGCAACCTTATTCCTGTAGTCACATGCTGTTCTTTAAGTATTCAGGAATGCCTTAAAACTTTAAAAGAAAAAAAAAGGTCAGGATGCAGAGCTCTGTTAACTCCTGGTTGCCAACAGAGAAGGAAAAAAGAACAAATGTTTTTTGGGGGATTCTCTTGTTTTATGCGCCACCTGTTTTCACCAGCCACAGAAAATACTCTTTCAAAAGAGAATGTATCAATATACTTTTTCCAATATTTTTGATGAATCTGTTTCTTCAACTACATTGAAGAAACAATTACAAATTTTAATATGCCACTTTTGCTGGCGCAATGTCATATTTTGGGGGGAAAACGGAATATCTTTGGAAACAAAATAAACTACAAACACCACAAACTTCTCAGAACTGTGATGGAAGGCTAGTGATTTGGGCTTGTTTTGAAGTCACAGGGCCTGGGAGTTTAAAACAAAGCAGAGAACTGTAGATCACTCTACAAACACTCTACAGACATTTTCTCAGTTCACACTGAGAAAATGTCTGAAGCAGGTAAACCCCCAAAATATCAACAAAACATCAAGCATAGGAACATAAAAAAGTTTAAAGAAATAATAGCAGTAATGTAGTTTGGTCGTGGATTTGCTCTCTAAGGAAGGGCCAGCTGTCCCACACTTTGAATGACGACGACCTTTTAGTAAAACAAAATTTGACTTTGAGTTTAATTTTTGGCTGACTTGTGGAAACTTGAGCAACTCATTTACGAGAGACGGATGGACGGATGAATGGATCTTTATGAATGTAAAGTCTGTCTTCTGCTTGGAAAGTTGAGAAATCTTGGGCGCCACCTAATGGCTTGGAGACCCTTAGCAGCATTTTTAGTTCTTTGCGTTTTTGGGTTTATCCTGGTAAAAACCAGCTCCTTGTCCTATGCTATGATTTTGGGCTCTGGCTGTTGAGAAACGATTGCTTCTTGGAGGTGTGCTCTTTGTGAAAGTTTTAAATGTACATAATGCGCCAGTTCGACACTCAAAGGTGGAAGTTGCCTCACTGTAATCAATCGTCTTCCACTGCAAAGAGAGAAGTGCTGATCTGAATGAGGCACCTGTTAATGATAATTCAATATTATCATTGATAACAGCTTCGTTCACGTTCTCTGCTGCCATTGCTAAAACTACAGACAGACAACAATTCAACCACAGCACAGAAAATCAACATCATCTTTCACAATTTCTCTTTCTGTTGTGGCCTGGTAGAAAATTGAGTGGAGAGAATCCAAAGTGAGAGAGCTCCGACTGAGCTGGAGCCGAGTTGCACAGGAAGACAATGGACCAGTCTGGCCTCGGGCTGCTTCTGTGGCCAACATCATGGCGCTACATTGATTTTGTTTTTACACATATCTGAGGACACTGATAAGAAAGAGAGCTTTCAAATGCATTTCTGATATAACCATCTCAACCAATTGACTGGATCAGAACAAAATTGAATTATTTCAGGAACTAAAATGAAACACATTATTAATCCTTCTCAGACTGATGTTTCCAAACCTTTACTACAGTTAATTTAGATGATTTTCTGCTTACAGCCAATAAAAACAATGACATCTAAGATTAAAATGTTATATCAGACCAACATAAAAACAATTTTAATACAGAAATGTGGACTGAATGAAATTTGTAATATTTGATCAGTTTGGTTTTTTTTAAAACGGCACTTTTAATCTGACAAAACACATTGTGTTGAATTCTGTATAAGTCAGTGGTTCTTAACCTTTTTTGAGGTACTAAACCCACCAGTTTCATATGTGCATTCACTGAACCCTTCTGTAGTGAAAAATAAAATATGAGTCTAGTTGGGTCACCCCAAGATCACTAAGTCTTCTTAAAAGGTAGAGTCTCCAAGGACAGTTCTTCAAAATATAGTCAGTATTTTCAGCAAAGTTGAGTTGACTGTCCAGGAACGACCCAAGGTATTTAAAATTTGCCACAGTTTCAACAGGCTGACCATCGAGAGAAACTGGAACCACTTTAAGGTCTTGTTTAGATCATTTAATTAGCTCTACATTCTTAAGAGAATGAAAAATTAATAATAAATAATAAAGAATTTGCGGTATTCTGATTTAGTAATGTTATTATATTAGCTGTGTAACCACCCCCACGCCCTTAGAGGCAGTACCAACCCCGAAAAGATGCGACTAAGGAGTAGATTTAGAAGTACACCAAAAGCTACATAATTTGGTAAAAACTGTGAGCTTTGCTGAAGTAATTAAAGACACAAGTTCAAATCCAGTGGAGCTCCTCCAATCAGGGCTCTTCCGCAGCACTGATTGGCTAAGCAATGTGACATGATCCTCTGATTGGCTAAGGAATGTAAGGCGATCCTCTGCAGCAAGTGATGGCAAAGCAGGGCGTCATCACCATAGACATTAATACGACTTTACACAAGTGTGTCTTTGCCTCCTTGGCAGAGGCTCCGCCGAACCCCTGAGACCACAGAACATCACACTTGTTGTGTTCAGCTAATTAACCAGAGGTTAATTAGCTGAACCCCTGGTGTTCGATCGAACCCAGGTTAAGAACCACTGGATAAGTGAACATGATTGCTAAAAGTCCCCATGAGATAGCTTGTTACTCAAAGTTAAAAACACTGGCAGACCAAAAGAATGAATGAATTGTGGCAGGACAGGCCAGTTACTGAACTTTGTTCAGTTTTATTTAAAAAAATTACACTGACGGCAACCAGTGAAGCTATTTATTACAACCAAATACTGTCTTATGTTTTACAGTCATCAACCATCAGTGTCACAATTTCAACTTCAACCTTTATATGTGGCTAATCCAGTTGTCCTCAGTGGTTCACAGCCAGTGAACCATAAAGGAGTAATGCGTCACTTCATCTCTTTGTAACTGAAGCAGGATACAGAGATTTTGCTCTAACCATCTAAATGTTCAGTGTCCTCACGTTTGTCCTTGACAAAGCCAGGGCACAACTACAAAAAGCACTTGGAAAAGGGAAATTAATGAGAATGACTACAATAGCATTGAGAGAAAGCAAGCTTGGCAGGGGGTTTTCCTCAGAGTCATCCAGCAAGGTCATACAAAAAAAAAACCAAACATGTTCCTCTGATCCCTGTAGCAGCCTGCCTTTCAGAACTACTCAAGGCTAACATGTACTAGACTTGCACTGAATGGTGGATTCCTTGAAGAGGGTCATAAATCACTGCTGTGGATGAGCTCTGATGGGCACATGCCCCCTGTTGGTCAATAGGAAGCGTTGCTTGGTAAATTGTAATCCACTTAAATCTTTCCCTTCAAAGATGTTAATCATGACTATTACCTAATGAAGTGACAGGAGGAAACATTTTCATTTCATTTTGAACAATTAAACTTGAAAATGTGGTTATTGCAGCAAACTTTACTGTTTTTAAAATTTGATCTGACAGTAGTTTATTTTACACATTCTGTGTTGCAAATATATTCACCTTTTTCACATTTTGACCGTTTAAAACCACAAACCTAAATGTATTTTTATTAGGATTTAATGTTAGAGACCAACACAAAGTGGTATAAGTTGGGGAAAAGATAGATGACCTTTCACAAATAATAACCAACATGAGTGTGATCTGTACTTGCCCTCTGTCTTTCTCACCCTGATGCTGTTTCAGAAGTTACCTGATAAGTAAAGAAAGTCCATCTGTTTTGTTTCATCTTAACAAGTAACTGTTCTGTGTGTCAGATAAGCTGCTCTGTCAGTCGTGTTTATTTTGTTACAAATTAAAATCAGAAAACACTGGTGTGCATCTCTATTCAGTCAATGCTGTGTTGAACTAATTATTGCACAAAGTACCAGCTACAGACTTTGCACTTTTGAAGACCAACATCTTTGTCCATCTTCTTTGTATGTAGCAGAAACTCAGACTGGACGTAAAGCATCTGTCAGCATCAAAGTCTTGCCACAGATTGTAGCACATCAATCTGATTTGATCTAAACCAAAAAAGTCTCAAATCTTTTTCATGTTTTGACTGATTATTTTTCCAGAATGGTCTTCACATTGATTCTGAGCAGGGGGGCTATGATCATAATTTCCCACCACACATGACATTTTGAATAAGTTCAGTTTTGTTCTCTGAGCAGAACACATTCTACATGTTTGTTGTGTTTTCTTCTTCCTACTCTCCGACATACACAGTCAAATGTTGTTCTCATTGACAGCGGTAGAGGTTTGTCATGTAGCCGGTGGGTTGTCGGTTCAAATCCCCGCTTTGTTTGTCAGAGAGGTGTTCAGACTGTCCCTGGTCAGCTGTGGAAATGAATCGTGATAAATTAACCAGAAATTCTTACACAATTCTGTTCAGTTCTCATCTCCCTTCAGTATTCTATCTGAGCTTTCTCCCACTGAAATGGATTTCTCTGGTACAATTTCAACCGGGCCAATAAATAACAAAAGAGGTTTCTGTACTGTCTTGAAATTATAGTCTTATTTTCAGATTTTTAATAAGTTTTAGCAATGGCAGCCGAGGAAGTTACTGAAGCTGTTCAGTCTTGGCTGGGCTTCCAAATATTAAATTAACATTAACAAGTTCTTCTCTCAGAGCTGTTGCCTTGCAGCAAGAAGGTTCTGGGTTCGATTCCCGGCCCCGGCCTTTCTGCATGGAGTTTGCATGTTCTCCCTGTGCATGTGCGGTTTTTCTCCGGGTACTCCGGTTTCCTCCCACAGTCCAAAAACATGACTGTTAGGTTAATTGGTCTCTCCAAATTGTCCCTAGGTGTGTGTGCATGGTTGTTTGTCCTGTGTGTCTCTGTGTTGCCCTGCGACAGACTGGCGACCTGTCCAGAGTGAACCCCGCCTCTCGCCCGGAACATTAGCTGGAGATCAGCACCAGCAACCCTCCCGACCCCACTAAGGGACAAGGGTGTCAAGAAAATGGATGGATGGATGGAAGTTCTTCTCTCTTCACAGTGGAGGATGGCTGTTTACAGCACAGACAACTTCTGGTAAGCTGCTTTGGATCAAACTGGTGCATCATATACATCACTGACAAACGTTAGCAATTGGGTAAAATGCAAAACTTCAACAGAGTCCACGCCTCCAGGAAACTGTTGGTTCTCAACAGCTGGAGTCCAGACCTTCTGAATGAAGTGGGATGTGAAGGGAAGGATGGTCGACGCCAGGGAGCAGAAACCCCGGCACCTTTCTACGCCCTCTTGTTCAAAAGTCTCTAGAGCAGGAGTGGCCAATTCAGGTCCTTGAGGGGCAGCGTAATGCAACTCTTAGATGTCTGCCAGGTTCAACAAGCTTCAGTCAAACAGCTGAATCACCTCCTCAGTGCAGTCAAGTTCTCCAGAGTCGTACTAATGAACTCATTATTTGACTCAGGTGTGTTGAAATAGGGACAAATCTAAAGGTTGGAGGACTTCAGCTCTCGAGGCCTGGAGTTGCGCACCCTGTTCTAAAGGGAAACTGTCTATTCTTGTCGTTACCTAATTAACTTAATGAATGATACACTAAGATTAAAATCCCATATCATTTTAAACTCCAAATCATTTTCTGGATTTGGAGCTTAATTCTATGAATGATTTACATAAGAAACTTGATTTAATGTAAAAGTTGTCCTGGCGACCGGCGGGCGACCATATGTATCTGAACCCCATGAGTCTTGAAGTTGAGTTGCAGCAAGTTTTCCTTCTTTAGAGTGCAGGTCATTTCACAAACTGCTCACTAATTCAAGTTTTAAGTAAAACTGCCAATTTCTTTGGAGCTGCTTTCACTTAATCTGCACCAATACAGAGGATGTTAGCAATGGAAAAAAACCTGACAGCCCAAACTCAGTCCTGTCAGAACTTTTCTATAAGCATGTTTATAGTGTGTGAACCGAGGGACCAAACACTGTCCAACCCCCCCAGGTAACCCTTGACCTGTTTCAGTGTTTGGAGAAAGTTTTGTCTACATTTCTGAGGTGAAATAATACAAACCAAACCTCATCTCAGTGGCCTTGTTAATTCTTCTCTGCTCAACATATATTAGCATGCATAATCGCTATTTGTGTTTAACATGTTTTATTTATTTGTTTTACTTTTTAGATGCCTGCTGCTGGATAAACTTATCTGGACACCAGATGTGCAAGTGTAGATTTATGCCAGAGTCATATTCAGTTTCAAGGCCGCAGCAGGCTGGCTGCTAATTAGCTGTCATGAAAGAGGCCTTCACAAACCTACAGATATCTGACTAAACCCCGAGCAAAACAACAGGAAATGAAAAGCTAATCTGAATGCATTTAGTTTCCCAACAGAGTGACAAAATGTGAACTCAATTAAAGCACACCGAGCTGATGTGCTCCCTTAACCCCTTGGAGGTGTTGGTTCAGATGCCACCAGAATAATTATGTTCTCACCGAGTTTATTCAAAGACATGATGCAGGGATTCAGAATGTATAAGTCAGTGCATGTTTCCCTTTCAGACAGAAGACAGCATGTCGGTGCAATGAAGCCATGAATGTTTTATTTCTGCCTATTAAATTATTTTTAAGGTAATGCAAACAAAAAGAGACTGAAAAGTTTCTCGCATCGTGGTCGAGTTAAATTCCTGTGAGGAGGAATACAGGAGCAACTGTTACTATAGCAACAGAGATTTCCACATAGATGGTAGTTCAAACAAGTTTATGCCAATATCTTAAAGGGGCAGTATTATGTATTTTACAATGCAATTTTAGAGCACAATCAAGTAACTATTTGTATTTCAGTTGTTAGAGAAATGCTGTATGTATCAAATATAACTTCAAAGAAATTTGACTTCATAATTTAACTCCATGAAATCTGTCTCTTTAAAAACTCCTGTTCTTTCTTAAACTATGTCTTCATGCAGTTATCACAACATGGCTCCTCTATTAACCCTTTAACAATGTTTTTGCTCTGAGAAGCAGCTCCTATAATGAGCTCAGCTGATGCGCAGTTCCACCAGGTGTTTGCTGATTGCTGCTGGCTAGTCTGAAGGAGCTGATTAAGGGAGTAGCTGGGGAGGGCGTCTCTGTGAGGTGGAGGACCTGTGTGGAAAAGGCAGCGCTCTGTTACATCAAGTGTTTATACATTGCAGAATGTATGGAGCTTAAAGGATTTCTCAAACATCTGTAGTGTTCAAGAAGGGAACAACACTCATTAAAAGGACAAAATAACAGGAATTATCATTATCATTGCTTAACATTGTTCTGTGCCATAAAGCATGTTTTATCCATAAATATTACTTAACCTAGGCATGTGTTTCCATGACGGTGCATTCAGACGTAGCAGTTCAGATCTCCTCTCCTTGCCTGTGTTTTTACAATTTTATTGTTTTTTTTTATATGTCTGGAATCACTTACAGCCAAAAATATTTTTTCCACGTTGGATTTACACCTGCACAACATTCTGCTGGTTCAGAGACCTTTTCGCTTCTTGCCGACACTGATTGTTAAAATCTCCTGCCGGGAGATATGGAGATCGCCATATTTCTGCTGTATTTGATATTTATTAAAATATGCCCAATATTCATATTTCAAAATAATAAATATTGAAATATTTATTAAAATAAATATATAGTTATTGAAATGTACTTATTTATTAATATGCACTGGCTTTAAGAGTTGCTGTTTTTTACATTCCGTTGTGCTTTCTTGCACAATGAAAAAGAAATTCTGATTCAGATTCCCCTCCGTCCCTGTCTGCCCCTTTCCTGTCATATTATTATGAATGGCACCGACCAGCAAAGATAAACTGAAGTACGCATTTGAGCCTATTTCTATAATTCATCAAAAATAATAAACATTCAGGAGAAAAAGACTGACATGCATTGATAAAAACATAATTTTGAAATGGTATGTTCACATGTAAATAAGGACGATTTCACCAGGAGCCATTAAGATATTTACATACAGTATATGAAAATAAAACAAACATTCCCCTCACTGAGATATAATCAGACTAAAATCTTCCAGTTCATATTACCAACATTACTACATCTTACTAAATGTCAGAATATTGACTGTTGAGGTCACTCAGAGAGGAAGAAGCCATAACTTCAATAGCAACATCGAATCTCAGATTACACTTTGTGCCCATGAGTGACATCCTGTGGTCCCATGAAACTAAAATGAAATGTTAGATTTAAAGCTGAAAATAAAGGGAGAAGTTTGAGTTGTACTGATTATATTTCACCCAAATTTCACCCAAACATTTTCTTTTGCTGCAGAGCAAAAGAAAATGTCTAATTATATATAGACAGTCGGCTGGAGCCCTTGAATAACACCATGAACGGGTTGGATGAGTTCTTTCAGGTCTGAGGGCTCGAATGAGTTGAAACGTAGAACAGACCCATATTTGCAGGCCGGTGCTGATTGGAAGAACTGCGTGTGGAGAGGTGGGGGGAGGGAGGACGGGTTGGGGGAACTGTAGTGGAGGCCCTGCAGAAATGTGGAGGAACAAGGTTATAGCCCTCCTGGAAGTGTGTCAGTTGGCGACGGGTCAGGAATGGCGGCTGCTGTCCCTTTATCAGCGTCTAGGTCGCAGCTTGTCAGGGTCAAGGGGAGCGAGATGAGAGAGGGATGGGGGAGATGGGGGCCGGAGGAGGACCACACCTGGTGAAGGCACGCTTCTGGAGCGTGCTGGACCATACGCGCTCTGTTAAGACGAGCCAGGAGCCGGCAAAAAAGGGAGCGCTTAGGCCGGGCTGCACAGCCAGTTCTGGCCTTGACATGACTGACGTAGATACAGACGGCCAACACCAAACTGAGCTGGGTGGAGGGCCTGGACGTCTCCTTCTGAAACATCTTCATCTTGTTTGGGACTGACTTCAATTGTATGGACAGTCTGACACCTTCAGGAACGATGCCTCCTTTCAACTCCAGGGCTTTATGCATTTTTGGGGTTTGTAATTAGTTCTGCACAAACTTACAGTTTTTGTTTCATCTTTGTTTAGGAATATTCAATTCAGTTTATTTCAATTCACAACAGATGTCCTCCTGAGGAACTTTGCAACAAAATGAAGAAAAATCAAATCAATCACACACAGATTCAAATTGATCCTAGTTATCAAACAGAACAGTAAGTTCAACTGAATATTAAAAGTAGATAAAAACATTCCTACATAAGTAAACCCAGCAAACTGCATCCAGTCATCAACCTGCAGCATTCACTGCTCCTGAAGCAACAACTGTTTATGTTGTGTTGTTGATTTTACAGCAATCCCTCATACCCAGCATGCATAGCGACAGAAAAAAACATCCAACAGAACCAGAACCGGGCTCAGCATACGAGGCCATCTGCCTTGACAGACTGAGGGTTATCACTTAGGGATGATTGGAACTGAATTATTTAAGATGTTTATTTTGAAAAAAGACAGATTCTTCAGTACATTTTAATTGTAGCATGATGCTTAATGCTCACATTAAGCATTTGCAAACAATAACAGAAATAGCAGTAAAATGTATTTTACAGAAGGGTTTAATGATCTCAGAGTGACTGCATCCAGGTGCTGATCAGCTGATCAAGGTAAAACTCAGCCTCTGAACAAAAAGACAACGTGTCATTTTTAGAGAAATTCAAATTAAAATTCAAATCATTTAAACATGTGGGAAATGTTGTCAAATATTATCTATTATATCTTTTACAAAGGAACGAACAGCTGGATTTAATGGCAGGATGAATGAGGAAAACCCTCTAAATGCTGTTTCAACAGAACCTGCTGAGACTCATCTGGTCTCTGGTCTCCAGAACTACATGGAAAAATTCTGGGATGGGAGGAAGAAAAGCCTGACTGAGCCTGAGCTGCTTTGCAAGAAGAACGAGTAAAAATATCTGCCTCCAACAAAGAATGAGACAAATAGATCTCTGCATAAATCAAATTTAAATCACACTTTTTAGACTTTTTTGTAAAAAAAAAAAAAAAAGAAAGAAAAAAAACCATAGGGCATTTTTACTTTAATGAATAATTCCTACTTTGTGTTTTCTATCTCATAAAAAACCCAACTAAACACACTGGTGTTTGTGGTCGTCTCATGACAACATTTGGAAAAGTGCAAGGAGTCTGAATACAAAACTTAATACTGTATTATGCATATTGTTATGAATGGAAATATTTTACTAGAAACCAGGAAATGTTTGTGCACCTTTACAGATATTATTAAATTAATTTTTTCATGGTAAATAAGTGAAAAATATGGAATATTTATGGCTAAACTGAAACTAGGTTATCAGTTTGACCCAGCAGTGAGTTTATGACCGTTAGCATAGAAACAATCATGCAGGGGGACAACATTATGTATTTCTACCCCACAGGACAAATTATTCTCTAAACAACTGGAGCTGCTGATTCAGCTGCTGCTGTTTGGTGAGGTTCAGCAGATTTGATGTCAGAATCTCTTCATGAACAGGACCAAAGTGACGCAGAAGTTTTCAGGGTCGCCGTGGGAAACAACAAACAGCCATATCATCACACAGGAAGAAGAATATTAATAAACAACAAACATCCTGTCTGGAGAACATGGTTTATCACAGCAATGGCTGTCTCTGGAGCTGACCACTAGCTGCCAACGAAGTTCTGCTGCGCAATATTTAATAACGTCAGGACCAAAATTAAGATGAGGTTCCCATTGCAAACAGGGCGACCAGCCGCACTGCTGTGCAGCACAGGCTCCTTCAAACCTAGAATGAAAACCTCCCTGATTTCAACCACAATAAATGAAACATTAACCGAATTGATGATGTCATTTGACAAAATGGTTGTTACTGGTTTCTGTATGTTGGTTTTATTTATTTATTTATTTATTTGTCTTATTTTGGTCTTTTTATGATTTAAAGCACTTTGCACTGCCCTGTTACTGAAATGTGCTGCACAAATAAACTTGATTGACTGATTGATCAGCAGCTCATCAGAAGTGACCAATTAGTCAATTCCAGTTTCTCATAATGCTATTTTTTGTTAGAGTAATATAAAAATAATTTAATCATTAATAGGTTTAAAACTTATTTAAAACTAACCTGTGGAACATATTCTACAATGTTTTCATTATTAAGCAAAAAAAAAAAAAACAAGCAAAACTTTGAAAACGTGGAAAAAAAGCAACAAATGCTTTTCAGTACCATCAGTAGGTGCTACTGCCTCTTCAAAGCAGCATATAGGTGTGTTAACAATATGTCAAAACAGCAGCAATTAACCTTAGGGGAGCAATTGTAGCTGGGCATCAATCTGGGAAGAGCTAAAACATTTTACTAAACTGTGTAAGATAGATGCTAATCCTCCTGAGGGTTAGAAGCATAAACTCTGTAACTCTGAGGAACTGAAAAATAAAACATCCAACCATCAGTTTCTGACCTCATACAATGTGGCAGAATTCATTAATTCTCCAAACATGAGTGGCTTAAAATCCACTAAACGTCAAGGACTCGCTGTTGGCTGTTGGAAGAAGTCATTGTAGTTTTTCTAATCACATTGGCTCAAAGAGTTTTGGGGTGAAATGACTTTTCACACAGGTCAGGTTGTTCGCTGTGTTTTTTTTTTTTTTTGCAAAGTCAGCACACAAATCAAATCCGTCGATCTAATCATATGAAGGGATGCATATGATTGGAATATTTTAAAGTTCTATGATCTGATCAGAATGTGCTGACATTTTTAAATGTCCCAGCACTTTATTGAAAAATCTAATTTTTCCTGGTTTCACTCTGACAAGTTATCAGCTGAAATAAAAATCTCTGTTCAACTAACTGGTGGAATAGAACAGGTAAGATGTGAACTCTAATTTAAAGAAATGTGAACTATCTCTTTAAAGCAGGACTTTTTCTAGCATTAAACTTTAGGTGTGTTCTCAGAGAAAGGTCAGAATTTGCCTTCCTTAGTTTACGTCTCTTGTTTTCTCATTTAATTGATGGCCTTGGTCATCAAATACATGCTGCTCATTCCCTCAGAGCTTCAGCTGTAAATGGGTTTAATCATACAGAAGTTCTATAACCTTGGTTAAATTACTATCATCTTTTTTTGTGTCCTGCTTAAATCTGCACAGAAACTCCTGGAGCAGCCAGCCTCCCACTCCTTTACCCTCTGACCTGAAATTACACACTCCTTTCATATGTTTGCCTTACTGAAGCATCTTTTCAAATCGGAACTATAAAATAAATGAATGCAGCCATCAGAGCTGAATGTTAAGCAGTCATCGCTGATTTCCATCCCTGATTCTCATCAAAAGTCGCGGCAGAGCTGGAAGTCTGAGGCCAGGAATCTTATCTCCGTTCTAAACATCCATGTGCGTTATCAGAGAGAAAGAGGATGCAGATAACACACACCACAGGGGCCGGCGAGGTGAAGGGCGGCGTCTGATGGAGCGTGCCAAGGTGAAAGCAGGCGGATCAACCAGCCGGACAAATAAACACGTTGCACACTGATAATGCCATCTCATGAGAGATAATCATCTCACAGCTGATAGTGATGCTGGGGTCGCGACCTCTTGCATAATCATGTGTAGAAACCATCAGCCAGCGGCTCCCCTCAGTGGTGTTGTTGTTCCCAGGAGAACCGGCAGCCTTGACTGGCCGTGGGCCGGGGGGTAGTGTTAGGGACAACTCGTCAAAAAAGCCACTGCCTCAGCCTTGAGGAAATAAAGTGACGCCCTCTGGACCCGTGGCCAGCTCCACTCATGATGCAATCAGGAGTGCAAAGGCGGCCATCCGTCAGCGCAAAGACAACCTGACTGACTGCACAGACTCTACCTGATTTGAGACATCATGCAGCCCAGATTCAAAAAGAAAACATGCTGATTCCGGTTTTAGGAAGCTTTGCGTTTTCAGTATCAAAGTAAAGATTGAAAGGAAAAACAAGGAGTTCATTTTCGAAAAAGACTTGGAGTTTAGTTTCAAAAGTCAAACATCTTCAACTTGTGAAATTCAGGAAATTTCTAAAAGTCAAAAACATACTCAGTGTTATCTAGCAATTTTTTTGACCTTTCAAACTTTTTTCCAGAACGTTCCTGAGATTAACCTCAAGTATTTGCTGGTGAAAATGTCCTCCTTTTTGTCTGTCTACAACAGCCCTGATGAGCTGTGGAAGAATAAGACCGGTTTGTGCTTTGGGTTGTATCGTAGCTTTGATAGCGAAGCTGTGGTGATTCTTGAATAACAGCTGCTACTGACTGAGCTCCTCCCACTGTTACTTTAAAACACTTACATCTGTAAAAAAAAAACGAACGGCATTTCAATTGTGATTTGACATTCAGAAGATTGAAGCTTTCACTGGTTCTGTCCAAAAGCTAAAAACATCTTTATTTAATGTGGAAGTAAGCTGATGAGGCTTGATCAAACTCATGGTTTCATATTTTCATATGCTGCACATTTTTTTTATCGGACTTTGCTTCAGATTTGAATTTGGACTCAGATCCTGCAGGTGGTCAAAACCTTTTCACAGATCTTCAGTTCAGATGTTGAAATGACTCCTCAGTCTGAACCCTGCTCCTGGATAAGCTTCAACTTTTCTCTGGAATCTGCTGCTGCTTCTGAAGCCACAACTACTCACAGATAATCTCATAAAACTTCACTGCCATAATATTCCTCAAATGTAACGGATTCTGTTTCTCTTATGAACCTATAACTGCTTCATGTGTAATGTGCAACAGTCTAATGGCTGCCCAGTCAGTTTCATCAGAAGTTCACTATTTACAGAGAACTTCTGATGAATAAGCAGCTCTTGGTTAATGGCATACAAACACATTTCAATAAATTAGATTATTATCAGAGGGAAACTCATACATTATACAAAGAGCGATACAATTTCCAGCACTTATTTCAGGTGGTTTTAATGATTATGGCTTAGAATAAATGACACAAACTCAGTTTCTCAGCAAATGAGAACATTATGGGAACAGTATAGAAAGAGTGCATAATAATGCCAACATATTAAGGCTTATCCAGTAGGCATAATGTGTCAAACTCATGGCCCAGAGGCCAAATCCGGCCTGCTGTAAGGCTTTTTGAGGGCCACATAAATGGAACCTTTAAGATAACAGTTTTGTGCTTAACTATTATCATATTAATCAAGTCAAATGAGTTTTATTTGGACACTGCCAAGTTACATCATTATGAATGAATTGTATAAATTTTTTCATAAGTGCTCATTAAATACACAGACTGTCGGTAAACTGGGTTTTCTGAACGCCACAGTCAGTGCAGCTTCTAGCAGGAAGTATCAGGACACTTCCTGCTTCCCTCTGCTGACCAGCTGGATGGAGAGGCTGGTTTGATTCCCATCAGAACTTGGTTCTGACCCACACTGACAATAGTACCAAAAGCTGGTCCAATGATCATGGTGTTACTGTATTTGATTGGTCAACAAACTCCCCTGACCTTTAACCAGAGAATTACAGGCCTGTGTTACAGGTATAGTTTTATGTTTCGAGCTAAATTACTGAAATTATTTACATTTTTGAGATTTTAATTTACTGAGAACAACCTGCATTTAGCTCACCAGGAAACAGGTGGAAACAGTTCGATCCCATTAGCATTCAGACGGCTTGACTATCATCCAGTTCAATATGATTCTTATTGTTTCCTCTTCGATATATTTAGTAATATTTTAATATGTGTATATTCAATCCATTTTTTATATTTTCTATTTATACCAGTGACACCTGTATGTATATGTACTCTTAATAGATCTTCAGTATTTTTCTGCATTCTGCTCAATGCTCCACTGAGGACATGATGTCAGATGTTGGTCCAATGACCTGAACTCGTGACCCTGAGACCATCTCAGACTGAACCATAAAAAAGAAAGAGACCAACAGCTTTTACTTGCATAACATTCACATTTATTTGGTTTCAAGTCCTAAAACATTCTAAACATGCTTTAAACACGTAATGGATCACATTCTTCACAGGTAGTTACAGTAACAAGAGCAGACAAGAGATTTCTGAAAAGGGAGAAAAAAAAGACGTTTCAGTAAATTGATTCAATAGAAAATGTAATTAATCCCTGAGATATGTCAACATTCATTCACTCCTGCAACCCATGCTCCTGTTCAAAGGTCATGGTAGTGTCACGGCTCTGTTTCAGATTCCAGGAGTCCCCGGCTTCACGAGGACATCAGACCCAATGATGAGGACTTCACACTATCAAGTGGGCTGTGTCATTAGTGACGCCCGGCACTTTGAATCTGAGCAGGGCGGAGCTGAGGCCTGAGCAGGCCCCGCCCCCGCCCCGCTCCACCCGGTGGCGTCATCAGAGGTCCGCTCTCAGCGGGTCTGTGCTCTCGTGCCACGGCGCCAGGGTCACACGAGAGCGACGTCAAAACCAGGAGAGGTCAGTTTGACCACAGCTCCATTCTTTCATTGATAATTGATCACAAGCAGCATTGACAGAGTCAGATATGATAACGCTCTGTGTTGCCTTGAAGGAACAATAATCAGGGAACACAATGGGGATTAAAAAATAAACACAAACACACACTGAGGCGTATCGTGATGTGGAGAAAACAATGCAGCCGTCGGCATGATAACGCTCTGATACGGTGGATGTGGCACCGCCATTGACGTTCTTTCATCTCAGGCCTGGATTTGTGACAAGAGGGCAGGAGTTGGAATATGAAATGACGCTAATTTAACAAAAACAAGAGCAAAAACATAAAAGGAAAGTCAAGGGACACGAGGGACTCTGGGTGTTTTCAAAATAAAAGCTGCCACAGGACAAAAGGAGTGTCTGAGGTAGAACGTAAGGAGAGGTTCAATGTGTGTCTGGATTTAAGAGTTTGACATCAATGCGGGAGCACCAAGTGAAAAACACACAACAGAACAGAATGTAGTGAAAGCAATAAATAAGAAAAACACAACGACAACTTAGAGGTAGTTTCAGCACAGAAAGGATGAATGACTTTGCCTTCGTCTGCACATTCAAATCACAAAAACAGGAAAGAAAAAGAAGCCTTTGTCCAGAGAGAGCAGGAGGTCAGAGGTCAGGCAGCGGTGTGGCTGCTCGGTTACTGTCTGATCTGGACTCCAATCGCTGGTCAAAGCGTTACCGAGGTGACATGTCGACGGAACCTTTTCAGACAGCCTATGTTTGACACTCCCTTTCTGTGCAGACAAGAAGCCGATGACGGTGAACGTGTTTGTGAGGCAGTCAGTCGACTAAATTTCCCTTCAAAAATCACTCGCTATTGCTCAGGTTTGTGTTCACAGAAAGTGGTTAATCCCTGAGATCATGTAGTGGAAAGAGTCAGTTGGTTACAAAGATGTCTTCTGTCCAAAGGTAAGTGGCGCAGAACACAAAGCTGCACAGATAAACCTGAGCTAGATAAAAACAGAATCCCCACGCTCCTCCACACAGATAAACACTATTAATGAAACAGAAAACAAGGAGATTGGCTGCAAAATAAACATGTTTATGACGGCTTATGACGGTTTGTAGATTTTAAAATAAGGGTAGTAAATTTCTGCCATAAACACTCAGAAATTTTTAGATTATTCTCAGAAATCTTCTGGGAAAAAAACTTGGAATTTTCTGAGTTTTAAAAATCAAATATATACATGAGAAAAAAACTAAAATATTTTAGATTAATTTCAGAATTTTTTTCTAGAAAATTTAAGACTATGTCAGGAAATTTTAAGACTAAAAATTCTCACTTTTTCACAATTTTAAAAAAAAATGTTTTCATCATCTCTTCTGGAAAATTGCTGACATTAATCTAAACTTTTCTGAGTTTCTTGGCGGAAATGTACTCCTTATCAGTTCTTTTCTACCTACGATGGTCCTAATGTGCTGCCATATGTCTCTGATTCCTGAGGTAGACGACACAATTTTCCAGATCAGTCAAATGTAGAAACAGGCCGCATGTTTAGAGGAAAACATTCTGAACAGAAAACCTCGTCGAGTCCAGAGCTGTTCCTTTCTGAGTTCTAAACCACCGACTGCTGCGATGTGATGAACAACACAAGAGAAAGAGTTTGGTTTGAACATCTTTTTAAAACTTCTGAATATGATGGAGATCATTTTGACCCACTGCCAAAAAAAAAAAAAAAAATACTGGGAAAAGAAAAGAAAGCACAACAAAAGAAAAAAAACCCTGAAAACATTTGGAATAACTACAGAGGAAAACACATTTCACACAGCAAGGCTGGAGCGAGGCTGACTGGAGGTGGACAGGTGGCATCTGTCAGACCTGGGGGGAGGTGAAGAAGACCCCCGCCCCCTTCCTCACCTTCAGACTACAACCACTGTCTCTCAAAGCTTGAGTGAAATACTGTGATAAAGGGGAGAAAAAAAAAAAAACATTTCTAAAAGAGGACCTACGATGTCCCCAAACCTACATCTACTAACACTACAGGTACATCAGCACAGTCACTGAGGAACTCCTGAATGCAACATAAAACACTCACTTTACCCTGTTTAGATCCAGGTCTGCAGGGACCTGCCAGAGGAACACACTGGGAGGGCAGCAGCCATGGTCAAGCGTCCAGGTCTCTGAACCTCATCGGTGTGTGCAAAAAAAAAAAAAAGTAAAAAAAAATATAAAATAAAACAAAAAAAAAAAAAGTTGTTGCAAGAACAGCACCTTCCTGCGCTTCTAATTGTTCGCATATTGTGAAACCGCGAAAACCCCAAAGAATCCACGAGGAAATATTCAAGCGGTCTGAAATGATCATCTCACATTTTAAAAATAAAGACCTTTTTTTTCTATGGCTATTTTTTTAAAACAATGTGCATATCTGTCCCAGAGGCTCATCCAGACGCAGGTCACCTAAATTCCATCACTCAATGTTGGTTCTTTAAGACGTGGGCCGCCATCAGGAGCTACATGTCAGCTCACCTTCAGTTGTTCTAAAACTTCAAGGTTTGACTCAAATAAACATGATCGACCAAATGCAGCATTCAGTGCTAGCTGCAAACCAGAAAGTTCTGGTTTTACTTGTGAACATTCAGGACTTTTTGTTAAAGTCTGAGATTTTCTCCCAACCACAACATCAAAAAAGAGAGATGCAGGAATAGAGCAAATTGGGATTTGTTTGTAGCTTCTTTAATCTGCTGTAAGGATTTTACTGTACAGCCTCTGCTGCTAGATCATGTTGCTGCAGCCGAGAAAGACCTGGAGCTACATGAAGAACCACAAACCTTGTTAGCTGTTTGAGTTTTGATTTGTGACCAGAACAGAAATTGAATCTAAGCAGCTTCCCGACCAGCATCTGGAACGCTGTCAAAATGTGTTTGGATGTTTTTGACCGCTAAAATCAAGATGGTGAATGCAACATTATTCCAATTTTCCACCTGATTCCCCCCGTCTAAAACATTGCATCTACACGGTATTGTTCAGATTAACAGGGTCTCTGCTGATCATAGGTGAACTGGTTCAGTACATCAAACACAAGCTTTCAAAAACATGGAGCTACAAGGAAAACCTGAGGCTTTTTCCCAGTCTACCTCTGATTTCATCCCATTTTTAAAAAATATTCTTATCAGACCTTAAAATCTGCTACATATCAACATTATAAAATTTGGCTTGATTTAACAAAACCACAAAATCTTACCAATATTTTTGTCTAGTTTCTAATTTTAATACATTTATTAACCAATATGTTAATACATTTGAAATAAGACAAAACTAGCTGACAAATCACTTTTCAGCAAGATATAGGAGCTTGTTCTACATCAATTCTCTAATATTGATGAAAAAGTTCATTTCACTGAGATTATTTCACTCATAAAACAGATATAAGTGAAATAATCTGCCATTGGCACTGGCACTTTCTCATAAATATTAAGGAATTATTGACTTACAACAAACTCATGTAATTTTACTGCAGCAAGAAGTTAGTTTTGCCTCATTTCAAGTGTACTGAGATTTCTGCATTAAACTAAAACACAAACACATGGTGAGATTTGGTGTTTTTGCAGAACTTCCAGCTGGTTGGCATGTGAGAAAACAACTAAGAGCTCAGCTGGTGTAAAAAGATGCAATAGGTTATTAGAATAATGTCTGATATGCATCACAAATTGGACTTTATCATTCAGAGTCATGTGAAAATTGTTTTCATCATTAGCCTTTAATGTTGGAGGCTGACATTAAAGGGAATCCAACTGACAGATTATCTTTCTCTTCTGGTCACATGATTACTGACGACATGATTATTGTGAAGTTCTTGGCAGAACTCCACTAACATGACAAGGGTTTAGTGAACCAACTGCTCTGACTGCAGCCCATTTGTAGATTTTTCAGAACAAAGTGAAAGCTTCCACATGAAGGCCGTGTTGTTTGAAGCCTGTGAGACTGAAGCCACTTCTTGCAACCAAAATATGGCTCTGATTAGCAGCATTAAGGTGGAATTTTGGTGACCCAGTTGTCTGCCCGGCTGAGGGTCTTTCCTCTGTTACATATTGATTAATTTCTTATCACCATCCTTCATTGATAAGAAAGTTCTCCTTTA
The DNA here is from genome assembly GCA_033032245.1 of Poecilia picta. Lineage (NCBI taxonomy): Eukaryota > Metazoa > Chordata > Actinopteri > Cyprinodontiformes > Poeciliidae > Poecilia > Poecilia picta. The sequence continues at coordinate 2,986,569 of CM065361.1, forward strand.
TATATATTCATTCTTTGTTGAGCTGTCAGCTCCCTACCCATTAGTGGGTGTTTGAAGAAAGCATTGCATAACACTTTGGTCTAGAAAGAAAAGTGAAACAAAAACAGCAAACCTAGCTACCCTCCCCTTCCCCTGCAATAAAGCCTCACATCCCTAGTCTATGATTGTAAAAAATACCCGTATGCTCCTTTTTCAGTGATCCCACAGATCCAACAACGGCCAACTTAACTCATGGAATGTTAAACGGACAGGACTGCCTCCCGAATACAGGATAACTGAGAGTCCATGCATATAAAGTAGCTAAAATTCTGCTAATGGATTTTGCATTTTCAGTGCAACACAACACTGATGTTTCTAAACTCTGATTTCTGCAGCTCATTTTAACATTCAGTCTCTGATTGAGATGTCAAAGCATCCACAGGTTTGATTTTAGACCGGGCAACTTCTCATTTCAAAGCAAGAAAAGGTACCTGAAAATAGCAACAACATCTTCCTGAGGTAGTCACAAATCACAAATGTGTCCTGCTGCCCTGTCTGAATAAAATAAGCTCTTTTAAAGTCTAGTCTAACAATGGCAACGGCGACACATTGAGCAAACTGGATATACACTTGTAAACTCCAAAGACCAATGCATCTTTGAGCATTTGTTTTGTACAGAAGATGTGCACAGTGTAAATCAGCATACATTCAGCTCTGTCGTGTAATAAATATATAAAGAAAAATATTACAAAAAAAAAAAGAACTAGCTGCTTGTCACATTCACAGGAGGGGAGACCGGTCCCTAGGCTCGGCAGTCGGGATAGGTTAGTTTCCAGAGGGGGCGGTCGCGCAGGGCGACGGGCCGGTCCGGTAGCTGGTCAGGCTGGATTTGCAGGAGTGCAAGACTGCTTTAAACAGGAGGGGGAGCTGCTCCAGGGGGACGTTCACCAGCTTCCCTGGGAGGACAACCACACAGAGGACAGGTCAAACTCAGAGACACGTCATCACATCCTCAGCCATTTATCCTTCAGCACCTACAGGAAGGTGCAGGTGCTGAAGGATACCTACACCTTCATGACCGGAACACAAGAGCAAGTTAAACAGAACTGTTGGATCTGTGAGCCGATGTCAGGAGGCATCAGGGATCAATATCCCTGCTCCAGGTAGGAAGGACAAAATTATTTCACGATAACAAACCAAAAAGTGCTTTGCTACTAATTGTCAACACTAAGACAAGTAGATAACGAGGTCAGGAAAAAGTTTTAGCGAGGGAGAAGGAAGTAGTTCAGTCATGCTTGTAGATTTAGATGTGATGCGGACTTTGGTGTGTTTGGGTTCAGTTTCAAAATAAAAAAAAGGCCATCCGCACTGTGGAGATACAATCAAATCAAACGTTTCTATTCATTGTTAATACTGTAACTTGTGATAATATTTACATATGCTATGTAGGAACAAAAAAAAGCTGAAAAAAAATATGTTTTGAAAATTCTCACACATACCTTACACACCTGAAATACCTGACTGGTCAAAGAAAAACATCCTCCAATTTCACTAACTTTAACATATAAAGAAATAAAACTTTTTATTTCAGCTACACAGATCAATAAGTGATTGAGCCAGTAGGAATAGTAAATATTAAATTAAATAAATCAGTTTGTGTAAAGTTAAATGACCTTCCTGTGCAAGTTAAATGTTTAAACACAATATAAATAATCACTTAACTTTCTGTAGGGAGTCTTTTCTACTTGGAGGTAATTATAACTTTTTTTACAGAACTGTGCAAATAGAATATCAAGACGTTTCCAGACCTTGAAACCATCGTATTGAAATGTAAATATTTCCAAGCACCTGAATGATCCCTGATGTTTACAGTCAGTCAGGCAGAATGTAAGGGAAGTTTGGGTATTTTAAATCTGTTGCTGAAAACATCTGAATTTGCTGTTGGCCTGTTCTTGTCCCCAATGGCAGCATTTCCTGTTTTATGGAGCCATGAATTAATTATCAAAAGTAATTTGTGACCCTTGTCGTCCACAGATCTGATACTAATCTCATTCCCAAGAAACCCAACCTGACTGGGAGGATCTGAATGAGAGACGGCTACTGTTTCTGCTTTATATGCAACTTTTATAAAAATATATATCTTTCAGCAAAAGATATATGTAAAATATATCTTTTGTTAAACTTAAATATATCTTTTTTAAACTAAAATATATCTTTTGTTAAACTGACCTAGTGTCAGTTTAACTGACACTAGTTAATACTAGGTCAGTATTTGTTAAACTGACCTAGTGGTCAGTTTAACAAATACTTTTCATGACAGTACAGTATGAAACAGACAATCTGTGAAAAACATTTTGCCTTCTTCCAGCTCCTCCCACCACTAACTGCAGAAACACACTGCTCAGACAGAAGCAGCCAACCAGAGGCAGGAGGAGGGTCTTAGCGCTGGTCAATCACTTTGTCCTGCTTGCTCTTTTCTGCACAGCACCTGGTTAACTACGACACAGCCTCCCACCAATGCTAAAGCTAGTTAGCATGGCATCAAAGACAGCGGATAAACAGTTTTCCAGGAACTCCAAGTTGTTTCTCAGCCATTACATTGAGCAGCCATTACATGACGTTGACTGACAGACCTAAGCTCCTCCTCCTGGCTCTGATTGGTTGTTTCTGACTGGGATCTGTGCATTTCTTCAGACAGAAGCAATAGCTCATAAAGAAGGAGGAGATCCATCTTTTCATAAATGATCTGTCATACTGTTCCAACATGGTCACAGTTTAACAAATATGGAAAAAACAATTGTGTAAAAGTTACATACAGCATTAGGTTAGACTCTTTCCTCTGGAATTCGGATCTAGAAATATGTTTGAGGAATGGCGTGCTGCCCTCTGGCTGCCTCAGGCCTTACCTGCGATGCAGCGGATCTCGGGCAGACACATCATGATCTCAGGAAAGCGCTTGGGCTGGTGCGGGTACTTGTACTCGGTGTAGTCCTGGCACACGTACCAGTAGCGCTTGTTCAGCTGCTCCAGCTGGGAGACGTTGGACAGTCCTCTGATATCTGGACAGAGACAGCAGCGTTATGGTCGTTGCGACATGGTCACGATAGTTTGGACTCAGGGACAGCTGCTCTTTATCACCTTGGTTGAGGAAGTTGATGGCCTTCATACAGGCGTACTCCTCATTGCTGATCTTCAATTGGTGGAACTTACGAAACAAATATATCAGCCTCTCCATCACTTCCATCCCATCTTCACTGAAGCTGTGGGATCACACGAACACACTTGACAGTTGGACAGAAAAGCTTAAAATGGTTTTGTTTCTCTACACAGAATCTGTAAAACTGACTACATTTTACAGATCCAGTAAATTGTTTGGGTAATTTTACTGCGAGACAAACGCTCAAAGTATTTTGTCTGTTTCAGAAAAGAGGGAGGACTCTGTCAAATCCACTTAAAGAGCTGAAAACATCTCATTCTCCCACAGATTTTTGGAGGAAATAGAAACATTCATGAAGTTTAATTTTCCTCATCATTGCCTCCCTGATTCTGTGGCTCTTAAACTCCTAATCTCTATGACAACGTTAACCATCGCTGCTGTAAATCAACCCCCACTCCTGAAAGTCCTAAACTCAAAGGCCGGCTGACCAGAGCGGCGCAGCACCACCATATATCACAGGGATGCGTGTCATAAAGTCAGATAATTCAAGCGTGATTTACACATTCACCTTCACCTCCCTCCACCCCTCATCCCATTCTACCTGCTGTGTTTTTCTCATGCCAGACGGTGCTAGTCACAGCTCTGACTCGGGGAGTCCTCCTGTTCACAGATTCCTGCTCTGGCCCTTCACCAAGAAAAATAATGTCCCTGCTGAGAGACGCAGGGCCCCCAGAGCAGAACGACTCGCCTCTGTAACGTGGAACATGGAACTCCTGATATCTACATCCTTCTTGGTGAATCATTAGGGCAGAAGTCCAGCAAGCTACCTGGAAAAGCCAACATGTTGTGGATGCTAACAGCCTGCACAAGACAGCTGTGGGAGACACTGATTATTGTAATGAGTGAGATAACACACGCCAGGGTTTCCCCCAGAAAACTTGCTAAGCCCGGGGGTCAAGGAGTCGAAGCGGTCCACAGACGGTCCACCGTGTTTTTGTATTAAAAGATATTAAGTTGACAGGAAAGGTAAAAGTATTACTGTGTGATTATATGTTACGGGAAAGGATCTCCAGTGAAGTGCTACTTAAATCCACAACTAGTATTAAAACAACAAATTTGAACTTCTGTTTAATCCAAATTAAGTCAGCGGCTCCATCAGGGCTTCAGGGGCCCCATGAACACTACTCCCTTTTAAATTTAACATTTAAGCAATTTGCACAGTGGCGCAGTTGGTAGAGCTGTTGCCTTGCAGCAAGAAGGTTCTGAGTTCGATTCCCGGCCCCGGCTTTACTGCATGTTATCCCTGTGCATGCGTGGGTTTTCTCCGGGTACTCCAGTTTCCTCCCACAGTCCAAAAACATAACTGTGAGGCTAATTGGTCTGTCTAAATTGGCCCTAGGTGCAAGTGTGTGTGTGCATGGTTGTTTGTCCCATGTGTCTCTGTGTTGCCCTGCGACAGACTGGCGACCTGTCCAGGGCGAACTCCGCCTCTCGCCCGGAACGCCAGCTGGAGATAGGCACCAGCACCTCCCAACCCCATTAAGGGACAAGGGTGTAAGAAAATGGATGGATGGATTTAAACAATTTAAATGTTAAATCGTTCAACATTTAAAAACAAGATTTTAAGAAGCTGGCAAGTTTACTTTGTAAAACTTCAAAGAACATTATTCATAGTTAGATTGTTTTTTTTACCATCGTAACAATCTGATGCTGTGAGTTTAATCTTTGAATTTACAAACACAAATGAGTAAACTGCGATGATAACTTATGGCTTTCTAGGCTGGCCAATTAAACTACTCCCTTCTCCTATATTTCACTAAATCTAACATAGAAGCTGTCAGAGGTGCTGATAATTTTAGCAGCTCAAGGGGCCCCTAAATCAAATTCTGCTAAAGGCCTCATCCAGCCTTGAACCGGCCCTGTAATCTGCTGTACTATGCAGAGATGCTCAACAAACGGGAGTTTTAATTCAATGCTGCTAATGTGGCTTTAGTAGCTGTTCCATTTCGTGTCTGTTGAGTTTTTAATAAGTCACAGAAACTATTCTGGTTGGTCGAGTTTCTCAGATCTCTGTGCGGCTGCGCATATAAACTCCAAGTAGACAATGCATTTCAAATGGTTTGATGCATCTGTAACCAGAAAAATACAACTACTACTAATAATAAAATAATATAAAATCAGCGTGATGTGTGACTCCGAGGAGCGCGCGAAAACTGAACCAGCATGATGAGGTTAGCGCTGCTCCTTATCCACAAACGCTCCGGCCAACCGGGACCTCAGACAGAAACTTTACAGGGAAAACAGACACAGAGCCACACGCTGGGCAGCGTGTTGAGATGTAAACGCCGCATATAATTGTTAGTTCACAAAGATAAATCACTCTCACTTCACAATGCGACCTCTGAATTCGCTACAAGTTATTCCTGCGGTTCACATGAAGCTACGCAACCAGAGCTAACGCGGCAGGTTTTAAAGTCTTACCTAGAGTTCTCCACAGGATCATAATTACTCACAGTAGGTTGATGTAAATATCCAAACAGGTCAGCCTGTGTCCAGTTTGAGTGAAAGGAGGTGGCAGCGCGCGATCCCGCTGAGGTAAAGCAGCGGCAGCGCGCGAGGCAAAGCGCAGAAGCGCCAGCTGTGATTGGTCCGCGCACTGTCGGATTTAAATGCATAACTATAAACCTATCTATTATAAACCTATCCTTTAGGAATAAATCTGCTCTGCTAGTGAAATGCTAAGAGCAAAAGAGACGCTTTCAGCCGGCTTAAAACACCCCCCCAAAAAACGAGTTTTTTTTTTTTTTTTAAATTTTCGGAGAAACGTAAACAAGCAACGCTTAGCCTGGCGGCGGGGCTAGTAAAGCATGGCGGGCCGCCAGGCTTATAATACACTGGGGGAAACCCTGCACACACACGCACACACTGGCGAGCTCAAGAGAGTTTTAATAAGAAACTGTTTTATTCAAATGTTAAAACATTTAGCACAGCTGTCAATCTCAGTGTGTTCAACAATGTCTGAAAAAATATATCAATTTGGCTTCCGTTTTGCTATCTACTAAACCTGATTCAATAAGGACTGGAACTTTAAAACATTCATTATGGACAACATTTAAATATTGAGGCTTGGGACACTTGGGATGTTAGTGGTTTGCCCCACAATCGGCAGGTTGCTGGTTCGATCCCCATTGCCTGTCATTGTGTACCGGGCAGCCTTGCCTCGCCTTTGCTCTGCCCGAGAGCAGCTGTATTTACTAACAGTAGCTCACCACCATCAGTGTGTGAGTGTGTGTGTGAATGGTGAATGACTAAATGTAGTCTGTAGCGCTTCGAGGTCCTCTGGACATAATAAAGTGATTTACAAGTATGAGCTCTTTACCATTTAACTGCACTGTAGAATGTAAGTACATGTGTCATCCAACTTAATTTTTTTACATATTTGTATGAGAAAGAAACAACTTACTATAATAATAGCTGTATAAAGAAAGCAGTGAGCAATGCCTTCTGGGTATGTTCCAGGATTCCTACATGATTCCTTCACATCTTTCAGTTGTTTTTATTGGAGGCAGTCAGAGGGACATTTTTGTGTCATTAAACCAACATTTATTTACTTCCGATACATGACAGGACTTGTGTCAGGGTTTTTATTATCTCTACTTGCTGACTGTTTCACAAGAAAATCATAAGAAAAAAAACTATATTTGCAACTTTGAAAACTGTTCTAGTCTTTTTTCTGATGTCTTGTATACAAATTATTCCCACTGAGAATAACTAATGTTTTTTTTTTTACATTTTTTTTATTGTATATCAAGAATTAAAAAGGTTAATGTATTTATATGGAGAATAGAATTTCCATATTAATAGAGAGTAAATGTTTTTCAACGTTGCGTTTCACTTTAACCTGTACTTTTCCAAAGCTGGGAAATATTAAAAACAACTCCCACACTTTCAAGCATAGATAGGAATCCTGTTGTTCTGTTCCTGTTTTTAACACAATATGTGGTTTGTAGGCTGATAAGCACACAGCTAGCTTGCTGCTAACCTTGCCTTCTGGCAGAGGACTGAGTGTTCTGAGTGTTTGTTTCACACAATACATTCAAACTAAAGCAGCTGACTGCTGCAGCTGGCAGCCTGGTTCCAGACAGAACTGAAGCTGGAACAACACAGATACACAGATGTCGTATGTTTGTAAACCCTGTGGATTTAAGGGGGTCAGAAGTGATCGCACCTAATGACATCTTTGACAATGTACAAAAACTAGTTAAGTCATTTAATCACATGTACTGCAGATACTACTGTATGTTCTAGTTCTTTTCAAATGTGAAAGATAAAGCAACACAACACCAAACACGAATAAAGGCTACTGCAGCTCACCAACTCTCCACGCCACTCACCCCTGCAGCTCATCATCAGACGGCGTGTATTTGGCAGTGACGTCAGCCAGGTCTCCGAAGATCTGGGCGCTGTAGATGGTGAGGCAAGACAGCAGGATGAGCTCCTGCCAGGTGGAGCTGAGCAGGCAGGTGTAGTCCTCTATGGACAGCTCGCAAAAGAAAGGCAGCTTCTTGATCCAGGAGATCTGCCGGAAGAGCAGTTCATCCGCCAGACGACACAGCAGGGCGAACAGCTCCACCTGGGTTACCTTGTACCTGGGATGTACCAGGCATAGCAACACATGTCACACTGCTGCTGAATGGCTGTCATGCCACTCACAGATATCTTCTGGTTTTGCCTTATTTTTACACTTTGTTTCAATTATCAATTTCATAGACAAAGACACATTCAAAAAGACCGTTTTAGATGATGATTCTATTTACAATGGGAAAATAACATATCCAAATCCAGGCGGCTCTATGTGAAAAAGTAATCCTAACAACTGGCCGGGTCATCCTCTGTAGCAACAACAACCAATCAAGTGTTTTCAAAACAGGAAGTGAGCTTTTACATCGCTGCTTTTTGTTGTTTTCATGAAGCGTCATTGGAGGGTTTCTGTAGGAATGGTCTGTTAAAGGTGAGTGTCATGTCACAACATCTCAATTGGACTGAAGTCCAGACTTTGACTAGGCCATTCAGTTTACAGAATGCTGCCCATAACTTGAAGAAGCCAAGCAGCCTTCCACCATCACACTATTGCTAGGCCTGTCATCATAATATGTTTTGCTGGATGATAAAGTATTCCAGTAATTATTGTGATAAACGATAATAAAGCCACACACACAATGTGTTCTGAGACATCTTGATGAACATCAAACTGGCTTTTGTGTTCATGGTCAGCAGAGGTTTTCAACTCGGAAACTTCCATGGATGCCATCTTTACCCAGGGTTGCTTTCTTTGAATCCTCAACTCTGACTCTAGCTGATGGAAGTGAAGTCAGCAGAACTTTAGGTGTTTTTCCTGGTTCCTCTATGACCTACTCCATGAGTTCCCCAAATGTGAGGAGTCATCAATCCAGGAAATGTTCTCTGTTGTTCCATGTTTTCTCCATCTGTCAATAACACTTACAGCTGTGGCTCTCAAAGCTTTAGAAATTACTTAGCAAGCGTTTTCAGACTGATAGATTGAGTGACGATTTAATCTATTTGGAATTTAACATGATTGGCTTTTTGGGGTCTTAGCCTACTTTATAGAGTCAAGCAGCTTTTATTAAAGTGGTTTCTCAGTTCTACAGCTCTGACAGTAAACAGGCCTGAGTGTTCCTCTTGAAAAAATATTCAATCACATCTAAATCGTTATTTAACGAGGAAAGCAGGTACTTTTCCACGTAGGGCAAGAATAATTTGGAAGCTTTTATTGCCTTAACATAAATCATTTGAAATCAGCTTGTTGGATTAACAGGTTATCTTTGTCAGACAGACAAGAAATTTGTTTGATGGTCTGAAATATTTTAGGTGTAAGGGCTGGCGGGGAGCAAAACAGAACAAATCTGTGACTCTTTCAGCACTGAATGTGTTGTGTGTTGTGCAGTCAAAGACTCACCCGTCCTCTATGAGCATTGGGGTGGTGAGGGGGGACAGGTCCTCAGCAGCCACAAGCTGCAGCACCAGAGAGTGGGACTGTGGATAGAGGCCGCGTGGCTGAGGGGTCAGCAGGCCTGACTGGGCTGCGTAGCTGAACAGATGAGGCAAGAGCTGGTAGTGTGTGGACATGGAGGTGTTGATGTACTGGTCCCTGAGCGCTGCTGTGTAGCCGTTCATCTCTACGGATCGACTGGGAGCATGAAAAGAGTCCGCAGGTTAACATGGACAGCATCACCTGTTTAAGTCAGAGTATCTGCAAGTTTCAAATTTAAGACATTTTAAGACATTTTTAAAACCAAATTAAATTAAAGATATACATATGTTATGCTTGGAGCATCCTGCTGTATTATAATCAATCATATCAAGTGTGATATTTCTGGGGTCTCTTTGTGGACAGCAGCTTTGTGCTTCTCACACTGCATATGGATCTCTACATAGTGCCAAGTTAACAACACTTTTTTGGCACTTGAAGTTAGTGGTAGCCTTTAGGAGCCTCAAGTCACAGAATTTAATGAAGACGTCTCCACGTGACTCAAAACGTTTGCCTGACAGAAGACGACTTATACGAGATTACATAGTTCATCAACATTTGAGACTTGCGACTGATATTTAAGGACAACTATCATTTTTAAAATTAATATAAGACATTTTAAGACCTTAATTAATGATACATGAATTTGAGACTTCGTAAGAATGCGTGGAGACCCTGTATGCACCTTCGTTTGAATGAGGTGAGCCAGTTTCAGCTAAAACTGACCCTTCACTGGTCTTAAAGACTGATCTGTCAACATCTGAACGTGTTTTTTTTTTTATCTAAAGAAGCGTAGCAGAGCAGCTCTCCTGTTTTTATTGAAACATGTTGAATTGTTTCACAACCTTCCACACACAAATTGAACATTTTTTGCATACTGAAGCCCAGGCTTTCTGGGACTGCTGTTCATTTCTGCTAAGATTCACTCCGATAAAACAACTATTGCTTTGAATAGCAATCAGACAATGAGAATGCTGAGATAAACCGAATGTTTACACAGAATGAGACTAAAATAAATGCCATCATGCCGGTGCCCAGACAATATTTGTCCTTGATGAGTGCAGACAACGCGCTTGACTACGCAGCCAGAGAAGCAGATAGTGCAGCAAGTTCTCAGAGTTTGTCATCGTCACCAAGCCTGAGCGAAGGGGGGAATGTTCAGGCATTCTCTGGCTGCTGAATGCCTTTGTTAAGTTGTGGGTGAGAAAGTGTTAGACTGTCAGGGCCGGCTCATTATCTCAATGATGGGGGCAAGTGCTGGCACCGCTGTGCAGAGTGGGTGAGCCGATCCACTCACTTGGACGACAGAGTGGAGGCGGGAGACGGCTGGTTGCCCTCAGAGGCTCCGTTGCTGGGGGAGCTGTGGTCGCTGTCGCCGTTGTTGCCCCAGGTGTGCTCCGGGGCGTCCTCCTTGAACTCCTGCCCTGACATGATTCGCTCTATCTCCTCTTCTGTGATCTGAAACACACAAATAAACCCGCTTACAGAACGCTCAATGAAAATCGGTGTTTTTCTCAGCTTAATTGAAAAGCGGTGACTGGCAGCGTGATGCTTTTTACTCAAGCGGCGAGGAGCAAGGACACAATCGCACAATGAAACAGGGAACTAGAGGAGAAAGAGAATGTGTGTGTGTGTGTGTGTGTGTGTGAGATAGTGTTCAACTGAGTGGCACACAGGCCTAAAATAATAGGATCCTTGCAGGTCAGAGCAGCCAGAAACACAAACAAAGGCCTCAATGAAAGGCCTCAGCACGTGGGGCATCGTAGAGATGACTGGGGTCAATTCACTTTCACTTCCATCAATTCGGCACGTAAACCAAAACAGGCCATTTATTCCATATTAATGAGTGAAAGGTCCTCCTTCCGGTGGGGGGCAGAAATAAAGGGGATTTTTTTAATGGAAGTGGGGACTGCTGTGTTTTGACTCTGTGAATTGAGCAGGAAAGAATCGAACATATCACTTTGGTGAATAGCGCCTCAACGCCACTTATCCTCATGTCCGCTCAGCTTCTCTCACTCTCCTCCATAATGAAGCTGCAGCTGAATAGGAATAATCAGCAGCTGCATGATGGTGATATAACAAGGTCAGGGCTCGTTCTCATAACTCCACGAGCGTCCCTACGGTGAAATGAGTAGTGCTGCACTGCTGCGCCACTCAGACCCTTACAAGCTGTCATTTAATGAATGGTTCAGTCTTTAAAGGCGCTCTCTTTATGCCAGATATTTCTGGGGATAAAACGGAATAGAATTGTGTGTAGAAGCGGTTGTGTGTTGGACTGGGGTCATAGTAAGTCACATGAAGCAACATTTAAGTTGATTTACCTGCACAGGCCCAATGCTCTTGTTCCTCCCTCCTGGCATGCCGTCCTCCCTGATTGCTGTAAGCCACAAAAAATAAAAATAAAAATAAAAATAAAAAATGAACCCACATTTATTTATATGAGTATGTATAAGAGCACTACCTAGTGGCAAAAATATAATTTTTCTCTATGGCTCTGGTTTTTATCATAAGCTATGGATAACTTTTATTTCTTCTTCCCTATTTCTGAGTGAAATCCCAGAAGAAATTCCCTATATGATTAAAAACTAATTTGGATTTAGTTAATGTCACTGCAGACTCAATATGAACTAAAAGGTTAATCATTCACTAAGCCGGCATAGTTAGTAAAACTTTTACCCCACCAGGGGGCAGCATGTGGCCATAAAAGGCCTCAGGCCTGGGTTCAGCTCCAGACCCCTGACATCTGAGACATTTCTGCTTCAGGAAGGGAAAAATATGACAAAAAGCTTGGGAGAGGTTTGTTTGGTCTCTAAATTAAGAATGAAGCTTTGAGGAAAACGAAGAAAGAGTTTCCTGGTTTCACAGCAGAACTGATTCAGTGGCTACTACTAATACTTTAGGATTCAAGTTGTCAAGGTTTTGGATTTTTCCACAGTGTTGCGAAAGAGCTGGTGTTAAAGCTAGTTTCTAGCTGGTACTACAACAAGGAACCAGATTAGTTTTCTGTAGCCAGATACTCAACATCAGGCTGTCATCACATGACCCAAAACGTCTTCTCCAGTAAATGTTTGATGGGCAGGGTCACAGGGCAGCAGGGAAGTTTATCTACACAGTCTTGTTACCTCAGCAAACATAAGTGTTAGCTAGCATCACCAGCTTCATTTTTAAACACTATTATAAAAAAAAATCTGCGGGCAAAAACTCTTCTTAATGCAAGTCAATTTCTCATCCAGATTTAGAAACAGCAGTTAACAGTTACATGCAGGAATAATATAGACCAGCTGATAATAGAAGAAACACAGACTAGGGATGAAAAAAATGATCATATTCATTGTGATGAATTGATTATTGAAATAATTGTCAACTAATTTACTAGTCAGGTATTTATTAACTAGAGTGTCCAGATTCAAAGTCCATTTGCTGAGAGAACAATACAGTCAGAGTAGCAATTAAGCCAAAACGGTACAGGATGTAATTTTGCATTAAAGGTAAAAAAGAAAAAAAAATCAATCAAGTATTCCCTAAAGGAATGTTATTGACTAAAGGAATGTTATTGCATTTCCTTTTTCTTATCTCAAAAAGGAATTGAATGATTTTTTTCTGTCTACATATTTTATTATATTTATATGTATAAACAGTCAAATGAAAAATCTACAGAATGTGCCAATTTTTTATACAATCAATCAATTAATCATCAGAATAGTTAATTACTAAAATAATTGTTAGTTGCAGTCCAAACTGACAGACACAGTTTATAAACTAAGAGAAACTAAAGGCTCGGCACTTGAATGAACCATCCGGCCTAGTCCAACTGTAAAAATATTTTAATATTCTTCTGCTTTTATTTACGTCAGATATGGATCACAGATAATCTATTTGCTTAAACTGATATGATTTTCCTTACCTTTGCGGTTCATCCCCATTTGCAGACACTTGAGCAGACGGCAGTACTGGCAGCGGTTGCGCTGCTTGCGGGACATTTCGCAGTTCTTGTCCCGGCTGCAGCGGTACACCCGCTTGTTGCAGATGCTGCGCTTGAAGAAGCCTTTGCAGCCTTCGCAGGAGATGATGCCATAGTGCAGGCCTGTGGCGCGGTCTCCACAAATAAGGCAAGTACGCTGGTCAGCTGCATCATCTGCACATGGGGTTTGGGGGACAACATTTAAAACCATTATAACAATACATTTTGCTCTGCCAGCAGCAGCATGGTAGAAGTGCAGTGGCCTCTGGAGCACAGAACTGTTCAGCTGGAGAAAGGTTGCCCAGCTAATCAGTACAAGTCAACCTGTAGCATCCAGATTAGAAATGTTGTTTACTGATTAGGATTCCCATTAGTGGTTACTAATCTTCCTAAAGTCTAATGGATAAAAACATAAAAGTATTCATATGACATAAGACAATTTCAACATTAACTTATAATATGCATAAGATTAGTCGGACCTCACATTTTACAAATTGCACACATGAACCTAGATATAAAAAAATATGATTTAAGACAAATAAGACCTCTGTGCTCTTTTGCTGTATCCCTGAGTTGCTCTGTAGACAACTAATTTATGTAGCAAGTTTACAAGTAAATTTGTCTCACAAGAGTATCTGGTAAAATGCTAATGTATCTGATCAGGATAAATGGGCTTTTTGTAAAATGATTCAGGTTTTCCTGTCAGTGCGACTTTCTTTATAATGAGTAGATTATACTGCAACCTAACCTTCAATAAAGGTCACAATATAGTGGGGTGTATTTCAATAATACTTGTAAAAAAAATTACATCAACACTAAGCATACAATATTAATGATAAGATGTCCATTTGATTAAACAATTCAACTGCTCTCTGTATTTTTTTTTAACAATTTCTTAATCTGATATGGAAATTAGTCAGATGATCAGAAGGAAAAACCAGAGAAAACTGGAGGTGTAAAACAGTTCTGTGGGTGAAACTGGACTTATTGTTTGGATGTCAGTGCAGAGCATGGGTCCTGAGGAGCATAGGAAACCTGGAAATGTTTCCACAAGGCCGACCAAAAAATGGCTTCCAATGTTGTTGTCAATTAGAAAATAAGATGTGGAGAAAGAAAATGGGAGACATTTTGTGCAGCAAATCAAACAGTTGCACTGTACACATACACCAAAGCATGAAGCGGATCAAAGTGAAATGAATCCCGTTTAAAATCCACCAGAAAAGCTACTGTGACAATCAGAAAAGTACTGTGGAACTTTAAGGACTTCAGAGGAAGGCAGCTGCTGGAAATCTCTTCTTAATCCCCCTCATCTACCTATAACGCTGATGGAGCCAAGAATAAAGTTCAGGTGCTTATTATACATATCCACAAACACTGCAGTTTTAAATATCTTGGTCTTTCTGAGCCATCTCACATTCAGATTTGACTTTTTCCACACAAAAGATGCTAAATGTAAAATAACTGAATTAAACTTTTGGATTTCAAGCAAAAAGGAAGGATGAGATATAACAAGTCTGAGATATCTTGTTTCCACTAAACCTAGAGATAACAAGGCATCTGATTAATGATATTAGACTGATGTGATGCAACAAGATGCAGTAAACACACACACACACACACACACACACACACACACACACACACACACACACACACACACACACACACACGCATGCAGACGATCAGATCTTAGATTCAATAACGGAGGCAGACAGACAGGTTTCCTAAAACTGATTCTGTTTTAGGAAACCTGTCTGTGGTTTCCTAAAACCACAGACAGGTCAGTACTAGAAGTAGAAACAGTACTACTGTACTGTTTCAGTAGAGCTGCTGGTTTTAAGCCATACTTACAGTTTCAGTTATTGGAATAGGACACATTACCAGACCACTGACTTGCTGCTGTCTTCATGCATGGTGCAGTTTTCAGCATCACAATATACCAGGATTTCAAAAGTTCGCAGATTGATAATTGTAAAGACTCTCTCATAGGGCTGGACAGATTAATAGTAAAAGTCTGTTGCTGTACACCACTGATAAGCTGGCCAAAATAAGGATTCTATTTTTGGTCGTTACAGAGATAAAAAGACAGTTAGCATGGAAATGAAGGAGCATCACCCACCACTCTCCTACAAAGTTGGTGCTACGTAGAAGCTACAGTTGTGAAGCTATGAGTAGCATGTTCATAAAGCAGACAGTCCAACTGACTAGTTAATGTTAGCTTATTATAATTAAAATGTTAACTCTGTAAAGGGTATTCAAATCAGGAAAATATTCTGCGGAAAAATAACTATTCATTTAAAGCCTGTCAAAGCAAAGAGAATTAAAAGCAAACTGAAGAGTTCTCCCCGTCAGCAGCTATGAATGCTAAGGCTAGCTAGCATGGCTTCTCTGCCACTACACAATGTTGCTTGACTGCTGAAAGGAAGTGGAGGACCTCAATTTTATCAGATTAAAATTGTCTCATAATTTACTGGCACAATTTTGTTACAGTTACAGTTGTAACAAAATTGATGAGGGACTAGCATTATACCATAACATTATGCTCAAAAAGTTGATTTTACATAATACCTCAATCTTAAGTATTTTAGATTCTTGCTGAAGTTCATGTATCAAAATCAAATTAACTTTATTGTCTTCCATAACAATTATACTGACTTGTTAATGTAAATTATTATTACTAAAATTATTTTAATAGAAGTCAGAAGGCTTGATGTTTTTCTGCTTGAAATTAAATTAATTTGATTATGTTTAATATTTTTGTGCATTAACCATTTCCTGCCCGTGGATCTTGTATGAAGTCTATCCAAGACTGTCCAGATGAGATTTTGAAAGGCTCACCTATACCCACAAAATAAATGAGAAAAGTATCTGAAATGCACACTGAAACAGCAGCTTCTAAAGTCAATGATAGAGGTTTTGAACTCCTTACTGCTCCTTATATTTAAATTGTATACATGACATTTTACCAACTGTCATCATGGTCAGGAATTTGACCTGTGAACCTTGTGTGTGTGGATGAAACAGTTGAAAAATCCAAAACACACAAGGAGAGAGATGCTGCTGTTTTCTTCTCAAGATTCCTGACATTTTGACTGCAGTAAAAAGTTTGACCTTTCCACTCCTCTCCCCCTCCATAAAAGTTGATCAAGCTAAGCAAAGGGCACAGTGTTTTAACAATAAACACATCAAAATGACATTATCTTTATTATTGAAATGAGCACCAGTAAGCCTTTCTTTCCATGGATGTGTATTCTTGAGAAAGACAGTCCACCAGAGGCATGCAGCTGAACCCAGAGCTAAGCCTGCCAGAGAAAAAAGGTTTTCATAGCAGGCTGAAGGGCTGATGTACTAAAGCTAATTAGAAGGATGTGGAGGGGGTGAATTGAAGGTTTGTGGGGCATATCTCATAAAGACCCTCCCAGATAATGCATGAGGACTAGAGGTCTTCTAAAGCCCTGAATAGATTACCATTTAAATGGTTGGAGGTTTAAGTTAAGGCTGTGATGGGAGTTCTACTGTACAGAGACAATGGGATGTCACACTGAGAGTCTATCCTGGGATTGGAATTTAACTATTTCTCTGATTAACCTCTTACAGAAAGGAGGTTAAGACTGTTTAAATGCAAGCTCTACAAGTCTGACACGGGATCTGTTCTTGACTCCTTCATATATGCTCTGCTTTGAACAAAGCTGGGGAAATGTGAGTAAATTATTCCCCTGCAGTTTTCCTTTGACTCAGATCTTGGAATGACACAAGACCAAATTCAACTATGTTCCGGTCTCCAATTAAATGTTGTTGTGCTATCGTGCTTAATGCATTTCTCTATTTTATTGCATCCAAAACTGTAGCAACATCATCACAAAATCAAAATGACAAGCAGCGACACACACCACTGTGTTAAGGAGAATCTCAGTACAATCATGTGAGTAATAAATTCACATCCATCTTATAGGCACATCTGCTATAAATGAACAGCTACAGTAACATTTGTGACAGCAGCCTGTTGGTATTAAAATGGAGTGCTGCAGAAACAATGTCCTTGTTGTGTCGATGTACAGGTTGAAATCTCATACAAATAAAATTACTGACGAAAAACGGCAATATATTAGTCTGGGAATGATAACACATCTAATCGCTGTGTGATCACCATCTGTTGACGGAGATTTCTGCAGAGTATTTACTCTCCAACATGTTCCTCCAGAAAAGAACACACCATTTCTGACAATTTCCTTGTGCTAAGTCTCAGGTAAAAAGTAGGACAAACTAAAGATTTGCACCAACATCCCTGCTACCAATGCAAGCAGGGTTGGTTCACAGAGTAGGTGGTGGTAGTAAGTTGACTGAGGATAATGGCTATTTGGCTTTCTGAAACCAAAAGTCCAGTGCACATAGTTACCCCAGAACTTAACTTACTCAGGATTTTCACTTGTCCTGCTTTCTGAAATGAGGCCCTGCAGTTTATTAAATGATGCTTATAATGATGCACAATGTTTATATACAGAACTAACTATGAGTGTAACCAAGACATGACTGTTATAGTTTACATTTGTGAAATACACTGACTGCAGTACCTGTACTAAACACAAGGCATCACTGCTGATAATATGACAGCTGCAAAAAGGGGTAACAGAATGGGACACATAGAGGCTGAATTCACATCAGCTCTCTTTAATCCAATTTCAGTCATTTTGCCTAGAAAGTCTAGTTCATTTGTGAAGGTGTAAATGTGTAATTGAACTGATGCGGATCGAAAAAGTGAACTTTGGTCCGCCAATAAACTTAGGTCCCAGTTCGATCAAAGTGAACTCTGCTGTGGTCCAAATGCACATGTGGATGCAAACAAACTGTTCCAAAAGCAAAAAGAGGAGTATAACACGGTACATTCTGGAAAAATACAACTAAAATAAATATGCGAGTCTAGCGAGAGAAACGGTTTGTGGTCTTTTACCAAAGACGAAAGTACGGAAGAGGATTAGGGCCACAGAAAAAAAAAATCTGACTTTAATCTTACTTTAAATCTCAGAATTCTGACTTTAAAGTTAGAATTTTTTTTTTCCCCGGTGGCCCTAATTCTCTTCTGTACGAAAGGGAAATCCTACAACTACTAAAATCCAACACAACTACATTACTGTATACATTTATGAAGAAGGAAGAGGGTTTTGATGAACAGTATTGTGGGAAAGCAAACTGTACCAACTGAAAATGGCTCCCACTTGAAATGAATCTAACACCCTTTGATACATTTTTGCTTGACTAAAATATGCGGTACTTTTTAAGTACTAGTAGTAGTCAAAAGCAGTCCACTCATAGCAATTTTGGAATATCCAGTATAACACAACAAGTTTCTGTTTTATATTTTTTAAAACTTTGTCTTCCATATATGAGTGACAGAGGATTCTGCAGGGTTTAGAAACGGGTCAACAATGAAGAAATAGCCCACCTTTTGTCTTGCTCAGAAACACAATCCATTCTCAATAAACACCTTATGTGAAACTCCCAACTTCCTTCATCACTATGGCAATTAGCCTTCCTCACTCAGGCTTATTAGCCAGATGTATGACCCCCTCTTTCAAGTGCATGGCCACCATATAATCAGGGTGATTCACACCTTCACACATTTGATCTCAGTGTGTCACCTCCTATGATTCCTCCTCCTCCTGACTTTAAATGACACTTAAATATTCATGACATTAATGTTGAGATTTTACGATGAGCCTGGCGCTTCCTCGACTTCATGGTGTTGGAGTTTCATGTTATACATTTTCCCATGCCGCAAAAATATGAGTTGAAATGAAAAAACATACCTGACAGGTTACACAATGTAGTCTAAGTTATTGATAATCATAATACAATTTACTTGAGGGCGCTTTTCTAAAACCCAAGCTCACTTTGCAGAAAAAAAGAATAATTATTATAACAATTAAAAATTGAAGGTCTGTAAACATTACTTAACAGTTAAAATCTGTTTAACGCAAATAAGCCAGTTTGAGTAAATGTGTTTTGAACTGTGATTTACCTGCATTACTAAAGACTGAAAGAAGTACATTCCAGTCGAAAAGCAGAGCCACTGACAGTTCTGTTTACCATGGTGACATACATGTGGATGCTGCAATAGTAATAATAAACTGACAAAAGTAATAATAAATAAAAATGTACCAATATTTTGCCAATGAAAATCAGACATTAGTAGTCACTGTGCTGTTCGGTGGCACAGTGAACATGGACCCCAGTAAACCAAGGAGAGTTATCTTAGGATATTAGAAAGAAAATGATACAACAACATAGTAAAAGGTAAAGGCTATTAGACCATCTCCAACAGCTTGATATTTCAGTGACCACAGCGGCACATATTATTCAGGAGTTTAAGGTCAGTGGGACTGTAGTCAACCACTGAGGCAACAACAGAAAAACTGATGACAAACTAAAGAGAAGGATAATTATTAATGGTAACCAAAGAGCCCAACCTTCAAAGAAATAAAGGTGAACTCCAAGGTCAAAGTATATCAGTGTCACATGGGACCATCCATCATTGTTTGACCCAAAAAGAACTTTATGAGAGACAACCAACAAGGAAAGCAAAGGCATAATATACAATGAGACTGAAATTTGCCTCAATGCATAATGGCAAGCCACAAAGCATTCTGGAAGAATGTCCTTTGGACAACTGAATCAAAACTGAAGCTTTTTTAAGTGGCACATCAGCTCTGTGTTCACCTACACAATAATAATGCATAGCAAGAAAAGAACACTGTCCCCACTGCTAAGGATGGAGGAGGCTCAGTTATGCTCTGGGAGGCTTTGCTGCATCAGGCATAGGGTGCCTTGAATGTGTGCAGTAGGCGATGAAATCTCAAGACTATCAAGGCATTCTGCAGAAAAATGTGCTGCCTAGAGTCAGAAAGCTTGGTATCAAGTTGCAGGTCATGGGTCTCGACCCAGAACAAAACTAAAAAACCCAAGAATGGCTAAGAGAAAAACATTGGACTATTCTGAACAGGCCTGCCATCAGTCCTGAATGTTGAACATCTGTGGAAGGAGTAGAAACATCTGGAGAAGGCATGTTCAACTGGAGACACCTGGAGCAGCTTGACCATGAGGAGTGGACCAGAACACCTGTGGACAGGTGAAGAAATCTCTCTGACAAAATATGTTTGATTGCCTCAAAAGGCTGAGCATGTTAAGTTACAAGTAGTATCACTTTTGTTCAGTTCTATTTGCATTCAGGGTTTTTTTTTTTTCAAACTCTGTTGAATTAACAGTGAGGTACCAAAATCTTTGCCCACATGTGTAAGACTGCCAAAGCTAAAACGATGTATATCAGAAGAAGATCTAAGAAAACTGTGGCAATGTGAAGCAGGTCAGACACATAAGGAGGGACGAGGCTATGGATGCACTTAAACATGAGAATTACAATTTTTTTTAAGTTTGTTCTAGTTACTGAGCAAAACCAGTGAAGCTGTTTAAGAACTGGGGTAATGTGTCCTATTGAAGTTCTGACCTGACATGCAGAGTTCTGAAGGAGTTCTTTGTGCAGAGACATTCTAGCAAAACCAAACGTATGTAGAGTGAGTGATGTAATTAATATGATATTATTATTAAGTTTGACATCCAGACTCTTTACTTGGAGTTATCAATTTATTATAATTGTATTTCTATTGTCCCATAAAACTTTAGGGAACATTTTTGGATTCTAATAGAGTGATCACAAATCTGGGCTGAATAGCCTCATCCTTCATTTTCAGTCTAATACCGGGACTGCAAAGGAGTAAAAGAATAAATGCTTAATATTTATTCATTTAAGACATGAAAATTAGATTTGTTAATCTAAAATAGTCTAGATCTCTAAACCTTTTTGTGCCTAATATTTATAGTGTTGAACGCAACTGACAGCTGTGAATTGACAGTGTTTTAGGACACATTCTTATCAAGTCATTGTCAAACATTTAATAACAGTTTCAATGAAAATGAATGGCCTAAAAAGTTGTGTCTGAAGGTAATCTCAAACAAAAACATCAGAAAAGCAAGAAAAATGTCAAATTGAAGAATATTTTGTTAAGCACAAAACTTTCCTAAAACAAGTTGACTATATCAGTTTGTGAATAAGAATGTCTGTCTTTGTTACAATAATATCCATCAAAAAGAAGGCCTTATATGTGCAGCTTGTATTCAATATAGCTACAGTTATGAAAATGCTTTGCATCATTTACTGCCTATCGTTCTTTCTTTACACACCACTTGTGTATTTAGTAAGGGAAGGACAGTAAATACAAATCCTGGTTGGGTATTTTAAACATTTAGTCCAGAAACACACCAATACCTAACAGATCACATGTCAAACAACGTTTGATTATGTCTAAAACTGAAAAAAATGCAACAAATCAGCCCTATGTAAAACAGAACTGAATAACATCTCCTAGTGGTAAAATAAATCACCAAATGTTGAACACTCAATGTCCTGACATTGTTTGAACCAAAGTTGGTTCTTATAAGTTACTTATAACTTATAAGAGTTACAATGTCTATTGGAGTGTTTTACATTTATTACAGGATCCAAAGATTTAGTGAATATCTTACCTTATCATTTTTTAACTCTATACTGCTTCTCAAGATAACAGGAACTCCCCAATTTATTTCACACTGCTGAATAAAAACAAGCAGATAATGTTAAAAAAAATAACATGTTTGGATCAACACAAGGTCTTACGAATTTTAGGGGGTTTATCAACTTAGTAATTATTATGCAGTAAAGGTATTGGACTGTTAATGATTCATATGTTGGATATTTCTCCACAGGAAGGAGCTCATTTATTGAACTTACACATATTCATTTCCATTTTCCATTAGAAGAAAACAATTTTCCATTCTAAAGCAGAACACTTCCAACTGCGTAAGGCATTGGAATAGTTTCTATTCACGGGCCAAGGACACAATTGTTAATGTAATGTGAAGAGAACTTTACTCTTCCCAAATCAAATCACAGATTTGTGACCAAGTTCCAATATACAATTCAAAGAACTAAACATCCAATACTGAGTTCACTTTCTGACATTTCAGGAACTGTTTTCAAAACATCTATCTATAGCTGTGTTTCTCAACCCTGCTCCTCACCGGCCCCCTGGCCTGCATGTTTTAGGCATTTCCCTTCTGCCACACACCTGAATTGTATCTCTGGATGATTAACAGGCTTCTGCAGTACTTGATGGTCATGCAATCATTTGAATCAACTGTTCTGGAATAGAGGCACATCTAAAACATGCAGAACAGGGGGGCGGTGAGGACCAGGGTTGAGAAAGACTGATCTATAGCATTACTGCCATGAAGATGTGTTAATAGTAATTTATATAAAAAGAGAAGAAGTGATGTCCAATGAATGTGGAAGAGCCCTCATTAAAGAACAGACTTTAATGATTCATTGATTCAAAGAAAACAATTGAGAGGCGACATGTTCAACATCTCTGTGTGTTTTCACAAGAGAATGTCGACCTGGATCAGCCTATTTCTATTAGGCTGCCAAAGGAAGATTATTCAATGACAGACAGAGGCTGACAAATCCAAGAAATAAAACTAAAGGAATTTGCTGTAATTCCTTCAGTTCAGCCTTCCTGTTATCTGCTGAGGTCAGCCCTGGGTCAGTTCGCTTCTGTGCCATATTCACAAGACGTCACCAAGGTGGGAACAAACATACATCCTGTGGTAGTAGAGATGGGCGGCATGACCCAAATTTGATGTTACTGTATTTTCAAGAATTATCACAATATTTTTCTTTTCATGCATACCTGTGTGTTTTAACCATATTTTCTACTGACTGAGAAGAAAACTACTGCAGCAAAGTGGCTAGTACGCTGTCTCACTTATACAAAAATTATTACAGGTCTTCATGCAGGGATCAATATTTAGTCAGAATATTTGTAACCTGTTATTACACTGGAACTATCCAGCATTTTGACCATATCTCTAAAACATTATTTTTCCACGGCACTTAACATCACTAAAAATCATTGTCTTTAGCAATGTGAAAACTAATGGCTTTTCTGATTTCAAATCAACTCTTTCTAGTTTTGGCATAGAGAGTATCACTTGCCCGATACTTCTAGAAGTGATATGTGGGTTGAGTGTTCTGAAACCTTTCCAGGTTTGTGGATGCTTAGAGTGCTGCTTTTCATTTAAAAAAATATTTATAGTCCAGGACATGCTTGTGGCTGAGATGTTGTTGCAAATTGATAGAGTTATTGCCAGCGAGAACAAGTTTAGCATTTACAAATTACTGTTGTTTGATTGACATGCAAGCATTTAGAGCCAAAGTACTTCAACGTGACAGAAATCACACAAGTACTTATCTAATATACAATAAAAACAATAAAACGGAATGCAGAAAATTTTAATCTTAAAAATAAAAATAAATACGTTTTGATTATGAAGTAGTGTACAGCCCACCTCTATGTTGTAGACATGTATTTTTTGAAATCCTACAATTCTGGCAAAACAGAAGGAGTGAAATTTCCAAAACCTGCTAACATCTTTGTCTTGGTTTGTCTCAACCTCAACACACAGCCAAACAAGCCCATGCAGAAAATAGTTTCTTTGTTAAAAGCTTGTTGCAGCTTATTTTCTTCCTGACTGCATTTTGAACAGCTAGTCACTGCTGACCTTTGAAGATAAAAGTTGACCAATTTCTGTCAATTCTGGATTTCTCAGTGCACTTCTAGTTTAACACTACAAATATTATAAGGTGACTCAGGAGAAGCGTCGTCAATTTTGACCTATTAACGAATTAATTTTTAAGCATTATGACTGGAGGTGTGGCATCAGTACATGTAAAGCACTTTGATCATTTCATAAAATTGTTCTTACAATTGCAAAATGATCCAAATTTTGGGGCGATTTTGTTCATTGAACGTTGAACATTAGGACTACATGTATACAGCGAAATGCAAAAAACAAAAAAAAAAACACCACCAGAGCTGAGAACTCTTTGCTTACTGCAGTTTATCTTTCCCAGAAAGCCTCTTTAAGTGTGGAAACAGAGGGTGTGAATCTGTCACAAGGTCATGAAGGAGATGTAATGACGAATTCCCTTAAGGTGATGATAAGCAGTCATAAAAGCACTGCTTCATCTTGAACTCCACCCTCTCCTCTTTTCCCTTTAGTGTTGGTGCAAGAACCCCCGATACTATGTGTCACGCACACAAAGTCACCCCACACCCCCTCCATGCTCATTAAAGCCTGCATTGTTTTGTCAGAGGTCAGTGTGGGTTTCATTCCCAACGTTTAACACACGCCAGTAGATGAGAGTCGACCAGAAGTCCCAGTTAGTGACAAAGACAACAGCACTCCCGATTCTCCTGCGCAGCACCATCAGCTCTAAGCAGAAGGCTCCTGGGTCACAAGTTATGAAATGCAAAATGTGTGATTTTTATCACACATGGAATCTTATAAGATTGGAGAACTTCTAAAAAAACAGAAAATGCTTAGTTTGTCATGCTGAGAACTGATGGATTGTGGTTCATTCTTTCCATTGTCTAAACCATGCATGCACAAAGGCTGAAGTTAGTGCAAAGGGGCCTTTTGAGCCAGCAACAGAGCAGACCTGCCACTAAAGTGTTTTTCTTTTTCAGGTTTTGTTTCTGGCTTTCCATAACAATCATGCCCAGCTGAGACAGGGAGCGGGGGTTGCAGGAATCTGCTGTACTTTTCCGCTGCAGACTCCCTCCCTCGGTCCCTCCCTCTCTCCCAACTTCCTCCTTTCCTCAGTTTCTTATTCCTGTTAGTCCTCTTCATATCTCTTCTTCTCTGAAACATATTTCCCCTACATGGGGGTTAAGGAAGACAAAGCATACACATGCACACACAAACCTACCCCAAATCTACCTACAGGAAGATTCAGCCCCTGTGGGATGGGGATCCAGCATTCCTAGCAGCCCATACTGTGATGCTAATCTTCAAAGTTGCAAGCATGCAGTTGTAGGTTGAGCTGTTCCACTAAACAGAGCTGACCTGTTGGTTTCATAATGCACACACCTTGCCTACGGGCTAAATCATTAAGACGGAGTGATACTGTCCAAACATACAAAGCACTGTTAAGCTAATGCTGGTCACATGTGTGATTGCATTTTTAGGCAACAAGGGACAGGCTGTGAATTCATCAAGGGCTGGTTAGTCAAATCAAAGTTTTAAAACTGACTTTTAAAACAATTGCTGTTTAAAGTCTCTTTAATAGGTTGCCATAGAAAGTGCTGGAGTGAGTGGAGTTTTCTCCAGCTGTGTAGGGTGCAAAAAACATCCCCCACCTGTTGCTACACATTGCTGGTAAACTTACTGAAATTAGTGTTCAGGGTTTCCCCCAGTGTATTAAAACATGGTGGCCCGCCATGCTTTGCTAGCCCCGCCGCCAGGCTTAGCGTTGCTCCGTTTCAGCTGTTTGGGATTCACCTTGGTAATTGCCCCTCAGAAAGCAGGCGGAGAATCCGCACTTTCTGATTGGCTGCCTGGCACTCCCCCTCGCACCCCACCGACCGCCAGGCTTAGCACGTTTTCTGGGGGAAACCCTGGTGTTCTATAGATTTTTCCTGCATTAAAGATAACATTGGAATTGAATAATTATCTGAGCAAATTGTACTGTTTGATAACTAGGATCAATTGGAATGTATGTTTGATTGAATTGAAATAATATTTTGTAAAGTGCTTGGAGAGAAAATGTGTTGTGAATTGGCGTTATAGAAAGAAACTGAATTGAATTGACATATTTACTGTGCTGCTACACTTCAGCTGCTGTCCTAATGATTACTTTAAATAATCATTTAAAGTTTGGTTTAAAGGTTCACAAAAAAGGAGATTGTGTTGAATTTTTTCACAGAAGATAAAAATCTGCCTTTACTTGTAATCAAAGCTTTTGCAATTTCAGTTTTTAAAAAGCTGTGTGACAGATTCTTGAGTGTCAGTAGCAGTACTGATGTTTAAAACCATCTGTACAGTTTGAGATGGAGCGGTGCATCTGTACAAGGCTTAAACAAGAACTGAAATAAAGACCAATTTCAATATCTGGTTTGAATTTGCTTTTAACTTCTCTTTTAGCATGGGTGCTCAGCTTTAAACTCCATTTAGGGACAGATCAAAGTTTCCCAAGTGTTTTTTTAGTTCTTTATGTGTGAAGTTTTACAGTCCATGTTCTGCCATACAAAAACTAACATACAATAAAGTTGTGTCAAGCAGCTTGACTTGTGCATTTAAATGTTTATCTCAGACAAAAAGGTCCATTCAAACAAATATGATGATTAATGAATGATTATCAAAAAGCTTCAAAATTTAACTTCAGCTTATCATGAGATGCAAACTAAATGTTTCTGTTGTAAAAAACAAGCACAAAGATAAAAGCTAAATTTCTAATGCATCAAATAGTTCAGTCCCCTGACCGCATGTGTGCATGTTTGTGCTGGGGGAAGGGTGCAGTTGAAATAACACACCCTTGAAAGACAAAGATCTGCAACATGATGGACCTGATGGGTTGGTTTGACATGGCCGGGCCAGCTGAGATGGATACGTTTCAGTGAAATTAGGAGAAAAGCAGCAGCAACAAGCGCACCAGCAATGACTAACCTCAGTCACTGACTATTTATAGGCAGAGTCACAGCAGTCCCTGACCTCCCCCCACTGCCACAATTGATCTTCACACATTGATCCTTCCCCCAATATACATCCATGCCAACATCCTCCCATGCTTCACTTCTTTGCCTCTTCTTTTTCCCCTCTCAAATGCTTGGTCTCCTCCTTCCAACACATACAGCTGTGTGAAAACAGAAGGCGTTCATGCCGAGGTGTACCAGTAATAGCATGGAGTTAACACTACTTCAGCTGGAACACAAACAAACAAGAATGCAGGCTGAGGGATTAACATGAGGGGGAGGGGATGAATACAGTAACAGGGTCTTTCCACATGCTTGTTCTCCAAAGGGAAACATGAGAAACAACCAGGAGCTGTGTTTATTCACTGACTTTAAATGTCAGAATGTACTTCAAAAATTAAAAAATAAGAAAAAAAATCAATTTAGCAAAAGAAATCCATAAGCAGTCCACATTATTATTGTGATTCTCTTTCCTCTATCATGTGGGATAAATCAAAAGAGAAAGGAGTTATCACGCACCAAATTCCTGAAATACAAGTAAAAAGAAAGAGGGAGGGGCAGTTTGGTGGGAGGGACAATAATGCAAAATCTGCCAAATAAATATGTTAATATTTCCTCAGATGAAAGCAATCAAGCTACTTGGTGTGGAAACATCAATCCAAGATAACAATGCACAAAAGGTGATGAAGAAATCTTTGAAACACAAAGGTATAAGAACCGAGTCAGCAGTGTGTGCCTTCAGGTTCTGAACTAACATTGCTGACTAGCGCCCAACAGACAGACACACAACAACATGGACTCATGCAATGGAAACATTTACAGAACACACAGGAAGGCATTGATCTCTATGATGAAATGGTATTTCTCTCATTATTGCACAATAAATATCATGAACTATTCACAGCATACATCAAAAAGCAGAGCTGGAATCAAACCACATGCACTGTTTATATAAAACATGTGAAACCTGTTTAATGTTTTTTGATCAAATACAGGTTTAGGGGAAAATAACATCTTTAATCAATTTCCTGTATAACAGGGGATTTAAACGACACTACAGTGAGTAGGAGCAATGAAAGTCATAAATAATGACAGAAACAGAGGCAAGTCTCCTCCACCAACTGAGGCTGAGTGCACAAAAAATAAACGGGTCTACAACTGGAGCTAAATTATGTTTGACAAACCCCAAAGTTCTCCACTTATATCTACTTTTGGCCCATTAAAAGAAAGTAACAACCACCCTTACCTTCCCATGTATCCATTTCATGCTTCTCCCAATCCGCCTGGACCCCATTCAAGCATGAACCTGGCTAAAGAAAACCAGGCCTCGTGTCCTCATGTCTCTCTTTTTATCCGTGTCTTCTCCTTTCCTCCCTGCTCTCCCTCTGAGCAGCCTCTTCCCACGGCAGCCTGCTCCTCTCTGGCCACCACCAGAGCCCAGCAACACCACTGGTCACTTTACTGCTTGGTCACATGACTAAGAGAGTTCAAGCCCCTGAGGTCACCACTTGGCTCGAGGTCCAATGACAGCTAAGGTTATCTGAGTGGAACTGATAGCCCTATTTTCTCTGACGTTCAACAATGCCTCCCCGCCCCTCACCCAAATTAGCCTCCCCTTCAACCATGCCTCTGGCACTTCTAAGGAGGACCAAAGTGCATACTCAAGCATAAACACAGGTCCAAGCTGACAAAACACACAGATATTAGGCCATTGAGGCACTTAGTTGAACAGGAATAGGTTAAATCTGTACTTTGCAGTATGATTCCTTACAGAATGATCACTTTGGAAAAGCAAAAATAGGCTGAGGGTGTAAGCTGAACACAAAGGAGGTGCTCTGCTAGGATCCACCACCTGTTCCCACTGATTCATTTAAATTAGGACTGTAGTCTTTATGAATATGCATATAACAAAGAGTTTCTTTAGGACACAGTTACAGGAGAATGCTTATATTCAAAGTTAAGATGTAGTTATAGGTTAATTAAGCCATTTTACTGGCACTCTACTCTTCTGCAAGTGTATACTGGGCAAAACTGGGCTGTTTTGTAATGTCACCGACATAAACAATTTATAGATAATTCATCTGGCAGCTGAGCTGAAGTTTGATCCTTTTACACAAGAAAGTGATTGTCACTTTTACCTAGGGGTCTCCAGTTTTCACAGATGCTCCTCTACATTTACCAGCTACTTAGATGTGCTGCTCCATATATTCCTTCTGTAATGATCACAGTAGGGATCGCACTTAGTGCTACAATCACATTAACAGTGAAAACGGCTATAGGGGTTCGTCCCACAATTGATGGATCACCGATTCCAATTCCGCCCCCCCTCATCATTTGTGTCATTTGTGAAGTGTTTTTCGAGAGACATTTCACTGCATGTTTCACTGCAGCTGATTTAATTTGATGGCTGATTAACAGAAATAATATGAACGTGGTGTACTGAAGCATAGAAACATCTAAAACATATTTGGCATGGTGTCCTGAGGACAGGGTTTGGAAACGCTGATCCAGGAAAGACTCTGAAGGTTCTTCACTCAAGTTTGCTAGCTGGTGTCGGATTTGACAGGTAGTCAACTTAACCATAATTTTATATCTTAGGTCAGTTGTTCTCGCAATCAGTTCTTGCATCATTGGAGCTTGGTGCCCAATCTTAGGAAGGGTGGATGTTGATGTTCATTCAACCTGATGTCCTGGCTTCCAGTGTTCATGACTTGTATTGCCTGGATCTCTAGTTGTGAAAGGAACACTGAGCTAGATGTTTTTCCTAACAGAAAAACATCTAGTAGACTGAGAAACCCATATTTCTCAGTCTCCATGTAACTACACTTCTTAAGGTTACTTGAGTAGTAGCATTTCAACAGTTCCTTACGCTCTGGAACAACAATAGGCAATAATATTGTCTATTGTTGCAATGCTCCAGTAGCCCATTTGTCATCACAGTGCCCAGGTTCCTCAAAAGTTAGCTCAAACATCACCTGGTCAAACAAGGTTTGTGTTGGCACTTTGCATTCATGGTCTTGCCTAAGGACCAACACTGGATGATCTTAGAAGCCTAGTATATATCCCCATGATAAGTTTGATCGTTTACTAAATGTGAGCAGTGGGTCTGTGACTCGGATGATCTCTATTAACAGTACAAGACAATAATATTATGTTTATCTGCACTTTAGGCAACATCTAGTCAGCTGTTGTACCAGGAGTGTGGGGAAGTCTTAATGTAGTCAAACCCAACAATGCTTCTTATTATATACAGTTTCTTATTGCAACTATAATATACAACTTTAAGCCATACTGGAGTTAGAGGTTGGGACTGGTCAGTATTCTAGTTGACTTTTACATGCAGTGCAAAAGTGAAGCAAATAAAGTCAATTACATTATTTACATTATTCTGGCTTCTCATCTCGGCTGGATAAAAACAAAGATTTTTTTCACAGTGAGATGATTAAAACATTGGTAACACTGCTTGGAAATAGAAGCAGGCTGAATTAAATCTGCAACTAATAAACAGTGGAGCCTGACTTTACTCCAAAACTTTATTCTACTACAAAAAGTACAATAAAAGTATAAACATTCTCAATGACTTGTTTGTTAACACAGAAATGATTTTGTACAGCTTAGAACAGCAACATTAAGATTATGACTTTAAAAAACAAAGTATTGTTAAAACTGATTAACTTTTTAATTGCAACAAGGATGCAATTAAAAGGTCTGTGATACTTAAAAGGTGTCATTGCGATTTAGCCCAGCTCCTGGTGTTCTGTTAGTCAGCTGTAAACTGAATCTTAACATCCAGTGGGTTCCCTTCCTTCATACCCTCCAATGCTCTAGGTAGAGGATCAAAGCATTCAGTGTTACAACAGGGAGCCACAGCCTAAACTCAAATGTTCGACATCACTCTTCCCACACCCGCAGCTCCTTTCCTACCTAACCCTGACCACACTGGACAAGCCTGTCCCACTCACCCAACCAGCTTTCTGGTCCACCTTCTGTATTGCTCCACCCAACTCAATACCACTTGTTCACTCTCCCAGCAGCAGCTTGCCAACACATGCACATAGACACGCGTGTGCCTGCACACACACACAGGCCCTACCCCCAATGCGAATGCTAATGACCGTGGTTGTACTAAGTCACATTTAAGAAGCTTTCACATTCAGAGTCATCACTGATGAATGACTCGCGAAAACATATGCTATATGCTCACATTATACAGGGTGATATGTTCACCACCTTGCATTTTAGCCTTCTACTAGTCAGCAGGCTAGTAGAAGCCTAAAATGCAGAGACATTAATACTACAGGAGATGATGATCTGTGTCACAGCATGTGTATAAGGCCTGTTAGTGGGACCTGGTTAGGATGCTGCCGCTGCATCTCTTAATGTGTAGATTTTCTCTCTGCTGAATGCAATAAACAATTCAGGAATGGCTAATAAATACTTATTTTATGTCACTCATGCATGAATACATGCAGATTTCTGCAGATATTCTTTGTGTTTAAAATAAATGCTAGATTGCCTTAAATGAAAAACTCCAAATAAAAAGCTTTTTAAAGGTTGTGTGGAGATAAAGAACCAACAGTTACCAACCATTTTAAGGAATGCAGATTAAAAAAATATTGTTGGCATTCTGTCTGTTTCTTTCATAGTAATTCTGTATTTTTTAAGAGTATTATTTGCCACATGTCACTTTAGCTTTTTTTCCATCCATGACACAAAGATAAATGACACAATCGGCCATATTGAAGTCAGAGTTTAATCTGTGGTTTTTAGCTACCTCAGGCTTAGCATGCAGCTGGCGGGGCCCTTATGTCTCCACATCCTGCTGGTCAACTCCTCTATTATTTACAGTGCTAAAAGGCTTCTCTGCCTACAGCAGGTGGAGGAAATGCATTTTCCCTGAGTTTTTAGCCTGTAAGTTTGGGACATAAGAAATGAAGGTTTCTTTGTTTTCCCATGCAACTATCAGTATCAACAACAACCTAACTTGTTCATCTGACATTTTATTCTAAACTACATTGTAATTTCAACATATTTTAATGTAAATATAGTGTACACATGCTGACCCTGTACGTTAAATTTTGTGTTCTGCTTTTCCATCTCCTTCAGAAGTGCTGAAATGTCATTTTAAGAACAGTCAGTTGTCTACCAAAATTCTTAGTTGACTTGTCAGCCTAAAAGCGCTGTTCTGTTGCTCACAGAATTTCCTTCAATAGTTGAGTAACAAAGAGCATTTCTTGTGTTTAAGCTCCCCTCCCCCTCCAACACACTGTCACAAACCTCTTCATTCTACAGACAAAGAGCTTTGAGATAAACAGGAGTGAGCCACACTGTTCCTCCCCAAAATACAGTCATGATGAAAACAATGAGCCATCTTTTAATGTAATAATTGACATAAGACATGATGCCAACTATCTGTCCCTCAAAATATCGTAGATTCAGAATGAAGAGGAACTAAAACTTTGTATCGACAAAAACTCTTTACAATAATGTTTCAGTACAATCACTTTCATGCAACATGTTAAAGATCTTAACGCCTCAATCAGGACGAGATCTGGACTTTGGCTGGTCCAATGCAACACCCCAATGAACCGTTTTCTTCTTAATCAAATTCTGCTGCAGATGTGCTGCTCTGTTAGGAACATCAGCCAGCCAGCTGGTGGGACAGATGGCGTCAGGTTTGGCCCAAATCAGTAGCCCTCCACCACCATGCCTAGCAGTTTATATGAACCATTTGCTTTGATGTATTTTATGATTTCTGCCAAACTTGTTTTTTCAAATTCTGGGCAAACTTCCTGTTTATGTTAATTTTTTTCTAAGGATACAGTGCTCTCTCTTCTGTCATACAATTCATTAAGCTAAGCTCAGTCTGTTGATCCTGAAATGTACCTCCTGGGTTAATTGCAGTTTATCTGGCCCATATCCTTCGTATGAGCAAGTTCGGAAGAACTTGCTCATACTTTTACCTGCTTAGAAAATGACTAACATTAGATTGTAACCCTTTTCAAACATGCTATACAAGAATTATAATTGATGCCTTTCCATTTTAACAGTGTGGACACTACAGTCCAACCCTTCAAAGTGGTAGGACATCTGTTTTTATAGAAGTGATCAAGCTTGCAAATAATTAGGTAATCGACATATTTCATAAGCAGCACCTTACTGTTTATCTACATAAGGATGTCTGAAGGCAAATGAGACTCCGTGGTTAAACTCATGCAGCTTGAATCTTTGAAATAATATTTAATTCCAAGTGAATTAAATGTCACTGTGTTGTCAAATAGACAGTGAAATTATATACTGTCGAATTCCCGCCACAATAGAGTTCTACAAATACACAGGGAGAGCTTACCACATAAAGTTTTTTGCAAAAATCTTAGAACTTAGTCAAGTTATTTAGCATATCTAACTCAACCTGATTTTAAATGAACAATCATCAAAAATAGTCAAAGAACCCATGTCTTAGTAAACTGAGTAGTCAACAGAATGGCAGCTCCACAATTGGCCTTAAAATATAATTGGTGGGGGCCAAACAATGATTTCAGACAATGAAAAATGTTAATATTTCCTTTTTATAGCTTCTGCAAAAGGTTTTTGTTTTTTTCTTATGCTTAAAATGCTTTATGAAAAAGAATCTGCCGATTTGGCTGAAGGGCCTCACTGTTTAGACTAAGCTCTGACTCTGATGACAGGTCACAGGATTTCATGATTTTCAAGAGATTGTGGGCAATAAAGTAAAAAACAATATATTATCTACTTTTTGGTACAATGTTGCAATATTTAGCACTCCAAGTTATTCTACAATAACCATGACCTCAGTAAACAGCAGGTCCATGTAACTGCTTATCACCATAACCATTCAGGATCCTTTTCTCCACAGTTAGCTGTATGCTTCAGGAGCTCACAGCTGACCTCAGTGTGCCCAGCTTGGGTCCACTCCAGCAGATTAGGTTTACAATCATCCCTGTTACATTTCCTAGATGCATTTGCTTCTCTGAGACCTGGTGACCAGAAGATCAATGCAGCTGCTTTCCTTCCTGAACTTCCATTGGGCAAATAAAATTGGGTTGACCTGGCCACAGTTAATGACCTCAGAGAAAGTCCCTCTCAGAGGATATTTATATTTTCAAACATGGTGGGAGACAATTAAATGTTTTAATCGAGTTAATTGCAGAGTACTTAATCAAATTTAATTGCACATTAATCAAAATATATCACTGTCACTGCGCTGAACTATTGTACAGAGGTGTCAACTGTCTTGTTGCACATGCGGCTACTCTGTGACCAAAGTCAGCAATAAAGTGATGTTTCACGAATGATCCGATTCTTCTCAACATCGACAATGTATGATAGGACTGAAACTTGAAGAACAACATTTTAAGTCATTTCATCTGTTTTTCTGCATCGGATTGTATAGGCAGATATTAAACCTCATAACTGTATTGGTATTAAAGGTGAAGCAAATGGATGAGTGGATCCTTACCCATTACCATCAGTTGCAGGTCCAGTATTAATGCCACTCTGGTTAAGCGCCTCCTTCTGCCATCCTGCAGCCAATCAAAATGCATGAAATCATCTAAATTCTGGGGTGATTCTAGGCCATTTTTAACAGCTGGCAGGTGGTCCCCACTTTCTATTTAAAAGGTCTGCGATGGACTGGCAACCTGTCCAGGGTGAACCCGCTCTCCCGAAACATCTCGCTGGAGAAAGGAACCACCCTGATCCCACTAGGGACAAGAGTGTAAGAATGTATGTATGTATGTATGGATGGATGGATGGATAAAAGGTAAATTAAAGTGAAAAGAACATTAAAGGGCATGTGTGATTTCCTTTTATTGAGGATGTATTTAACATGAAGATGCAATGCTGTACAGTCACAATAATAGTAACAGTTGTAAAAAAGGCATTGGGTGCATATTATAATGCTGCGATTGGCCCAGTTCTACAAGTGCCGAATAACAATTATGTTATTTGTGCTTCTGTAAACAGTCAGACCCTATGAAGGCAGACATGTCTGTTCTTTAGAATATAGACTGAATGCTGTGAGGTATAAGTTGTACACAAAGATCAGTGTCAGTTGTTACAGGAACAGACATGGAGACCAACAGAACAGAAACTTGGAAAACATTCCTACAATCTTAGGCAGAAAATAAAGGAGGGGACAATGGAGCCCCTCCTCTTCTCAGTCTTGTGATAAAGTTTTGGTTTACCTTTGACCTTCGAAATTACCCAACATGTCCAAAGCTGGGTTGCTTCAAAACCAGTCTACGCTTATGTCAAATTTGTAATAGTACTGTTTACTTAATACAACAGGGGTGGTCTGATTGAGTAAAGGTACAGCAAAATAAGAGTAAATAAAATGCACCTAAGATGTATTCAGAGTAATTTACATAGCTGGCATATGGAGTTGGTTCTGCTCTGTCCAAAAAGCATTAAAAAAATAGAGAAAATTGTATTCTCTAACTAGTTGTGTTGCGAGAAAAAGCCCAACAAATGAAAGTACAAGCCCAAAATAGAACATGTCTCTTCTACTGTCCAGTGTCCTGGATGGATATGGAAAGTCAGAAAAACATCTACAGTCTGTAAACGGCTCAAAGGTCTTTTTTCTCCAAGTAGGGTGCATCTTGAATCGCTGACAGACAGGCAATCAACAAGCTGGAAGACGGCAAAGCAGCATGTGTGGCCAGACAGAATCCATAGCTCAATAAAGAGCACATGACAGCCGACTGGGAATTTGCAAGAAGGGCTCTGAGTGGCTCTCAGACTGACAGACGCCTGTGATCTGATGAAGCAAAACTGAAACTGCCTGAGCAGGGGAGGAAACTAAGCCCATAACATCACCTGATCTGAAGCACAGGAATATGCTGCAGCTCTTCTACAAGTGCGTTATGGAGAGTGACTGTTAGATCAGAGAATCAGAGCCTTAAAACATATCAGCCAGCACAAAGCAAAGTGAGTCTTCAATCAACTAAAGAACACGTCCAGGATTAAAGGACTAATGTCCCAGCAAGATTTAGAGAGACTCATCCATCCGTTTATCTTTAGAAACATTGATTACTGCAACAGCGTCTTCACATGTCTGCCTAAAAAAGTCCTCCAGTTGTAACTGATCCAGAACGCTGTTGCTGGAGTTCTCTCTAAAACCAGGAAGACAGAACACATCACCCCAGATCTATAATCCTTCCACTGAGAGAATAAACTTTAAAATAGTGTTGTTAGTTTATCCATCACTGAACGGCTTAGCACCACAAGACATTAAAGATCTTCTGTTGTCGCATCAACTGTGCAGACCTCTAAGGTCTTCTGATTCTGTTCTGCATCCCAGAACCAAAACATGGAGAAGCAGCATTCAACTTCTATGCACTACAAATCTGGAGCAAACTTTCAGAAAACTGAAACACTGAGTATCTTTAAATTGAGGCTGAAAACCCACCTGATTAGAGTTGCTTTTGTACCATAATAAATGAAACATTGACCAACATTTTTGATTATTTTGATGATGGCACTTGTCAAAATGTAATGTCCATTATTGGTTTCCCAAATATCAACTCTTTTATGATGTTTTATTTTTGTGTTTGTATTATGTAAATATACAGTACTACACCAATAAACTTGATTGACTGATTGAGAAAGCTGAAATGTTCCTCAAAAAAATGAATGATGGACAACAATCAGGATCCTCTTTAGTCTGTCACTGAACAGTGTTTCCAGTCTGAGGCTGTTTAAGACAGACTGCTACAGGAAAACCTTCCCTGCCTAAAGCTATCAGAATCAACAATTACCATTTTAAAAAACATACACAGCTAAAGTTTTTATAATATTGAATATCCTTTTGGGATTCTTTTTTTATACCTTCTCCAGCAACACGTCTGAGACCAATCAGCAGAAAGGACAGAAAAATGCAGAAAAACAGTCAATCATGAAAGAAAACTGCTCCGTCAAGTACTAAACCAATCTAATCTAACAAAAGATTGTTTGGAATTAGAAACAATAGTGTCCAGGCTGGCATAGGAAGAAAAAAATTAGTTAGTCTATTTTGGGAGTCAAACACAAACAATTTAATAAGTACTTCACTGCAACAAATCTTACCAACAAAGCATAATCTAGTACATTGTTTTCTTTATTTCGACAACAGGGAGAACATTTTTTAAATATCTTAGAGCAAACCCTTCTGACAAGTAATGAGAATGTTATGAAGAATGTTTATAATCAAACAGAGAGAGGTTAACCACCTCCAAGGCTAAACTAAAATTTCTTCCCTCACAAGAAGCACCATGTTTATTTGCTTCAGCAGTGCCTCAATCTACCACCAGAGGGCAGCGTCACATAAGCAAATGGCTGCTGTGAGCTCTTCCACAGAAGACAAAGAGCTAGATAAATTAGCAGCATGAACTGACTTGTTCACTCACAAACACCCAGAGGCTCATCAAAGTGGATCACAATGCTCCCCTAGAGGCAGCATAGCAGCCATTTTCTCCTATAGGAGCCAGCAGCTTTAATGATGTGGGCTGCTGAGGGGTGCTCTGCCTCCTAATCGTCTTATCTGCAGCCAGAGAACCCACATCGGCTTTGATGTTGTTTGGTTTCTGCTAACACAAGTGCCTTCTCTTCCAGTGGTTGCTGACCATCATGGATGTTGGTCTGTAAAGGCTATTTGGGTTCATTTTGCACCAGAAGATGTGTTCATACCATGCGGTGGCGAATATTTGGTAAATTGTCAAAATCATTGCACCAAACTACAAAGAAAGATCAAACACATGCAGACAGGCCCACACACAAATCACCTTCAAAGCAGAGACCCCCAACCACAATGTTCTGCTCATGGCTCCCCCAACAAACAGAAGCTGATGGTTGGGTCTGAGGGATGAGGACAACAACCTAAGGAGGAGTTCTCTCTCTTTTGTTCTCATCTAAATTAAAAGTCAATAGATTTTGACAATCATTACTTAGAACATTTATGTAAAGTCAGCCATAAAGGGAAATACGTGACTCAAAAAGTTGCAGTTGACAAAACAGCAGTATCATAGTATCAACACTAAACAATCATTTTGGTTGATTCCATAGAACTGGGAACGCTGGGAGAATTATCCGTCTCTTACCATACTGTCATAAAATGGTGACAATTTCAACAAATTAGTAAAAAAAAATAAATTAAATTCTGCCAGGTTTCTGTGATGCACAATGAAACCAAGGAAAATCATTTCAAACTTTTTCATGTGTTCAACTGTGTCAGTTACGGTAAATGGATCAAATGAAGTAAACAAGAGACAAAATCAATGTTTCTGCAAAAGCTCATACAATAATCAGAAACTCTGAAGGAGAAGCAGAAACATCCACCAAGTACTGTTTGTGTTCTTGATATAACACTATGATGCTCTCATTATGTCTGTTCTAGGGATTTGCAGCCTTTACGATCCAAAGAGCCATTTTGCCATCAATCCAGCTAAATAAAAATTTGAAATGTTACTTTTTGGAAACACATTTTATAATCTACTTTAGTAAATTGTAATTTGTTTCTAAAAAATAAATATTTTATTTCTGTGTTTTGGATTAAAACAGGTTTTATTTCTTGAAGTAAAGAGTGCAAAAAGAAGATGAAAACATTTTCTTTTGTGGAATGTTGATGTAAGGGAAATGACGTGAAAGAAGCACAAAGTTTCCAACCTAATAAAGAAACATTGATCTGAAAACAGTTGTACTTTCAGTTCTACTCTCTTGTGGAACTTAACGCAAATATTATATGAAAACATAAAAAACTGCTAAAAACCTGCATTTTTTTTTGTATCTTTGTTTAAAAACATTAATAGGTTCTTGACCAATTTAGCCAGCATTATTGAGTAGTAAGGAGATCAAGGTTTCAAGAGAGATGGAAAAAAAGAAAAAAGAATCCCAAAGCCCTGCGGGAGAAACTGTTTAGTCTGATGAAACCAATTATGACATTTGGGCCACAATTCCAAAAGGTACAAAAAACCCACTAGAAATGACCAGAAACAACAAGGTTGGTGTGAAAGTGGATGAGGTTATGAATAGTTTCAAATGCTAGTCACTTTTGGTCCAAAACCTGCAGGTGTCTTCTAAGAAGTTAAAGATGAAGAGGGAGTCAATTAGAAGAACATTTATGAGATCATCAGAAGAGGCATTAGGAATCTATAGCAAGAGAGAGAGCACAGACATTACCTGGTCAAGATGTGGGATCCTGATGGAACATGACAGAAGAAATCGATGCGGATTTAGAATCAGAACATGTTTTAGCAAAGTATTACAGTAGCGCCCCACTTATTCATTGCTCAGTGTTCACAAATTCATTTACTGCAGGTTTTTCTATGGGACGCGACCCAGAATGGCTCTCCACAAAATCCACATGTTGGCAGATTTTTTACGTATAAAATATGTAAAAGTAAATTTATCTTAGGGAGCTGAAAAACTAAGGTACTACTATACTAGACACACTATGTTACTTGAACACAGGCTGTTCATGTTCTTTGGTGCTGCACCCTGAAGAGTGAAGACAAAGAAGACTAGAGATGTCAGCTGTTGTGTTTGTGCAAAGCATGCTTTTCACTGTGAGCACTAATAAGATATATTACTAGTAAGATATATTTGGTATAAGATATACAGTAAGATATAAGATATATTAAGATATATTACTAGTAAGATACTGTATATTTGGTGCTTAAGCTATTAAAACAGGCAGTTATTTAATAGCTTATGAGTGTATAAATGGTTTTTAGAAGGGGTCTCAAGTGTTTCAGCTATTCATAAGTATCAGGGGTCCACCATAGTTTATAAGGGTGTCCATACACATGGGAGTCGGTTATTGAAACATATTTTCCTCTGATAGGGTTGAATGATTTTCTATTTAATTTTATGTGACATTAAAGAAGGCAACAATTAACATTTTGTTTATTGGACTCATTTTTATGTGGGAAAAACCTGTCATTTAAATAGACGTGTGAAAATTTTTGTGAAACACTTTGAACATATTTAATGTTCTTAGGAAATGCTCAAGTTATAAACAATTCAATAGTGAAGTAGGTTAAAAAATGTATGTACCACGTCATTTGTAAGAACTATGCTAAACTGAAAAGATTGGTGTTTTTTACCACATGCTTCAAGCCGCTTTTTGGGTGAAAATCCCACATTCATGTGCATTGTAAGCAAGGATGAAACAACAGACGTGGCCTATCTGTGTCTTTCTACCATTTTTCTAATGACAGGTTGGGCTGGCAGCAGGGTGTCTGCTGTACGCCTCCATCAAAAGAAGTGCTGCTCAAGCCAGAGCAGTGCTGCAGCCTGTCAAATTACAGTGGGATCCCACCTCACTTCCTCTCCCTCTCCCCTTGATCTGTCTGTCGTTTGTTTTCACCGCCAGCCCGCCTCTTTCTGTTTCTCAGCTTGTCTGTCTGTGTTAAAGAAGCACAACTTATTTTAGCTACTCTTTTGAAGAGAGAAAACAGTTCCTCAAATCCCCACACGGCCAGCAGGGGCCTCACATCTTGG
The DNA here is from genome assembly GCA_033032245.1 of Poecilia picta. Lineage (NCBI taxonomy): Eukaryota > Metazoa > Chordata > Actinopteri > Cyprinodontiformes > Poeciliidae > Poecilia > Poecilia picta. Next base: position 3,026,831 of record CM065361.1, read on the forward strand.
GAACGACGCTGAAACTCAAGCAAAGCCTCGGCATCCTTTGTTGTGACAGATTTTCAAAATGGCAGCAGCCATGGTCGAGTCTGTCGCAATGTCTGAACATGCGAATGGGTCTGGACGAGCATCGCCCTCTGTAAGTGTTTAAAAGACTCTCTGAGGCCACGTCACTTCATGTGCATCTCTACAGCATGTTGGAACATTTGAATGGAAGTCGTTCTGATAAGAGGCAGTGGATATCGGAGGCCATTTTCTACTGCAAACAACAATAGAGGTCTCCACAGTACCGCTGCCTTCGCCCTTCCCCTCTCATATTCCTCATCCCTGCTTTGTCCATATCTAGCTCATCCACTATTTTTCTCTCATCCAACACCCCCCAACCCCTCTTGATCCCTCTATCTTTTAGCACCCCCACCCTCACCCTTCTCTCTCTCCTCCTTTTCTGTCCAGCCCTCCTCTTCTTGCTCCAGAACTGTCAGATGGTATTAGCTCCTTTCACGCTCATGGCCTGTAGGAATAACAGCCGTGAACCTTGCCGAACAGCGTCATTCTCCTGCTCCAGTTAGCTCTCCACTCAGCACAGGCTGTTGCACAAATACCAGTGTTATTCACATTGTGCCCCCTTCACGTACACAACATGCCCCAGTAAAAGGGCAAAGTTAGGCAGACGCAATCCACAGCGGAGAAGGTCATGGTACCGAGCAAAGATGTGCCCGCATTGTATAACACGATCATGCTCACTTAGTAATTATCAGCTTGCCCCCTCCGACTCAAGGATCGGCCCACAGCTTTGCTAAGATCTGGCTGACGTGGATCAAAATGGATCCTCTCTTTATCTACTTTTGGAGCCATAGGCTTGAAAATTTGTTAAATATTTCATGCTCAGCTTATTTCCCATGAAGCTTTGGCTGCAGGGCAAGTTGTAGATGGTATTAAAAGCCCACTGTGACCAATAAGCTGTAAAATGAGCAGAAGTCTTTTTTTATTGTGTGGAGAAACAGACCAGAATAATTCTGATATGTCCTGCATACATACAACTGAAGGGTCATACAAGCTGCCAATCTGAGTAAAAACAATGCTATAACATCGTTTGAACTTTCTATAGGCACTGATGCAGCAATGAAAAGACAGAACGCTTATGTTTTTATTCCAGGGCTTTCAGCACATGAGAATGTCTTTAACAACTTCTTTAGTTATTTAAATCTAACCTGAAATGTTCAAAACCAAAATGTGTGAAAAAGGGTCTGGATCTTGAGAAATGTGACCAGATGTGGAGCATTATGAGGGAATTGAGTCACATTACAATTTTTGCTAACATGCAACCATAATCCTCAAGTCTAGCTTGAATTATAAATATTACTCAGCTTTTCATACAACAAATGCTAAAAAGCAGTTACAGTAAATGCAAGTCTGCATAATAACTTCAGTTTTGTGTTATATTTTTTCATCATGGTGAAGACGCAGTACCTCTACTAGACATAAGTCCATCTGACCAGACTATGATAACGGAGGATCCCCAACACAGTTCCTCACAGAACCCAAAATCCATCCATCCATCCATCCATTTTCTTAGCACCCTTGTCCCTTGGTGGGGTCGGGAGGGTTGTTGGTGCCTATCTCCAGCTAACGTTCCGGGCGAGAGGCAGGGTTCACCCTGGACAGGTCGCCAGTCTGTCGCAGGGCAGAACCCAAAATGACAATGAGAAAGACATTTGACTATCACTAGTAATGCTGACAACACCAGCATTACTAGTAGGTAAAGCTGGCAAAAAAATCAATAATGATATCTATTGTGATAGTCGTGATCAATAGAAAATGCATACAATACAACAGACAGTAATTACACTGAATTCCAATCCAAAACACCATAGCATTCTGGGGGATGTAGGCAGAGGAAAGGATTAGCCTCTCAAAGTAGAGTCCAACTAAACTAGTTTGGCAACTAACTCACTCTATCAGACAATCTATCAGGGTGCAGGAATTCTGGGAATTGTCTTAGAGCACTGTTCAGTTTATATAACTGAAACAACAGTTATGCTGAAACCGCTATGTAGATATTTCAGTCATAGTTTCCACCTCCCCCCATGCAAATATGGATTTTCGTTATAGGTTATCCAATAATATTAAGCAGACAGGCGGTTTTGGACAATAAGCAAAAAAGAAAATGTTTGTAATTCCATTTGTTCATCCTCCAAACTAAATTTCAGACACTGGTTTCTATGCTCTTTGCTTCAAGACATTCTGCATAATCCATAAGCTCCAATATATAAAGAAATGTAAAGAATGAGATGGAGCCATAGTAGTTTTTGGTAATTTCTGTCTGGGTAAAATTTGCTCAGGTGCCATCCAATCAGCACATCTTGAATGTTTTCCACTTATGAATAAGTTTTCAAACAGAATCATCGGCATAAAGTAATTAAGAAATTGCATTACGCAGCGAGAAAAATAGATATTAAATATGTCATAATTTTTCATAGTAAACATATTACTAACGGTGCTATGAAAATGAAATTTTCAACAGGTGTTAGTAAAAATCCAAGTAACCCATCCACAGAAAGAAACCAAAGCAAATAAGCTCAGAAATTAAGCTGTACAACAAGTATTGAACACTCTAATATTTATTGAATACTGTATAAAAAAAGCCTTTTCTGGTAATAACTTCAAAATGCCTCCTGTATAAAGAGAGTAACTATGTGATTTTGGTCCATTGTAAACATCTTACAACTGTAATGAAGAACTTTTGCAGTTTCTTTGCTGCCAATAAATTCTAATATGATAAGAAGAAGAGTAAGTAACTGTGTTTCTATTGCACAGTTTGACCTTTTGAAAACATGTGCAATATTGGAAGAAAATAATTTTTCATAAAAAAGCGTTGATGTTAGGTTGAGGTTTTTTTGGCCATATCGAGATTGGTTTATTTTGCAAAACTGCATTGGAGACACTTTTTTCCCCCCCCCATCACATGGATCATGTTCAACAACCGGGAGTTGCCACTGGTACAAACCACAGAGAAGGAGACAAAATGAAGTATTTGCAGGATAATCAGGATGCAGGATGCATTTTAATAACTGATTGTGTGAACAAACGTATTCACGGGTGATTTTAATTGTGTTTCTCATTTAATGGAAACATCATTATTACAAAATAGTTTTGCTTTTTTTTATTAACAGAATATCGACAAAGTTTTATGCAAATTTGTAATGGAACCGCAAATAATGTTTAGTCGACCAGAACTGCATCCCTGATGAGAAGCTTACCAGCTGAAGCCAATATAAACCAGGTGAGTCTAAGGCCGTCACTGCCTTCACACTGTTCAACTGATTTCAAGCAACTAGTACAATAAAATGGTAGGGAGTTAAGGAAAAATGTTCTATGTAGTTTGAGAAAAACTGCAAACATACTTTTGTAGGGGCTATCTGTACGATGGGCAAGGCAATTATCAGTTTGACAAGTAAGCATAGACAGATTAATACAAATATGAGGAGATTGTAATTTCTCATCACTCTGTGCTCAGCAAGCCCAGCATGGAAGGAAGGCTTAGAGGCTAATAATCAAAGCAGATTAGCTTGAGCTCTGATGGATGCGACGCAAGCCTGCTAATCATCAGCGTGATAAGCATGAATCATCCGATCAGTCAGAAATGAGCAGTGGGTTTCAAATAATGATTTTGATGGAATGATTTCGTATCAGCCGCCCATCAAAGTGCTGCTCTTTGGCTTCCATTTGCTTCCTTCAGTCCATGTCACAGTAATTCCTTCACGTTAATACAGCATGTGTAGGATGGTGCATATTAAGCATGGTGAGGAAGAGTGGGCGGAAACGTAAGAGTTTCAGGGTACCGGTGTGACTGATCTCTAGCCCTCCTGCCCTGTGATTTAGAATCAAAATGACAGACTTTCCCCTGATTGGGCTATGGGTGGAGAGCTAATGACACGCTGCGTGGGCTAACGTGACTATTAACCCACTCGGAGCAGCAGGAACTGACAGGAACACAATTCTGTCATTATGCTCCAAGGAGACCTTTAATCATGGAAGCAGGGACAGTAGTCGCCCTGGATTCAGCAGGGAGACGATGATATCACAGACATGCTCTGCCTTACCTCATGTTGCAGGAAGCTGATGTCTCACCTGATGGCTGTTGCATTAGCATCTCTTGGTGGGTTTAATGGACGGCTGCTAAGTAAACATTGATGATGACGTTTACATGGATATGGTAGTTGCATGTTTGTGGGTCTTAAAAATGGACATTGTTTCATTTTAATAGTGCAGAATTTAAATTTTTAGGAGCACTTTTAATGATAATGTGCAGATCTTTTTAGTGCTGCAGGAACATTTGAATTAATATATACGTGTATGTCCTCCTCAGTAAGACCTGGGGACCATCCCTTAAAGCCGACATGTCACACTCAAAGTCTGCCATTTGAAACTAGTACACTATCATTCTAACACCACACTTTATGTGTAATATAACTGCTGACACACTACCATTAGCTCTAGCTTTATACAAGCTGCTCAAATAACATTCTTCCTTCTACTGATACTTGTGTTAGCAGCTCTTCTCTGTGATGAGATGATCAAAGCACGCAGGAGTCGTCGTACTGATTCACACCTTCATTCAGTCCTGAGAGTTTCAGCGGCTCAGAGTCTGATCAAAAACACTGAAATATGGAGCAAAATAAAGATGTCAGGTGTGGCGTTTGGCTTTTATCAGAGCTACGGAGTGTTTGCATGTGTCTACATCTTCTCACCGTTTTTCCTGTAATTTTAAGGTGTCATCTCAGCGATGAGATTTTACTAAAGGATGTTTTTAGTTGTTTTATATAGGTAAGGGGAAAATGCTCTTTGTGGAACCAACTGATAAAGAGAAAGACATCAGAAATAATTGAAAGTATAAACATTAACTTTACTTATTGTGAATGTAGCTAAATTTTGTGAACGTACGCCCACCAAGGTGTTGTTTTTACCCTCTACATGTTTTCCAGACTGATGAATATGAAGTGGTGCTTCATATCGCTGTTCAGAACTTTTTTTTAAAGTGTTTGTGATTAGCTGAAGGCCACTTTGTAATAATTTATAGCATCATTTTTTTAATTTATTGTCTTTCTATTGTCTGCCTGAAGAAAATATAACAACCTTCATAAAACTTGTAATAAGCTTCATTTTTCATCTTTACAGAAGATTAAAAAATTTCTGTAAAACATGTTTATCATAACACATTTGCTACGATAAGTCAATTTTGCCGTGTCAGTTGGGGAAAACCCTCATGCCTGGTGGCTTGACGGGAACACACTTCAGCAGCTAGTTGTAGTCAAATGTTTCAGCCTGAGCATTTCAGAGAAAGAACATCTTCCAGCCATGCTCCATCATAAAAAAGCTATCATTTCAGCTTTTTAGAACTTTTCATGTTTCTTTTTGAACTCATTCTTGTGGCACTTTGACCTGCAAATAAGTTGTTTTATTTTTTGCATAAAGAAGCAGTTAAGCAGAAACATTTAGCGAGCATGCTGTGTTTCACCAGCTGCCACAAAGAAGAAGTGTACAGGTTTTCTTGCGATTTTAAAGTTGTTATCCAAATGGAGCCAGCACAGTAACAACTTGATCCTCATTATCTTCCACCATGGTTGTATGGTTGTTGTCTTTTTTCCTACTTCCACGTGTCAGGACGCTTAAGTCCTGACACGTGATTTTTGTGAAGTATCAATGATGTTCAGGTCGGATGAATGCAACCTGGCCATACAGTCGCAGGTAACATTTAAAAAGATCATTTAAGTATCAGATTTAGGAACACATATCCAAGTGACCTGGGTCGCATTTGTAAAAATCTGACTTGTTTTGTCATAAAAAGATCAAATACAAGAACTTTTAAGGCAAAATAAATTGGATTTGAGTAAGTGTTAATGCAGCCTGACTCGGTCACTCTTTGATTGCCTAGAAACAACCTGTTGCGTAACGAGCTCAGAAGCCATTTAAGGTTTCGCCACCATGCCTCATTACATAGTGAAAACAGGAAAGGTCACGCCACCAGTTAGGCAGTATTTCAGATAATTAAAACAAAAACCTAATTAATACTTATTGATATCAACTGATATAAAGATGTGATATTGTGGAGCGTTTTCAGCTGTATTGTCCAGCCCTACTACTGTATTTGTCGCTATCTCTTGATGGGTTAACTCTGGACAGGTCCTGCCTGACTTAAAGCAACAGCTTCCAACATCAGAGAACTCTTTTCTTTACTACTGCTGAGTAAGGATTGGATAAGACAGACTCACCCAGAACCAACTCGATGTATTGTCATCAGATCACCATGGAGACACTGATTTGTTAATTGTGTAAATGGGAAACAAGTCTGGGTTGCAACATTGTAAGTATTAATCTTAGTTCCACTTGGAACATATTAATTAAATATTTGTTTTAATTAAATACTTTTATTCAGATAAATATTCTGCTAGTCATCCCAATAACTGAAATAATATTGTAAAATGTGGGACAGATTTCTTTTCATTTCTTAAAATATTTTTATGATAAATCCCACAATACAAGTTGATATTAAAATGTCCTATCTAAAATAAAAAACAAACGAAAGAACCTCTAAAAATTAAATGAGACTGAATTTGCATTCATTTTTGTAGAGTAACCAAACATTTTAATACAGATTCCATACAGCAGACTGCCCAGTGATATTATGCAGCAGTATTAGGAGAAATGTGCTGTGTGCTTGACACTGTGTGAAATGGCATTTTGCAGTAAAGTCCTCTCATCTTCTACTTCAAGCAGATTAAAGCCAACTGGGATTTATTAGCAGGCAGCACCGCGGCAGGTTTGTCCAGGATCATCCCACCCTGAAAGTAGGTGGAATGTTACAAATTTCCATGCTGCAGCCCACAGCCTCTACTCTGTTTAATCATACATCTGAATCAGTACAGGCACATACCTGAATGGCTGGATACTGGCACAAAAACAAAACAGTTTAGAAAATTACTTAAAAACAATACTATGTCCACCTTTTGCTGTTTCATTTTACTATGAAGAGACAGAATATCACGGAAAACAAACCAGCTGATTTGTCACTGAGTGAAATAACTCAGATTAGTTAAGTGCAATATGCAGATTACTATCAACTAATTATGAATGCTATTCTTTACTTCGCCAGGTCATGTCTTTTAAGATCACTATTATACAAAATAAGTTTACTCTACTTTCTTTCGGTCACCATGAGAACAGGAACACTGAACATCAGCAGGAATGGGTTTCAGAATCTGCATCATTGTCAAAATGACACAAAATTGTCATTAGAAAATGGAGGAAACATAAAATGACCATCAGTTCCTCTTGGTCTGGGGATCTCTCCTCAATGATTATGAGAAAAATTAGTTCAGAACAACTGGAGGAGTTTATTGATCTGAAGCTGGTTGGGAGCACAGTCATCAAGAACACAATGTTCCCAATCTAATTAATGGGAACACTGTACTGCATGCTGTGACATTTAAAGGCATGTCTAAAGTTTGCCAGGGAAGTTTTAGTGGTTCACAGAATGCTTCAGAGAAATTGTTTTTTTTAATCAAATGATACCACGATAAAAGCTTTTGGTGTAAACATGATCCAGTTTGCTTATAGAAGAAGAAAAGTGGCAGTATGAGCTAAACACTAAATTTGTACATTTGTCAAGCATGTAGTGGAAAACATTGTTTCAGACTTTTTTGTCTGATAAATTTACATGAAGACTTTGCTACACTGAAGGCCCAACTAGAAAAACCCATTTCTCTCATCAAAAACATATTACATGGGCCACGGGTGAGACTTCAGGATGACGATGTCCCAAAACATAGTAAGAAATGTAATAAAGGAACAGCTAAAGATGAAACACATTAGGTTAGAGCCAGTCCCTGAACCTCAACTATACTGAAAGGGTTGTGGGAAGTTAAAATTTTTGCCTAACATGTGGGAGCCAAAAAAACCTAAAGAATTTAAAAGCTTATACAAAGAGGAGTGGGTCTAAATATCTCCTGGAGAGACAGTCTGGAGACCTTTAGAAAATATCTACAACACTCGTGTTTTGTCAGTCAAGTTCTATATCATGTTTTGCTTTGGGATCAAAGACCCATTTATCTTAAAGATCTGAAAATCCATGTTTTTAACTTTAATGCAGTTCTTTTTTTCCTGTATTTCCATATAAAACTCAAACTACCAGAAAAAATAGACTTAATTTTGTTGTATTTGAGCAAATATGATAAATCAGCAAGAAATCTCAAGAGTTGATAAGGAGATAATGACAGAAAGGAAAATGGTGTCAAAGCAAACACTGCTTTAGTCATGTTGTTCTTCCAGTTAATTTCCATGTCTTTAATGTAACAGTCTGTAGCAATAAAACTGTAACAGTATTTGATTAGAATATCTCAGCTAGTGAAGAAGCCAATTCTTTTTAGAGGGAGGACAAAAGCGGTTGAAAAACAAATTTGAGTACAGTCTAAAAACCATACTTTTATTCATAGCTTGGGTTTGGCTGGTAGTTAGGAGCAACTTATATCTGTTTTTTGTGTCTCCTCTTCATTGTGTATTTTTGACATATACCATATTTTCCGGATTATAAGCCTTCAATTTTCTCAAAAATCACCAGTGCGCCTTAGGTGTGCTCTGAATTCCAAAATCTGTCCCTGACACAAAGATGTAAAGTGTCTAGTCAGTACGCTGGCAGCAATAAACCAATCAGAGGACATTACGTAATACGTAAAGTATGTATGCCAGCAGCAATAAACCAATCAGAGAATTGTTGCCCAAGTTCTGCAGATAGGTTTTTCCATCTCACTGCTACTGTCAAAAAGAAAGTGAAGCAAACTAATTCGGAGTTTGCTGTCATTCCGAGAGAATTAACAAAAGAACTCCAACCACTGGACATTGGTGTAAAGAGGGTGTTCAAAAAAAGTTGCGAGCGGCTTGTGATGGATGACAGACTGCTAATACATGTTTACTAAGAGGGGGAGGCAGCGCCGGGCGAGTTACGCCACTATGTGTGAATGGATTGTGGATACCTGGGCTAATGTATCTGCCTTGACTGTTATCCGAGCTTTTGCGAAAGCTGGCATCATTGCTGAACAACCACCTGGCAACGAGACTAACTTCGACAATGATGAGAGGGAACCTGACATGTTTGATGGCGAAATTGCCCAGCTGTTCAATTCAGACACAGAAGAGGAGGACTTTAATGGATTTGTGGAAGAAAAATAAAAATAACGTGAGTGTATTGATATATAGTTGAATAAAGTTCAACTAAACTTACCGTTTTGTTTCTGTTACCTTTTTTTTTATTGATCATATGCTTTAGCAGGCATCTTATAATTCGGTGCGTCTTATGTATGGGTTAAATACAGAAATGAACACCATAATTGAGAGTGCGCTTTATAATCCTGTGCGCTTTATAGTCCGGAAAATACGGTACATTAAATAATTCATACTTACGGACATAAACCAATGAGGAAACATCATTGTCTGCACCATGAGGAAAGCTAATATAAAGCTAGCATAGAATTGCAGGCGGACCTACTTGGTGTTACTGGTGCTTGTCTATCACCCCAAATTTACACTGCATGTGTCTCCGCTCTGCTGCGCTCTTCATTGGCAAGGTCCAGCTCTTCCTGATCAGTCCCACCTCACATTTGAAAATTTCTAAATAAATGCAACTTATACTCCAGAGAATCGTATGTTGTTTTTCCTGATTACAACACATTTTTTGACTGATGCCACTTGTGCTCTAAAGAAACTTACAGACCAGAAAATATGGCTGCCTAGCCAGAGTTGGCTACAGAGTTATTACATGTTATTAAAGCCAAGGTTCACATATTGCATCAAGGTCATGAAGGAGAGATGGGACAGAGCAATGGGTCTGAAAATGGTGTGAAATTTTCAATGTTGAGATTACTAAGCAACTGTTTTAAATTGCTAATAATGGTTGTAAAATAGCAGTAAAAATAGTAGTGAAATAGGTGATGGCAGCAGTGAAAAAAACACAAAGAATTCCAGGTTATCCAGAATTTTGTTGGTATCTTAAATAGCCTTCATCATGCAGCTTTTCAGAAAAACACAAAAGCATTTTTACTCACCCAGGTTACTTTCATTGATTGCATCTGTGGAAACAGAAACCATAGTTTTATCAATAAACATGATCATCAGAGTCGGAATGTCTGGCCATACTTTAACTATGAGACTGAACAATTATTCACCAGTGATGTTATGTCTATGTGCTTAGCTGGGAAACTTTCTGACATGCAGAGGCCTGCACTGGAAAAAGAAACTGGTATGCATACTGAACCCAGATCAGGATCACACTGATGCTAGCAAATCACTGTTAGTGTGGGTGTATCTCCAACATTCTAGAGTTCATCTATCTCAACTAAAAAAAACAATATATCTCCAGAGATCTAGAAACAGGCAGGTTTTACTTACTGTCAATGTTACTGGAATTAATTTTAGTGTTTGGATGTTGGTTGTACTTAAGGCTTTTAGAATAAACTAAACACAACTGTTTTCTTGAATTGGAGAAGATTCATTCTCACTTTCATTCAGTGTGCTGATGTGTTGGGATTGACTGGACCACAGAGTAAACTAAACCGCAAACACACAGGCCATTAGGTCATAAGGACCTTGCCAGCACACTCATACTCATACGATGTGTGGGTGAGTGGAGCCACAACCGTCTCACAAAGCATGTCATCGAAAAAAACTATAAGTGTGTGTGTTGTGTGTGTGTGTGTGTGTGTGTGTGTGTGTGTGTGTGTCCATGTACGTACGCGTGCACGTGTTTATGTATCTGTATATATGAATAATTAGCAAAAAAACTGATGGAAAAGACCCGAAATGTTATAAAGTCTTTAGCTAAGTTAACTTGGTTGACTGTAAACAATTTTCACAACTCTCTGTAAACAGCGTAACACCAAAAATAAATCCCAGGCAGGTTTTTGGCGCTTCCAAACTGAAAACACAATTTTCTGCTTTCCACCGGAGTCTGCAGTGGCCCCTGTGGAGCTACACTGAAAACACAGAGTATCAGTGCAAAAAAGAAAAATTGTCATTTTTTTTTCAAAACTGCTATTTTTATTGTGCAAAAACAAACAAAACAACTAACCCTTGCCAATGAGGCAGAAAGGAAGAGAAATAGAGTTAATTACAATCAGATCTGTGATCCAGAACGCAGTGTGTAGCTTGTGAATGATATCCTGCATTGGATGTATAAATATCCATCACGGTTTCACAAATTACAACTGTGATCTAACTGCTGCCTTAGCTCCACAGAACTGCCCCCCTTCACACCCAGGAGGGCCCTGCGTTCAACTTATGCTTTGCTCTACACAAACCTGTTTACTCCCACAGCAGCAACAACTAACTGGAGACAATCTGTTGCTGTTGAAAAAGAGGCAACTGATCATTCTGGATCCTCATGAACAAATTTGAGTCCAGAGGTCTGTTTCACAAAGTAGGTTAACAAAATCCAAGGCAAGAGACAAAGCCAGGTTTGACATAGCACCATCAGTTCATCCTGATGACCAAACCCAGTTTAGTAGGTGCAGCTTTGTCGAGCCAGACTTAAGTAATTCAGGTGAAAGCTAGTCCACATGTCTTCAAGAGACCATGAAACTGATTGCAGATCCACTGATGCTGCGCTAGATAAATTGTGCATAAAATGAACATCTTTTGATGCAGTATTATGAAGAATTGAAACACACCTGAATTACTTAATTAGTCAATAAATTGTCATTATTTACAAAATCATGCAAAGTTGGCACTTTTAATGAACTTTTAATGCAACTTTGTGTCATTATGACAGTTATTATTATTTATGACAGTTGTCATGAAGTGTCATTATTTACCGAATGACACTTCACGACAACTGTCATAAACATTCATAAAGACTTCTTTATGTTCATGAAAGATGTTATGTCATGTTTATGACCGTGTCATGTCAGTCTTATGCACACCCCGTCAAATAAAGGGTTACCAAAAGTTTACTACAATGTGCAATTGACTTGGACTAGAAGGTCCCTGCCTTTGTCGCTTTTAATTAGTTTAACCTATAGTTATTAGTTGTGATGTTTTTGTTTTGAAGGAACAATTTATATTAGCACAAAGGCAGTTTGACATAAGGGTCTTCTTATGTCAAGACCCTCTGTACAGCAGCAGCAGGTCTCCTTCGCTGTGAATGTGAAGACCCTTATGATGGAAATGTGAAGACCCTTATGATGGAAACGAACTTTGAATCTCGCGTTCCCTTGCCCGGACGCGGGTCACCGGGGTCCCACTCCGGAGCCAGGCCTGGAGGTGGGGCACGATGGCGAGCGCCTGGTGGCCGGGCTTTTAACCACGGAGCCCGGCCGGGCTCAGCCCGAAGAGGAGACGTGGATTCCCCTTCCAATGGGCTCACCACCTGTCGGAGGGGCCAAAGGGGTCGGGTGCAATGTGTTACGGCCGGTGGCCGAGGGAGGGGACCCTGGCGGTCTGATCCCCGGCTGCAGAAGCTGGCTCTTGGGACGTGGAACGTCACCTCTCTGGTGGGGAAGGAGCCGGAGCTAGTGTGCGAGGCTGAGAGGTTTCGGCTAGAAATAGTCGGCCTCACCTCGACGCATGGCTCTGGTTCCGGAACCAGTCTCCTTGAGAGGGGCTGGACGTACTTCCACTCTGGAGTTGCCCACGGCGAGAGGCGCCGGGCAGGAGTGGGCATACTTGTTGCCCCCCATCTTGGCGCCTGCACGTTGGGGTTTACCCCGGTGAACGAGAGGGTAGCCTCCCTCCGCCTACGGGTGGGGGGACGGGTTCTGACTGTTGTCTGTGCTTACGGGCCGAACAACAGTTCAGATTACCCACCCTTCTTGGAGTCCTTAGAGGGGGTACTGGAGAGTGCCCCTCCTGGGGACTCCCTTGTTCTGCTGGGGGACTTCAACGCTCACGTGGGCAATGGCAGTGAGACCTGGAGGGGCGTGGTTGGGAGGAACGGCCCCCCTGATCTGAACTCGAGTGGTGTTCTGTTGTTGGACTTCTGTGCTCGTCACGGTCTGTCCATCACGAACACCATGTTCAAGCATAAGGGTGTCCATACGTGCACTTGGCACCAGGACACCCTAGGCCGCAGTTCGATGATCGATTTTGTCGTCGTTTCATCGGATCTGCGGCCGTATGTCTTGGACACTCGGGTGAAGAGAGGGGCGGAGCTGTCCACTGACCACTACCTGGTGGTGAGTTGGCTCCGGTGGTGGGGGAGGAAGCCGGTCAGACCTGGCAGGCCCAAACGTGTAGTGAGGGTCTGCTGGGAACGTCTGGCGGAGTCCCCTGTGAGACGGAGCTTCAACTCCCACCTCCGGCAGAACTTCGAACACGTTCCGGGGGAGGTGGGGAACATGGAGTCTGAGTGGACCATGTTCCGTGCCTCCATGGCCGAGGCGGCTTATCGGAGCTGTGGCTGCAAGGTCGTTGGTGCCTGTCGTGGCGGCAACCCCCGAACCCGTTGGTGGACACCTTCGGTGAGGGATGCTGTCAAGCTGAAGAAGGAGTCCTATGGGGTCTTTTTGGCCTGTGGGACTCCAGAAGCAGCTGATGGGTACCGGCGGGCGAAGCGGCATGCGGCTCGGGTGGTCGCTGAGGCCAAAACTCGGGCGTGGGAGGAGTTTGGCGAGGCCATGGAGAAAGACTTCCGCACGGCTTCGAGGCGATTCTGGTCCACCATCCGGCGTCTCAGGAGGGGGAAGCAGTGCAGCACCAACACTGTTTACAGTGGGGATGGTGTGCTGCTGACCTCGACTGGGGATGTTGTGGGTCGGTGGGCGGAATACTTCGAAGACCTCCTCAATCCCACCAACATGCCTTCTGTTGAAGAAGCTGAGCCTGTGGACCCTGGGTTGGGCTCTCCAATCTCTGGGGACGAAGTCGCCGAGGTGGTCAAAAAACTACTCGGTGGCAGGGCCCCGGGGGTGGATGAGATCCGCCCGGAGTTCCTTAAGGCTCTGGATGTTGTAGGGTTGTGTTGGCTCACACGACTCTGCAATATCGCATGGACATCGGGGGCAGTTCCTCTGGATTGGCAGACCGGGGTGGTGGTCCCCCTGTTTAAAAAGGGGGACCGGAGGGTGTGCTCCAATTACAGAGGGTTCACACTCTTAAGCCTCCCTGGAAAGGTCTATTCAGGGGTCCTGGAGAGGAGGGTCCGTCGGATAGTCGAACCTCGGATTCAGGAAGAGCAGTGTGGTTTTCGTCCTGGTCGTGGAACACTGGACCAGCTCTACACCCTCAGCAGGGTCCTGGAGGGTGCATGGGAGTTCGCCCAACCAGTCTACATGTGTTTTGTGTACTTGGAGAAGGCGTTCGACCGTGTCCCTCGGGGGGCCTTTTGGGGGGTTCTCCAGGAGTATGGGGTACCGGGCCCTTTGATACGGGCTGTCAGGTCCCTGTATGACCGGTGTCAGAGTCTGGTCCGCATTGCCGGCAGTAAGTCGGGCTCGTTTCCGGTGAGAGTTGGACTCCGCCAAGGCTGCCCTTTGTCACCGATTCTGTTCATTACTTTCATGGACAGAATTTCTAGGCGCAGCCGAGGTGTTGAGGGGATCCGTTTTGGTGGCCTTAGGATCGCATCTCTGCTTTTTGCGGATGATGTGGTCCTGATGGCTTCATCAGATCGTGATCTGCGGCTCTCGCTGAAACGGTTCGCGGCCGAGTGTGAAGCGGCCGGGATGAGGCTCAGTGCCTCCAAATCCGAGGCCATGGTCTTGAGCCGGAAAAGGGTAGAGTGCCTTCTCCGGGTCAGGGGGGTCGTTCTGCCTCAAGTGGAGGAGTTTAAGTATCTGGGGATCTTGTTCACGAATGAGGGAAGAAGGGAGCGGGAGATCGACAGGCGGATTGGGGCGGCGTCTGCCATGAAGCGGGCGCTGTACCGTCCGTCGTGGTGAAGAGAGAGCTGAGTCAAAAGGCGAAGCTCTCGATTTACCGGTCGATCTACGTTCCCACCCTCATCTATGGTCATGAGCTTTGGGTCATGACCGAAAGAACGAGATCACGCATACAAGCGGCCGAAATGGGTTTCCTCCGCAGGGTGGCCGGGCTCTCCCTTAGAGATAGGGTGAGAAGCTCGGTCATCCGGGAGGGACTCAAAGTAGAGCCGCTGCTCCTCCACGTCGAGAGGAGCCAGTTGAGGTGGCTCGGGCATCTGGTCAGGATGCCTCCTGGACGCCTCCCTGGTGAGGTGTTCCGGGCACGTCCCACCGGGAGGAGGCCCCGAGGAAGACCCAGGACACGCTGGAGGGACTATGTCTCTCGGCTGGCCTGGGAACGCCTTGGGGTTCCCCCGGAGGAGCTGGAAGAAGTGGCTGGGGAGAGGGAAGTCTGGGCCTCCCTTCTGAAGCTGCTGCCCCCGCGACCCGATCCCGGATAAGCGGAAGAAAATGGATGGATGGATGGATGGCAGTTTGACATTAATCAAAAGACAGAAGATAAGTTGAAACAGAGCCTATAAAATGTATATTAATATTAGCAGCAGCAAACTGTGCTACTTTTATTTATATGCCTAAACTAAATTTACAATGTAAACATATTAAGTCACGTTAAAATTCATCAGTGAAGTATGTAAAGTGCTACAACTAACATGGCTTCACTTGATTACAAAACATTTGTTTCTTATCAGTCATTTCTCTACTCCCTTGATCACTGCAATAGTCTATTAAAGGCCTTTCTGTCAAACAAGAATAGCGATCTTCAGAAACACAATCGAACAGTAACATAGTTCATAAGGATCATTTTAAATTTAATAATGGTATTTTATACCATCAGAAAGATCAAATAATTATAGTGCTTGACTGAATACTAAAATAAAATGAGGTATTTTAATATGTAATAGTGAAGACAGAAAACAGACAAAGAAGAAGATAAGAGATAAAACTCATTGGCTTCTGATCGGTGTGAGTGCCGAGTGAACAGATGAGGATCCAGGCTTAACTAAGCCTGGTTGTTAGCCTGGTCTGGGGCAGGCTGGCTGCACAAGATAGATCACCAGGGTAACTTATGCACTGCTGCTTTTGTAATACCAAATTAAGGCTTAAATAAGCCAAGATAACCGGAGAGTCTTAATTTTGTAAAACAGCCCTCTGAGCGTTTCAATGATTATTTGCAACAACCTTTTAAGAGTTGTAAATAATCATAAGTTGTAAATAAGCACCACCAGCAGCAGTGTTGTGGTACTCGCGATCGGTCTTGGTCTCGAGTCCGGTCTCGAGACCATTTCTTGATGGTCTCGATCTCGTCTCGGACCCGACCGCATTTGGTCTCGGTCTTGTCTCGGGCGCTGAGGACTCGGTATTTTATTTCAAGACCGGTCGAGACCGCAACTGTGAAAATATTACTAAACATGCAGCAGACTGTCCAGCTTATTTGTTAACATCGTTGTTTTCAGTGGATGCAAAACGCACCGATAAAAATCCAACCAATAACGTGACTTGCCAATTAGGTGTTTATGTTTCTTCACTCCCCTCCTCCCCCTCACCTTTCACTCACACGCAGCGCTCCAAGATTTGCGCAGTGGTTTCCTCTCAGCGGCAGAAGATCTGTCTAATAGTCAGTAATATAATAACGCTGCATAAATCATAATAAACCCGACGGCCACAGTAACTCAGCAGCGCTTCACTTTCACAGACTGTGGGGATAACGTCTAACTTTTTTCGTCACATAGAAAAGTAGCTCAAAGAAGGTAAGCTCCGTTGACGTGATGTTAGCAAAGCTAGCTGTATAGAGACATATAAGCATTGTGATGAAAAAAAGTTGTCACTCACTGCGCTGAATTATTGTGTGGAGATGTTGGTTGACTTGTTGCACATAAGAGACAACGCTGTGTCCAAAAGTCTGCAATGTAGTGATGCGACATTCAGGAGCAGTACGATTCTTCTGCTCAGGTCTTTACTTATTACACAGGACTGGAGTGTCACTGAGAGCCTATCAGATTACCATAGCCTGTCAGAATAGCATACATCAGAGGTTCCCAAACTGTGGGGCATGCCCCCTAGAGGGGGCACCGTGCCATTGCAGGGTTTGGGCACTGGAAGCCATCTGGATGAAAAACAAAAACAAAAAAACATGAACGCTGTATGCACTGGGCTTTTACCTTAGAAGGCCAAGTCTCTGTTATTCCTTTGTCAATTTGATACAGTAGGGGCTTCCACACATCTGTGTCCTCTGAACTTTTATCAGCAGTTAAAACTGTTTAATACGTTGTTAACATGTAACCTGTTTTTCCGAGCCGCCTTTAAACACAACATGAGCGCTATGACGCTGGGTTTACACCTGTGCTGCAGCGAAGGAGACCTGCTGCTGCTGTACAGAGCTACACAGGTGTGTTAGAATCATGGCAGTAAACCAGCAAAACGCAAATAACTTTTCACAGTTTTCCCCTCAAACTAACCGACTGTTTAGTGAAGCTGTTTGATGCAGGTAAAGTTAGCTAAAAGATGACAAGCTAGCTAATATCAATACATCACCTTAAGCTTGCTAACAAGTAGCTTATAGGCTAAGTTGTTGTCTATGGTCAGCTGCATAGATTCATTCTTGCTTGTTGCTCCTTGGTCAGTGTTCATAGTTGAGCATCAGATCATTGCCTCAATTGCTATGTTTAATGGTGCAGACAGTGGTGGTTTCTGACATGAGCAACATGGGTAAACACCCAGGGCGTTATCTTTTTAGGGAGGCACGAGACCACCGCAGATCGTAGCACGGAGATGGAAGCAAAGCAGAACAAAAAGTTTGTTAAATTTAATATTGGTTAAATTTATTAAGTATTTAATATCTATGTGTTTTTATGGGAATATGGATCTTTGAGATCAATTTGAGAAGTAATTTTGATCATATTTCACATTTTGTCATATCGTGTAGAGCGCAGTGCTGGTCTTGGTCTTGACTCGGTCTCTACTTCCCTCGGTCTTGGTCTTGACTTGGTCTCGGACCCTAAAAGTCTTGGTCTTTTCTTGGTCTCGATACACTCTGGTCTTGGTCTTGTCTTGGTCTCGGGTTAGGTGGTCTTGAACACAACACTGACCAGCAGGGTCTTGCCCAGGGACACAACAACGGAGGCAGACAGAGAAGGAGTTGAGCTGCCCTGTCCGTCAATCAATCCCTCAAGTACCACCACCATCATCCTGATCGATTGAGTACTAAAATATCCAAAAGTTCCAGTCCACTCGGTCCATTTACATCTTTTTGTGGTGGTGTTTTTAAGATTGCAATAATAAGAGATGCTGGCAAAAATAATACACAGTCAAAAGACAGCTGTGTGTATCATTTAAGTTCTACAAAATAAACGCATTCCTAATATTAACAGCACACACCAAGTCAAAGATTTCTTGCTAAAAAAGCAAGAACAATTAATGACAACCCCCAAACCTAGATCACTGTGTATTAATGAAAATGTGTAACAAGAGTGCATTACAGTTCTATGAAAGTATGTTTCCCGAATATTATTTAAAAAATGAAGCCAAGTCAAGCATAGAATCTGTGCATGTGTGAACTGCTAACAGCTGCATTTCTACTACACCAAAATTTATCCATATTCCTTTAATGTAGGAAAAAGACAATTTGGCAATTACATTGTTTCCATGAAATACAAAATGCAATTAAAATCACAATAACGTTGTATATTAATATTTTTAATATACAAACAGATGTTTTTTATTTTATCATGTCAATAAAAAACAAGATGTGCAATCATCCTCTATCCACTACCTTTTGTCCTCTTTGTCTTTTCTGCCAATACAAAGAAGCATTGAAGTTTTGCAAAACATACAAATTTTGATACAGTAAAGCCAAAAAAACATTTGATCAAAAAACTTTTTTTTTTTTTCAAAATTGGCATTGCCATTAAACAAATGTATTTTTATAATTCCAATTTGCACAATTTTATGGTCAATGGAAACGCCATCGTTATTTACAGGATGTCTAACAAACCACCACAACTGCCTTGTCAGATTCATCTTAGGGGTCCGTGCCTTCCTCATCAGCAGCGTACTGAAATTTTTCTGACATCCTCACACCGAGCGCCGAGAGCCAGGGCAGCCTTACACGGCAAAAAAATGGTGACATCACTTAAACAAGAGCTAAACAAAAATAGGCCACAGCTGTTTGGATCTTTAGGCTACAAATTAGACTCAATATGTCACCTACAATCACATCAAAGGAAGGACCGACTGAGGGAATCGTCTACACTCCAGCGGGCTGCTGTTCCTGCTTTCTACTCGCTTCCGCTCTCTGCTCCGTTTTCCACACATGCAAGCAGAGCTCATGCTAATTTGTGTTAGACGAACACTGAACGACGGAGGGAGCATTGGTGGGGAATGGATGAATTATGGAGTGATTTAAATAATGAATAGGCCCCTTTTTAACCATACGAAAAGCCCTGTAAGAGAAGGAGGGGGATCTATGGAGGTGGTGGGACACTTTGTGGAAAACACAATCTCAAAACAGAACTGGGGCATATGAATTATACCTTACTGGGTCCATTATTGCTTATCAAAGCATCAAATGAATTATTCCATCCATGGGTATGTGTTTAGCACTGCTGCAGTTCTACTTCCTAGGGAAACCAGGAGCAGCGACTGATGCTTCGCCGTGTACACATTTGGAAATAAAGATGAAACACCTGGGAGGAATCGCATGGCTGTCAGCACACAGACATTAAGCCTCCAGCCTCTTATGATGCACGCACTACACTCACATTAAAAGAGTAAGAAAACTAAACGTAAATCTTATGTTTATCTTATTAGATACACATACCGTAATCTGAAATGGAAACGGACAGGGCAAGAGACAGTCGAGGAAAGAGGATAACTGTGGGTGATCAAAATGTCAAACCTGTCAGTTCTTTTCTATGAACTAACAGGTTTTTACTAAATGTAATGGTTATTATTGAATCGTTGGACATGATAAAATCTGTAAGTTATTCTGAATGTAGACAAGACCATCTGAGAACATTTTTGTAATTTCTTGATGAATTATTGATGCTTTATGAATTTATTTGGGTAATTATCACATAAAATTGCAGTTAAGTGCAATTGTATGTGCTTGTGATGATAAGAATCAACCCCAGGAGGGTCCCCAAAGATTTCCCATTGTATAGAAAGAAAAAAAGAACAGGTGATAAAAGAAACCAACTCGATCCACAGCTTTACACTGAAAAATATTTATGCTATTGAAACTGTAAGAAAAAACATTGCATTATATTCAAAACTATCGAAAAATGTCCTTCAACAGGGTTTAAACTACGTCTCCAAGTTTTTCAAGCTCAGTCTTTTACAGGCTAATCTAAAAATAACTAACGCTGCACTGATCTAGCTGTGTGGAGTCTTTTCTAATCCCCAGCTCTAATAGGAAAAACACTTTAACAGTTTATACAGATTTAAGAAAAATCTGATTACTGCAGACAGCCAGCAATAATCATTACTTAAGTTCATGTACACAGAGTCATAGAGCCTAAAGCACTATTTTCTGCATTAAAACATGCACAGCAAATTGATGAGCTAAACCACAAGCTTAAAATCGCAAGCTGCTTCACACGCAAGAGCAATTTATCACAGGGGCTTTTCATGTAAAGGAGAAAATATTCTGACCAATTAATTAGGTATAAGATAACTTTACATCAGTTCCAACAGCCCTGACCTTCACAGTTTGCAACAATAGAAAGTTGAAGGGAAAGACTGAAGTAGAACCAAATGAGGAAGCAGTGTGTCTCTCAGTGCACTGAGACATCTACAGCCACTGAGTGCTGTTTATGTTTGGTCTGAACTTGCAACAGTATCTGAGGCCCCAGTTGGGGTTTCACTTCTCAGCTTGGGATGTCCTTTCACCCTTAGGTTCAGCAGAATAAAGAAAAGTGGGGGCAGTTTAGGAATAGAAGGGTCACATTGCTGCTCACCCTCACATTGCCTCCACTGGCCCCATCCTGACATCCAACCCCTCAGAAGTCACTCTGCTCAAAGTGAAGGTCAAAGAGCCTATGAGGATGCAGTGAAACCCCTGGTCAAAGTCCAGCAGCACCTACAGGAATCAGAGCCCTTCAAATGGTTTTCAACTGTTACATTGTAAATTCATGTTTCAACAATTTGTGACAGCAAGGTTTTAATGCAGATTGGCACCTACACTATGCGGACAAGAGAGTAATACTTATAAATTCAGTAAACCAAAGGTCCCCTCCTGGTTCTAAACAAAAAAGCCTCTGCCATCAGACTCCATTTACACCAGAGCGTTGCCTGGAAACTGTTGGCATTTTTGGATGTTAATTGGAGAAACGATCACCATTTAGACAGCACTTTGAATCTACTCTAGTTAACATGCCAGGCCACTAGATGGTGATGTAATTTTAGCTCGTCATTGCACACAGTTTTGACCCTTAGCTTCCATATCATTGTACACAGTAACATGTCCCCCAAAAATGAAGTGCTCATGTAACACCTGTAGTTCATCCATCCATGCATTTTCTTCCGCTTATCCAGACTCGGGTTGTGGGGTTAGCAGCCCAAGTAGGGAGACCCAGACCTCCCTCTACCCAGCCACTTGGGACAGCTCCTCTGGGGAAATCCCCAGGCATTTCCAGGTCAGCCAAGAATCATAGTTCCTCTAGCACACAGGTGTCAAACTCTAGTCCTGGAGGACCACTGCCCAGAAACTTTTAGTGGTGCAGCCTCTGCTGCCTGTATAGTGCAGCAGTGGTGCCTCTGCTGCACCA
This sequence comes from Poecilia picta, assembly GCA_033032245.1. NCBI lineage: Eukaryota > Metazoa > Chordata > Actinopteri > Cyprinodontiformes > Poeciliidae > Poecilia > Poecilia picta. The sequence continues at coordinate 3,048,552 of CM065361.1, forward strand.
CACCTGAATAGAATAATTAGGTCATTAGCAAGGCTCTGGAGGACGCATCTACACAAGAAGGAGGTAATTAAGCCATTTCATTCCAGTGTTTTTGTACCTGTGGCACATCTAAAAACTACAGGACAGCGGCCCTTGAGGACTGGAGTTTGACACCCCTGCTCTAGCGTGTCCTGGGTTTTCTCCTGGGTCTCCTCCAGGTGGTACCTGGGTCACTTCACAAGGGACACCACTATATCTCTGTAGTGAGGGCAGAGTAACATGGTCTGTAGTTAGCGAGCGACTTTATCCCTAGCCACCTATCAGAGCTGTTATGGTCCTTCCATTTTTTTAACTAAATTCTTGCTTCTTTCCAGCATTGATGCCTCTTATTAGTGCAGCCCTGGCCTGCCTTGATGCTCTGAACTGAAGGTTCTGTACAGCCTCCTGACAGTGTTATCAGCTGGAAAACAGAGATTGTCCTTTGTCATGACATGGTGACGATGAACAATGCTAAAGTTGACAGGGTTTCCCCAGTGTATTAAAAGCCTGGCGGGCCACTAGACTTTATTTGCCCCCCCAGGCTCCCTTTACTTCTCCTTGCCCCACCGAGGGAAGTGTACTTGTTTTTTTCTCTTAAATAGGTTTCTTTATTCACCAGTAGCCCCAGACTGCATCAGTGTTTGCTGAGCTCCGCACTTCACTGGCAGAGTGGAGTCATTCCTGAACGACGGGTTTATAGATGACGCAGTGAACTGAGTGCAAAACCATGGGCATTGCACCAATCACACCATAAGCACCTCTGCATTGTCGCAGCTGCATCTCTGAGGTTCTGAACCTCAGCGTTGATCACACATGCCACCTTTCACTTCAACTAGACTATCTGAAAGGTGTTCTTGCAAAGCAGGTTCACCTGTATCGGTGTATGTTTTAACCCTTTGTGACGACTCCTTTTTTCTTCAGAGAATAATACTTCACCAAGGTAAGCATCAAGTTTAAAAGCCACAGCGCTTGTTCTGCTCATGTATACAACCTGTAGTTGGACTATTAGAGGTGAGCGTTGAGTGTGCAGTGGAGTGAGAATGATACATCTGTGTGAACAAAAATTATGTGTGGCATATGCATTTAGACCTCACACATGCAAGATCGGGAAAACAGAAAAACTTGTCCCATAAAGCCCAGGTAACGAAAACGAAAACGGCGTCTGTGGTTATTGAAAACTCAGCAGTCACAAAAGGGAAAAGATTGGTCTTTCATAGTATAGCATGAATTAAATGTTCCAGTTTGTCCTTAAAATCCAGCAGAGAGATGCCCAGTGCAGCAGCTCTCATTATGCCGGGCCGGTAAAAGGTGGTGTGGAGCCTTGATTAGAGGGTTATTGTGCACATACACACTAATCTAATACCAATGCTAAGCCCAAACACAACAAATGCAGAAATATTACTCAATTTAACTATTCAACTATAAAAGCTTAAAATAAATTATAAATTAATTAAGTTCAAGTTCCTGCTGTCTTGATATCATACCCACAACTGTCTGTCATTGCACCTGATCTGATTCATATAGTAAACCCATCCCTCTCATCAGGTGTTTTCCCCCACAGGCTTTAAAAACAGAAAATAAAAAACAGTCTGGAAAAATCACTACTATAGAACTACAGGCCAATCTCCAACCTTCCATTCATCAGCAAAACCATTGAAAAACCACTGTCAACAGTTACATAGTTTTCTAACTATAGCCAACCATTTTGATGTGTTTCAGTCTGGTTTATGTGCTGGTTGATAATCTATGTTATGTGATTTTAATCAGTCAAAATTTTTGGATTGATCGCATGGGTTAACATGTCATCGTTGATGGTCCTAGTTTGTATGTGACTTGTACGATATGCATTTACAGCAAACATGCAAATGAAAAAAAAATAAGTGTTGAGTCACACAATTGATACTGTGCTGAAAGAGATTATCCCACATATCCCGCAATTATAATATTCCACAATGGGCCAAAATTCTCAATACATATGGCTGATTTTTTTTAATATTATTGCAAAAGTTCATTATAAATGGACAGTTGACATTTATGGAGAGATCAGGCCTTAAACACAATGTAAATGGATGGATGGAATAAACACTAGGAAGAGGAAAGCAAAAAAACAATTCCACATGATGTGAAATCCATGGCAATGAAAATTGTGACACTACATGAACACTTCAAAGCAACACCACAGAAAAGCTTATTTTTGCAGGGTGTGCACAGTGTCAATCTGGCAATAAACTGCTTGGAATGCACCATTTGCTAACTTTTATCAGAGCTGCACAATAGGGGAAGCATGCAGAAGTGATACTACTGCTGAAAATTCTCAAGACAATAGCAATTATGATTTACCAACATTTTCTTTTGGCTCTTTTCTTCCTTTAATTTTACATGAAGGCCCTACAACATGAAATCTATACAGTCCAAACATACTGACATTAAGAGAGTTTTGAAATATTATATTCTGAGAAATATTATATCAAAGTAGTGCTTTGGGATTGCACTATTGCTCACACAGATAGTGTGATAGCATCTACAATCTGATCGATTGTGCAGTTCTGGCGATTCTACTCCCACAGTCAGGAATTCTTGGTTTCCTGAAAACCCAATAGTATGCAGTCATGGCCAAAAGTTTTGAGAATGATTCAAATGTTAATTTTTATAATGTCTACTGCTTCAGTTTTTATAATGGCAATTTGCATATACTCCAGAATGTTATAAAGAGTGAGCAGCTTAACAGCGATTAATTGTAAAGTCAATATTTGCCTAGAAAATTAACTTTATCCCCCAAAACACATTTCAACTTCATTGCATCCCTGCCTTAAAAGGACCAGCTTACATCGTTTCAGTGATTGCCCCATTAACACAGGTGTGGCTGGAGATCAATCTGTCATGATTAAGTAAGAATGACACCACTGAACACTTTAAAAAGATGCTGGTGCTTGGCATCGTTTCTCTTCTGTGAACCATGGTTATCTCTAAAGAAACACACATGCAGTCATCATTGCACTGCACAAAAATGGCCTAAGAGTGAAGAGTATTGCAGCTAGAAAAAGATTGCACCTCAGTCAACAATCTATCGCATCATCAAGAACTTCAAGGAGAAAAGTTCCATTGTTGCCAAAAGGTTCCAGGGCGCCCAAGAAAGACCAGCAAGTGCCAGGACCGTCTCTTAAAAGTGTTTCAGCTGTGGGATCGGGCTACCAGCAGTGCAGAGCTTGCTCAGAAATGGCAGCAGGCAGGTGTGAGTGCATCTGCACGCACTGAGAGGCGGAGACTCTTGGACCAAGGCCTGGTCTCAAGGAGGGCAGCAAAGAAGACACTACTCTCCAGGAAAAACATCAAGGACAGATTGAAATTCTGCAAAAGATATAGGGAGTGGACTGCTGAGGACTGGGGTAAAGTCATTTTCTCTGATGAATCCCCTTTCCGATTGTTTGGGACATCTGGAAAACAGCTTGTTCGGAGAAGACGAGGTGAGCGCTACCACCAGTCTTGTCTCATGCCAACTGTAAAGCATCCTGAAACCACTCATGTGTGGGGTTGCTTCTCAGCCAAGGGAGTCGGTTCTGTCACAGTCTTGCCTAAAAACACAGCCATGAATAAAGAATGGTACCAGAATGTCCTCCGAGAGCAACTTCTCCCAACCGTCCAAGAGCAGTTTGGTGATGAACAATGCCTTTTCCAGCATGATGGAGCACCTTGCCATAAAGCAAAGGTGATAACTAACTGGCTCAGGGAACAAAACATAGAGAATTCGGGTCCATGGCCTGGAAGCTCCCCAGATCTTAATCCCATTGAAAACTTGCGGTCAATCATCAAGAGATGGGTGGACAAACAAAAACCTAGGAATTCTGACAAAATGCAATGCATTGATTGTGCAAGAATGGACTGCTATCAGTCAGGATTTAGTCCAGAAGTTGATTGAGAGCATGCCAGGGAGAATTGCAGAGGTCCTGAAGAAGAGGGGTCAACACTGCAAATATTGACTTGCTGCATTAACTCATTCTGTCAATAAAAGCTTTTATTACTCATAATATGATATGAAATGTATTTCTGTATGTGATGAAAACATTTGACATACACACATGAAAACTAGAGGGCAGCAAATCATGTGAAAATATAATATTTGTGTCATTCTCAAAACTTTTGGCCATGACTGTAGCTAGCCTGTTGGATGGAACGTCACTACAACAGAGACCCACACCAGATGACAGCACTAAAGAGGCTAAAGGTTACAAAAAAGACGTTTCTTCTACTGCATGATTAGACCTGAACTAGGTTCTATAAAACCTGTTTAGTTTGTGTGACCTAGTTTTTGAGCAGTAAGAGTATATGGTCACATACTGTATACTTTGACATCTATTCACACTCAAGCACCTTCCGATTTGAAAATTTGCAGCATTTCCACAAACACAATTCTGAATGACATTGCTGAAATGAGGGGAATTTTTTTCCATTTAGCTAGCATTTGGAAGTGTTTCATCTTATTGCTAAAATGACAGCTTTTAATGCTGCTGCATTTATAACCCGTTCCTCTTATCAGAGCTCCCCCCCTGACACTTGATGGAATTTGCCATCGCACAATGGTTGGAAAATACACTTCAAAGGCAAGACGCATCTAATCTCCTCCACTCTGCACATTGCAAATTTGCTGTGGTAATAAGATCCTGCCTTCCCAAGCGTTCTTAAGGATCTGAACGAAGGATGAGAATTTCATCTCTCTCCTTCTGTTTCTCTCCGTATTGCTTCCTTTCAGCATGGCATTGCAAAAGAAGTGTGTTGGGCACAGTGCTGCAGTTAAGAAGAATTTCTGCAACAGCAAAATACTGCATAAACGTTGGAACCCATCCCATCCTTATGTAAAAGCCCCCATTTTACAGCTTTATTCTTCACACACACACACACACACACACATAAGAGACACAACTGACAACACAGCACAGTGACCTAGTTTCTATGTGGCCCAGAAAGATCAAGCATGACTCCCTCAGAACAGCTATAGGCACAAAAACCTGGTTCGTTTTTCAGATCGGTACACATCAGCAAGTATCCAGGATGCCCATCACACTGCAACGGCGCGTTGTGGCTGCAAAACCATAACTCGCATATCAGAGATGTGCTACAGATTCCGAGTTAGATTCACATCCTGTTCAGAACCTTGAGACGAGTGGAAAAGCAGAAGGGAATGGTGGCAGATAACACCGGAGGACGTACTGCAACACTGCCCTGTTCAACCCCACCGTCCCACAATCCATCGCTCCATCCCCACCAGGTTATCTTTATATGTGGGGAAGGTTATGGAAGGAGATGCTATCGCAGTGAGCGCATTAGCACAACAAAGGAGTGTTTTAGAGACAAGCCCGGCAGAATAATTAGCTGATCTCTTCCCAAGATGCTGTGTTTGATACAGAACAACATGCTAATGTGAGGACACAGAGTTTAGTGTGAAAGGAGGAGATAATTTGAGTCACGGAAGAACAAAAAAGAGCCACTAAGAAATGATGGCTTTTCTGACTTGCTCTGATAGCTTAAAGCGCTCAAGAAGGTTTTGACCTTGAAGTTCTAATTTCTGAAACATTTTTTTCACCTATGAGTGCGGTGAGGTTGTCGATTTGAAATCAAGATCTTTATGATGCAATGTAACGGCACTACTGTTGCACCACTCCAAGATGACTTAGAGTAGAAGACGAGTATTCAATTAAAATTTAAAAGGTCAGATCAGAGAAACGTTCTTGAGGTCAAGGTCTGGAAAAATCACTATTCACTGTGATACATATTTAATTAGCTTAGTAGTTGTATCATCATCTGCACACATTTGATTTGTCAGTGTGTCAAATCAATTTAATTCACTGCAAATTATTTACTTTTTTATAATATGGTGATATTTGTAATGTCTCATTTATTGAATGAGAAGTTAACATTTCAAATGAATAAAATAACTAATTGTGTATGTTCACAAATATGGAAAACCAAAACTGACAATTAAATTATAAGCAGAAATAGATACATTTTGTTCATCCTTTTTCCTTATACAGCCATTTTTGTTGTATTTTAACATTTTCTTGTCTCCTGTTTGTACTTTATCATATGCATTTCCACCTCATTATACAAATGAGGAGGGTGGTGTCTGAAGGCTCCAACTTCTGCCTATTGGTTGGTTAACATTACACTCCACTTGGCTTCAGAAAAGATGGTGAGCAATTTATTAGTGAGTTGAAACATGGCAACTTCATTAGAAAAATGCTATAAAAAATACTCCTGACTTTACTATTTTTCGTGCCTCTACCCTGGCAAACTCCCCCAGGGCAGCTGTGGCTACTATGCAGTAGCTTAGCACCATCAGTGTGTCAATATGTGCGTGTATGGATGAATGACTGAATGACCTCTAAGCATGATAAAGCACTGTTCAAGTACAAGCTATTTAGCATATATTTAGCACTTTGAGATTTTTGCTAATGAAAAGTGTGGTACAAATTAAATTGATTATTATTATTATTTACCATTTACCTCTTACAAGCACAGTTACATACAGCAACTCAAGCCATAGTCCATCTTTTCCTGCTCATGTCTGCATTTTCTCACTTCTCTCTTGCTCAGAAAACATCCTTGGTCAACAACTGACACGTCTGCTTCCTATTGGTGTGACAGCAGAACTACATTATACAACGAGACTGGAACTTTACGATAGAACATTAATTAACCAAGTTTGTTAATATTTTAGACAGTTTATACTACCAACTGTTCCACCCCAAAGCAATGCATTCGGTATAGAGCTTTACTTTTTCTAAGAGCAAAGAACACATCAATGCATCTGATAAATGGCACTTTACAGATATGTAAGCCTGCCAATTTTCTAAATAGTTTACTTTAAAAGAAACATGAGTCATGAGTGACCAGCCTATTCATGCTATCCACCAATTTCTCCAAAGCTTATGCAAGTGAGTAGTCTCCCTCTCATTTGCCAGCTCGAACAAGGCAGTTACTTCTGTCAGTTGCTCAGTTACTAGATCAGTAAACTGGCCTCAGAATGAATAAAGCCACTGCTGGGTGCACAATAATCTTAATTTTGGTGCTGATATTGTGGCATAAAAGGACAGTCAGTACCAGTAGTGGTTTTCTGATGGATTATTAGAAGCTTTCAAACACTAGTAGCTTAGTGAGCAACGAATTCCAATAGCAACATGTGTCAGGGCATGCAGTTCTGATCTTATCTGCAAAGGGAACTCTTTCTTCTTCAAAGGCTGACTGTCAGGCCAAGTAAAACAGTAAACATAATGCATGCAAGTCACCTGATATGCAGACACCACCAGATCTGTAGACAGTTCTGTTTTTTGGTAAATCTATTATTAGAATATTATGAAAAAGCTCTATGTTTTTTGTCACTCGTTTCAGAAAGTGAAACTTATAGATTCATTACATTAGTGAAATATTTCAAGTCTTGATAACTGCCTTTTATGGATTATAAACTCAAAATCCAGTGTCAGCCTTTTCTCTATAGAGTTCAGGTCAGGCTAGTTTGCCCACCCATCAAACACAGTACACAATGGTCACTCAGCCATTCACTACAAACCCCCATGGTCCATCCAGGTATTACTTTGTTCCAGATCCCAGTCCATCCATCCAACCATCTCCATGCCAGACCAACAGCCACCACAGGGCAGCACACAGATGCCCACTCCGCCCCGGGTGACCACCGACACAGCGCCAGCAGCCCCATGCTGAGGTGTTTTTTGTTTTGTTTTTTTTTTTTTTTAAAACAAACCATCGACTCCCCACTTAACTGAAATTTACAAAAACATTGTGGTATATCATTTAAACTCAAAAACTGACTTTTTGAAGTGATAACTAAGTTGTTTTAAGTGTAGAACAGGTTTTGAGGCATTTGGTTAAGTTGACCCTTTCTTATCTAAAATGAAAGCTCTATTGAGCATAGACTGTTTATTGATAATTTCTGCCTATAATTTTTGTACATTATATATAGGCTACAATACTTTTAAAAATAGTACATCCAAATATTTTTTCAATGATCCCCTACAGAAAACAAGTTGATGTAAGAAACAAGCAGAACACCAATATGCTACTCTTAAGTTTTTTCCCCACCATTTAAATATACAAACCTGCTGCACATGAATCTGCAGAAATAACAAGCAAGTTCTATTATAGTGGTTTTAATGACTGTGTGTTTTTCATCGCTCTGAGACCTTTAGTGTCCATGTCTTTTCCATTCCATGGCTAAGCTTATCAAGGCTGCAATTTCAGACCATCCGGGTGAACATAAACAAACCTATAGACCTATTCGGTGTTTATGTTGAGTGGTTTTGGATAAAGTAAGAAAACCTGACAAGTGTACAGTGCCAGAGAGCATAGCAAATTTGTCGACATGTAGCTCTCCCATGCGGTTTAGACTTGTATTAGTAAATCAGGAGTTCTATCAGGAACATCCTTTCTCCCGAGTTATGCATTCTATAAAGAATTTAGTATCGGTTTAATAGGAAGTGAGATTGTTAAATCCAAGTTTTACAATTGTAAGGTTTTGGAGAGGAGATGAATGTTAAGAAGTTACTTATTACCTGTGTGCACTTTTTTAACCTTAAATTTTTACTGGGTAGTAGATTTCAGCTGGTAACCCTGCCCACATTAACTGGAACATCTTTTTTATATTGGTATTAGCATAAACTGTATGACATGGAACATCCAAAACACGTTCCATACATTTCTGATTCTTATTTGTTAAAAATACCCATGTTATTATAGATATATATATATATATATATATATATATATATATCATTGTGCTTCCACTACCAGTTTGTGTTGGCATAACACATACAATCCTAAAGTGTAAGTTTAAAAAATAATCTCGTTACATAATTTTGAATTAATGTGTACATTTTGCTTCATACATCAACCTGCCGGAGACTGTAAATGAAAATTAACCTTTATGGGTAAGGCAGCTACATTTACATCATATGAAGTGCTTGTGTAAATTGATGTGTATTGTCTAGGTTTAAATACATAAACACATCAAATTAAAGTGGTTGTAATGCAAGAACATTTGCTAAATGTCATGGGTATAGACACTTTTGTGCATCGTTACTACTTCTTTGTTCTTTAATGTTTAAGCAAACTTAATTCCTTTGTTAATGGTGCCAAAAATAATCTTGACTTGCCGAATTCAGCTAAGGATACTGTGTCCATAATGGCTCCATCACAATCAGAAAATTCCCTACTGAAAAGTTCTTGTCTCTTGCACTGATTTTTTCCTTTAACATTGTGGAGCTCTACTTAGAACCTTCTTAAGATCCAATAGTGCAAAATGCAAATTCTTGCAATTTTTTGACTGGTCTTAAGATTTTGATCAGGAGTGTATGTTCATTTTATTATACAACATTTTTATTTATTTTTTTTGTTTAATCAGCTGGCACTAATGTCAAATTTCCATTTTGAAAAGATAAAAATATCTCAGATTTATTCCAGATATTATAGAAATGAATGGAAACAATTCCACAGATGTTTATCACCAACATCTTTGCATTTAAAAGTGCAGTTTCTGTACCAGCTTCAAAGGTTCAAAAGAGCAATAAAGAAACCTAACTAGATTTCTCCATCCATCCATCCTTTTTCTTCCACTTATCCGGGGTCGGGTCGCGGGGGCAGCAGCTTCACAAGGGAGGCCTAGACTTCCCTCTCCCCAGCCACTTCTTCCAGCTCCTCCGGGGGAACCCCAACGCATTCCCATAGTCCCTCCAGGGTGTCCTGGGTCTTCCCCGGGGTCTCCTTCTGCTGAGATGTGCCTGGAACACCCCCAGGGAGGCATCCAGGAGGCTGGATTTCTTATTCTTTTATTTCACTCTGGAAGTTTGCTTGAAATCACACCAGCACAAACCCTCTTTCCTTAAAACATCACTTCATTTGACTTAAAATCCAGGTGAGTAAACATCATCCTAGTTTGTTAAGAGGGGGCAATGAAAATGGATGGTTAGATTGACTCTGCAGTCTTGACATCTGCCAACTTATCCACTTTAATATCATCTCAGGATAACTAGAAGGCAAGCAGCATTTTGTTAAAGCCAAATAAAAGATTAGTGTGGCAGCGTGCTGCCGAGCGTAGAGTGTTGAACATTATCCAGGTCAGAGTGATTTAATCAGGTGTGAATGAAGGCATCAGGCCACGCTTCAGGGCTCGGTATGCCATCATCATTCAGTGGGAGGAAAACTCACAGATGTAAATGTGGCCTTATTTTTGGAATAAAAAGTACAAGGAGATTTCTTTGGTTGTGTTTTCCATAGGAACTCTATATGGTACTCCCATTTCCAAAAACTGAAACAATTTAATCAATATACTTAAAACACACTCATTGTTTAAGCAAACTTAATTCCAGTTAAAAAAGACTGGCCACTGTCCACTAAAAACTTAAAACCCTTCCTCCCTTCATAATTTGTAAATTTATTTGCTTTTAAATTTTTGATCTCAACTGACAAAACACAATAAACAGCTTATTGATTTTCTCTGCATTGTAAGAAAATATTTTTTGCTAATTTCATATTTAATTTTTACCAACCTGAAATGAGCCAGAGTTGGTGTTTTACAGTTCAATGATTTCTTTACAATAGTTACTATGTAAACCTAACTTTTTTTCTTTTATTATTATCATCATGTTAACATCATGTCTCATAGCATAAACGGGGACAAAATATTGTCATAAAAAAGTATTTATTAGAAAATCAAGCTGCCATGTACGGGGAAATAGTATAATCTAAGTATATAAAAGATGAGGAGTCTGAAAAAGATGACAGGTCAGGAGGAGGGGGAGGATCAATGGGAGTTTCTAGGTGACGTTTCCTTCTGAAGAGCTGCCTGCATAAAACTATGAAAAATAAATAAAAATTTCACACTGCACGTAAGAAGTCAAGCAAATGAAGCATTTCATACACATACAAGCAGAAGTGAAAGTGATCAGTTTAATCATTATGTACCATCTTAAAATATTTTTCTTACTATGAATTTACATGCTAATTTACATGGACTGCAGGCTCCACCCACCGCCTCGTCCTGTTAGCCGAGCTACGTGCTCCAGAAACTCCAGAGCACATTTCAAAGAAGTCTCATTCAGGGTGAACTTAGTTGCATAGATGAAGCTGTAAGGACAACTTTCTTGCCTAAAAACAACTTTTTGCTACAAATAAATAGTGTACTCACCTCTATTTACCACTGCTGGTATAGTGCATTGCAATGGAGGGTGTCTTCCAAAAAAAAAACACATGTATAACCTCTCCTTTACTTGGGTGGCCAAATGTCCGATATTAATTGTTTCTCATGGGAGTTTCACTTAAACTGACTTGCAGTTTGCGGAGATTAAAACAATATAAAACTATGCTATATAGTTTCATATATAAATAATGTTTATGTAGCTACAGTGTGTGCGGGGCAGAGAGAACTTCAGGGTCAGGTCACTTGTCTCATAAAAGGCAAACAAATTCAAAAGTGAGCATTTATTATCCTTTTTTTTTTTCCATTTTTGTTTTGTCCACGAAATTTTAAAATCGGAAAATGTTTCATTTTTAAACAAAACTAGTGTATTTTTGTTTTTTCATTTTTTTGTTCCAAATGAAAAAACATACTATATGCAAACTAAAAAAATCAATTCACTCTGGCATTTTTTATTTTATTTTGTAAAACCTCATCAATATTTAAAACTAATCGCCTTATTTTTAGGCAAAAAAAGGTGGAGTGAAAAACAGCTAGAATCAAGAATAACTTAAAAGATTTTAACTCTTTTTTAATAAAAAAAAAAACCTCAGTTAAAGTGAAAGAACAGATCAATGTGAGGATGTGCCATAACCTTCTCCAGATGAACAGAAACAAAATTGAAATTGTCATTGTTGAACCTAAAGAGGAATGATCTAACATCAGCACACAGCTTCAGTTATTACAGATAGAAACTAGTGATCTTGGTGTAGTGATGACACCTGAACCATCAGAGTCACATAGAGACAGTTCTTCAGCCTTCTATCGGCTGAAGAACATTTCCAGGATTAAAGGACTATGTCCTTGCAATATAGAGAAACTCATCTCTACATTTATTTTTAGTCAAATTGATTGCTGCAACATCAATCTTCCAGATGCAGCTGATCCAGAATGCTGCTGATGGTGTTCTCACTAAAACTAGGAAGATAGAGTACATCACCCAGTTCTAAAGTCCTTCACTGAGAGAATAGACTAACTGCTGATCATTTTTAAACCACTGAACTAGGGCTGAAATGATTCCTCAAATGATTCGAGTATCTCGATTACTAAAATTCCTCAAGGAAAATGTATCTGCCTCAAAACTTCGTTAATTTATACTTTATTATTTAATGCACCGTGTTCCGGCGGTCTCACTTCTGGCAGAGTTGTTGGTGAAAGCTAACTGTTAGCAGTATATCGTCCAGTTTTCAAGTTCAGTCTGTGACGATTTTATTGAATGATGATATTGAATGGGTCTTTGTCGTTTTTTGGGGGACCAATAAGCGTTAAAATTAAAATGACTGGCGCAAAGCCTAGAGTACAGCACCTTATCTCCTCCTTGAGCTGCTGCCTGGTGGCAGAGAAGAGCACTGAATGTGCATTTATACAACTGAGCGGTTAGACTGAAGACAGCGGGCGGCTGCACTTTAGATGATTAATGCAAGTAAAGCTTTATTGATGAATCAGAAAACTTATTTCATATCATCCCAGTCTCATCAAATGTGTGGCGGAGCACACAGTATCGGCTATCTAGTAGACGTGTTTCTGTGTGTGTCGGACGAAGGTGTCAAATCACTAACATAAACACAAAAGCTATAACTGTCTGGGAAAGATGAGAGTTCATCTATTCAGAATCAGAAGAATTTTATTGTCATTGTGAGAAATTAAATTGACTGAATCATTAAATTGACTGAAGATGAATACATAAACCAAAAGCTGGAGCATAGAAATTTTTTATAAGCGTATTTGTGAGCATGCCTTTTTATTAAATTGAATACAACTTCAGATTTTTGTATAATTTTTCTTCAGGTAAACTTGGAAGTTTACCAAGTTTAGGTTAATTTTCTAAACTCCAGAAAAGTTATTGTTAGGGAAATTCAAATATGAAAAATTGGACTGATGTTGATATGCGATAGTAACACTGCTGTTATGTTAGATTTACCAATATTTTATCTTATCTTTTTTTCCCCCGATTACTTGATTAATCATAAGAATAATCGATAGATTACTCAATCGCTAAAATATTTGTTTACAACAGCCCTACACTGAACCAATACATTAAAGATCTGTTGTATCAATCTTCCACATTTTCCAGGTCTTCTGGTTTTGGTCTGTTCTGTATCCTCAGAAGCAGCATTCAGCTTTCTATGTATTACAAATTTGGAACAAACTTCCAGAAAGCTGATATTTAAAGGAACACCAAGTTCACTCACGGTAAAGATCTGTCAAATGTGTTAGCCTACAATCATAGTAACACCACCAAACGCTATCACAAATTATTAAAAGAAAAGAAAAACAACATGGAAATATTGTGGCCGTTAACACTACCACTGTTGTCCAAGCCATAAAGACTTCCTAAACAACATCCTTTGAACAAATGAGACCAATGGAGAGATGTTTGGCTATAGTAAACCCCACAATCTCACTACTCCCACAAAAACCTTTTCAAGTATGAATTCATCTTTGTTGAATAAATATATGAATAAATGTTGTTGTTGTCTGTTGCATGTTTTTTGTACACTTAAGGTTAGAGCAACTAATTCCAGAAACTGGTCAAAAGCGAAAGACATGGTTTGAAGAAGGATGCAAATGTTCATTCAAATTTAATATCAGTTTAAAAATAAAAAAATATTAATCCCAAAAGAAATTAAATGTCGGAAATTGCATCATTCAAATATCTTCAGTCACTGATGGTGACGCTGTGGGCAGGAAGGATCTCCTGTAGCAGTCAGTCTTTCAAAGAATCTGAAGAGGGCTCTGACTGAAGACAGGTGGTGTATGTCAGCTTCATGACTGTCATGTTAACAGCTCAATATCTGTGCAGCAGAGACGATATTTCACAGCAACATGTCCTGGGTGGCACCATCAGTTGTTAGCAAGTTTTGCTGGTCCGCCCCATTTGCTTTTGTCGCTCCTCTTTAGATCTGTCTGGCTGTATAGGTAAATAATTGAGAGTCATATGATCCTTAGTCATTATGATCAGTTTGAACTTCCTCCTTCTTACTCTGCTTCCATGAAGGCTCCTTTTCAACTTCTCTGGGGTTTGTGATCAAATTTCAGGTATTATTTTAGCTTTTCAGATGCTAATCAGCTGTTGCCAATTGCAAAAGTAATGCCTGATGTTGCACGTCATAGCAACTGTCCAAACGTAAAAAAAAATGAACAAAAAAATATTTTTGCTGTGCAGCCTCAAAACATCCAACACCTCAACCAAATAAACGTATTACCAAAGTCTACAAATCAGAAATAACAACTACTCCAATATCCTGCCACCATGAGTGACGTAACTGTAGGATCATGTCTTCACTACTGTGATCATATCTACCTTATGATATACCAAATCTACCTAATGGTATAAATAAAGTTGATTGATTGATTTGATTTGTATGTTGCTGCACGAAACTAATTCCACAGTTCTCCACGATTAAAGGCACTCTGGATGAAAATCAGTAATCTCTGTGTTTTTGTGGGAGACATGGGATTACCAGTTCTTATTAATACTCAGCATCATGACCTCATTTTGGATTTTTGACTAAGCCTTTGATATTATGTGCCTGAAAAGCCTTTCACAATTTCATGTCAGGATCACTTAATAGAAAGTATAGATAGGAGATAATTTATCAAGTTGATCAAAAGTATTTTTCTTCTAGCTAATACAAAAAAATTTGTCATGTTGTATAAAGTGATTTTCCAGTTGCTTTCTTGTTTTAGCTACGCGTTTACAGGTGAGTAACGATGGGGATCATCTTTTCTCCTACCCAGTTATTAAATAAATGAATGCAGATGTGATGCGTATAGATGAGCCTTCTGTCGACCAATCCATGACAGTTAATGCTCTAATAAAGATGATCAGTTCGCACGATTGTTAAGTATATCTGGCCCCCACCTTCCAGTAGGGTTTCAAACTCCGCCCATTTAGGCAAACATTCAATGGAGAAGCGCTTTGCTTTCAATGGTCTGAGCTTTGACCAATCAATGAATGCCCTGATGCCCCCCACCAGCACTGGCTCTCAGGCCTTCAGCCAATCGCAGCAGACCTCTACCCACACATGACTGTGTGCTGCTGTCTGTCAACTCCCTCATATATAGTGCATGCAAGAAAATGTGGAGCAGTTCAATAACTTGTGCTATAGCCAGACTTTTGTGAGTACAAGTCTGTGTGTGTGTGCGCGCGTGGGCATGTGCGTGTGTGTGTATGTGAGGGGGGGGGGGGGTTAGGTGGGGAGGATGTGGAAATGCATCCGCTTGTTTATTTATGTAGATGAACAGAAGGAATGACGATCAGGGAGGGAGAGGCGGACGGAGAGAAAGAAAGAAAGGTTTGGAAGAGAGTTGTATTTGCAAACTGCTGGCTGACTTCCCACTGGAGCCGTGAGAGATCAGACCGAGAGGCTGCGTGTCAGAAGAGAGAGAGAGTGCGTGTATATGTGTGTTTGCACATCTGAGAAGAGAAACGCAGAGAGACAGACAGAGAGAGGGAGAAAGGGGAGGGAGGAAGGGAGAGGAACCCGTTCAACCCATTTCAGCGGCAACTTTTCAGCCCGTCTTACATGAGGTCTCTCCCTGAATATGGACACTTTTCGCTCCCGTCTCTTCAGCCATCCCCGTCGCCACGGTTCCCCGATGCCGAACTTTGGCCACACTTTAGGTATGTATGCCAGCTGTTTTTCCTCTAGACTTTTATTTCTCCATTTTACGGCTCATAAGGCACCTCTATATCACTTCTTTATTTTCGACAGCAGAATTTCCACAAAAAAGAAAAATAATCAAAATCTAACTGCTGATGACTAAAATTATTTTAATCCTTGCAAATGTTGTCCACTGGGAAAAAAAATCTATTTTATTTGTGGCAGGAATTTTTAGTTGATCTTGAAGTGTGTGTGTGTGTGTGGTTACGAGAGAGTTGGTGTTCAGTACAATGTGTAAGAATTGATGTAAACGACCCTTTTAGAAAGGACACAAGTGAAGAGGCAAATTCTGTATGCTGCACAAAGTGAAAAGTGTGTGACTGAGAGTTTTTTTTTTTCTTTGCTCTGTGGGAATGCAGAGCTGCGGTCGCCGGTAGCGATGTGTGACTGGAGAGGAACTGAGCCAGACAGTAGACAAAAGCAAGCAGGGCCGACCAGACGGGGCAGGTCAGCCATTAGGGGCTACAGCGAAGGGACAGGTCAGCCAGCTGCTGCCCCGCTCTGTGAGCAGAGTGCAGGGTGTGGGGCGGGAAGAATGATGGGGGGGGGCATCAGACTTTAACTTTGGGGCACAGGACTGGAGTTGCCACTGGAATCTGGGGGGCGACCACGCTTTGCTTCATGAGATTCATGAGAATTCCCAGCATGCATGGGAGCCCCTTCTGTGCACCCCACCCCAGCACCTCCTCCTCCTAAAATAAAAAAACAGTTTAATAAGAAGAGCCCCTTCTCTAAGTGCTGATGTCCGTATCCGATTTGTTAATACATGGACATAAATAGTTTATAGTTTAAAAGGATTCATCAAATCCCTACTTGCACGAGTCCAGGTGCCATGAAGAAACGGCACCAAAGGAAGTCTCAACGTAGGAGGAGGTTAAATATAGACGGTGACAAAAGAGGAAGAATAGGAGAAACAGACATTTTCACAGAGCTCGTCATTTTCTATTCCCCTTTTTCACCGGTTTCCCCCCACTGGTCACTGGGTTTGGAATATATTCTGTGACAGGAAGCGCTATCAAACAAAATCTTTTTTTTTTCTATTCTGCTTTTCTCCAAAGCTCTTAATCCAGTAGGAGACAAAAAAGCTGAGAGCTTTTCGGAATAACAACTGACAAAAACATGTCTGTGGATCCCAGATGTACACAATGGCTGCTGCCGTTTCAGAAGAAAAACATCATGCTTTACAGCAGCCCAACTTCGAATAACAACCTGGGAGGATAACTTAGTCGATAACTAATCATGAGTAAAGAGCGGATCATCAACTTCAGCTGTAGGAAGTCAAAGAGGAAAAACAACAACAACGTCCTCAGGTTCTAGAAGAAAAAAAAAGTGTGTTGCACCTCTGATGCTGAATCTTTCTGAAATGCCAGTACATGTAGAGACTTGTTACTCAGAGGAACATTTCAAGCCCTCGCCACCGGCGCTGGCTTCTTCCTGAAGTCAGACTCTCCGTAGCTCCAGTCAACAGAGCCTGTAGATGCAACAACAGCCCACAGACAGCTGAGGGTATGCCAGTGTTTTGTCTTTAAATGAGGCATAAAACACAATGTTCTCATGGAGAGATTGCTCAATGACAACAGAACAAAACAAAACCAAAAAAAAGCAGGTAGTCAAAGTCCTTTGCTGACCGGAAGATAAAGTTTGGACCCTGCAGAGGTAACTCTGGGGGGTTCAGCATGTTATTCTGTCAGCAGCATTTCAAGGGCCAGTGTGAATTTGAGAAATCCACTATCACTTGCTGATCATCTGTTGAGTTCAGAGCAGGAACTCTGTGACCCGGACGGCTCAGAGATGAGACCTGCGTGAACTCTCCTTTGGCCCCCTGGCTTTGGAGGAGTGGGTGAGCCCCTCTGCTCCTCTGGCTGCCCTCACAGGGCTGTGTGCTATACCTGGATTTGAATAGAAACCAGACAGCGATGCCTCCCTTGCTTAGCCACCTCCCGTCCATCTCCCCTCCTCCTTCAGTCACCACTCTTGCGCGGGACAATGAGGATTTGTTGGTGCTCAGTCGTGAGCCTGCTGACACAAAGCGTGGAGCCTCCTGGTCCCCAGCCCAGAGTGGAACGGGCCTATAAGCACAGGCGTGCAGGACACTGGCGGGAGGGAAGGTGGAGGGTGTGTGTGTGTGTGTGTCTGTGTAGGGTAGGGTAGTTTTGAGGGGTGGGATTAGCCGACCAGAGCTCTGAGTTGGGGGATGGGGTCCTAAAATGAACAGGAAATTACAGCCTTTGATCAGGCAGCAGCAGATTCAGTCTGAACTTCTCCAACTACTCTCACGCTCATGACTATGCTTATAAAAAAATCTAATCTGTGGGGGGAAAAAAGACATCAACAGCCTAATCAGTCACTTCCTGTCGGCTTCCGAGTCATTGTTAAATCAGTACCCAGGTGCAAAGCAAACATAAAAGTTAACTAGTGGTGTTCCGCTGCCCCCTCCCCAGAAGTTCTCATCTTCCCTCCCCTCCGTCATGGAAATCCTATTAAGTTCCGTGTCCATTTGACCCACATTTTTTATCCACTGAAAAAAAAAAATAACAATAATAATAATAGAAATAAAGAATAAATCACAGCTCAGTCAGTTTGTAACTTCAGAAACACCACAGAACATGGAATTTATTTTTAGCTCTGCTCATAAATATTTCAGAACCCACCAAGATGTAGAGAATGGTGGAAAATCTTTTGTCACATTAAAGAGTAACAGTGATGGACTGAAAGGCGATACTGAATTTGTAGTACATTCAGCAGATTAAACTGAACTCAGGCCAGGTCAGAATGTTTGAGGAGCCTCAAAGGACACCCAGAACTCCTGAATTCTGAACCTTTCTGGTGGCTTGTCCAGAGATTCCCGGGAGCTCCTGGTCCATGTTTGCGCTTGAGAGTGAGAGGAGCGACGGTAATGTGTGTTCAGTGAATATCAGGGTCGATTAGAGAGTCCCGTCTGGTCGGGCTGCAGGAGATTAGACAGGCGGAGCAGATACAGGCCGCGGGCTGGTCGTCTGGCGTTCTGACCCACATTGCTCTGATGTGCACGTCACTTCCCATTACGGTGACAATTGGTTGCCACATCAGCTGAGTACGTTGTGATCCGCATACCCTCCCCCTTGGCAAGGCCTCTTTTCCCGCAACCTGGCTCTGTTATGCGTGTACTGATGGTCCAAGTGCCAGGCCTCAGGGAGTGCTGAGGAATCACAGCATCATCCAGGCCCCTGGATCTGAGCAGAACCTCAGCAACATACCTTCTGAGCTTCGTGATGTCTCATGAAACTATTAAGACATAAAGACCTAGCACCTAAAGATCGATAGATTTACCAGACTTCAACAGGTGATCAGTTGCTTAGTTTTCACCTAAATGTTCCTCCAGGACCTTACAGCTGGCATTAACCCTAGTTTGCTTTTGACATCATTTGCCAACCATTCTCTTGAACAACCTTTTACATATTCTCCATTCTCAGCAGGAAGCTGAAAGGCAGTTAGGCACAAGACTAACTGCACTAAGAAGAAAACACAGCATAGAATATTTTAAAGACCTAGAAGTTTTCAGCATCACAGTATAATCACAGAATTTAACAGCGCAGCGGTTTAGATCGGCTGATCCTCTGTGCGGCAGAGTTGTTGAGGACAGTGCTTTAGAGAGCTGCTCTAGAGAATTAACCACCCCATCCTACACACACACATACACACACACACCAGCAGAGGAAAATCTCTGCTGAATTCATGTCTCCTTTCACATTTCTAAGAGGCGTAAAACCTTTCTGGATTAAAGAAGGTAATCTGACAGGCAGAAGATTGTATTAGCTGAAATGTTGGCACAGCTTTTAATTTTTCCCACTTCCACCCTTTCCACCCTCCCTCACCCCTCACTCCCAGCCTGCCTCTGGTGTTGACCTGCTGGATAGTATTATTATGTTTTGCTCTTGAATTACAGCAAAAAAGACATAAAAATCTTCCCTGCTCTTCAGTCCCACTCTTCCTCATGTTTTCTTTCTCATATCTCCTTCCTACCTCTCTCTACGACTCTCCCAGCTGTGACAGCGCCACACTTGTGTGAACCGGTGATTTATCATTTGCTAATCCATGCTGATTATGGAGCTTTCCATGCAGCCCTTATCTGCTTCTGAGCTCGCTTTTCACTCTGGAGCTGCCAATTATCTTTCGGGCAGTCCGCAAACAGTCAGACTTCTCTGTCAGCCAGCTGTGTATCTGACACAATCTTCTTGCCTCTTCCAGGCAAGCTAACCGTGTAGGCGTGCCCGCGGAAGGTGGGCTGGCTGGGTGTGCATTTTAGGGCCCAAGTGCTTGTTGAAATGTCACATTATGAGCGGAAGACTAAAGGCAGTTAGCCATGTTTAATCTTGTGTGCATACTATACATGCATCAGGTCAGTAGAGTGCAGACTAGCAGCATTGCTCTCCCACACCTGGTCTGGGATGGATGGGAAGAGAGCACATCATTTCTGTCATTATAAAAAAGATCATGTTTGGTGGGAAGCAATGTAGCTGGAGAAGATGACAACTTTTTGCCATCTGGCTGGTGTTAGCAAAGTGCTAACAACAACAGTATTCTAATAAACTAGACATAAAAGAGCAAGTAAGGTATCAGTTGGAAGCTTTTGTCGTGTCTTAGCTGCATGCCTGAGTGTGTGTCTGGGGGTGATAGAGGACACTTGAAACATGGCTCCACCATGCAAACAGCTGCAGGAAGCTTCAACGTAATGTTCTGCTGTGCTTTTTTGTCTCACGCTCCACCATTGACTCCGCCATTGTGCTTTAACCTTTATATTGGTTCGTGCAGTTTGTAGCAGGTCTGTCAGGCTGTAGGACAGCACAGAGTAAAGGTTGATCAGTATCCAGGTCATTTTTACTTTCTCACCTCACTGCTTCAGCTGATAACAGAAATATAAAATCCGAGTAAGGGCCTGTGATGTTGGCCCAATTCTCAAAGCTGTTTGGAAATATCTCAGTCTGAGCCTACTTTTGCATTGATAGAATGCTGAGTAAAAAACCGAAACAGATCCAAATGGCCATCATCGACTCTGCATCAATTAGACAGAATAAACAAAGACAAAAAGAATCTTTTTCTAAGTAGCTGCCATACAAGATTATTGTGTTTCTGATCTACAATAGTTACTCTATCAGAAGGGAAACAAGTCGTGATCTGTCAAACTAGTCTGAGGGGTACAAGCTCTGTGGCTGGGAGTGGGACCTGGGGAAAAAAGACTGCTGGAGATAAAAAAGCAGCAGCAGGCGGCAGAGAAACGTCACGCTTAAATCCAGGAGACAACCACAAAGGGCCCCCTCATCATGCTTTGATTGGGATCCTTTAAACTGCTTGAAACAGCCTAGGTTACATATTCATCAGCCAGAGCACTCTGGAATGAACCAACAAAGCTTTGTAGAAAAGAAGAGTAAAACATACCCTGCAGTTCTCTCATGGTTGCCGATGGAGTGGATAAGTCAACCGGTGTCAGAGTGACACGAGATGATCAAGCAAGTCAAGGTTGGGTTTAAAGGTGCAGAGCACAGAGGGAAGAGGATAAGGAAAAAATCCAGCTGACAAAGACACATCAACCAAGGCAGGAGAGAGTGAGGATACTGACGGCCATAAGGAATGGAAGAGAGGGAACACCTGGGATGCTGGCAGAAGATATTCAATAAGAATAGCAAAGGGTTAATGTTGAGATTAACATTAACCCTGGGGGGAGAGGGGCAGCAGAAATGGGGACCAGCCCCCAGTGACCCTGCAGAGACAAGTGGGAGTAGATGGCTGGATGGATGGATAAGGTTAACCATTATTAATGATAAAAAGTCATTATGTATTTTTCTTGATTTTGTGCCCCAACACACGCAAGCATTACTTTTAGCTATTGCTAAAATGACCAGAAGTACATTTGATGAGGTGTTACTATCACTTTCAGTACTTATTATGTAAAGAGCCATACTGGATTTTAATGTCAAGGTTGGTGAAGTGTTCAACTTTTCAGTGTCGAATTCTGACTTGGGTGGGAGTTCCAGATTTTTATGGGTTATTTTTACTTTGTTAATAAAATGTTTACAAAGAAGGTCCAGCGCTTTGAGACCTACATAAGTAATACATTGTCAAATATATAAAACATAATGCCAGTGAATGCTAAATATTGGGTTCAAGAATCTTGTCACCCCGAGTCACTTTGGTCACTTCTAAACATGTGAGGAATCAAAGGAAACATAGTAGTTTGACAGCTGAGTGCGATGGTATGCGATCAGGCTGAACCACTAAATCTCATTAACTTTTTAATTCGAGCTGATATTAAACCATCCGATGCAACTCAAAGCTCATTTTTCAAATGACAGCATTTAAGTCATATTTGCTAAATCTGATTGAGCTTTCCTGTGAAGAGGATCACCAATGGCATGAGTGATTTTGGCTATTTAATCTCAGAGCACACTTCCATCAGGGGGTGCCTCACTGCACCAACAAAGTAAGGAGAAAGGATGGGACGGGGAGACCATGTGAGTGCACATGTTGGCAGCAGCCCAGCTGGAGTATTTTTGAACCGGCATCCGAGCTATGCTGGGAGGCTCGGGTGGACCACGGACACACTTGAGAGCATAATATTTGGGTTATCAGCGGAAATGAGCAGGCATCAGGCAAGTTGTGGATATCCAGTAGCAGGAACCAAAAATGTGCATTTCCTCACATCTACTCTCAGGGTGCAAAACAAAAACTGAAAGAAATAAACAGACCCATAAAAGTTTGGCTTTGCAGGAACCTGCTGAGATTCTTTTTCTTTTTAGCCTTATTTATGTTTTATTTGAGGTTTTAGCAACTCTGACTAACCCATAGTTCAACCAAAGGAAAATGCAATACAATATGCAAGGATGAACCCGTTACTTGTACAGAAATACATTAAGACTGATTGTTAAAATAATCAATTTCAACAATAATCAACAAAGATAGCGCCAAAGTAACACATTTTCTTCAGCTATGTGGAGAGCAGTTATGTAGGGATTTTTTTGTAATATGAAAGAGCAAAACAAGCAAAAAAGCACAATATTCTGTCCAACAAACGTATGAAAAATACTATTAAAGTACTATTAGTGGATGTTGGTTAATTCTAAATATTAAAATACGATAAGATAATATCAAGTATTTGCAGTGGTAGAAATCCTTTTTACATCTGTTTTAACCAAAAGCAATAAAATGATACGCTGCTATAATTTTGTGTATGACAAAATGTAATATATACATTCTAGAAATACGACAAACTCATTCTTTGTCGTTTTCTCAGGCAATATACATATTCATATTTTACTTAGAATTATGCTGGTGTCAATTTTTACAAAGTTCAATCCGACCGAAAGACCATTCATATTGCATTGGAGAGCTTTTTTTGTCACAGTTTGAAGTCTTTCTCCCAATATTTAGAAATTCAAGCAACCCCAAATAAATGTACTGTAAGGATTGGAACAAATGTTTCCAACTGCGGCGCATCTGTGTTGTACTTGCTTAGCTTCAGGCAGTAGAGTCGTGGCTACAGAGCAGCCAAATATGCAAGGCAATACGACAGAGAGTACACAGTGTGCTTCTCATTGTCCAACCCCTGGAATGTGCTGACGACGCAGGGTTCATGCTGGTTCAGTCACACTGTTGCTGCTGCTACCGCTCGCCTCAGGCCCGTCAGACTCCTATGCTGGCCCAGCTATTTTTTGCACATTGCTCTTTTGAAAGTTTGTCAGTTATGCAAAGTTTCTGGGGACCGAGCCAGCACTGGTGTTATCGGGAAAGTTCGACATGGAGGCACAACCACGCCTCTCGCAAATGAATGAGTCAGTGTGCGCACTGCCATGCATTTCCCACAAGTTCTTCCCCAAGTGCAGAGAGGGGCGGAAGTTTAGTCAGTAAAAAAAAAAATAAATAAAAAATAAAAAGAGAGGGAGAGATTTGAGAATGAAAAACAGTCTCTGTGCGTCTCTGGCAAACAGCCAAGAGCTACACATGCCAAGGAGGGAATCCACTGAAGCTGAAACCAGCAAAGAAAAAAAAAACAATTACAAAACTATTCTCACCTAACCTGTGAGGAAAAGGACACAGGGAAGCTGGGGTCTCCTCATCTACGGGGTGAACTGCCATCAGAAGTAGGAAATAATTTGACCAAACAGCTTTAACTATTTTTCCAGCAAATGTTGTTTGATCATTATTATAGACTTTGTTTCAATAAAAAAAACAATTCTTTCAGCAAGATCACCTTTATATTTTGGGCCTTTACATGGATGACCCACCCATAAACATATGGATCCATAATTCATGGAATGCAGGAAAGTGATAAATGTTGCAGTTCTATACAGAGTGGCAATAATGAAGCCTTCTCCATGGTCAGTGAACTGTGCCAAAGTGGGAGAGAGTGAACTGTGCCCCTCGTCTTAAAGTGATCATTCATTATGCAGAAAGCAGAACAGCAGGAGTTCTTTCTGGAAACCTGTCAACTATAGGGAACTCGCGGCAAATCATCCCCTTCCTATTCTCAGAGTTTTTTTTTTTTTTTACCTAAATCTGGTAGAAGTGAAGCGAGCAACATAACAATCTGCATCCTGTTCTTCAGCACCTTCGAAAACAGGTTTCAGTATCTGAGGATGAAGAGCAAACGAGCCGAGCTCTTCCAAATCCCTGTGTCGGTGTTGAGGGGAGCCGGCAGAACAGACAGGAAAGGAGACAGACAGACAGGGAGCACATTAATAAAACATGACTGGATGATTTTCCAACCTCAAAGCGGCAAAGACAGGAAGCCGCGCTCCCAGGGCAGCAGCTGAGGTTCAGCGCAGGGTAAAGGGAACAGTAATCTCTAACTAGCTCCACACTGCAGCAAACTTGTTTAAGCTGTGGGGCACGGCGCCGTCTTCTGATCACACGTGTACAGAGTTGTCTCTTTTCATGAGCCTGTCTTGGTCCCACTTCCTTCTAATTATGCCCCTTTCTGCTTCTTTGTGTTTTCCGCTGCAGGCTGAAGCAACCTGAGTTTTCTCTGCAGTTTTGCAGGAGGTGATGATGCCATTCACCGTGTAAAGCAACTCAAGCCTTTGCATCATCACCCCTCCTTGCGGTGTCATTTGAGCCTTTGCAGCAACGAGGTTGGCAGCACGTCCTGGCGTGGAACCGCTCCACATGTGCCAAGAGTGCAGTTCAAGAGTGCACAGGCAGACAAAAAGAGTGGTAACACACATTTACCTGTCTTCACATGTGCTTTTCCTACTTTTTGTCCAATAATGTGACAGCTGAGGAGGAAACTACAAGATGCATCAGAGCTGCTTTGTAGGAATCAGACCTGCAGACATAGAACTACATGAATGTTTAGGCCACTATGATTTTCACAATGTAGAAAACACAGACAGAATCACAGAATTTAATACACAAACTGGAATCCACAATAAAAATTAATTGATCAACATGAAAACACCAAAACACTGTCAGTAATTCAATGGAAATTCCTCTGAAACATGGGAGAAAAAAATCTATTAAAAAAATTTATATATATATATATATATATATATATATATATATATAATATATATAATATATATATATATAATAAAGAGAGAGCGAGAGACAGAGAAACAGAGAGAGAGAGAAGTGTGATGGTGTCTATTTAAACTCTAAGGCACTTTTACAGGGGAGATTTTTTATGTTCAAAAACAGATTTTTAGTTTTGCAAATAATGTTTGATTTCTTCAAATAAAATGAGGAGGAAACTAACACGTTGTAACGCCAATGTTTTGTTGAACCACAGCTGTAAATTTGTTGGGGGGTTTTTTCATTTGCACCATAATTTAATACTCTGGTTAAAATTTAATTCATAAAAACTAAAATGGAAAAAGTAGAATTTGGGAAAAAATAATACAGAATTTGGAAAATAATAAAGCAGATTTCATACTGTCATACTGTGAATGGTACCAGAGAGGCCAGAAACAGACAAGAGTTTGTGTGTTTTTCCACTTGTTTCACTCAATAGCAGAATTAAAAAAAAGTTCAAACAACTTAAACTAAAATTAGCTCTCATTTGTATTATGTTTTTTTTCTCTCACCAAGTTACCAAAGAGCTACCCATGAGTCAAAAAAAGCTACTTTAGTGCCCACAGGGAACATTCAACGCTGTCGGTGAGTTTGTGCTCTAAGGAAAACCATCGACCGTTGACTGTACCTTGAGGGACACCTCAGCACATCGGATCCTCCACTCAGAAACTATGCCCTGCGCTCCACATCCAACCTGTGGCCACCAGAGCTGCTCAGTATCTAAGGCTGCAATAAACATTCATTGCTGTCGGTGGGTTTGCACCAGAATAACTCACTGATCAATGAATGCAGACTGCGGTTCAAACACCCTGTTGATGATGCTCACAGAAGATAAAGTAGTAAACAGGTTAAAAATAACAAGCTCATATAACAAACTCTCATGAAGTTCAAATGAGCTTCATGAGAAGGCAAATATAAGGGTCCTGGTTGCAAGTACTGAAGGATAAACAATGCTGCTAGGTTAAGCTACTGAGTTCAAACCTACTGAGCTAAACATTAAAACCAGCAGCTAGAACCTAGTGGTTAGTAAACATGATTAGTGACTGAGTATGGATGGAGAACATATGAAATATCTTCATCTGAAATATCTGCTCAAATTAAGTTATTTTTATACACTGTCATGCATTATCAAACAGAATTCTTGTCATTTTCTCTTTGTTCAATTCTGTCAATCTGTTGCAGATGTAGCTCACCATCAGTGAGTGAATGTGTGTATGACGCACTCTGGAGTCCGTGGACCTGATAAAGAGCAATACCCTGCCGGCCATTTACAAACAGGCTGGCAAATCATGTAGTTTCAAGTATCGAAAAACAAAGTGTCAATAAAAAGTAAGATATGTGATGCTTCTTTGAAATCAAAGGGGGGGACAGTTCTACTATGTGTGACTGGAGACAGAATCTGGGGCGTCTCATTTAAAGGAATATAACACAAAGCGTAACAAAAGCCTAGAATTTAACTGAAATGCAATTTTTTAAAATCATGTTACATGTTCACAACAGGAAGCAGCTCAAGTATGTTGTGTAGCATCACAGGGAGTAAAAACAAGCAGTCATCTTGCATTAATAACCACAAACCTCCCAGTACGGTTCCCTTCATCTATTACATCATACAAGTTGATCAGATGAGAGAGAGCAACGTGTGTTTCAGAACATGAAGCTTGGATTACCGGATCAAAGGGGCGTGGCTTCAACTGACAGATTTCACCTGAGCAATATGCATTAGCTTTGGGAGAAATAAATCTATTTTCCAATATGTAGATGAGAATGATTTTTGAATCGATAAATGTCCAAGCTTAATTATTTATTCATTATTGTAGTAAACTGACATTACAGGAAGCTAATGAACTCATCTGAATGCTAAAAACAGGTGTGTATTGTCTCATCACACTTTAATGTCAGATTTTATGACAGAAATATTGAGTATATGAATCTTGCCAGTGCTGTACTCATCCCGCCTTATAGATGAGTACAGCGATGATAGATCCCAGGTATATCTCATGTCCCATCCCGAAATAAAATAAAATTCCTTCTCTTTTCTGCAGCTTTTTAACACTTAAATAGGTCAGGAAAAGTAAAAGCTGAAATCAACATCTGAACAAGGCGGAAAAATATTCCTAAAAAATCTTTCCAGACAGTAAGAAAAAAGGCAAAAAAACTGATTTGATGAAATCTTTTATAACTGATTTTCCTCATCACAGTTCTGATCTAGAATTTCCCTAGGAACAGAAACTGAGAGTATGGTCTTTAAACAACTGTTCTACAACAATATTAGAAATGAACTCCTCCTACTCAGAGAGATTACTGTAAAGACAAACGATTCCTCTCATGTGTTTTCTGTTATGGTATGGCAAAAGGTTTGAATTTTTCAAAAAAAGTTATTAAATGTTTGTTTAAAAAGGAAAGTTGCTGTTGTAATATCAACAGCAAGGTACAGGTTAGTTATTAATTGCACTATATTATTAAATAAGCCCTTTATGAAGCAAGTAAACAGAAATTTAAAGCTTTGTGGAACCCACCACAAGGTCTATGGGTCTATGTCCTCCTGGATTTTCATTTTCTATAGACAGAAGATCAACGCGTTTAGAATCTAGCAACATTTAGGTATGTAAATCTATATGATCCCTGAAAGTATTTCCATAGTCAATTTGTTAAAATGAAAAATAAATCAGAGTAAAAAATAATGTTTGGAAGTGTGTGTGTTTAATTTGAGCCTACCTTCCAAAGCACAGTTTCACTTCTTGAGGCAGAACATGTGGTAATCTGCTAAAGCAAATGTTTGACATTTAAAATATTCCATGAGATTTAATCGTTAATCAAGTTGAAAAGCAGAAAGCAGCAGCAACAATTGTTGTAACAAAGATATCATGCATAGCGGTCACTACAGTGGACAGCTATCTAAGAGCCATTTTCTTATGTTTCTTGTGGATTGTTATGTTACAAATGCACATAGACCACTGAAGAGGACTCTAGTGCATCAGGCAATACACTGCCAACTACTGTCCATCAACTGCAAGTGCAAGAAATTTTTTGTTAAATCCAATATGGCGGACAGACAGAGCAGTATCAGGCTAACTCAGAAATATCCAGTCCGTCCTTCTACTGTAGAAAATTCTTGCAGGTAAAAAAAAAAGGTTACATCAAGAAATCCCTAAAGAATAATAACTGGACGTCATGCACAGATCCCAGATCCTATACCAGGCTCCTCTGTTTGCACTCAACCATTTCACCAGACATTGAAGTGTCAGACAACTCATGTGACTCTATTGTTTTTCTCCTCATCTCATCACAACATTGTCTATTGTGTCTGTACCACAGAATGCTCAGCTGTGCACTCATCTCTGTAATGAAGGGTTTGTGTGCTCCATGTCTGCCATAATCCTCTGTATGAGACTACAGTCAAAGGTTTGCTGGGAGTAGCCTGATTACATGCTGCACTTGTGTTTTTATTCACAAGATGATGGTGTTGGCATTTTAAAACCCCTTCTGACCACAGTGAATCCTTATTCAAGTAAAATAAGGAATAGTTTACAGACGGATGCAACTGTAGTAACTTGCCCTAACAAACCTTAATTAACTAAGGCATAGATACAGACTGCTGGTAAAAGGTACGTACATGTGTTCTTTTCCTTTCAGCTTTTCCCTGTAGGGGTTGCCACAGCGAGTCATCTGTCTCCATCTAGCCCCATCTTCCACATCTTCTCTCACACCAACTACTTTCATATCCTCTTTCACTCCA
The DNA here is from genome assembly GCA_033032245.1 of Poecilia picta. Taxonomy (NCBI): domain Eukaryota; kingdom Metazoa; phylum Chordata; class Actinopteri; order Cyprinodontiformes; family Poeciliidae; genus Poecilia; species Poecilia picta. The sequence goes on from CM065361.1 coordinate 3,077,755, forward strand.
TCCATAAATCTGCTCTTTGGTCTTTCTTGAGGCCTCCTGCCTGGCAGTTTCACCCTCAGCATTTGTCTACCACTATACTCACCTCCTCTGTACACGTCCGAACCATCTCAGTCTGGTTCTCTGTCTGGAATGGTAGTCATGTCAGACTGCAACACATTTGTCACACTGAGGTACATACAACAATTATGTACCTCAATTCTAGCAAATTAGACTTCACCAGTTCTCAGTTAGAACCTACCAATATGTTCTGAACTCCATCACTGTGCTTGTCCCTGAACCACTTAAGTTTGTCAAGACTTCACTTAGAAAAACTGAGTGGTGCTGTCATACGTTTTCAACAAAAAGAAGCATTCTCCTCACTACGCATCCAGTCAAGACGTAATGGGTTTTTTCTGTATGTTCAAACATATGCAAGCAAAAAGTCTGTAGATCTTTTTTCACCTTTTTCTGAACAATACAAGGTGTGCAATCAGAATAAACTCGCTGGAATATTGGAACCTACAGTTCCTGTAAAATGTATTACCTTTTTATTTAATCAATATTGAATATTTACAGCATTTTTATAAGAACTGAAGGTAATAGTTGACTATTAAAATTACACTATGTGCCTGGAAAATGCGTAATACCGTCCTGTTTAACAAATGCAGATGCTTTAATGTTACAATATTATGCAGAAAACATTTTTTCTCTCAGATTCTTTTACCATTTACCACATGAATCACATTTGATGCATTAACAATTTAGACCAGACTTTATAACATGATTTTTATCAAATATGGGGTATGTGTAGCAATGTGGATTAGAAAGTGCCACAGAAGCAACCACAAAGCTTTGAGATTAAGGATGAGACGTTTCAACACCAGGTGTTAAATAAAAGGCAGTTTGGATTTTTTAACTGTGCAACAAGGATTTTCAATGTTGTTATTCTCACTAAAAGTAACGACATAATCAGTCCTTTTACCCACCTGGCTCAGGCTCCTTGTCAGCTGTGGCTGAGCAAGCAAACATTCAGCAGGATGACTGCTCTCTTCACTATTATTTGGTCTGTTTAACTGGTTGCCAGATTTCTTAGCCAACCAGTTTCCAAGAGTCTGGTTCTGCTTGACAAGACAGCCAAGAAAATACAGTAAAGTTTACTGCCGGGAGCAGTTAGAGGGCCGTCTGCTTTACTGGACTGACTGTGTGTTTAACTCCAGGTAAGAGAGCAGAAGCTGTTGCCTTGACGGTGAACTGATTTTATTAGGTTGTAATTTTGGCATAAATGGTTTACATCCAAGATAAAATTATTCTTTGTTTCAATTATCTCAAACTCCAAGAGTTACGCATATAATTACTAGCTGTACACCTATAAAATAGCAATAGCAACTCTCAAAGGCAAGTCAAATAATTGAATAAAATAATAAATAAGTATAAAAATATAGTAGAAACACAGAACTGAGATGTTAAAAATAAATAAATAAAAAGAAGTTTCATGACCAGTAAAAATTCATCAGAGCATGCCCCAGTCTTTCCATCCCTGAAAACGTTCAAAATCACAGCTGAGTTGCTATCAGATTTAAAAACAAAACACCAGATAAATGTGGAACTAAATACAGATTAACTATATTTCAGCTCAATCCCTCCTCCATAGCAAAAGAGTGATGAAGCAGCCTAGTTTAGGCATCTAAACTAGGGCTGAACAATATTAATCATATCTATCATACAATATCATTGACAGACATTCGGATGACAACATTGCTTAAAATGTTCTTTTTCCTTCTATCAATATGTTATTAATTAACTTCTCAGCAACTAAAATCTACATCAAATGTCTTCATGATGGCCAGCAGGAGACCGTCCAATTGTTAAAATATATCACAAGTATGCAAAGCATGAATGCATGGCCCTTTAAAAAGTCAGCCAAATGCTGCAATCAAGCAGTCCTTACGTCATCATTGCACCATTACACAGATAACAGTTGCAATGAAATCTCCAACTCAATGCTCTTTCCTTTATTTAACCAGGCGAAACCCCATTGAGATTTAGATCTCGTTTCCAGGAGGAACAGCAATATTATGCAGTTCTATATGGAATCAGACGCCAGATCTTCAGATCACTCTGACCATGTTCCAAGACTCAGAGTTTTTTTTTACTGAGTTCTACCACCTCTGTTATTACTATTATGTCAATTCTGACTATTTAAATAATATACTCATCTACTAGATTTAAAGAACAGTAAATTTCTGAATTTGAAAATTATGATACATTTTCATCATATATTACATAGAGTTCACTTCACCTGAAAGTGATGTCTGTGTTACAAAGAATAAAATAAAACTACATTCAAATATTTTCTGAGTTGGGTAGGTCAGTTTGAGGTAGAGTGTATCAAGTCTTTAAATCAAATGGCAGTTGTGTTCAGCACAGGTTGCAAATTTGCTTGGAGAAGAGTTTTGGTCTAAACGCTCTGTTATTAGGAGTGTGTTCTAGATCTATGAAAAACAGTGGAGAGTGGGAAGGAATCATGACCGTTATTTTTGCCAAATTCTTGCCTACCTCCAGATCTAACTCATTTTTTACAGAGTGAAGCTTTACTTTATTAGCTGGCAGACCAGGACGGGGCCTCAGCGCTGTTAGTAGCCTAAAGCAGCTTCCCACCATGAACCAGATGTTAAATTCCACATCTCCACTCTGATTTTCAGTCACACATTACAGGGCTGTGCTGTGTGAGCTGATTTGGTAATGTTGCCTGTTCTCTTCATTCAGAATCTGTTTCATGTCCATGTGTGAAACAAGCTTGGAAATACAACATTAAGAACAGCTTCGGATTCAGATCCTTCCAATGTTCTCCCATAATGCTTCAGAAATCTTTCCAATGATTTTAAGAAATAAAAATATGCTTTGTGAGCTGATTTGTTTTGTTCAGTTAATTATATTGTATTTTAAAGTCACCATCTGTAATGTATACATTCCTGAAACAAGAGACAAGTACCAATTACCATCATGATTCAGTAGGCCAGTGGAGAAGATACTGGTATATTGGAATAATGTGACTGGAACTGACCAAGTGAGACATTTTAAACACACCTCCAGGAATTTCCCTGAGCAGACACATGGTGCATTTCACTTATTTAGTTAGAGCTGGCATTTACATTGTCTGAGGAGACAACAAGACACATCTTAGTTTATAGTTACTCTAATGAAACCCACGTCATTTCTTGACTTTGTGTAATTGTGTGATATAATATCAGATGGAACAAACCAAAAAATATTCTGGAAATAAATTCTTTTAATCCAGGTTTTGATATCCTCTTTCGCATCTCAGCAGGCTATAAAATGGGCTCCTTCATCAGCCTCATTTCTAAGTTTAGTGTTTGCCATGGCTGACTTTAAATCAAGAAAACAAGGAGCTGCCCTGTTAAAACACAAAATTTTACTAAGTAATTTTAGTGCAAAAATCTTAGTAAACTTGAAATAAGACAAAGCTAACTTACAAGTAACACTTCAGCAAGATATAGCAGTTTGTTTTAAGTCAATGATTCTTGAAAATAGATTAAAAAGAACAAATTTTGGCTGGCAGATTATTTCAATTACAACAAATAATCAGACAAGAGGAACAAGTACTTTGTTATCAATATAACTGACTTAAAACAAGCTCATATTTTTATAAGTTAGCTTAGTCTCATTTCGAGCATACTAAGGGATTTGCACTAGAAACTCGACAAAAAGTAATTGGGTAGATCTTGCGTTTTTGCAGTGTGTGAATGAAAGAGTATCTGCAGAGATCCTTATGCAGCAGGCTCTCTGCATAAAGTGTATTAGGGCCACACAAAACTCAGTGTGTTTATCCCTGTGGAGTTGGGCTTTGTCATCACACAGTATGAAGATATAGGCACTGACACTGGGAACAGTGTGACCCACTTCTCCCTGACCTGAAAACACTCCGCAGGCTGACCCCGAGTCTAACGCCAACGCGAGTTGAATCAAGCAAGAGGGGGGGGGGGGGGGAGATGGGACGGTGAATCACATCAAGGCTAATCATGAATTATTAAAGGTTAAAATGATAAGAAAGCACAGAAGTCAGCAGCAGGAGCAGCTCCCAAATTACGCCAAATTCAGAGGCATAAAAGTCTGAGGATCACAGGAGGAGAAATGGAAAGTCAAAAAATGAAAAGAATTAGTTTTATTTTTTCATTAACCTTCCATTTAACTATACGGTCACTGCAGTTATTCGATGGTCTTAACAACAGTAAAAATCTCATTAAAAAACAAAATCCAAAAGTAAGAATAAAGAGAAGTGCTGATGTGTAGCATTGTTGAGTGTTCAGCGGCAACACGAGTAGAGAAATGAGAACCTGGTGGTCTATGAATGACTTTTGGAGGCCACCATAAGAACCTGGCCCAGTTATGTGAGGACAAAGGAAAGGCATGTGCTGGGTTCAGGCCAAGTACTTCCATATGGGTGCTGAGTTCACTGGGTCCAGGTGGCATGTGGCAGGAAACACTACACGGTCTGTCAGCAGGGATTTGCTGCCACCTGATGGTCTGAGGGATGTAGTGCATCATGGACAGTGAATACAATCACCTTCTGAAATGAAGATTAACTAGAAATTAACAAGAAGGGGGAGGGGGGAGCGTTTAAAACAAAGAAAACAAATAAAAATATAGACATTTCATAAAATATAAAAGCTACTTCTAAAATGGATCAGGCGTCCATGTAGATATTCGGACTGATTCTAAGTTTTTTCAACCCTTTTGCTTATGAAAATGGTTTGAAGTAGTATTGAAAAAAGTGAAAACAAGATGCAGAGATCCAGTGAGTGATACAAACAAGACTCCAAGCTGGTAATGATTAACCATGGAGAGGTGCAGTCACCAAAGTACCATGACAACCTCACTCTCTACCAGCTGCTAGACTGGGGTCAAGCACCATGTGAAAGGAGGAGGAGCCACAGAGGCAAAATACTCCAGGATGCAAGTCACAAAACAGCCATTTAGAGCAGAGACCCTCCTTATATGGGAAGCAGCATCTGTTAGATCAGCTTTAGCTGTGGAACGTAGAGAAGCAACCTTTGAGAAACAAACAAAGACAGGGTTTTTGACCATCACCAGAACATGTGTTGCTATGCTTAAATAAATCAAATTAGATCAATATCCCTGACTTCTAAATGTTGGTGTAAAACTATGAATTTATTTATGAAGGGCACAACTCGGATGAATTTAATTTAAAAATAAATTTAAACATAAGCAGAAATATTTCCAGCTTTAAATAGCTAGTAAAAAAAAACTTCCTTCTTCGACAATCATTTATTTAAAGCTTGAAAAGGTTTGGCAACAAAAAACCATACGTGTTTTCTTGCTTCTGATCAATCTTAAAATCTTTATTTAAAAGAAGTGGCAATCAGGGCTTGAAACCACAAGTAAAACCTTAATAATAATCAAATTAATTATCAATTTGGAAAACCTGAAGTAATTAAAATAATTAGTAAAAATGAATGATAAATGTTTGGGATGTTAAAAGATGTCAAAATGAACCCCAAGCAGAAGATGACATGGCATCAGCTTTGAGGAAAATGAGCCAAGAGCCAGTATTTGACCAGCAGCCATCTGAAGCTAACTATGAGTTGTCTCTGAAGATGTTGATATCTAAGCTGACATGAGTATTACATCTACAGGCGTAGTGTTGAAAACAGCTGTTGCCCGCTCAGTTATTTGGCCCCTGACCTGGGTGTTTGGGCACTGAATAGAGGCTTGTGAATTCCCACCCTGTTAGAAGCATTTACAAGCCCAAAGAGCCTTGCCTCAGCCCCCCTTGACCTCAGCCTCACCCTTGCCCAGAGCTTGCACCGAGGCATCCTGGGAGCATAAAAGGGCCAAAAGAGAGAAAGAGAGCAGTCCTGGCAGCAAGCCTACCTTGTCAAGTTTACAACCCAATCAGGCACGGCCTCATAAATTTCCACCTCATCCTCCTACAAGCTAACAATGCTGTCCATTCAGTGTGTGCTGCTTTAATAGCTCCTCTCCAGCTTCCTTCCACTGCCTAGAAACAACCCTGCTCTCCTCCTCCTCTTACCTCAAAGCTTTAGAAAGGGATGAGCAGAAAGCGTACGTCCAAGCAGAGCAACACACAATCAGGTCAGTGAGGAGTCACGGCGAGGTCAGCTGTTTCTCAACTGTGTCTGACCTCTGACCTTCTCTACAGTGCCACCTGGTGCTGGAATGACACTCAGAGGAGTCCAAAGTGAACTTCACGTGAACCTGGACCTTAACATTGGACCACTGCCTCACCCCGGCCCCTCCAGTGCAGGTTTCCTTTAAAGCAAAGGACCACTGACTTTACCATTTTGACCACTTATCATTTTGTTAACAGACATTACCTGCTTACATCACAAACACTTATGAGTGCTGACTCAAACTAGTTGTTCTGGTTCCAGGCACTTCCTGTCACTGCTTGCGTTCAGTTCATTTCAGCTGATGGATTCTGGATTCACAGCAACTGTTAATACTGTAGCTTTAAAGAAGCAAAACACAGCTCTGTCTGAGAGAGCCTGGTACAGCTGAGCTCATACTCCCCTCTTGTGGACATAAGGAGAAAAGATATGTATATTTTAAACTCTGCTTTGTCACTAGAGGGAGCTATTTCTTTAATAGCTTTTATCAGCAGTCACTGAAGTCATCATAAGTCTGACCAATGAAAAGCGACTAATTATTTTTTTAATCAGTACCGACTACTGCAATGTGTAATGTAGCAATAGATACAGTAAAAATTCTCCATTAACTCCCTGGATCTCAGACTTTAAAATACTGCCGATAGTTTATAATTACTGAACAGCTTAGCACCAGAACACATTAAAGATCTGCTGCTGTTGTATCAACCTTCCAGATGATCTGTTTTGTTCCATAAATAGAATAAAACATGGAGAAGAAACATTCAGCTTATATGCACCACAAATCTGGAATAAACTTCTAGAAAACTGAGAAACGGTTGAAATCCTGGGCTCCTTTAAATATAGACTGAAAATCCACCTGATTAGAGCTGCTTTTGAATATAATAAATGAAACATTTTTCACATCGTGATATGCAACGATGGCACTTGACAAAATTTAATGTTTTACTGGTTTTTACTGGGGGCTGCACAGTGGCGCAGTTGGTAGAGCGGTTGCCTTGCAGCAAGAAGGCTCTGGGTTTGATTCCCGGCCCCAGCCTCCCTGCATGGAGCTTGCATGCTCTCCCTGTGTATGCGTGGGTTTTCTCCGGGTACTCCGGTTTCCTCCCACAGTCCAAAAACATGACTGTTAGGTTAATTGGTCTCTCCAAATTGTCCCTAGGTGTGAGTGCATGGTTGTTTGTCCTGTGTGTCTCTGTGTTGCCCTGCGACAGACTGGCGACCTGTCCAGGGTGAACCCCGCCTCTCGCCCGGAACATTAGCTGGAGATCAGCACCAGCAACCCTCCCAACCCCACCAAGGGACAAGGGTGTCAAGAAAATGGATGGATGGTTTTTTCATGACTGTGTGGCATCTTCTATGACTTTGTATTTTTGTGTTTTTAACATGTAAAGTACTTCGAACTTCCTTGTTGCTGAAATGTGCTATACAAATAAACTTGATTGATTGATCAAAAACAGGAAGTAAAGATTTACTTCTGGGAGGCAGAGTGTTTGAACTCACCCATGCTGTCGCTGGGTTCTGTCTCCAGGGGATGGTCACCATAAAAACCTGGTGGGAAGGCATAGAGAGGCAGAGGAACAGTTAGACATTACACTCATGGTTTGCTTTAAGTGTTAAGAACTGAAGAGTGGCTCTGGAAAGTGCTTCATGCTGCAGGAATCTGCGTTGTTGTTTGGCAAATACGCTCTGCAGGAGAAAACATGGAATCGGGTCAAATGGTTGGTGAATGTGGCGACGTCACAGTGACCTGAGTGTTTTTGGCTTTAAAATAATGCAACACTGTCCCACCCCCACCTGTTGCTGTCCAATATCTACACTTTTTCATGGCATACAAAACAGAAATTCAACTGGAAATATTTCATGTTGCTTTTCAAACTGCAGACTAAGGCGTGAAAACTTAAGAGATTAAGAAACTACATTTAATGTAAATTTTTATAGCGATGCACTAATATGAGAATTTGGACATGTATCAATATCCAATATCAATATCGCTACCACAAAAAAAAATTCAACCACATTGCTAACTTCTATACTGCTTCTCTGCTTCCCACAATCCTTTGCAGCATCACCATCACTGCCCAATGACCAAACAGATATCACATAACAAATCTCATCCCCCGATCCAGAAACAACAAGAATCAATATAGAAATAAATATTAGCTATTAATACCGTCCCAGTGGGTTTTTATTTTTTTGGTTTTGTTTTTTTTTTTTTTGTAAATCGGGCTGATACCGATATGTTAAATAAATGAAGAAATGAACTCCACTTCTAAATTGGTTAATAAATACTACTGAACTTTTTAAGTTGAGCAAATATTAAACATAAAATCAGCTTAAAATCATTGGTAGTGCAGCTCAAAAACCCAGAAATCCTCCTGCAAATCAGTCTGAGATCCCAAAGATTCCACAGACCAAAGGACAGAGGGGATTTAGTTCCTCCAGGGTGTTCAGGGTCTTGCCCTGGAGATTTAGAATGGCATGACCATCCCACTTATACCTGGAATTTCAATCTTTCGGTCTTTGTAAATATTTCTTACATGGAACAAAGAGAAAAAGCGTTAAATCAGGAGCTTAGCGTTCAACCACTATGCATGATGCTAGGGCCTTATAAAATCTGTTTTATTATTCCCAAATTCCACGTTTTTCATGTTAACCATATTTATTAACCCAAGAAGAATGTAATCATTGTGTGAATGAAAACAAATCAATAGGAGAAGGTCAGCATGCATATGTTTCACAAATATAACAGAACATTAGCTTTGCAAGATGTTAAAGTGGTTCTTCCTAATATTTGTAAGAACTCAAGAGTCATGACCAAAACTAAAAATTGTATTAACATATGAAAATCTTCAATTTAAAAATGCTTTACAGTTGATCTGAATACCTAAATATTTATCACATAAAAAACCTGCAAAACTAAAAGCTTGACTGTCAATGTTTTGGAGTTGCTTTCAAGTTCCTGCAACTGCACACCCCACTGTTTATTTTTTAGTCATAGCTACTGTTTGTTTTAATATTTCTTGTCTCCTTCTAATTTTATCAAATTTTGTTTTGCATCGTTTAATGTTTGTTTGTTTCCAACTTAGATTTTAGTCAGTCACAGTGATATGGTGATAGTTTCTTGGATTATATTAGGCTAAAGCGGCACAATATATTGCTAATTTATCATTATCACAATATCAATGTAAGTGTTTGGATTCCAAAAAATATTACCTGATTATCCAAGTACAAAGCATTCAAAGTGTATTGTCTCTATGACAAATACATTTTGAACTTGTTTACTGGAGCAGTATGAAAACTTTCAGATGATAAAAGAGGTAGTGATGATTGAGCACCTAATCAGTCATGCCTGTCTATAGACCGATCTTTGATGAACAATGATTGCTTTTTGTGACTCGTAAAAACTTGTGTGTGTAACCATAACAGTAGCATGTATGTTGACGATTGTAGTCTTACTCTTTCATTATGAAAGAGTACGACGGTTTAATGTCATAATGGAAGATGTTGGTCAAAACTTATTAAGTTGTCGTCATCGTCGTCAATATCTATACTCTGTGTCTTAAGGCAATTCACAGTACAAGATAAAAACATTGTTTTCAGAAATTCTCTGAATAATGATTTTAAATAACCTAAGATTTTAATATTACCAAAAGATTATGTTCATTATGTTGCCGTTCTAGTCCAAAGTGTTGTCTCATCATGAGCTGGACATTTGACCTCTTACTGCTGTGGAAAATGCTTTTCATCTTCCAGAACCCTGCTTGGTGTCACTAATTGTTATATTCTACTGGGCTGCACACAGATTATGAATCTAACCTACTTGACATGACAAAAAAAAAGTGTTTTGAGTGTTGCATTTGTATTGAGGATGGTAACAGACACACTGTCCACCTCATTATCCATTCTTTCACACTAGGTAATGTGGTTATTATTTTTGCTGTCTTTAGGGAATAGTGTGATGAATCCTTTCTGCAGACTACCTCACAGAGATTTAGACCTAAATTTAATCTCACAACACAAACTGCTGGAGCATTTTTAGCCATAAAATGAAATCAAGCTGGATAACTGGACTAATCAATATAATAAATAATGGACCAATCAACCAATGGACCACACTGTCAGATTTTAATGCACAACCTGATGTGTCATCTGACTCCCATAGCTGAAGAACAATCTGTTTTCTTCATATCAGTTACCCTCTTGGTGCCAGAATTTATTTTTACCCACCCCCCTCCACTTCTTACCTCCTTCAGCAGTGCAGCCATCTGTGCGCCCACCAAGTAACCGCTTCTCACTTACACAGCGCCCAGTAAGCCACATCATTCATGTCCAGACTGCTTCAGACCAGGGGCCATCAGTATCGAGTCCACCAAACCACTCACCTCCCCCGATTTGTGTCAGCGTACCTCCATGCTACCAACAGCTGTAGACCCCTGACCCGACACACGCTAGCTGCCCTCCTGCCCCTCCCCACCTCCTGCCCAGAACCAGCCCCGCAGTCAACAGCAGCATATGTTCTCCCTAGAGCATACACCAACACACACGTGCCTCACTCATTTTCCTGCTGAACAGACACACACTTATACAAATGCAACAAGAACGAATGTCTGCAGGCCCCGGCTGAGTCAGTGCACAATCTAGTTCACTGTCGATGTTTCAAATCATGTGATCGGCCATCCTGGTCAACAATAATGGTGATGAACTGATTATTGAAATAATCATCAACTAATTGAGTAATTAAATAATCAATAACTAGAGTATGCAGACTAAGGTCATTTGCTAAAAGAACATCACACTCAAATTAAGCCAAAGCTGTATGAAAAACATATGCAGTTTTATTTAAGTAGAAAAAAATACCTTCTTTGTCTGTAAATCTGTTCTATTCAGAACTCCTCAAATGTCAGTTTGAGCTTTACCTGGTTCAAAAGTAAGTAAAAAAAAATAAAAAGAAAAAGAAAAATATATCCCTTTTTTGCTGATTTTGATTGATTAATTGGGCAAATAAACAGATCAGTCCTCCGCTGTACTGATGGCCTGAGCTTCACAGGTTGATGTTAGAGGGATTTTTAAGCCAAGAAAGCATCTTTTGCTGAAAATAATCCAGTGTTCACTGTTACTGTAATTTGCATCAATATAATGAAATTGAATGATGTATTTATTTGCATTTTTAATTAAATTAAATGGTTAAATGAAAAAATGGCAGAATGTGCCGCTTTTTTAAAATCAGATTAATCAAAAATATTGTCTGACAAATAGAATACTCCGTTATTAAAATGTGTTAGCTGCAGCCCTAAATAAACAGCAGAATAAATAAAAGCTTTTTGATTTTTCTAAAGAAATCATAAGCTAAGAATGTCAAAGAATTTGTGAAATTACAGTGAATATCCACAACCTGAGAGCAAGAGAAAACGGAGCTCTCCTTTAACACAAAGGAGTGTAACACAGGACCTTCACAGTGTTTCCTTACCCACTGTGAGGGTCCTGGTCCATCAACCCTCCACAAATTTCTCTCTGATTTTTTAGTTGCTCTCTGGTCAACTGACAACAACATTTCTGAGATCAGAGCCAGGTGTTGTTTCAGTCTGCGCTCCAAAGCTTCAATGTTCACCATGACCAGGCCCACAGTACAGAAGAACAGAGCGCTTGAGTGTGTGGTCTCTGTCACTAATTCCCACAACAGCTTATTGACCATCATAGCCTGAGGCTGGACAGGTTTCCAGCAGCAGCCAATACAGCCAGAGCCTGCTCCGCTGTGACCCATTGTCTGCAGACAATGAAAGGCTGCATCTTTAACCTTTCACCTTTAAAACCTCCAGCACAATCAGCTCACCATCAAAACAACATACCGTCTTCCCCCCTGACTCCCTGCTTGTGGATTGGGACGTACGAAGCATGATAGATTTGTATGGTTTACCACCAAGTAGCTCAACAATATAGCATCCATCATCTCTGGATGTTCTGATGACTTCCACCTGGACTGCATCAGCAGGCTTTGATATGCAGCTGGGCTATCACCGTACAACTCATTCTATCGTACATAATTAACAGCCTGTTCATAATTAACATGGAAAAATTATTAGGCAGTAATAATCTATAGGGCTACACCATATCAGGAAAATGGAAATGAAATGAATTTATCCACCAAGTTTGTCATTACTAATAAATATTACTGACAAAGACCCTGAATATTTGCTGCTTGTACAATAAATGATTTTTATTGCAATCCAAGGAGTTCTTTGCTAGGGGTGGGTATTTATCTATGAGAGGCCCCATGGACCAAAGCTTACAAACTCTCTTACACATAGTGAATGTGAGAGAGTTTGTAAGTTTTGGCCCATGGGGCCTCTCATATTTATTGCATCGTTTATCATTTATCATTATAAATTTCTTATAAGATTTTTGATTCATTGTTGTTGCTTTAAATTCCAATTAATGATGCTTTTAAAAAAACTGTCAGTATTGTTAAGATTTTAAGTTTTACTATTTTCTCCACTGTTTGTTCAATGACAGGATCAATAAATGTCTATACATTTGAAAATCTGAGTAAATTCTTGTTACTGTGTTCAGTTTAGTGATACAAATCTTCATGCAACTGGTGTCCTAAAGAAGCGTATAATAAAGAAGAATATTTTCCAAGAGCAGTAACTGAGTGTGGGAGTCACTGCTCAGTCCTGCTCTCAGAGCCACACAGTTACCTACATAGGAAGTAATAAATAATTTTTATTGTCCCTTTTATTGCAATCATATTGTGACACTGATAAAGGTTTCATTTTTTAAATAAATAATATTTTTGCCATTATCACAATAGTACCACAAAATACTGTGACAAAAATGTAAGACCATATTGCCTACCCCTATTCTTTGCAATATTTATATTGCATACAGTAACATTGCAACAACAATGAATGTATTCTATACTGCAGGGTTCTCAAGGGCTGGCATCCTGTATGTTTTAGTTATCTCCCTGGTTTAGCACACCTCCATCAAATGATGGCTCATTAGAAAGCCTAAGAGGAACATTGACTTGCTGAGGAGATTGTTACCTCCGCCAGAGAGAGAACTAAAACATGCAGGATGCCGGCCTCGAGTACCGACTTGGGCACCCCTGCTATACAGTATTGAGCAGTTCAAAGTAAAGGTGTAAAGAAATTAGGAGCTGTGAAGCAGCACAAAATCTAATGATTATTAGTGTAATTGTATATTAATGTAATTTATGATGCCAGATCATCCTGGAAGCAGGTCAAAAAGGATCAATCAACAAATCAAACAAATCACTTGGCAGAGTATGGTAGTTTATCAAGGCTCACTGCAGAGAATAAACTAAAACAAACTCAGTACTGTCAGACAGCAGTTCAAGCAGTCTTCAATTTCCAACACCCAGCAGCATGAACGCGACAGGTAGAAGGCTAAGCAAATAACTCCAAAAATTATTTCATTTTGCAGACATAACCCTGCCCAAGCTCTAGCAGACATAGTCCTAACACATCGAACGTCTCCTTAAAAAGGTGTTGCATCTCCTGGAAGTTTCACAGCTCATATATGGAGCTGGGATTTCAGTGTTAAGTTTAACATCTCTGCGGAAAAATCCAGATTTTACACTTCGGCACAATAATATCTGCACCCTGCACAAGTATGAAGAGCAAGCGCTTAAATTCAGTGCTGCATCCACCATTGTGGACCAACACAGGAATAGACTCATGACTAGAAAAGTTATGAAAAATAACTTTAGTAAATGCTGTCAAACTATTTTTTGCCCGTTCAAAGTAAATGCTCTTTAAGAGCATTTACAAGACTAGATTAATCTAGTTTAAGTAGCAAACGGGCTTTGTATGTGCATATGAAGCACTGTAGTTATTTCTTTTCACATAATAAAAAGGTAAACACTATTTTTTGAAACTCTGCACAACTGAGTTTGCTTATGCACAAAGCAGTGTTGAATCCAACTTCGACTTCGAATGTTGCCTTTGTTAGCTGGACATTATTTGATATATGCAATGTTGTGAGATCTATTTGACTTTCTGCATAATTTAGGCTGCTGAGAGTTTTACTGTTTTCAATCTGTTAAATATTGCATCACTGATAACAGATTTTTCAGTTGTGGTTTTGACTGAATAGTTGCTGCACTTTGCTTGCAAGTTTTTGTATCTGCTTGTGTAAATTAAGGTTGTGTAAATCTAGCTGGTTCCTTTCTGCCAGATCTGTTATTGGTGTTGGTGATCAACCCCGATCAGCATTTAGGGCTGATTCTGTAGCATAAAACTTAATCAGAGCATCCCTACTAATATTTATGCTCCAAAAGAATCCCTAAAAGCATTGAAACAGCCCACTTTTTACAGCTTTTCCCCTACACAGCAGGAGACCTACCCTAAAGAGAAATGAAGGGCAGTATCAACCCGGTAACCATAGTACATCAGCCTCGACTTTTAAGCCTGTTCTGATCTTGATGTCAAAACCCAAATAATAGTAAATTACCTGTTATTCCAGCAATTAGATTTGTTTTAAAGAACTACAAAGAGAAAGAATAAAGAATTTGTTTCTGAATGAGTTTTAACACTGCCCCCCAAAAAACTGTTGGTTATGTGAGGTCCTAGTGGCAACAATGTGTTTCTTCCACCCTGTGGTCTATGTGATCTATATCATTACCATGAAGAAACTCATTCATCAGATATTCTCTTTGCCACTGTGACTAAGCTGCCAAGTGCTGATAATACAACAACAACTAATGACAAATTCAATCAACTTTAATGTGAGCACTTTCAAAATTAGGTGAAGCGGCAGCTTAAAGTCAAACTGCTCTTTGAGGCTATTCAAACCCTGGCATGTCAATAAACGCAGATATTTTTTTAAGTATATTGTGAAACACTCAACAAATTAACTGGATCTAGAAGATCAAAAAGCTCTTTGAAGGGGAGCAACACCAGTAATCCAATGCATCTTCTTGGACAGAGTTTCTATGGTGACCAACTGCTGTACTGGCCTATAGGTGGCAGTAGTCCCATCACTTTATTACAATATCAATCTTTAGCTAGGAGATGTACCACAGATGTAGTTCATCCAGCACAAATGGAGCCTACTAGTACATACTGCTAATATGTTGTTGCAATGGACAAAACGAACACTATGCTCAAGTGTACATGCCACATGTAATTCATTCATCCAGCCACTCAGTTTTCATCCATTTACTTATTTATCCCTGGTCCTTCCTGTTTAACATGACCAAATAGTTGTGGGCTCCATCTGAAACAGATGGGCAGTCCATTGCAGCTCCAACAAAGAATGAGACAAAAATACACAACACACTAAATTTATCATCACCAACTATCTAAATTGGTGTTAAAAGTATATAGAAGGAAGATTTCATCACAGGGGAAAACATGTGCTATATGTACAAGAAAGACAAGAAGATGGCTGTGTGATGAAGAAAAGGCTTGGTACCAGGGATCGCAGTCATGTAGACAACAAGGTAAAGCAAAGATTTAGACCATCTTTCTCAAATTTTCTACTGCTCCGTTTGAATTCTGCAAAATGAGTCCTCTGTCATATGTGCCCAGTAATACAATTTGAAGACAATTATGCAAATGGTCATAATCTTGGGTTTAAAATCAATCATCATTAAACCTCTACAAAACTGAGCAGAAATGGATTAAGAATAGTTTTACTAAATGAGCACATTCTGTTAGGCTCATGTTTGTCCCTACTTTATAAACAATGACACTTTGAATGTTTCAACCAAATTAATAAAAAAATAACTAATTTAATCTGATAATCTATGCTGTAATGCCAGCATGGCGTTTGTCTAAATGTAACATGTAAAAAGGAGATGGTCAGTGCGGAACTTCCCAGTGTGACCCAAAAGAAGGCAGTGCCATGTCACTAATGCATCCGCATATCCCAGATTACAGGATTCGAATGAGGTCGTTACAGTGACAAAACTTATTTACAGGTGTGTGATGTAGGACAGACAATGAAGATGGACCATTACCTCAGGTGAATAAAGGTCAAAAAAACAGGTCTTAGTTGTGTGACATCAGCGCTCTGCTCAATCAATCACTCTTTCCCACTTGCAAGATGGATGAGAGGAAGCAGTGCCACAGATACATCATTGTTTTCACTCTGCTGCAGCAGCAGGACATAATGAATCCCATGCTTGCTGAGAGGTCAGAGTAGAGAGGGCTTCTTTACCCCTTGGGCACAACTTTACCCCTCCACCCCCTCCAATAAAGACATCCATGCATGACAGTAAGGAGTTTCAGTTTGCTTCAGACAGTCTTGGAGGAACAGATGGGGTTATAACAAAGTGAAGAGGGGAGATGTTGCCACCAGTAACACGACCACCTGGCTGTGATGTTGTGATAAGACCAAAGCTAGATCAGCTTGTTGTTGTCAAAGCTCAACATGTGCTAAAAAATAATAAAAGACTTAGGAGCATTATATCAAATGAGACATTTCTTCTTGTGTTAATATAGTAAAATTAATTTTTCTGAGTTTAACAATAGTTAAAATAAGAGTTTATTTGTAAATCTGCTACTTAATGATAGGACAAAGAAATCAAAAACTCTAGAAATTCAAATAAAGTACATTTATTGGACAAAAGAATAAAGGGGCCATTTCTGTCAATCCAAACAGAAATGGACTAAACCAGGTGATATAAAGACAAATGATGTCACTTTCCATCTTTTTTCAGCACCCTTACAGACCAAGTCATTTTGGATGGAATAAATACTTATTGATTTTCAGAAAAAGTAAATGTCTAAACAATATCTAAAGAGTCAAGGACGTCAAAGTGCGTTCAGTATCCTTCTTGCTCATCTAACATCGAGAATTTATTCTGTGTGTTGATGACAAACCAAATAAAAAATATTGCAATAATAACACTAGTAATAATGTTAATATTTAAACTTGACTTTGATGAATTTGCAAACAGTAATGATAAAAGAACATTTCCACATATGCCTATTCTGTAGAAAGTAGACTGTAGAAAGAGGATACTTGAAGTTTTCAGTGAGCCAAAAATTAGAAATGTCAGTTCTTCCTGATGATTAGGCAGAATTGTAAAATGTGATAAAAATGTTTAAAATTACTTTTAAACTTGTGATTATGACTTTGTAGTAATATAGAAATAGCAATACATCACTGTTGTCATAGCATCTGCCACCTAATTATAAGGCCGAGACCACCAACAATTTAGGACTAAAATGTTCCAACATTTCAGAATCAATAATCTATCAAAACTCAACACTATTGATACAGTTATTCCATCCATGTGTATTTAGCTCTTAGCTGAAGTAATGCTTCCTGTACAAGAAGAATATTGCGTACATGTAATTTAGAATTTTAATAAAAAGAAATGTGCATTTCAGAAATCTACATTCCTGACTTCTTACTTACAGTAAAATGATCCTGTGGAAAAAAGGAAATATTCAAGGGGCCAAAAAGAATAATAAAAAAATACTCAAAGGTATATCCTAAGTTGATTAAAAATACTTTTAAACATCTTTATTTTACGTTGTAATTCAAGTAATTAAAGAACTGCAACCAAGCTTGGTCTTACTCTTAGTCGTACGTTTGTCAAATTTTGATCCGTTTTATTTCATAAATATGTTTACATTTAATACGTGAGAAAACAACTTTGTTTATTCAGTTAGTTTTTAATGCAGCTGACAAGAAATTAATAAAAGATAATGATGTAATTTTTTTTTAAAATTTAGCAAATTATAAACAATTAGTCTTTCATCTTAGAAATATAGAACTGATTTGTGCTCTTTCGGCACACACACACACACACACACACACACACACACACACACATACACACACACACACACACACACACACACACACACACACACACACACACACACACACACACACACACACACAGCTCTGGAACAAATGAAGAGACCACTGCACTGGACCCTAATGAAAACCTAATGGTTATTCCATGGTTATTTGTTTTCTTTGCATTATTTGAGGTCTGAAAGCACTGCAAATTTGTTGGGGATTTTGACCATTTATCATTTTCTGCAAATAAATATTTAATTTGTTTGCAGAAATGTTCATTTTACTGAAAACTCTCACTCTCCCCCCCTCTCTGCCTCACTCCCCCCCAATTGCATATGCGCATTCACCGAACCCTTCTTATTCCGTGATCCTCTGCAGCATGTGACGGCAAAGCGGGGCGTCATCACAACTTTACCCAAGTTTGTCTTTACCTCTACGGCAGAGGCTCCGGGTCTGAAACACTGGGTTCGATCGAACCCAGGTTAAGAAACACTACTCTAACTGCAAATCAGTTCTTTATTTCTGAGTGTGGATCAACAGTCTGTCGTTAGGCCGAGATCTACTAGCAGCCTCTCAGCACACACTGGGGTGGATGTAAGATTTGACAGATTGTGATGGAACTTATGGGCTGACTTAACAGGCAGCTTCGCCGTCATACGTTGACCTCGACATTTGACCCTTGACCTCGTTGTGTAACAAGGCACAGCACAGCAGATCCACATGTCAGTGCTGTCATACTCAGTGTTTCTGACTGACAAAAACATGTAGCCACGTGGTGCTGGCCTCCTAATGCCAGTCAATTCACACAACACCTCTACTAAATCTGCTTTTCTTGAAATAATCTAAGGAAAAATGTTTTTGCTCATTATAACATTAGGGAATGTAAGTTTTCCATCTGGCGACCTTTAAAATACAAAGTTATGGTTGGAGGAGAACTTTCTTCAGCTTATTCAAGGGAAATAGCAATATTTTTTAAACAAGTAAAGATTTTCCAAAGAAAACCTTGTCGTTTTCATGAAACCAATCTGTTTATGTAAACAGATTGGTTTTCATGAGTTACAGCGATTCTGTAGCACACCCTCTCTGTGTGCATACTCATCAATGAAAATTACAAATGAAAACAGCTAGGAGTAGTGCAAATATTGATCCTATAGTTTCTCAGTAGAGCATCTGACAGTTTGATGTTCACGGTTTTGGACATTAATGGTCTCAGTCCCACTTTTTATCAGATCTTCCCACTTTAATGATATGAGCCATCCAGACCCCTCAGGTCTTCCAAAATAGCTATTTTGATAAAACCCAAAGGAAGAACAAAAATCATCAGTGAGGAATCACTTTTTTAATATGACCCTCATCTTCCTACAGGCATGATGACATTATTACTGTTTTAAAAGTAAATGGTCTATCTTTTTGGTAATACTGTCTAATACTGCAATAGACCACTATTTCCACCAAAAAACTTCATTATTCATTTCTAGTTTCACCCTACCTTAAGTTAATCTGATGTATAGAGTTTTATTTACTTTTTGTTTGTTTTATACTAGTTGTTTAAACATATCTATTTTACCTCAGTTTTTTATGCAACATTTCTATTTTTATTATCATATGTATTCTGATCTTAATCCAACACAAAGTATTTTAGAATCTATGCTTCTTAGAATTTTGCTACCTTCCATGTCTTCTCCTCATGTTTCCTCAATTCTTCACACCATCATCATCTGTTAACTAGACATTTCAGCACATTGTTTTAAAGCTAAGCCTCATCTAGCTCATCATTGCTTCATCTCTTGATCATATGTGAAGCCCACTCTGTTACCGTCATGTATAGAGTCTGCTCTAAAGAGACTGACTGTTTAATTGATGCATTGATTATACAAAATCAAAGACAAACTTATTGTTACAATACAGGGAAGAAGATTTGTCAATAGAGTTTTGTGGTGGATGGGTTTTTTTATTGGGGAAAGTAGAGGTATTCAGATTAACAACTGGATAGCCTGCCACTTTTAGATTATTATTTCATATTGTTGCAGCAAAAAAAGTACATGGTGGTAGATAAACCTAAATTGGTTACCCTTTATAAGACGTCAAACAAACAATGACTTTTATTGAGTAATCAACATTAACAGTTGATCCTGATACGTGACTGGGCTCTGGGTCACGCTGTGGTCAGGGAAGGGGGGTGGAGGTGGAGTAGGGACTCTATCACCACCACTTGACATGCTCAAAGGAGCAACTTCTCTTTCATCATACCAGGGGTCAGAGTTTTATTGCCTCACAGAGCCAGCCAGCATATAGCACTGAGCAAACTCAGGCCTACAGCAGCCATCTGATTAGAATTAGCTCTAACCCCATAAAAGACTGTCCCCATCAGCTGGATGTGACCAGCAGCCAATAGACGCTGTCCCTGGGCAATCTAGATACAGTCGTACCACTCTGATATTAACCTGATTTTTGAGGAAAATGAAATATCCCAAGACTTTAACAAGCTTAAAAACAGGAAGTTATTTTTACATTTTATTATCTTTGTTTCTTACATTAAGCCACATAGTACTGATTAGGTTTTGAACTGTGATCAAAGGAAAAAAATACATTTTAGTTTAACATAATTAGTTAAAAACGCTGAAAAACTGTTAAAATTTAAAAGTTAATTATTTAGTTGAACTACATTTCCATTTTTATTCCACTAATGAGTCTAAACTTTATCAATAAAAGAAGGATGCAAAAATATATTTTAATTTGTTCATGGCAAAGACCTGATGATTTCCAGCTTCATCATCAACTAATCTGTGGCTAGTCCTTTCAAAACTCAACAGTACAATATTTTTTCAAATTAGTTAAAACATCGCTTGGCTAAAAGTTCACATAAATATAAATAATACTTTTTTTTAGATTAGAACTGTTTAAAATCTTTTTTTGTATCTTTATTATAATTAATGAAATGAAATCATTGTTGGCTAAAAATCTGAAAAAAGAAAAACTTTAGATAGAACACCAGCGACAAAAGTGTGATCTAGGGATCTGTAATAATCCGATTGCTTACAGTTATCATGGAAAATAAATTAATTTATTGTTTCAATGGTGAACTCTGACTCTGACATGGAGGACGTTGTAGACATCCTCTACAACTTAGTAACTTTGTTGCTGTATTTACTGATTTTTCAAACAAAAAAAACAGTATGTCAGCCAAAATCAGAATCAGCAAGTCAGGTTTTATAAAGATCCCTGATTGGCCAGAAAACTGCAAACCGTGCACTCCTAAATATTGTGTAGAAATAATATATTGTTTGTTTAAATATTGTTTGTATTAATAATAATTGTTAAATAGCAAAAATATACAAAAACTATCCTTTTACAACCTGGAGAAATCTATGTATGTTTGTGTTCAGGTAAGAAGAAGAATTTCTGTTCGACAGTTCTATTTGAAAACCTCTACCCGCACGGCTCCATGTGTCTTTTCTGTTGTAAAACAATTGAACTGCATGATGCTGAACTGTAAGGCTGTAAGCTTTGAAGAATTTTTAGTTGTGCACAAAACACAGATCAATGCTGGTTGTTCTTTCAATTGAGAGTTTTAGTTGGAACCAAGCTGGTTTCATTTTTTACAGGAGTTAATCTTTTATAACACCAATCACCAATAACTGTACCCATCAGAGCTGCAGCCTCACAGGAAGGTCCTCACTACACTACATACCAAGTTCAGTGCTTTACAGCTGCCTATAAAGTCACCCTCCAACCAAACTCAAACTGAGGACATTTATTGCCTCTGGGTTGGAGACGTGATGAATATCACATAAGCCTGACAAAAGCACAACTCTCAGATCAAGCATCATTGCGTCATGATACTCCAGCTAGTTCCATACACCATCACACAGCACAGACATAGGGCTATGGTGCACGGGCTTCCATTTGCATTTGTTGGAGTCCTTTTAACTCTGCCAGGAGCGAGCAGGCAAAGTGTCCCAGTCCTGCAGCTCATGGATCAAGTGGAGGCTGTAAATACTTTGCTGGGTTATGTTGAGGTCAACCGACCACAGCGGCAATAATCCTTCAGGAGAATCATCCCACTGTCCCTGCTCCTCGTTCAAATAGCACTTACCTGCCACTTCCCCCTCGCCCCCCGCGTCTCACATGATATATCTCCCCTCACACACACACACACACACAAATGAAACATTCAGACTTGCATTATAAATGAAGACATTATTTTATATAAATTATTTTCAGTTCAGATCCACTGCAAAATTATCATTCTCTGATTTTACTTTTTAGAGTAAAATTTATTCTATGAACTACTAGAAACATGTTTGAAATTCCAAGCAATTTTGGCAAAAAATGAGAAATGGTCAAAATCCCAAAAATATGCAGTAACAGGCATCATGCATGGACCTCAGTACTGAGCTGCGTTCCACTGCTGCTGTGGCGATGTATCACCATTTGACCTCCATCAGCCTGACCTCAAACATGTTGCCAAGAAACAAGAGCCAAAGCATCAAGGACATTCAGCCTTTGAACCTCTGGGGCAAAGGAGACTTCCTGCAATAACGCTGCACATAAATGCTTCGTTTAAAGTTCAAAGTTTACATAGCAAAGGGCATACATCAACATTTTGACAACATTTTTGGACTTGCATACATATTTATGATAAAGTGTGAAAAATTGTATAAAAATGTGAAAGAAAAAAGCCAGAAAAAAGAGCCAAATATGCAAAAGAGATGCCGTTAAATCTAGAATGCTGAAACGTGGCATGGATAACATAATGGCATCCCAAGCCAAGTTCATAAAGTTAGGATGAATTAGAGGGAACCAAGAGTACTTTTGTATGAGTGTGACTAGGGTGCACCGACAAGTTGACCAGCCAATAAATTATGCACAATTTTCTTAATTGTGAGATAAGTGATCGGATGATCTTTTCCACTGATCTCATCTACCTCAGCAAAGACCTGAAAATCAGCCACTGTCCTCTTTTTCTCTGCTGTGAGAGAAGTTTGACTGACAGACCCACACGTTCACAGTTAACAATAGTCACCCCACTGTCACCAACTCAGCGACTCTCTCGCTATATTTAGCAACATTTCAGACAAAAAATATAAATCAGTGTTGGCAAGTCAAGCTTTTTAAAGCTTGGTAATCTGCAAACAGCCAGCAAACTTCAATCAGTGCACCCCTAAGTGCAGCATTTTGGAGACTTAAAGAACCAGCACTGTAGGGAGAGACATAAAAGCACCTTGTGGTGCAGTTTGCCTGGAATTTACCACATAAGAAATGAAGACTTGTGCAAAAAACTAAAATTCCAAACCCCTGACAGTATTATGTTAGACACTGAATGTTACGCTCCTGTTCTAAACATTACGGATTTATAAAGGCAACGTGTATAGCGATATGTCCATGCACCACTTTGTACGCTACAAAAAATAAGTAACATACAATATTTTTTGTACCCAATAAGTTTCAGAGGTTTTCCCAATTGCAAACTTTACACTCTTCTATACATGAATGACCTGGTCAGATCTGCCATCGCCTTAGAAACCGGATGTTGTTCTAGTAGGAACGTTACCATTCTACTACTTATTACTGCACACTAGATTCTTTTAAAAATCTCTAAACTGTGCAATATAAAACATGTCTTTTCTTCTTTAAAAACAATGTCAGGATTGATAGCAGCATTTTTGTATAAACATTTATAAAAAAAAAACAATTGGAATTTGTAAATAATATATAATTCTGAAAAACAACTTCCATCTCTGTCTACTTCTCTTTGAATTCAAAGTATACTTTTTGGGCCTGGGACTTTAAAAAGTTAATTTAGACTAATCGCATACATTTTAAGGCACTAAAGATTTTACTAAAAATTTTTTCTAAAAATTTAATTGTTTGTTTTTAGCATTCAACAGTTTTTCACTGGGTTCTTTTTCTGTTTTTTTTTTCTTTTTTTTACATACAAACATTAAGGCAGAATCTTTTTTATATTTGCGACATCAGCAAATAGCTGCTATGGAAAACAAAGCTGCTTCTGTTTCCCCACCGGGGGTTGATGTCTGCTTCTAAACCGATCTGATGCGACGCTGGAAAACACTTATTTTGTTCCAGTTGTGCTAAATTTGTCTATCAATGAATCTATTTGAGCCTAAAATAGTATCTCAGTGCTAAAGCTGGTGCAAAAGCACAGACACAGCATCCACAGTCCACATTTCTAAAAAAAACAAAAACTTTTTTTTTTTTCAAATAAGTTCCATGAATGATCAGGGTTTCCTGTAACACTGGAAAGCTGAACAGCTAATAGCAATTTACATCAATCTGATGGTGGAAGTAAAGATTAAAAACAATACATATTTGTTGTTGAGTTTATGTCTCTATTTTTTCAATTCAGCAGCAAAAATGGTTTTTGAGCTGAAAATATTGCATATTTAGTCAATATATAGTTTCCAAATAAAATGTGATTAAATAAAGATACTGCAATTGAAGCAATCCATTTTTTCATTGATTCCCCTCCCACTTATAATTTCTTTAATTGGGTACAGTGGGACCATGAGCTTTAAGTTGTGAGAATTATTGACATGTAAATAAATCTAAGGTTGGGTCATATCAATTTCTGGTTCATCGTTAAGACCTTCCCAGACAGAATACATTCTAAATTATTTGTAAACCTAGATGGGCTGGTGATACTTAAGTATTACTCTGTGTACTTTTTTTATTTAAATACCTAACCTAATACTTGGGATAATTCTTTTTTAATAGACCACTTAAAATACACAGCATTGCTTAAACAGTTATAGCAGCCTTGCCCACACCTGTGCCTAGGAGGCTTTAGAAGGATAAGAAAAGAGGAAGAATCTAAGAGAAAACTAACATTTGTAAAGCAGAATGTTGGGCCACTGTTAAATGAACATCCATTCAATTTTCCCATGTAAACAGATTTGCCCAGATTTAAGCTTTTGGGCCCCAATAAAGATGTTAATGCCTGTCTTTAGTTTTTGGTCTGTGGGAAGAAGGGAAAAGTCTTTGGGAGAATTAAATGAGAAACAAGACAGTCCAAAGAATGTTTTGAATTTGTGCGTGTTTCAAGCATCACATAAATGGCCTGGTTCCAAGGCTGGTTAAAGAGATATCTGAACTACTGCCATTGTGCCTGTTTTTTTTTTTTTTCTGCAGAGTTTTAGGTTTTGTTCAGGCTCTTCTCTAGAACTTGCTCCACAGCACACCACTCTTGTTGGATTTGTGTCAAACTAATCACTCCTCTGATTCCTCTGAGACATCAAGCTGCAATTCTACAAGCCTTTTGGTGACAGAAACCCAGAGACAAGAAACGAAACATGATGGATTATATCTGCCCCCCCACCTTTTACTGCCCCTTACTCCCCCACCAACACCATCATCCCCATTCCCATTCTACTGTACCGGTCATCATTCAATCATCACAGTGGGGGGCGGAGAGAAGGAAAGAGTGGGGGTCACATCCTGTCCCTGTTCCACTTGCTTACCCTTCCCGGGGGACAGGACAGCCCCTCACCGGCTCCATGGAGCCACAGCAGAGGCTGACAAAGCACTTTCTTTCAGCCTACGCTCCCTGCTCATGCCAGGCAGCCCAAACCCCCAGGATCAGCTCCACATAAACACCAAGCCTGTCGTCCTGCTTTACTCCTCCACTGCCTTCAGTCACACCAAACCTGCACACTTCAGGGCAGCTCGTGTGTTGTGTTTGAAGGGATCAATAGAAATTAGGTCTGTTTCCTAAATGTGGTTATGCGGAGACACTGAGTGGAGCCGGAGTTGCCCCAAGCTCTAAGCTGCTTTTGTTTCTTCTGAACAATAGTGGATGATGGTAAATAGGCCTGAGGAGTGGACATTGCTATTCAGCAGACAGAAATGGCTCTTCCAGCTGGACCTCAACATCTGGAGGCATCTGTGTCCTGGGGTGGCAGCGATAAAAATGGGAATGGTTTCCAAGGTGACATCTTCAGTGCCTCGCTACTTTTAGAGTTGGAAAACTACAAATACAGTTCGATGAGAGAGAAAGAAAAGCAGAAGTTTTCCTGTGATCTGTAGGGAGAGGATGTTCTCCTTCCACCAAGTTTTAGGATTTTTAGTGACCATACTGAGCATTAATGATCACTCAGACACCCTCACTGTGTTAAGGAGTGACTGGGTTGAGTAAGTAATAATCTAGACTAAATGTCTCTCTTTCTGTCAATTATAATACACAACATTACATATTATAAAGCCGAGAATGAAATGTAAACATTGACAAGAAGTGGATAGGAAGCACATTTAATATAAATAAATAAATAGGTTTATAATGAAGGAATAATATTTTTTTTTTTTGCTTGGTTATTTGTTTTCAACAAGTCTGCAAATAGAGTTCCTTCATTTGAAACGGATTGGTTTACAGCTTAGTTACTAAGAAAACTGAAGAAAAAGAAAGATGCTTTTCCTCTAGTGGTCAAAAATGAAAACATATTTAATTATCAGATTTCCCACAAAGTTTCCATTTAAAAATGTCCATACTTTTTCAGACTCAAATTTGATGGAATTTTTTCCCCCACAGGTTTTATCATAATTTCTGATAAATGTGCACAACATTTTCATTCATCTACATGGTCCATGGTAAGAAAACAGAATGCTGAATTCAGCTCCTGATGTTGTTGAATAGAAAAGGGCCATTTCACTATTTTTGTGGCCCAACTTACACCAGCTCTACAGATCAAAATCTATAATGCTTTGGCTTTTTAAATCTGGGCTGGTCATCGTACATGATTACTTAAAGCTAAATTTGTGACGTAGCTACACATTCGTTCTTATGTAGACATAAGAACAAAGAACATCTGTGGAAACTGTTTGTTTGGTGAAGCACACTTCAATCTGAGGGATCACAGGGCCAATTTCAAACACTGATACTCAGTGGTGCCCAAAGTTGGTCGTCGAGGCCCGGGATCTTGCATGTTTTAGTTCTCTCCCTGGTTTAACGCACTTGGATCCAATGATGGCTCGTTAGAAGGCCTAAGAAGAACATTGACTTGCTGAAAAGATTGTTACTACCACCAGAGAGAGAACTGAAACACGCAGGATCCCGGCTCTCGAGGACTGACTTTGGGCACCACTGGTCTAGGTGAAAAAGCAGTGAAATGAGTGGACCTTTACTTGTGATATGTGTCATTTAAATGAAAACTAAATGTCCCACCATTGTCAAAACTTTAGTTCTGATATTAATTGTTACATGAATTACAAATTATTGTTAAAATCTCTTTTTAAACAGAAATTGTATTTTTTTTTTAATGACGGGTAAATTCAGTTTGGAAACACAGACATATTTCCAGACTGTTCCAGACCTCAAAATGGTTTAATAAAACTTCATATCTTTCAATAATGCCCAAGAACAAGATTGTAATGTAAAGAGAAACTAATTGTGCAAGAGAATGCTAAAAATATCAGAGAAAATGTAATATTCCAACAACTATTAAAACGTGTCAACGTGGCAATTAGTTTGATCTTCATTATAATCATTAATCCCGTGTATATGACCAACTTCCCAAAAATCATTGGAGGAACACTGAATGCTTCCTCCAATGTTTTACTGAATATATATTTAACATTTTTTATTTTTTACAACATCGACAACGAACTTTCCGTGGCGCCAGGGCACCATTACTTAGGAGGAGCCGGGATTGGGGGGCTTTTAATCTTGGATGTGACGATAAATTTTGTTCCCCTGTATGGGGGGTCAAAATGGGACTGGCGCCTGTTGCAAAGTGCTGCGAGGCTCAGTTTGGGTCTGGAACAGGACCGAACATCCTATGAAGACGGAATTAATCGGAGAAGAGAGGAGGGGGGTTTTTGTATTCAGTATTTTTATTATTATTATTCCTCGCAGTCTGTAAAGCAGGGCCATGTGAGGAGCTGCAGGCAGCAGAACCCCGGTAGAACCCGTTCCTCCCGGTAGAACCCGTTCTCCCGTAGAACCCGTTCCTCCCGGTAGAACCCGTTCCTCCCGGTAGAAACCCGTTCCTCCCGGTAGAACCCGTTCCTCCCGTTCCTCCCGGTAGAACCCGTTCCTCCCGTTCCTCCCGGTAGAACCCGTTCCTCCCGGTAGAACCCGTTCCTCCCGGTAGAACCCGTTCCTCCATGTCAACCCGCTCTCGTTCTGTCCGGATTTGGGAGACTAACAAGCTAATGGCTGCAGGGCTTCTCCAAGTTCAAAAGTTCACCTTTTACGATCTCCTCGGGCCTGACTGACCACCTCCAAATAAAAACATTCCGACCTCTGTTCCCAGCAGCTCCAGCAATCACACACACACTCACACACACACACACACACACACAACTCAAAAAGCAAGTAAACACACACTCTTTGGAATAATAACCCTAATTCGTTCGTTCCCTCTTGAGCAACAAGCCAAATTTTGCTTATAATTTTACTCTTTGGTGAGAAAGAGTAAGTTTATAAATCTAAACTCCGTCCCACCCGCTTAACTACTTCTAGGAATGCAGCTTATTATTTAATTCATTCGTCTCCCTCAGCAACAGTTTGCAGACGCTTCCAGCAGCAGCAGCATCAGCAGCAGCAGCAGCAGCAGCAGCAGCTCTGACACTCAGAGGCTCACCGTGTGTTTCGGATGGAGGCGCGGTGCTATAGCCTACCGTTCGCTGACTTGGCGTTGTTTCTCTCCGGGTAGTCGAACCCATTCGTCCTCTTCTCTATCTCCATCCTCCAGCACGGGCTGATCCGGAGTCAGCCCAGTGTTGCCCCTCACCACCACACAGCAGGGGGATGATGGCGGGGCTGAGGGCTGACAGTAACGTTGATGTTGCTGTGAAGTGAAACAAGCTGTCCTCAGCTTTGCTGTGTCACGGCTCGGACCGCGGTCCCATTGCCTTTCAGCGAACTGTTTCCAGTCAGCAGGGAATTACTGGATACACACACACACACACACACACACACACACACACACACACACACACAGGAATGGTGCGTTTGAGGTCTGAAAGGAGGGCGGAGTTCAGTAACCTGGGAACTTAAGTAGCTTTTGCCGAATAAAAGCTTAGTTTATTGTTAGAAAAAATATCAAGCATGTAGTGCGAACATATAATTCCTTTCAGTTTGCTATAATCACAGAGCTTATCAAAATACCGAGTTTTAACTCAGAAAGCCGAAATGTAATTTCAATTGCACATAATTAGAGCTGACCTTACCTTTTCAGTTCACTAGAAAGGCGTATACTGAGCAAAGTAAACGCAGGTGAATTAAAACATTTTTTTCTCAACTTTCTTCATTTGAACTGCAACACAAAGGTAAAACCTGTTATGTGCGTAACCAGTTTAAACTAGCCGAGTTGTTTGGACACGTTCAGCGTTTTTTGGGCCTATTTTAGTTTCTTATGCTTAACTGGAAAGCAACACCATCGCACGCGACAGCCAGCTGCCTTCGCCCTGAGGGAATTCTGGGAAGTGAAGTTTAGTGTCCTACTTGGCCACCGAAATCCCAGTTGTTAACTTGAAGATAATGGACTACAAATGACGAAAGCATTTTGTTTGTCCTAACTTTTGTGTAACCAATTCGCGTCAACGTTTATATAGAAAGAATGTTTAAGAATTTTTTTTTCAGTACACCATGTGTATCATCCTTTGCTGCAGATTGATGATTTAAGTATAGTTAGGGAAGCATTGAAGCATCATGCAGTGGCGCAACTACACATTTTTCAGGTGGATGCGAAAACATAAATGTCCCTTAAGCATAAAAAACTGGATCCTGTAGATTATTGTTCTCTGTGATTTATGTTTAATTGTAGCGACTGAGTACATTATTGCAAATAAACTGAAAATGGGTGATGACCGTTGGCCAAATCAAAAATACATCACCAGACACAGATTGTCCCCCAGAGAAAACCTGTGGCGTGAGCTCAAGGTAAGAGAGCATCAGGCCTCTGAATTGTATTGAGGCAATGCTGATTAAGTTATCTTTGGTTTGTAGAGATTCTTTTCTACATCACTCTCTGAAGGTCTCACACCAACATTTCAATTAGGTTGAGATCTGGCATTGACTGACTCAGAGCGACAACTTGTTTCTTTTCTTTTTCAGACAGGTTTTCTGTTTGGGATCATTGTACTGTTGGCCTTATTTTGGCCAAGATGCAGCTGTCAGACAGATGGCCTCACATTTGACTCAAGAATACTTCAGGTAACCAGAGGAGTTCATGGTCAACTGAATAACTGTTTGACTTCACAAGTGGCTGCAAAACAATTCCAATCCATTGTTCCTCTATCATCCTGCTCGACAACCAGTGTCTGTCTGTGTTGTTATGCTTTGTGACGTTTTCTCCCAACATCGTTTTCTACATTATCAAATGCGCTGCATTTGATCAGCAGCAGATGGGCTGCTTCCATTTACTTTTAAATCCTTTGAAAGTGTTTAGAGTTTACTTGCATTCTTCATGCTCCACGAAACATATTCTATCTCATAATCTTAGACTTAGAACAACTTTTTTAAAATTCTGCCAGTCAAATTTATTTATAAAGAACCTTAAAATAATGAGCTTGATCAAAGTGTTGAACAGACAGCAAAGTAAAATATTGCAAATAGCATAAATTAAAATAAATGAACTTAAAAACTAACACAGAAGTAAGAAAAAAGATTTAAAATCATGATGGATCCCTCCTAATTTGTAAAGGCAAACCATTCCACAGTGTCAGAGCCACCACTGCAAAAGCTCACTTGGATTTACAGTGAACTTTAGGCACTCTTAAAAGCATCTGACCTGCTGACCTGGGAGTGTGAATTGGGCTGCAGTAATTCAGTGAGATAAAATGGAGCAAATTTATTAAAATAAACAAGGAAGAGAATTTTAAATGTAACCCTAATATCAACTGGACATAAATGGAGTTCGGCTAGAATTGGCATATTGTGCTCTCACTATCTGGTACCTGTCAAAAACATTTCAGAACAGATGTAAGTGAGCAACAGCAGCCTGGGAAACACCAGGAAGAAGTCTATTACAGTTAACAAGCCGAGACGTGATAAAAGCGTGGATTACTGTCTCTATTCTCCTGTGAGATAACAGCAGATTTAAGCTTTGCTGCTTCAACTGCTACAAACAAGACTTCACATTTGAGTTCACTTGGCTGTTCATTTTCAGGAGAGGGTTCATTTTTAATTCTAGATTTGTTATTGTGGTTTTCCCACTGGGTGCCAAAGATAAAAAGTTTAAATTTGGTGTCCTATGGGAAGCCATTTGGCCCAAACCAAATTACCTTTGTCTTAATTTCATGAAAATTCAAAAAACTTTACCAAATATTTAGTGAGGGTCTTAGGAGTGTTGAGGGTCTTCGGAATGTCTCCTGCTTTTCATGAGTAAATAGACCTGGCAATCATCTCAAAAAAAGATTCTGTGTTTTTTTAAATGGCTCCAAATGGCATATCCAAGAATAGAGCCCTGAAGAACACCCAAGATAGTGCAGCAGAGACTGTACTTAGATAACAGAGAATACCACTAAAACATCTCATTGAGGTCTGACTGAAACCACA
This sequence comes from Poecilia picta, assembly GCA_033032245.1. Taxonomy (NCBI): domain Eukaryota; kingdom Metazoa; phylum Chordata; class Actinopteri; order Cyprinodontiformes; family Poeciliidae; genus Poecilia; species Poecilia picta. The sequence goes on from CM065361.1 coordinate 3,109,198, forward strand.
AGAGATTTCCACCCACATGCTCCAGGCTAGAGCTGATCAGTGCTACTGTTGAATCCAGAGCCAGAGAGCAGTATCACCAGAATCCATTAGTGGAAACTATCAGAGCAGATTTTGTACAATGGAATGGTCAAGACCCACTGCGGCACCTTACAAAGGATGGATAATTATCTTACAATGTGCCTGACAACTTTTGTGTGATTGGTCAGAAATTTCCAAGTCACCATGGTTACCTTACTGACAAATGCAGCAGTCTGACGGATCTGTGAGGACATTGCAGGAGTTCTGCTCTTCTATTGGTCCCCACATGACTCTTCTTATGTTGATATTCTCTTTGTTATATGAATTTGTACCATTTGGATGCTGCTTGTTCTCTGATGGCCAGTTTAGATTTCTATCAGAATTCAAAGATTTTGTTATTGATACTTTCTGTAAAGAACATCTTTGTGTCATGTCATTGAAATTGAGGCATGAATTACTGCATCAATGCAGCAGGGAGGCAAGCCCATGTTGCTTAAGTAGACTTCAGCTCATCTGAACTTTAGAAAACACATGTTTTTGTATTCATTGAATAATTCTGACCAGTGGCACCTGCTGGTTCCCCACCCCCTCTGATTGAACAAGAAGCAGATGAAGATGAAGGGGAGGGTGTGGCATGATCGGTTACTGTCAGTTTTGTGCCTCTACTATTGGAGTGTTTGGAAAGAAAGCACTTATTTTTGTCAGAGTTGTGAGGTTTTCAAATTGAATATGAGTGTTTATTATGTCAATGTTTTTCATGTATAGATATTGCTGTGACTGCACCCTGCCTCTCGCCTATTAACTGCTGGAGTTAAGCAAAATGGATGGACGGACAGACAGCTGGACAGCTGGATGGATATAAATTGCTCAGGTTAATGACGGTGCCTCCCTTGACTTTTGGGGCTTTGTTTGTACATTCTAATGCTGGCTGGAATAACTAGTTCTTTAGACTGCATTGGATATTGATGTAGTGACTTGATTTTTGTTTAATATGATTATGATAATATTAGCAATAATAATAACAGTAAATATTTCTTGCTATTGAAATGAATATTTAAGGGTATGCTGTAAATGTTTTCTTCTTCATGGTCGGTGACAGTGATGGTCTGCTTAAGTCTGCAGTCTTACCCAAGATCAGACTGTAATATGGCCATAAGAAAACATTTCTGTATTTATAACACTGTAATGTATTATTTACATTTTATGGGGAAAAAAACAGAGTTTGAAGTTTTCATTAGCTAGATACCATGACAAAATAAAAACATATCTGTTGGTGAAGTTTTATAATTTGTCAGTGTTTTTTCCTAACGTGGAGCAGAAACTTAATAAAAACAGCGGGTCGAACAGGTCTTGTTGTTCTATGAACTAGCCAGGTGATGGCGCCAAATATCTTTTTAGCTGGCGTCTTAAGGCATTAGGATTTTTTCTTAACCTTATCAATGATAAATTAATTAGCTGTGGCTACAGCGCGGCATGGTGGGTACTGCCTACATAGCCGTAACTAATTCAAACCGCATTAACACCATTTTGTCTTGAGTTTCTAACTTTGCCTGTTGCGCGTACTCTGAGCGTACGGTGTGAGAGCGTGTGTGTGGGTGTGTGTGTGTGGGTGTGTGTGTGTGTGTGTGTGTGTGTGTGTGTGCGTGTGTTTGCGTGAGAGCGTGTGTGTGGGTGTGTCAGAGCCCTCCCATCTGTGGAGGACACCGGGTGATGGATGAAGGCAGACCTCAAAGCGGCCCAGTGGCATGCAGAGATCCGCGCTGCGCTCCTGAAGCCCGTCGTCACCTGCGTGAAGCGGAGATGGAGTTCAGATAGACGCACCGCTCCAGCCCCGGGACTGATCGCTGCGACTTCCGCTCTGGATTTCTGCACTTTGTGTTTAGTCGCCCTGAGAAAATGTGGAGACTCACCAACTTGTTGGCCTGTCTGCTGGTGTTGTGTAAGGACGCGTCCTCACAGAACAAGGTAAGACGGCGCTTTTATTTTAGAGCCAGCCTGGTTTGCATGTTTGCAAAGTGAACACAGGTTTCTTCAGCCCCCCTTCCCTCCCCCCCCTTTCTACTGCCCCCCACCTCAGTGTCAAAGTGACTGAGCATCTCCAGCACCTGTACATTTTCTGCTTAAGCCCTGCAGATGTTTTTGTTTGTGTCTTTTCTTGTGTTTCGAGAAAATCCCTCAATGAGAGCTTTTGTATCACACAGATACATAATCGTGCCTCCACTGTGTGCAGTGCAGGCCCATTGCCAGCAGTGATGGCACTCAGTGGGGTTAGTGCAATATCAGGCTGGCCATGTTTGTTCAGCTGCTGGACTGCAGTAACCCCTCACTCTCCCTCATCCTGATTCAGCTCCAAAAACACAGAAGGGAGAAAACATGGACTGTATACTGCATGGAGTGGCTGTTAGCAGCCACTCCATGCAGGACCATGGAGGATAAATCAGCTTCGATGCAGTTCAGCAAAAAATGTTTGATCTTCAGAAAGACAGTAGCAGGAGCCACAGCTGTACTGCTGAGCAGTTTGAGGTTTAAACTGCTTGTCATCAGCTTGTTTGTCCTTTCCCCCTGCAGAATAAAATGATTTTCCCACTTTGTTGTGGATAAACATAATTACCTCTGAGTGAGTGCTGGTCATTAATGTCTAAAGGATGGATGGAAACTCAGTTCTCTGCATCTGATCTACAGCCTGAGATCAGACAAGTGGAGCCTGGAAGCATGCTCAGTATGCCTGACCTGTGGAAGTGGATGTGGACTTTGTGCTTTGCAAAGGGAATTCAGCACTGTCCTTCAGTTCTAATATAAGCAATATAATAAATATAGTCCTAATTAGGCATGTGCCAAAATTTGCAGAGAATCTTAAGACCATTAATAATCCAGGATTATGTCACCCTGAAATCATCCAATTCAACCAGGAAGGAGTTGTGAAACATTCAAAATAAACCATTTTGGAAAGTTCCTGTGGAGCTAATCTAATTGGGTACAGAAAAGCAAACATTGAAATTTCTCAGCAAACATTTAGAGGTTGTAATTATATAGGAGCATTTTAGACACAGAGTGTTTAGTAGAAAAATTCTACACACCTTGAAAAAACACCAGGCATGCCTTACAAATGTATTCATAATCTTTAAACTATTTTTTTTGTATTGTCAAACAGCTTCAAAGTATTTTATTGCGATTTTATGTAAAAAGTAAAGCTACAACATAATATAGTGCAGAATTGTGAAGTATGAGGAAATGTATGGTTTTAATTTTCTTCCACAAATAAATTTCTGAAAAGTTGGACGTTCGTTGGTATTCAGCACCTCTTGGTCAGTCCTTTGTAGACCCACCTTTTAATTCAATTGTAACTGCAAGTCTTTGGGATAAAGTATCTCCATCAGCTTTGTACATGTAAAGTGGTCTTTTTACAGTTGTCTTCTACAAACACACGAATGATGTAAACCATTTCACTGTGGCTCTGATTTTATGGATGGAAAACTAGGAAGCTGTGTAGAACCTTCAGTTCTCATTATTTAGAAAACATGAACTGTTTAGTCACTTTGCTGGCACAGTACCTGTAGTTATAGTTATGTAGTAGCTACATGATTATCATTAGATAAAATTGCTTGATTTCAACTTAGTCTAATGAAGACCCTCTGCACAGAACTGTAGCTGACCTTCACTGTATAGATGCAAGTATAAGATTCTGAGCATTCAGTTAAACTTAAAGTTCACATGAACAAAAGCCCAAATGATAGAAAGCTGTGGCTTTTTGCTCATCAAAAGAAAGCAAACTATAAATAAAAATGGGCCTGATATAAGGTTGAAAGATAGTTCTAAGATTTGTAAAACAAATCATTATTTTAGACCCATTCACAAAGGATATACTGTCCAACAACCATTCAGCAAGTAAGATCACATAAGACTGTTCTAGCATCATTTCACATCTGTATTAGCAGGAAACACCACACATGTCTGTATTTACCAGTGTTATGTGTTAAACTCGAGGCCTGGGGTCCAAATCTAGCCTTCCATAAGTTTCTAGGTCAAGCTATTATTACTAATCTTTTAATTATTTTACAGAAGGTGGGTCTATTACTAAACAAACTGCTAAATGTAAATACTCAAAACGAGTATTTAAAGTACTAATGGCTCTGAACTGAGACATCTCTCATTTATAAGATTGTACCAGTTGAAGGGCCTGGCGGTGAACACCTGACTGGTGAGCTAGTAGGTGGCAGTAATGCACCTTTAAGTAGTGTGCCAACACAAAGAAAAAGAAGATCACATGTTTGTTCTGGCTGCATGGTTTGCCTGCTGATGGTGTTGGTTCTGTAGAATTACAATGGCTCCTCAGCTTTTTTAGTTTGTTCAGTTCTGTTTCTTTTTCTAGCTGCCTTATTTGATTTGGTTCGTGGATTTTTTTTTTCTTTTGCATTCCCTTGCAAAAGTTGTATATTGTCCTGAGTCTTTTGTCCAAATGGACGTTGGGATCTTGTTGGTGAATCATGAAGGTTTCTGTCCCCCAACATCAGATCTTCACCCGGCCATCCTGAAAAGTGTTACTGAGGAGGACGTTGTTGTGGAATAGCTGGTGGCCTGCCAGAAGCTGAGTCTCATTTTTGGGCTCATAGACTCAGAAACACCTTCCTATTAATTGTATTAATATTTAAAATATTTAACATGGTGAAAGCAATGAGTAATTCTAACAAACATGAGTTGTAATTATTGATAAACATGAGTTATGGTTGAGTCAATTACAGTTTTTAAACCTTGAGTTATTTAGTAAAGGATTATTTTAGACACAGGACTATGGAAACAGAGCTTGATGTGTTTGGTTTTGATTTTATAAAAACTAGACCATCCCAGGGCAATGACTTATCATGCACAGCTTTAGTAATGATTCCTAATTCGGGTTTACAGTGTAGGCTATAGAGGGCTACATAAATATAACCTTCAAGATAACAGTTGTTTTGTTAAATATTATTTTATTAATCAAATCAAAGCACTTTTCATTTGTATGTGGTCAACTTACGTCCATGAGAGATATTTAATGTTATTTAACTTTATACTTTGTACTCATTGTATGCAGAGAACATTATTTAATAATATTTCAACAGTTTAATGGGTAGTTTTACCAATACAATCTGGCACAAACAGCCCTTTGAGGACATTAGTCATCTTGATACAACCCAAAATAAAAATGAGTTTGACACTCCAGAGTTAAAGTCTACTGACCGTGCTGCAGTTGGTAGAACTTCACTTGCAGCAAGAAGATCCTGGGTTCAATTCTGTGCATGGAGTTTGCATGTTCTCCCTGTGCATATGTGTGTTATCTCTGGGTACTCTGGCTTCCTCCCACAGTCCACAAAAAAAGACTGCCAGGTTGATTGAGCTCTCTAAATTCTCCTTATGTGTGGGTGTGTGCATGACTGCATGACTGTTTGTCCTGTCCTGTTGCCATGCAATGGACTGGTGACCTGTCCAGGGTGACCCCAAATCTTGCCCTTTGACCAGCACCCCTCGTGATCCCACTAGGGATTAAGTGTGGACGGATGGATGGATTTAAAGCAATTCTACAAGAAAACAAGTGAAAAAGCTCAACAGAAGCTAAATTTGTAAAACTAGCACATGCTAAAATTATGTAGCTAATGTATAACCTCAAGAACATCTTAGAAAGATTAGCATTTACTCTACACTATAATCTTCATTAGCTGAGTTCTTGCAGCAGCGCCCTCTCCTGGCTAATGCCAACACCTGCGTTGACCCAGTCCAAAGTGCAGAGAAACATGTACCTTTATCCCATTTGTTATTAAGATGGCTGCCACTGTATATCTCCATAAAACATAATACACAGTCCAGTCACATTAATGTGACCATCTGTCAAAAGCCAGAATAACCACCTTTCGCAGAGCGAACTGCTACGAGACGTGCAGGAAGAGAGTCACTTAGGTCCCTGAAGGTCTTCTCTGGGATGTTGAGCCATGCCGACTCTAATGCCGTGGCCAGCTGCGCTAGATTACGCGGTTGAGGATCCATGGCGCGAACAACTCGATCGAGATGGTCCCACAGATGCTCGATTGGGTTTAAGTCAGGTGAGTTTGCTGGCCAGGGGAGGACGGTAAACTCATCCTGGTGCTCTTCGAACCACGCACGTACACTGGCAGCTGTATGGCACCTCGCATTGTCCTGCTGGAAGATGCCATCATCCTGAGGAAAAACAATGCGCATGTAGGGGTGGACATGGTCCGCAAGGACAGATGCGTACTTGTATTGATCCATCGTGCCTTCCACAATAATCAGTGAACCCAGAGAATGCCAGGAAAACATTCCCCAGACCATAATGCTCCCGCCTCCAGCTTGGACCGTTCCTGCAATGGTTGCAGGGTGGTTCCTTTCAGAGGTTTCACGCCTTATACGCCAACGTCCATCTGTCCGATGGAGCATAAAACGCGATTCATCTGAAAACGCTACCTGTCGCCACTCAGTGGACGTCCAGCTGCTGTACTGGCGTGCAAATTCTAGCCTTCGTCGTCGATGAACACCAGTCAGCATAGGTGCACGAACCAGGCGTCTGCTTCGGAGGCCCAGACGCAGCAATGTTCGCTGAATAGTGGTTTGGGAGACACTTGTGGTAGCCCCTTGGTTCATTTTAGTGGTCAGTTGCTCAACGGTAGCCCGTCTATCTGCCCGAACGCATCTCCGCAACCGTCGTTCGCCTCTGTCATCTATGGCCCGTGGTGCACCACATTTGCCACGTCGTTGATTTTGGACAGTCCCATTTTGCCATGCACGGTACACTTTTTCCACGGCGGCACGCGAACAGTTCACAAACTCAGCCGTTTCGGAAATGCTTCCACCCTTGGCCCGAAAGCCAATGATCATGCCCTTTTGGACGTCGGATAAATCGCTTCGTTTCTGCATTACGCCAACGATTGAAATGTTTTCCGAAGCCCACACACACCCTTTATATACGCTCAACTGCACTGTGCTGCCACCTGCCTTCTGTGATTGGTTATTTAACTCTGAAGTGGAAAGTACGTGGTGGTCACATTAATGTGACTGGACTGTGTAACATCCATGTGTGAACACACACAGTGTCTCAGTTTCCTTATGCTTACAATTTGTCTGTGATGCACATTCTTTTGGGTTTTGGTTGATGTTTGTGTCTTGAAGCTTAAACACTGTAAACCATTCTGACATCAACGGTACAATGAGAGCACCCCGGAGGTTAAAGGTGAACAACTGTGATTGATCGATTATCTGTTTTGGCTGCACATTTCCACTGAAGTGGTTTCCCTTATGACACCACTGTTTGTTTTAGCAAACACTGCTAAAACACCACATCTCATCATTTTGGTTTCCTGAAATTATGAGATGTGTTGGAGGTTTAAATGATTGAAAATGACTGAAATATAATGCAAAGATCATTTTTGCTCATCCACCTTTTCATCAATTATGTACCATAGTTATGGAAAATAGGTAATGAGCCCTGGATGACCTGATCCATTAACTAGTTTGTCTGCATTACTTTAGACAGGGATCTTCCTAATTTTAGGGTGTCACACAGGTTGAAAGGAAGTCTACTCTGTCTGAAATCTAAATCTACATGTGCCAGCCAGACATAACTCCAAACTACCACTGTATAGGTGTGGAGGCCAAAGGAATGTCCTTCAGAGCAAACAAATAGGTCAGGGCTGAGTTCCTACAATAGTCCGGTCTAAACACAAAAACCTCTAGCTTGTCTGAATTTAGAATAAAACATTTAAAAGTTGTATAAACCATGTCTTTATAAATACCCATCAGTGGTCTGAAGTCATAGCAGGTTTAGCAGAGTCTGTCCACAGACACAGCTTTTGTTTCGTTTTATTGACTAGGCTGAGGATTTGCAGGAATAATAATACAAACACCAAGGCATGTCTAAATAAGCACCATGCCTCCATTGCTTTGGTTAGTAACCAACGGGGCAACATTTCAGTTTCTAGATGTTTATATGTCAGAGTAAACATGTATCATTTTTATTTTGCTTCACTATTATTCCCTACCTTGACTGGTGTCTTTTTCATCAACTTCCAATTTCAGATGGTTAATTTGGAAAACCATAGCTGTCTTTAGTTTGTTGCATTTGTTTTTCTTTTGTTTGTTTTTATGTTTTTCTGACCAATCTGTTCATAAGGTAAAGGTTATATCTGCAAACTTTGCAAATGTTTATGATCAAGTTCCTCTTTTCCACTGATAACATTTATTGATGAGAAAAAACACCTGACAAACTGAAGTTCTGTGGAGCTTTACCCAAACCACCTGTGGGATAGACAGAAATATACCAACTTTTGAGGAAACTAAATTACTCATTAGTTTGCTTGACGTGTTTATTTGATGGTTTAAATGAAATATTGTATTTCCACTTTAGGAGTGGATTATAGTGTGTGTGTATCCATAGCAGTGGAGAGCAGCACAGCTTTGTGCCAGATCTAATAAACATCTCTTTGAAGACATCATCTGGGGAAAAGGCATTGGCAGCAACAGTCATTCCTCTCATAATTGAGGTCACCAAACACACACTATTAATTAGGGAACTGTCCTTTTTTTGCTTATGATAGGATTATTACAGTGTGTGGATTTGATCAAGGAGTCATGCTGACTGATTTATATGTATCTCTGCATTGCATAAGATTTTCATGTTTTAAACAGACCCATAGTTTGGTTTAAAGGTTTTTGCCAAGATCTTCAATGAGACTCAAGAGGATGGTTTGGTGTTTTATTGAACTGCGGTTCTGTGGTGTTCATAGTAGTCATGCTGTTAGCTGTAATAGAAATATGTAATATTTTAACATCTACCAAGAGCAGTAGAAAGTTAACTGTTCAGACAAAGCTTCTGATTTTAGTTCCTGAAGACAAGTCAGGCAACTAACAATTTGCAGGTACGTGCAGGGGGGGGGCTTGAGCACCTGCCCCTTTTGCTCCTTGCCCCCAAGCGCCCTTTTGGTCAATTTTTTATTTTTTATTTTTTGGTATTATTATTTTCTTAGCCCTCTTCTGGCACATAATAACATGTACTGAAATTATTATTATTATTATTTTGTACAACATAATAAGGACCCTGTCCACATCATGTGAGAAAAAAGTTTTTTAAGCAAAACTCAGTTGGCTTTTCTCATGGTGCATTTTGCTTTTGTTCTTTGCTTTTTTCTGTAGTTCCATGTTAAGGTTTGATGCAGCTCTACTTTCCTGAATTAACCATCTTTGTCTCCACTGCAAGTGTAGCAAACAGACAGCTCTTTGTTTTATAGATTACAGTAAACTAAAAGGTTGCATTGTGCCCTGGTTTATATTTTTAATAATGTAATTCTGTAAAGACAAAATATGTCTCGTAGTCTAGCTCTAATTTACATATCTCGCTAAATTGCGGGTTTGAAAATGGCAATAGTACTTTCTTATAACAAAATAGACCTGCAAAAAGAAATTACTAATAAAATATCTTACATATGCATAGTTGTATGCTCTATATAGAGATTTTCCTTAGCTTTGATTGTATATCTCACAATTTTGTTATCCTTGTCTATAAAACTCTGAAAGCTGAGTGACTTTGTTAATATTCTGTCCTAGAATGCGGTTAGATGTGCCCTTTTTTGTTGTTGAACACCTGCTCCTTTAGGGGTCTCTGCACGGCCCTGGTTATTTGGAAATCGTCTGTTAATAACCAAAGTTATGCATGTTGAGGCTGTATCAATCAGCCTGATCAGCTGATCGATTTTATTTACATTTTTTCATTTCAGCTGTTTCCCCTTTTCAACAAACTCATCCCTCTCCTAGAGTCAAAGACACTGTTACAGGAGCTCACCTCAAAAACTCTGAGCTGTCCCTTTAAGTTGAACCTTGACAAATCTTTAGGCCGCTTCATGTCAGAGCGAGGTCATTATGTTTTAGAGCCGTTCTGCATGGTGAAAAGCTTCAGACTATCTGGAGACATAAACAGACTCAGCTGGAATGTAGATGTTTGCTTTCAAAAGCAATAAGAGCTGAACTTTGTCTTTGGCTATTTAACAGCCTGGTGCTAATTCCAGTTGTTTAGTTTGGCTTTTTTTTACCATGAGCATTAACAGTTTTACTAAAGTGCTAGAGTTGGGTACTGGTTATTATGCACTTTAAGACACTTTAAATATGTCTCATCTGGATTTGATTTAGAACCGGCTTTGTTCTTTGTCATTATTGTGCAATCAAACTACTGCTCTATCGATGGACAGATAGATAGATAGACAGATCTCAGCAGGCCGAGAGACGACATCACAGGGTACGTGAACATGACTGCTGAGACAACAGGCTGCATCTGACAGAAACTCCTGTCATGCAGTGTGTTTTGAACAATTCTGGGTTTCACCTTGTAGCTTGTCAGGGCTTGTTAGCTGTCAAACGTGTCTGCAGCTGATCTAATATGGCTCTGTATCATGCAGGCTCTACCCCTCTCACTGTGCCGGTTGAGCTGTGTGCTTTTTGACCTAAAACTTGACTGCACTTTAGAGGTCAAAGCTCAAAGCATGCGTTAAATACTCTGCATCCTTAATTATTGCCAATCTTAACTGTTTTGCCCGTTCTCATGCTGGTAGGTCAGCTTGGCATGAGATTTGGGATAATTAGATACGCTTACTGGTACATGTGACTTGACAGAATGAGGAACTGGCTGGTCTGAAGGATCATTTTGATTCATTCTGATAACCCGCTGCTGTCTACTGGAAAAGCCAACAATGTAAAGGCTGCAAAGTCAAACTTGCTGGAATTTGAAAGCTGTGCAGTGCAGCCAGCAGCATGAAACCACAGTGTCATGTAGATTCACCTTATTTTCTTGTGGATGTTGTGTTTGTCAACCTGCTGCTTTTTGCTCAATGTGCGTGAGGATCTGCTCGATCCTAGAACGTCTGCACTAACAGAGGGGTGAACACGCACTTCACCCTCTGCATCTTCCCCATCAGTTGGCCCACATTCCTGCACTAATGAGGCCCCCCAACCCACCTCTTTTATGACTCATGCCTCTGTTTTTACTAAGCCTGCAGCCTTTCTAACCAAAAAATCCTAAAAGCGCTTGGAAAAGGTTGAAAATCTGGCAGCTGATCAGTTTTTAACCACCCTGACATTCCCACATCCGACAGCCTCACTGCCTCTCATTAGCTGTAATATATGTCTTCTTGTCCTCGACTATAACAGTCTGTATTTTACTTTCCATGATGGTGGGAGGACTGTTGTGCCATCAGCACTTTATGACATTCTTTCTGTTTCTCAGCTTCATATATATCAGAAATGGACAATACTATAATTGTAGAGGCTCTAATGGAATTTGCTTTTTTCTCAGTTTAACAAAAGCTCCCCACAACGCCGTGTGAGCAGAATTCTCCAATAAAGGTTTCCTTTCAGTTTCCTAAACAACTAATCTTGTAGAGTTGGGAGATATGGACTTAAAGTTTTATCATGATACTTTGTAGTACTATTGTGATAATAAGAAAAGTGATGCTATTTTTTACTTTTTTTTTGATAACTGTATGCCTTTGGCTTCATTACACAGCAGCCCCTCAAACACAGACACTCATCTTAGAAAAACATTCCCATTTGTAGTATGCTTCTTTAGGACAGCAGTCGCATAAAGAAGCATGATTTGTGTCACTGAAATGCACACAATAAGCGCATTCAATCATATTTTCTAATTATGAAGGTGTAAAAGTGAATTTATTGAAACACCTTGATTGAACAACCTGTGGAGAAAAATTGTAAAAACCTCAAGGGTTTAAAACCATCATTAGTTAGACTTTGTCATGACAACAATGAATCAAAATCTTATTTATATATGAAACGTATCACAATAAATGATAAACAATATGACAAATAACCAAGCCTATCTTGTTTTGTAAATTTTCAGAAGAAACTATCCAGTCAAATTATGACAGAATGCTATTTTCCTGTGTCTTAAGAAAGGTCATTTTTAAATTGTTTGCAGTTATCATATTAGGCTAAAATTTGATACATGCAATTACTGGAATGTCCAATATATCTTCTTATGGTGTGTTTTTTAAGGAAGACAGTTGAAAGAGCACAGCTCGTTAATAAAAATGATCTGTGAGCTCATGGCACATGAACATCTGTCCTGCAGTTGATCCAGGAGCATAAATCTCTTCGAGTGAGATGACCGTCCCAGCCAGCTTGGGTTCCATGAGCCGTTACTCTGCAGCCAAGCCTTCTCAGTCACACAGTAATTAACACCAGTAGGATCATTTCCACTCAGATCAAATTTAGACTATCAAATGTTATGTTATGTCCCTATTCTGGGCTGAACTGTCTCAGGAGGTAGGAGTACATGTAGCCGGTGGGTTGATAGTTCAAACCCCTGCTCTGTTCGTCTCAGTCTTTATGTCCTTGGGCACTTCAGGACACTTCAGCCATCTTGCCTGCTGGTGACCAGAGGACCTGGTGGCAGCCTTGCTTCTGTCAGAATGCCCCAGGGCAGCTGTGGCTACAATTCAGTAGCTCACCACCAACAGTTTGTGAATGACTAAATGTAGTGTACATCGCTTTGGAGCCCTCAGACTTAAGGCTGCAAGCAGCTTTTCTAAGGAATATAATGTTTTTCTTACATATTTGTTAAAACTATCACCATGTTGTGACAGTTTAATATGAGACAGATAATCTGTGAAAAATGAATCTCCAAAACCTCCCTGGGCTACTGTTGTCGTTTGAAGAACAACCAATCAGAGCCAGGAGGAGGTTCTTAGCGCTGTTAATCAAATGCATGTACTCACTGTTAAATGTGTTGGTGGCGTAAAAACAACTTACCGTTCCAGGAAAACTCACATGAGATTGTGATTGACAGCGCCTCCTCCTGGCTTTGATTGGTCATTTCTAGCTGGCAGTGGGAGAAGCTAGTGCAACTTGGCTTTTTCACAGATTATCTGTCTCATAATAGATCCTGTCACAACATGGTAACAGTTTCAACAAATATGTAAAAGGAAAATGTTGTAAAAGTTACAAACTGCAACTTTAATAACTCACAATTGAGATTCAAGACATTCACCATTTCCTAGTGCTGCATCCGCAGCAGGATCATGGCATCATGCCATTTCCTACTGTGTTAGAGTTACTGTGTTTATCTTGAAATGATCCTGTGTTTAAATCAGTGTTGTATAGTAACGAAGTAAAAACACTTCACTACTTTACTTAAGTATATTTTGGAGTACTTCATACTTTCCTCGAGTATGAAATTTTTTGATAACTTTCACATTTACTTCACTATATTTCCGAACTTAATTTCATACTTTTACTCCGATACATTTTCAATGTGTGGTTTAGTTACTCGTTACAAAAAAGTGAAAAAGAGAAACGCTGGTGTTTTGACCCCACCTACTGATTGACTGCCACAAAGTCATAGCCTACTTACCTGGGCTTGTTCATCACCACCAATAGGAAACACATGTTTCGCTTCTCCCATTAAACACAAAGTCTCGCGATAAGCAGCAGCCACATGTCCCTAATGCCACATAATGACCAGTTGTTGCACCAATAGTTTGTGAAGTAGAGAATCGTAACGACTTTTTTTCTTCATGTTGGCCACATTTTCTGTACTGACTATTTTTCTCATTTTCAGCACTGACCTTACTTGAAGGGAAAACTTAAGGCTTATAAAAACTTTGTTTCAGGATCACATTGCCACACCAAACTCCCTCAACTCAGAATCAGAACACATTGAAGTTGAACCTGGAAGGTCTGTGAAGTCATTCAGGTGGTTTTAGATCAGTTGGAGAATTTTTCAGCAGAACTATCCCAGATGACCAACCCAGCATGAGCATTTTTTAGACTTTACAATAAATCTGTCTGGCTGAATTCTTGTGTGAGAGCGATTTTCACTTTATGTAAGGTGGTGTGCCTGACATAGGAAATGTGTGGAATGCCCTGTTCAGACTGCCATGCCTTGCCACCTGTTTATTAGGTGAACCAAGGAGTCTGTCATCAACCATGGCAGGCAAAGGCCAGCTGTTGAGGTGGCTGACTGAATTATAAATCTCTCAGAGGATTTCGTCTGAGTCATACCAGCTTATATTCAAAAGAAAGGAAGCATGAGTTTATTTTTCAGAATCACTTTCCTTCCTCTGTTTCAGATGACTGGAAAAGGCACCTCAGGTCTTCCTTACAGGAAGGAACAGAACACTTTAATTTATACCCTCAGTAAACAGAACTATTTAAACTGTGAGGAGACTTTTCCACACCATGATTAAATGGTGAAGACAAATAAAATCCAAACTCATAGTTTGGATTGTCTGATCTCTCAAAATTGATTACCTTAATTTTGAGAGATCAGGCATTGGTTGATGCTTACATGTGAAGTTGATCTATTCCACCAATGCGATCTATCTCAGCGAAGATCTAAACATCAGCCACTGTCCTCTTCTGCTCTGCAGTGAAAGAGATTTGACTGACAGACCAGCCCACCAGGTCATATCTGTACATTTTCAGATATTGTGTGACTACTTAACAATAGTCACCCCACTGTTGCCAACTCAATAACTGTATTGCCATATGTAGCAACATTTCACACAAAAAAAATTGTATTGGCAGGTTAGGCCCTAACATAAAATGTTGCTTGGCATCGTGTCTTTCAGATCTTTGGGGACACTGAGCCTGTCAGGATGACATCAGAGGGCTCCGACTGCCGCTGTAAGTGCATCATGCGGCCTCTGAGTAAGGATGCCTGCCTGCGGCTGCGCAGCGGCAGCGTGCGCGTGGAGGACTTCTATACAGTGGAGACGGTCAGCTCGGGATCAGACTGTAAGTGCTCCTGCACGGCTCCGCCGTCCTCACTCAACCCCTGTGAGAATGAGTGGAAGATGGAGAAGCTGAAGAAACAGGCCCCGGAGTTATTAAAGGTGAGGACGGTGGAGTCGGACAATGAATCAATAACAGTACATACCGAGGTAGACACATGATTCTCCTTAGTTCACCATTCTCAGTTTGAACTCCTCCTTTGAGATACATGATCATTATCCATAGATAATACATCCAAAAAAATATTCAATATTCAAAGTATTTAATAATTTAATTGAACTCTGATCTGCACAACATTCCAGGAGATGTAGGCAGAGGAAAGGTGCTGATAAAGCCACTCAACCTCTCACAGTCAGCTAAGCTAGCATCAACTAACTCACTCACTTATTGGTTACCTAGCAACAGCCTATTGAGCAATGTGTGCAGCAGCAGTTTCAGGTTTCAGTAATATTTAAAACAGGTTGATATTTAAAACAAAAAACCAATCAGTAATTTTCCATTTCAACCAATATGAAAGACTTATGACATGTTTTTCAGTCACATTTTCAAGCCCTGCGTGCTTTTCTCACACTCACCAAGTTGACCTGATAATGATGTGCTTCTTGTGTTCTGTCCCAATGGCAGCTAACCAACTAATCACATGATAAATTCAAATGAGTGTGATCTCTTCCAATCTGATGATTGATATTTTTTGAAGGGAGATTTTGTTGATAGAGGCTTCATAATCCACTTTATTTTGAATCTATGTTGTTTTATTTTCTTTTTTCATTTATTGTTTTCAGTTGTTGTGTTTTATTTTGGGTATTTAAAATGTCTTCCAGTTCCGGTGCTTGGTGTTCTTTTCAAAATTAAAGTTTATTGGTCTTTGAGGGAGCAAACTTGCATTATTATCCCATTATTGGTTTATTACTTGAAAATGGCCTCAAGACAACCATATTATCATTTTGTTATCAAGACATGCTTATTAAGACGTGATAAATTGAGCTTCCTATGATAGATCATTCTATTTAGTCATAATTTTTGTGCACTATGATGATCTCTATTTTTTAGTGCTGAATTGAGAAGTTTAGAAATAAATCTGTCAACAGGCTCAGTTTTATCTAGATGTTTCTAACTGTTCTTTTACAGGTTGTGCTTTTCTGAAAGGCCTTTTTATAAGGTGCAGATGTTCAGTTGCACAAAGAAAGTCAGCCATTTTAGGTATCCGGACATAGTGAAGACAACTTGGAGGAGTTCAAACTGAGAATGCTGAACTAAGGAGAATCAAGTGACCATGAATGAAGGAGGATGATTGACTGTGTGAGATGGGCTCATCTGAATATTTCAGAAGGTCTGCTGGGTTTACAAAGGATGTAAAGCAAAGAGGATCCAGAGAGTAGCACATGTGTGGACAAAAGGCTTTGCTTAAGGGCAGTATGGTGATATCAGGCATATATTAACTTTTTTTAGCACAATCAAATGACTATGTTCCCTTCAGTTATAAAATGCTATGGATAGTAGCATATTTAACAACCTACTGGTGGGATATCACTTTTTTTTCTACATTTTTTTGTTTGACTTTTAAAGCTTGAGAGGATGGAGATTGCTATTTCTTTATTTTTTAATAA
Organism: Poecilia picta; assembly: GCA_033032245.1. Lineage (NCBI taxonomy): Eukaryota > Metazoa > Chordata > Actinopteri > Cyprinodontiformes > Poeciliidae > Poecilia > Poecilia picta. The sequence continues at coordinate 3,125,598 of CM065361.1, forward strand.
TGGGTTGAAAATCTCTGGGGATGAGGTCGCCGAGGTGGTCAAAAAGCTCCTCGGTGTCCTCAGGGCCCCAGGGTGGATGAGATCCGCCCGGAGTTCCTTAAGGCTCTGGATGTTGTAGGGTTGTGTTGGCTCACGCGACTCTGCAATATCACATGGACATCAGGGGCAGTTCCTCTGGATTGGCAGACCGGGGTGGTGGTTCCCCTGTTTAAAAAGGGGGACCGGAGGGTGTGCTCCAATTACAGAGGGGTCACACTCTTAAGCCTCCCTGGTAAGGTCTATTCAGGGGTCCTGGAGAGGAGGGTCCGTCGGATAGTCGAACCTCGGATTCAGGAAGAGCAGTGTGGTTTTCGTTCTGGTCGTGGAACACTGGACCAGCTCTACACCCTCAGCAGGGTCCTGGAGGGTGCATGGGCGTTCGCCCAACCAGTCTACATGTGTTTTGTGGACTTGGAGAAGGCGTTCGACCGTGTCCCTCGGGGGGCTTTGTGGGGGGTTCTCCGGGAGTATGGGGTACCAGGCCCTTTGATACGGGCTGTCAGGTCCCTGTATGACCGGTGTCAGAGTCTGGTCCGCATTGCCGGCAGTAAGTCGGGCTCGTTTCCGGTGAGAGTTGGACTCCGCCAAGGCTGCCCTTTGTCACCGATTCTGTTCATTACTTTCATGGACAGAATTTCTAGGCGCAGCCGAGGTGTTGAGGGGATCCGTTTTGGTGGCCTTAGGATCGCATCTCTGCTTTTGCAGATGATGTGGTCCTGTTGGCTTCATCAGATCGTGATCTGCGGCTCTCGCTGAAACGGTTCGCGGCCGAGTGTGAAGCGGCCGGGATGAGGCTCAGTGCCTCCAAATCAGAGGCCATGGTCTTGAGCCGGAAAAGGGTAGAGTGCCTTCTCCGGGTCAGGGGGGTCGTCCTGCCTCAAGTGGAGGAGTTTAAGTATCTGGGGATCTTGTTCACGAATGAGGGAAGAAGGGAGCGGGAGATCGACAGGCGGATTGGGGCGGCGTCTGCCGTGAAGCGGGCATTGTACTGGTCTGGTGAAGAGAGAGCTGAGTCAAAAAGAGAAGCTCTCGATTTACCGGTCAATCTACGTTCCCACCCTCATCTATGGTCATGAGCTTTGGGTCATGACCAAAAGAACAAGATCACGGATACAAGCGGCCGAAGTGGGTTTCCTCTGCAGGGTGGCCGGGCTCTCCCTTAGAGATAGGGTGAGAAGCTCGGTCATCCGGGAGGGAATCAAAGTAGAGCCGCTGCTCCTCCACGTCGAGAGGAGCCAGTTGAGGCTCGGGCATCTGGTCAGGATGCCTCCTGGACGCCTCCCTGGTGAGGTGTTCCGGGCTCGTCCCACCGGGAGGAGGCCTCAGAAGACCCAGGACACGCTGGAGGGACTATGTCTCTCGGCTGGCCTGGGAACGCCTTGGGGTTCATGGAGGAGCTGGAAGAAGTGGCTGGGGAGAGGGAAGTCTGGGCCTCCCTTCTGAAGCTGCTGCCCCCTCGACCCGACCCCGGATAAGCGGAAGTAAATGGATGGATGAATGGATGGATGGATGGATGGATGGATGGATGGATGGATGGATGGGTTAAAAATCTGCGCTTTAAAAGAAAAACTAGCATCTAGAGAAAGATAGTCAAGGCCCATAAATTACCTATTGGACACAGAGCAAGAATGTCTCTACACACAGAGGAATGTTTAGTGTATTGTCTTGCATCACTTTGTTTCACTATCAACAGGTTATCCAGCCAAGGTCAGGGGAAAGTATTTGCTGGAAGACAAAACAGGGAAGGATAGAGATGGGAAAAGTATAGAAAAAGCCGAGAAAGCAATTACAACAGGATATGTTTATACTATACTAGAATGCAAATAAAACGTATCAAGAGTTAATCTGGAGATACAGTAGTGATGCTCTAAACAAGTAATTTAGATTAAAAGAAATACTGAGTCGGAATAGTAAACTCATAGCCCGCCTGATGAGAGGCTAGGTTTTTATATTAACGTATGATTATTATACAGTAAAACATATGCATAAGTCCAGCACTGGCGTTATCTGAACAGCAGGATGAAATGAACACAAACAACTTCTCTCAAATATGAAACTTTTATTAATGGAAATATTTTAACTTCATAGTTAAAATATTTTATTCAACAAACTTGCATTGAATAAACATTGAGGAAAAGATACAATTATGAAGCTAAAACTACTAGAAGTAAAAATAGAAAAAAAATAGAACCAATAAAATGATGTCAATGTTCAGAATGAATTATGAATATTAAATATCCAGAACCAGTTCTGGAGTATTTTTACCTATGTTAATTAGTTTTAATTTATCCAGCATTGCTTGAACCAAAATATTCTGTCTTCTTCACACAGCAAACCAGAAAAACCTGCAGGGTATAAAACATGAAACAATAGAATGATCTATGGTAATATTACAGTTCTGCATGGATAAAGTCCAAGGATTCTGTTGAAAGGTTTTATCAGTGAAGCTAAGTGGAACTTGTTCTGATCAGTGAAAAAAGAGCAAAAAGAGAAGAAATGTGGAAGGTGGCAGATCATTTTTACAGAACTGGAATGAATGTGATTGTGTCCTGTTGCTACAGATAGAATTCTTTCAGACATTAAATGAAATGAAGTTAAGACAGATGGACAGTCAACAAGCATCAACATAGAAAAAGCATCTACAGCTCTTCTGCTTCAGGTTTCTCTATGTGTGCATTAATATGAATTTAGGCAGCAAATGAAGACTTCTAGGCACATAGCGCTGCCAGGCCTGGGTTTAGCTGATGGTGAATAACGGACGACCTTCTGTTTTTCTGGTTTGTATATGCAGCTCCAGTCTATGGTGGACCTCCTGGAGGGAACCCTGTACAGTATGGATCTACTGAAGGTCCACTCCTATATCAACAAGGTGGTCTCTCAGATGAACACCCTGGAAGAGGTTGGGAACTAGACACACTCACACACAGTGCAGGATTATATTGTTGCATGTCCATTCACTCCCGGCTGTCTTACAGACCATCAAAACAAACCTTACACGAGAGAACGAATATGTACGGGACAGCATGACGAGCCTGACCAACCAGTTTAAAAAATATGAGAACTACTCCAACATCATGATGAGCATCAAGAAGGAGATCTCCTCGCTCAGCCTGCAGCTGCTGCAGAAGGACGCGTCTGAGAGCAAAGCGCAGGTTGGTAACACAGGAAGTAGACTGAATGTGTCCAAATATGAGGTGATAATACAAAATCAGTAATGTGTCCATTATCAGTTCTGACACTTGGATACATTTGTTAGTGCAGACATTCTCTCAAATTCCACTTGGTCTGTTTTTATTATTCTGAATTCCATTATTTCAGTTTTCGTCAAATCTATTAACCCCAAAAAGCACAGAAGTATGGTGTGAATGAAAACATTATAACAAGTCAATAAAGAGGTACACATTTATTTTGTTTTCTTTTTCACTAACAAGCTTTACAAGGAGTCAAGAAGTATTTCCCCTCATTTTTTAGAAACTCAAACCTTATAAGATTACTTAAAAATCTCATTTTGAAGATGAAAGAAAATCTCCCTTTAAAAATGCTTTAGAATTGAACTGAACACTAAAAAAAGAAAACTAAATAGTAAAAGCTTGTGCTCACTTCCATAACAATCAGGATTTGGGAGATGGAGAAATAATCACCTCCAACTTTCACTTCCATTCATTTATTTAAATGTTCAACAGTTGGCAGACTTGACTGGCTGAAGTTAGTTTCTTCTCTTCTGTGTTTCTTAATAATTGTGATATTGTTGCTCCTCCAGTCAAACTTATGCTGACGAAACTTACAGAAAAGTTTACTTGTATTCCATAAAACTTTCTGGCCCAGAACCTTGCTCTAAGCTTTGAGTTATGTATTTATTTTTTTGGGAAGAGTTTTTTCCATGGCTGAACTGTTCATTCTGTCTGTGTGGACAGTAGAGCCGAGCCCGGCCTAACAGCAACAGATATTACTGGATATCCTTCACTTCTCACTGATATCAGCAAATTCTGTGAAATTTTGTTTATTAAATTCCACACATGTTTTCCACATCACTGAAATCTAAGGGCACGCAGAGTAAAAACACAAGCTTCAGACTGCTTTGTAAAATCCATTTCAGTCATCAGACATTTAGTTTATTTACATCTTTTTTGACATTTAAATCCTTTAACACATTCCAGAAATCTGGGATAAAGTCAGTTTTGTTGATGTTGTAGTGTTTTCGTTAATGTTGTAGTGTTTTTGTAATTTGTAATTGCTTTGCACCTCACGGCCACCGTACAATACCGTACCCTAAACCTAGATTTGTACTGAAGTAGTTCCCCTGAGACGAGTGAAGCTTAGATGGTCATCAGAACCCAGTGAGTGCGTTCTGATGGGTCACTGTGAGCTTTATTTTTCATAAAACATGGCTGAAGGTAGCTTTTTCTAAACTCAGTATCAACTTCTCAGAGCTCTGAGACATCTGGGTTTGTTGTTGGGAGGATCAATAAGAAATAGAGACCATATGCTCCACTTAGGACCACTTAGGACTAACAACATAAAATGGAACAATGAACGTTGTGCAGTGCTGCAAACTTTAATTAATTTACAAGGAAGCTGATAGAAACTAACATCTGGACTACTTGGTAAGTTGGTTTTCCTTAAACACCATATGAGAGTAGTGATGCAGCGCTGAAAGGACTGCAAACAACAGCTATGTCAATTATTTTTATAGGAGTATAGGTGATGTCACACTGTGTGAATGAGAGAGTAGAGACTGTAAAACACAATTTTAATAATTTATTTTAAATAAAGGCAAAATTACATAAAATATATTTAAAACAAATACATTATCTCACAATAGCAAACAGCAAAGTTGCAGTCATATTCAATGAACTAGAATCATATTGAAAAAGTTAATTTATTTAAAAAAACTCAGATTAATTTCACACACACTTTTCAAGCCTTTTTCATGTAAATCATGATGTTTTTTTACATCACACCAATTAAAAAACATTTTTAATACAGAAATGTGAGTTTAATAAAAAGTAATCAGCACTAATATATTAGAATTGCCTGTGATGCAGCGAGGTTGTGCTGGTACCATAAACACTTCAAAACTCTTAACGTGATATTAAAGTGAACTGGAAAAAATAAAAGTCTCTAATTAATTGTAAAATACCGGCAGGTGTTTTTACCAAAATTTTACCATATAAATATGTTAAAATCCATATACATACAATAAAATTTATACAATATAAAGCTTGCCGAATTTTAATGAAAATTACAGATGTTTTTTTTTCTCTTTCTTTCTTTCTTACTTCTTTTTACAATGTGGATATATCATGCTTTTAAATCCTTCTTTTTAACATGTAAATCATTATTATTTGGAGCTTGTCGCTTTGCTGTGTCCCTCGTTTCAGAAGAGAGAAAAGGGACTGAGGTTGCTCCAAAAACTGATGTGGGTACATCCCTGAGAAAAATCTAGATTAATCAGTTTGAAGAGGCTCTGATGTAAGGACTCCTGTGCATTAACACAAACCAGAACCAAACATTTTGACTTGTCTACTTGCAATTTCGACATAACTGAACTTGGACTACAAAATGGCTGTGAGGGAAAAAAACGGCGGCTTCATAAACCCGATTAGCTGGAAATCGTGACCTTGTTTAGCAGTTCCACAGCAAATGTGATGACATCATACCCAAGAAAATGTCATAGAGAATAGAGAAAAATGAACAGACTGAAAAATATAGACCAAACAGAATATAAAAATATCCCAGCACCTGGAGAGAATATGAATGTAAAAGCTCCTAGACTCTCAAAGTCTGCAAAATAGTGGATTTTGCATGACATCTCCCCTTGAAAACAGGCAGTGAGCTTTTTATTTTAGGCCAGTTTATATTTCTAATTAATTTAATTTGGTAAAAGCCAGAATAACGAGATGCAACAACAACAACAGAAGCCCCTTATTTCTATACTGAGTGCATAGAAATAAGTTTGATATTTATGTTTAACATTAGGGCCGTCATTGTTAACGCAGTAACAGATGCTATTAAGCTCAAAACGAGTAATATTGTAATTTTCTAGGACACAGATCATTGGGTTTTCATTCTCTGCAAGCCATAATCATGAAATTAATATTCATTTTTGACTTTGTGTGTAAAGAACCTATATGAGGTCACTTTTCTGAAATGCATGACAAAAAAATATACATTTTCAAATATTCACATTTTTTTAGCTTTACCTGTAATAGTTTTCTACATCATGAACAAAGACTTTTTATGATATTTTTATAGAAGTTAGCCCACACCTTAAAAATACACCACAAATCAAACCATTCCATAGGAAGCACTTAAGCCTCTGTTGCCAACCCTCTGATGTCTTCACAGGACACTCATGATGAGAAAGTCAAACCTCCAGGAAAGGTAGCAAACAAAAAGACCCCTGCTGCCAAAACGCCTCCAAAGGCACCCAAAGAAAAACCAGTCAAGCCCAAGAAAGAGGTCATAAAGCCTGGAAAACCGACTAAGCCTGACCCTACTCCAAAAACGAAGGTGGGTGGCCAGCAGCCTGGTGTGGTGAGGAGCATCACATACTACAAGGCCTCCAAGACCAACCAAGATGACCAAAGAGGAGGTACGAGTCTTAAGTTTGATCTAAACAATCTGTATACTCTCCAGTTCATGATGAGCAAGTCAATGTGAGGTAAATATGTTTAGCAATCTGCAGTGAGTGTTGTCGTCTGGGTCTGATCCACACGCATTAGTCTCTGAGCCCACATGACTCTGAATCAGAGAGCAACAGGCTAGTAGGGTCAGTATTTACTGGGGCAGTAGGAGTGTTCCCACAACAGTCTATAAATAACTGCAGGATAAGGCTCTCATTGTTTCGCTCATTTTTAAAAATTTAAAGCGAAAGGAATGATTATAGAAAACGACACTGTGCCGCTCTTTATCTGTTCTGGCCTTTGGGTTTCTATTAGCAGGGAATCAAAGCTTTTCTACATCAGCAGTAGAGATGGAAGCCATAGAGGACAGTCTGAATGCAGAGCTGCCATGTTCATGACAAGCCTCAGCTCTGCTCCTCTCAGTGAGGCAGAAGGACCCTCACATCCAAGAGAAACCGTTTCCTGAATCCTCTTCAGGACTGAAGAGGGGTGATTAGGGCTGCTGCGTTTTCCCAGCATAGAGCTGTCAGAAGCTATGTTCTGCCATGTATGTGAATCTGACGGAGCCCAACCACCCTTGTCAAACATCTGCACCTGTTGCCTCTGTTGAAGCAGAATGCAGTGACCCTTAAATCAGCTAGAAAAGGCAGTTACAAATCCAGACTTTCATCACATATAGTCAGGGGCAAAAATCCCATTTCAAATACGGCGGCAGGGAGTGACACCTTTTTAAAAGGAAGGAGAAAGGTCACCTTTCCTGTGTCCCTGTCTGTCTATATATAATAGGGCTGTCAATGTTAACACGTCAATGCATGTAGTTAATCTGAAGATGTTAAAGTGTTAACATTACGTAATATAGATTAATCAAAAGCCTTTCTCCTGTGGATGGTTGTGTAGTTCACGGACGTCATCGGCTCGACAGACAGTGAGCGACAAACAACAGAGAAAGGTCAAAGTTCTCTGTGACTGCAGACAGAAACAAAGTTGAACATTTTTAACTTTTTATTTATTTGCTTTTTAATTATGGCAGTTGCTCAGCTGGATGAGGACAAGCAACTGTCACCTCATCGCGCAACGTCTATAGGAAATGGATGGAGAGGGACGTTTCTAAACTAACATTTAAAACAAAATGACTTCCTTAAACCTTCATGAATACGTATAAAAACATGAAAAACTGAGGAGTGTCTCTAGTCAAATATCATCTTGTTCTAGGAAATTCTCTCTTCATTTTTAATGTCTGTCAACACAGACCAAGCATGTCAGACTGCACCTTCTTATGAAATCCAAAAAAGAAGCAATGTTACAGAAAGAAACAAATAGAAAAACCCAGATTAATAATTTTGACCCGGCCCAATTTTTGGGTCGCGTTCAGGTCAGGGTCGGGTAACAAATTGCCTGGACCTGTATTGAATTAGGCCAGTCATTTTTAATGGGGTGCCAAATTATAAAATCACTTACTTTATGGAAAAAAGGGAAAATTGTCACTTTGAAGATTTGTTTTGTAAAATGGCTAATTGTATTGATCCTTATTGATTTGTCAAATAAATAAAAGGGTAAAACATTCAAGGAATGAGTATTTTTTAATAAGCACTGTACATGTTGACCTGACATATCACATCCCAAAAATCCTTTGGTGACAGTACAGAAATCTGTCTTAAACAAAAGAGACCAAAATGAAAAACCTTGATTTCTTTTCTGTTTAGTGACTCTCTTTTGAAGTGGACGTTCAAACAGCACATCATGTGGTTTCAGAAACAATATCACTACATTATCTTCAATATATTTATAATAAATACAATGCTTCATTCTACTTTATAATTCAGTATTGTCATGCAACTAGAATGTTTTACATGTGGTATAAATTGTGCAAAAAATGACTCAATTATAAATGCTTTCTGTACCTTATTATAATATCAAGCTTCATTTAAGAGTGTTTGATCTGTTCTAACGCGGCATGTTTTTTATGTCCCTTGTGTGTGCTTTATTGAGCACAGATATCTGTCCCATCAATCAACAATTAAATGATGTTATCTGTTATACACAGTCCAGTCACATTAATGTGACCATCTGTCAAAAGCCAGAATAACCACCTTTCGCAGAGCGAACTGCTACGAGACGTGCAGGAAGAGAGTCACTTAGGTCCCTGAAGGTCTTCTCTGGGATGTTGAGCCATGCCGACTCTAATGCCGTGGCCAGCTGCGCTAGATTACGCGGTTGAGGATCCATGGCGCGAACAACTCGATCGAGATGGTCCCACAGATGCTCGATTGGGTTTAAGTCAGGTGAGTTTGCTGGCCAGGGGAGGACGGTAAACTCATCCTGGTGCTCTTCGAACCACGCACGTACACTGGCAGCTGTATGGCACCTCGCATTGTCCTGCTGGAAGATGCCATCATCCTGAGGAAAAACAATGCGCATGTAGGGGTGGACATGGTCCGCAAGGACAGATGCGTACTTGTATTGATCCATCGTGCCTTCCACAATAATCAGTGAACCCAGAGAATGCCAGGAAAACATTCCCCAGACCATAATGCTCCCGCCTCCAGCTTGGACCGTTCCTGCAATGGTTGCAGGGTGGTTCCTTTCAGAGGTTTCACGCCTTATACGCCAACGTCCATCTGTCCGATGGAGCATAAAACGCGATTCATCTGAAAACGCTACCTGTCGCCACTCAGTGGACGTCCAGCTGCTGTACTGGCGTGCAAATTCTAGCCTTCGTCGTCGATGAACACCAGTCAGCATAGGTGCACGAACCAGGCGTCCGCTTCGGAGGCCCAGACGCAGCAATGTTCGCTGAATAGTGGTTTGGGAGACACTTGTGGTAGCCCCTTGGTTCATTGTAGTGGTCAGTTGCTCAACGGTAGCCCGTCTATCTGCCCGAACGCATCTCCGCAACCGTCGTTCGCCTCTGTCATCTATGGCCCGTGGTGCACCACATTTGCCACGTCGTTGATTTTGGACAGTCCCATTTTGCCATGCACGGTACACTTTTACCACGGCGGCACGTGAACAGTTCACAAACTCAGCCATTTCGGAAATGCTTCCACCCTTGGCCCGAAAGCCAATGATCATGCCCTTTTGGACGTCGGATAAATCGCTTCGTTTCTGCATTACGCCAACGATTGAAATGTTTTCCGAAGCCCACACACACCCTTTATATACGCTCAACTGCACTGTGCTGCCACCTGCCTTCTGTGATTGGTTATTTAACTCTGAAGTGGAAAGTACGTGGTGGTCACATTAATGTGACTGGACTGTGTATAACCTCAAAGCATTCTGCTGCTGGGGACACTTTGCTTTCTCTGTGCAACACGTCCAAGTGAATCGGTGACCGTCAGACCTCAATACAGTTTAAACAGATCAGGTTTAACTAAAGCCATAAAACATGTTTATTTCTGCTGTGGCCCTGCTGCCTCTAATCTCTGGAACAATCCAAACCTCTATGAAGGACCTGCTGATAACAAGGAAGCTTAATTGCTTGAAATCTTTCCAGGAGAAGCAGCTTCTTCTCGCTGTCCTCAGGTCCATGTGGTGTCAGCATGCATGTCAGGAAGACTTTCCCCACACATCTGTCGGCCAGCTTGGAATGCAAAAGTTTCAGGACCAGTGGAAGGTTGCCCTACCATCAGCCTGTCAACTTTTTGCAGGAGAAATAACAATTGAGACCGGAGTCGACTGATAAAACATTTCAACAGTTCTTACTTGAGAACTTCTCGGTTCTTAAAAGCTTTTAGTAAAATTATCTTAAGCCTCAGTCGACATTTAGACAGTCAAGCCAAGGACAAGTCTCTTTTTTTCATTTTTCTTTTGCCATTCTGACCTGAGATTTATCCAATTACTTACTGACCATTGCTTTATTTTGAGGTATTTTATGTTTTGCATGTGAACATTTCCAAATGCATGCAGAGGAAAGATCCACCACTTCATAGATAATTGCTATATCTAAAAGGTTGGTCCTCAATTTCTTGGTTTAGAAAAAACTCCATATATAAAATATCTTCCTGTGGTGCAGCGGCCCTTAGAAGCAGATACTTTTCAGTTGCACACTTGGTAACTAAGAGGCAGGAATTGACTGACAGGCTTTTTAAGGATGATGCCGATACTGATGATGTTGACATCAGTATAACCGATCCCCAACATATGTGGAAGATTCTTTCTGGCCAATTCTTGAAGCTGATATTTATTTTTCTTCCTCCATTTATATGATAAAAATGACACAGTGACAACAAATATTAAAAGCCTCAATTTAATCAAAAAGGAAACACTTAACAAAACAAGGAAAACAGACTAACAATGCATAACAAACAACCTAGAACATTTAACACCACTGTTCCACCGCTCACAGTGAGACTAAGACTTTCAAAGACACAGCTAAAGCAGAGAGCTAAATACGTATTAAATGTTAAAACTGGTTGTTGTCGGCACTCAGTCTTACAACATTGCCAGCTGTTCTCTGCCTGGATGGAGAAACAATGTATGAGGTCATGCGACCTGAAGACATAGCTGCTGCACTAATGAACTGAAAAACAAATGAGACAACACGAGAAATTAACACAAATATTGACACAAAATATTGGCCGGCTGACGTATCAGTCGACCTCTGCTGAGAGGGAATAAGTACGCTTACAAGTACACTCCTAAATGTTAACATTGATAATATAGCAAAAACCTCTGTTGCCACGATGACCTTGATTCTTTGGTCATAATGGCTCAATGAGAAGAAGAAAGCAGTTGTTTTTCCGTTCTAACAGCAGTCATCCTCCAGGTATTGTCTCTCTTATTCTGATTCCCCTTATCGTCTGCTCCTCCACCTCAGACCACTCTGTGAAAACACACCCGGTCCATCACCTAACAGAAAATGAGCCTGAGGACGGAGGGACTGAAACTATCCTAGAGCCTGTTGAGGGAACTGTGGCTGAGGCCTTTGACCCCACTACAGCTCCCACTGCTACCACTACCACCACCACAACATCCACCACCTCAGAGCCCACCACTACCACTACCCAAAGCACGCCCCGGTCTGAAAGACCAGCTCCTACTATTGTGCTGGTACTGGACAACTCCAACAACAACAGTCGGCCCAGCCTCCACAGAGAAGGTATGTGTTGAACTCTGTGCTGTGATAAGATCAGTATTTTGCTGCATGCTGTCACGACAGTGAGGCCGCCCAACTGAGCAGCAGAACATTGTGCAGTCCTGAGCTGCCAAGACATGTAGAAGCATGGAATCAATTTAAGCTCCTGTTAATGCGAATCCTTCTTTCCCAGACATGCAGGTTGAATTTTCTGCTTGTTTCTTCCAGGGAAGATCCTCAACTGTGAAGGAACTCTGGCATCCATTGAGCAACCGGAGAAACAACACAGCTATGGGCGCAATGAGGGAGCCTGGATGAAGGATCCTTTGGCTAAGGACTCTAAGATCTACGTGACTAATTACTACTATGGCAACAACCTGGTGGAGTTCCGTAACCTGGACAACTTCAAACAAGGTACACACCATTCTGGTGTTTTTGAGAAAATGCATAGATATCCTCTACAAAATATAGTTCAGCCCTGTGTTTGGACTTGAAGCTTTGTTTCAGTTTTATTCCAGACATTTGAGTTTGTGGGAAGATTAAAGTTTAGGTATTTCAGTAGCTGATGTTGCTACATTCTATCAATTTATTTCAATAGCTATGTATTTGTAAGAAAGTTACTTTTGGACAACTTACCCAAAGACTGAACAAGTGGACTGTGATCCACAATATTGTTGACCAATCAGGAAAGCATAACATGCATAAATGACTACTCTTTATGTATGTTACCCTTTTAACACTAGTAATATACAGTGACAAGGAAAATGAAAAGTCCCAAACAGATTTCTGGTGTTTTTGCATATTTTGTCATGCAACAAGACTGAAGGGCTTTTAAAGAATGGCCAGCTTAAGATCATTTCAAAGTATCTTATCTAGATTTAACCACCAGGGCATTGCAAAATCTTTTTTAAAGAGTCTTTCAGTGGTGGATTTGTTGGTGTGCTTTGGAGCAACGTCCTGCTGCATAACTCAGGTCAAGAATAGATGGACGTACGTTGTCCTTCAGTATATTCTGGTACAGAGTAGAATTCATGGTCCATCAGTGACAACCAGCTTTGCCATTTCAAGACATGGAACAGGACCAAGAACATCACATAACATCCACCATGTTTGACTGCTGACATGGAGATCTTTTTCACCAACGCCAGACCTAATGGGACACACACATTCCAAACACTTTTGTCTTTACCTTCCACACAGTATTTATCCAAAGCTTTGGTTTAGAAAGACAAGTAGTATTTGACTTGAGGTGAGAAAGTTGCACATGTTGGACTTGACTTGTTGATTTAGATATGTTCAGACATTGAGTTTACTAAATGCACTTACATGGGAGGCATCCTGTGGTGTGGTGAGCTCACAGCTGTGTGCGGATGACTAGGTATCTCTGTGAGTAGCGGTGCTTCCTGCTGTTCCTTGACATGTGCTTTGGCCTTTCTTTTTGAACTAAATCCAGCAGAAGAGGATTAAGAGAGCCGGTTGGCCTCAGGGGCAGGGCCAGAGAGAGTGGGGTTCAGAGTGGGGGTGGAGGGGTTCTGCTGCACATTGTTTTTGTTCTTCACAGGCTTCAGTTTATCTACATCGGACTTCCTGAGATTGGAGGGTTAGAATGGGAAATAGGATGTGATTAGAAAGTGACACCTATAGTACAAAGTGTGTTAGTTCAGGGAGGAAATCCTACATAAACACGATCACTGTTACGCTAAGCCTGTGCACATACAGTCTGGTACTGTGAAAAAAATCAGCTTAGCAAGGTAAGCTTCATGTTTGCAACTCAGAGTAAGTAAAGCATAATGCATCTCTTATCCAGTATTGTATGTGTGGCTGTTATTTCTTTTGTAGTAATGAACAATTGACTAAACTGTCTGTTTTATTGCATGACTGGCTTTAGACCTGTAGAAATTGTATTTCATTTTATTGTTCTCAGTTTCCATAGCTGAGATCAAGACCTCTCTATGTTTTGCAAAACAAACTTTTTTTCAGAGATTCAGGTGTTAACAAGTTTCAACACTTCTCAAATATATTATGGAGTTAAATTGGCTTTGAACTTTGATCCACCATAAATAGGCCTGATTTGTTCAGGTTCAGTCAAACAGAGGGAATAAATTCACACAGTGAGATTGTATTTTTTTTGGCAGATGAAACTCCCTACAGAAAGTGTTGGAAGCCAAGCAACAGCCATAAAGAGTGGCCTTTAATTTGATGGCTCCATTTATTGGAGCTAGCATGGATAAAATAACAACTCTATCAACATCTCTATGTTCTGTCTTTTATCTAAACTGAACACAAATGTGTTAACTTGTTGGGGCACATCAGTGCCTTTACCTTTATGTCCAGAAGCAGAACCAGAGGAGGAGGCCTCTTTTCTCATTAAGCCTTCAGAATTCATGATGTAGCTGCAGATGTTAAATGAACTTTAGAGCAGTTCGGTTAGAGTTAGACGTTCAATAAAGTATCAGTGAAGATCTTTACTTGCCACCTGTTTGAAGATAGTCTTTTTATTTGATCTAATTGGGCATGTGCAGATGTTTGACTGGTAGTGTGTGTTTTTGTTGGCAGATAAGACTTTTGGATCAAGTGTTCATAGCTGAGTGCAGGCCATGCAGTCTCAGGAGATGCATTCCGATAAGGGAGGGAGCATGCCTGGGGCTGGGAAGATGACTAAAGAGTGGATAAGAAATATTCTCTCAAAAGGCCAAAATACAGCCTGGTTTTTCTTGGATCACAGTATCCCAGTCATGGGATAACATAAACGTTGACATTATTGGTTGTCACGCAGGCAGATTGCATCGGTGATGATACGATGTTAAAGCAGAATGTGTTCATTGGCAAATGAGGCTTGAGTGTTGTAATGAATGAGTAAAAGCTAATCCTGTCCTGTCATTTGTTCTAGGGCGTTGGAGTAATCTTTACAAACTGCCCTATAACTGGATCGGGACTGGCCATGTGGTTTATAACGGAGCTTTCTACTACAACAGGGCCTTCACTAAGAACATCATTAAGTATGATCTGAGGATGCGATACATGGCAGCGTGGACTCTGCTGCATGATGTTGTCTACGAGGACACCAACCACTGGAAGTGGAGGGGGCACTCAGATATCGACTTTGCAGTTGATGAAAGTGGCCTGTGGGTAATCTACCCATCTCTGGACTATGACTACAACCAGCAAGAGTTGATTGTGATCAGTAAAATGGATCCCGGAGACCTGTCCCTGAAAAAGGAAACAACCTACCGAACAGGCCTCAAGCGGAACTCTTATGGAAATTGCTTCATCATCTGCGGTGTCCTGTATGCTGTCGATGTGTACAACCAGAAAGAAGCTGAGGTGAACTATGCTTATGACACCCACACAAATACGGAGGCAATCCCACGGTTGCCATTCACCAACGAGTACTCCTTCACCACCCAGATCGACTACAACCCAAAGGATAAGCTTCTGTATGCATGGGACAATGGCAATCAGGTTACATATCAGGTGAACTTCATTGAGGAATGAGCACAGGTAATCTGTGTCCAGGCTTGCCACAATGGCAACCAGTTAGATGATTCTCAGTATTTATCTATAAGAACTCATGTAGAACCTATCATTGGATGTAGATCTGTTTTTTGGGCCTCAGTTAGGTTTTACAGCCTTCCCTGGTTGAATGTTGTGATACAATTTTCTAATCCTTACATTTTTTGCACAGATTTGGATAATAACAAACTGAAAACAGTTTTATTTTCCTGGTTTACTACCAATCAGCTGACTACTGAATTGAACTTGGGGCAGAAAATATCCTTCTTAGAATATATTTGATCAGTTTTTCTATTTTGTTGTCAAAAAAACCCTAAAACAAGACAAAACAAAACATATATGATCCAAAGCTGGTGTATTTAGTAGATAGGATGGCTGTCACTGTAATAAATTTTGCTGGATGATAAATTGCCCCAGAAATTATTGAGATAAACAAAACTAATTTTGTTCTTTAAAAAAGAATCTCACAATCTATAAATTAAAAAAGGACATAAACTCTACAATAAAAACTCAAAACCTTAAATAAATTAGATTATTGAGTCTCTAAAAAAATTGCCCTTCAAGAAATATGAATCATCAGAAGCAATCAATTTCATGTTGCCTCATAAAAGTGATTGATTAATTGCTTATTGCGACAGGCTCAGCAGCTACCACCATTCTGTGGTCACTTTTACTGTCTTCATGGGGAGGAAAGTGGAGCCGAAGTCAAAGTCCTTGTTTGGGTGCACAAATTTGTGGAAAAAAAGACAATTCTGATTCTAGCTGAATGTTCATTCTTTGTCAAAAAGAATGAACAAAAAAATGTTGCCTCATTGGTGTTTCCTTTTTCACATTATGCATTGAAAAGAAATTTCATAATTTGGTGTCTTGAGATGGCAGACAGTGATTTGTGGAAATCACCACTGTGACGATGATTCAGTTCAACATTTGTTACTCTGCATTGGAAACAGCCATACAACCATCAGTCAAATGGCACCAGGAGCAGAAGAGGAATTTGGCATTTACATCAGCCTGTTCGAGCAGACAGGCTTCTGAGAAAGATTTCCAGAGCTTCAGTATCAGTCATGTCATCATTTTCCCATCCTGTGACCAAACATTTGTTCAGGAATCTGCTTTGTTATTATCCATGCATCCTGTTTCTTCACCAGAGAAATGTCGAAGAGTGTACTGATTAATACGAATGAAAAAAATGTACACTTTTCTTTTATATTTGTTCACAATTTGATTTGATGATGTAACGAATCTGTTATTGTTTCTTCATAAAAAGATCAAGTTTTTCCCATGCCAATAACCTTTTCATAGTCACTGTATATATTGTAAATGAGCATTTAAAAGTTTGCACTTCAAACTGGGATCATCATGTTCTAACAAAAGTGCAATTAGCTATATTATTTTTGTTTTAGATTTACAGGTTTTACCACCCATGATGTAACGCTTACACAAATCTAGAATGTTTTTTTGGGGAGGGGGTTTCCTGCAACAATGATTCATAACCATAATGTTTTTTTAAAGCTTATTACTGAAGCTCATGTCAGAATCAATAAAGTCATTTGTTTAAGTCTACACATAGAAACATAATATTGTGTTGAAACAAGTTGAGCATGTGCTTGTGCCATGAAATAAAATGTTCACTCAGAAGTCCTGTTATGAGCTTTGTGCATAAATCGACTGTGACCAATAAAGGCCACAGGATAACACAGCCTCACCCTCCTTGTTTCAAAGGGAGGACGACAAGTTAGTCAAACTTTCCGATTTCCGGATAACAGAGGTTTCTGGGGTTCTGTTTGGTTTAAAGTAAAAGAAACAATGTTGCTTGATCTTAGTCCAGTTATATAAAATATACATAACAGCCATTATCGTATGTATTTTGGATAGATTTCAAAATGTCCTACTTAGGCTCCAAGTCATGCAACTCTGGAAGAAGACAGAAATTAACCATGAGGTGAATTGTGGGTGTGGTGTTTTAAAACATGTGGTTTCTCATTTGACACCAAGAAAAAAAAAGCCTTGTTTCTCTGTGTTGTCCTGAATACCAGCAACAGGCCGGTTCAGTTCAGTAATGATGTAAGGCTTGGCCCCGCTAAGGTCTGATGAGCGCACCGCTGACGGTGCGGCCAGTCATGAACTCTGTCATGAAACGTTGGCATGTTGTTGCGATGGAACAATCACGTTCTCACCCACCGTGTTGATGAGTGCTGACAATTCACACGACCTGTGCCGCTTCGGCCCCAGAAGCCTGGGGTCAGCACAAAGCCTTGACCCTGTTCGCACCAGCAGGGCCTCCTGCTCATCAGCAACACATACAGTACGCATCACACCCCATCATGTCCTCCCAGAAGCCCGGATGTGAAGCCTTTGTCTCTGTGGGACATTCCTGGAAGTGGATTCCTCAGTCACATCTAAGAGTGAATCTGCTTAAAGGTGGAGTATGTAGCTTTTCTAAAAAACAAAAAAAACAGAAAAGCATTTTTCACATATTTGTTAAAACTGTGACCATGTAATGACAATGTTATGAAACAGATCATCTGTGAAAAGATCAATCTACACCTCTTACCTGAGCTACCACTGCCATCTGCAGAAATCCACAGCTCCCAGTCAAAAACAACCAATCAGAGCCAGGGGGAGGGGCTTAGTGGTGTCAATCACACCTGTGTACACGCCGCTCACATCCTCCTCCTTTCTCTCTGCTACACTACAGCTGGTTCACCTCAGTATAGTCTGCCACAAATGCTATGGCTTGTTAGCATAGCATAGTTTAGGGCACATTTCATATCATAAAGGGTTAAAATGTTGAGGCCACTTTCCAACTAGCAGTTAGCTTTAGGTGAACTGATCTGGATTGTTAATGAATATTTATTTATTGCAAAACAAAGTTTTGCTTGGCACTGAAGATCATTTCACCACCAGACAGCTTCATGGCTCAGGGAAGAGCAGCAACCGGCACTGCTTGTTTAAACATGGGGCTGATCTGCAAGGAGACTCTGATGTTCTGATGGACCATGAAATATTCTGAAGTGGAGCATGAGGCAACCAGCATCTTCCGCCAGAAAAATATTTCCAAATACCCATTTCCTTTATAAAGGATAATAAGTCCCTCATTTTTCAAACCTGTGAAACTGTCGGTGTCGTTTTGTGAAATTTGTCACCTTCTTTCAATTACTGCTCCCAACACATATGGCATAAGAAACTAAAAACAGGAAAGCAAACATGGCCACACAATGTCAGAGGAATGCACACCATCTCACCACTCTTAATAAATATTATCTTGCGTGTTGAATTTTTTTTTTCTGTCTCTTCCATACTTCTGGTCGCTGATCCGTTTGAACATGCAGTCCAGTCCAGTTTTCTCCCTCAGACAATAAGACCATAAAGATAACAGTTGGTTTCACTTCTGCTGGTAAATGTAGAAATTGATGTACTAGTTTGGATCTTGATTTTATAATCTGAAGGCATGAAGGGAAGGCTGCCTGGTGGCTCTATGAGAGATTTTGTCTTCCTTATCCTGACAGAACAAGTTTCAGTCACATCACAGGACAATGAAAACTGTGAATGCAAATGAACCCAGGAACAGTTGAAGTGCACAGCAGAGCAGAATGAAGAAGGCTTCAGTGTGGCTTTAATTAAGGGTTATTTCCTGTGGCAGCCAGGAGAATGCTGCTGCTAAGCAGAACTTTGGAGCAGAACAAGAACATCAAACCTTTAGCTAGATGTGCATATAAATGTCTGCTTGGTCAGTCTTCTGTCTCTCCTTTTAGCTTTGTGAAATCTCATGTGTAAAATAAGGCCTGAAGGTTTAATCCTCAATAAAACTCCAATTAAAAGGGTTTTTGTTTGGGCTTGTCCAGAGAAACCTGCAGACACTGAATAATGAAGCTTGTTCTCTAAGAGGGGGCTTTCCTGCATAAAGTCCAGGGAAGTGTCCAAAGAGGACCCTGAAGAAGACCATTGTGTGGGATACAATGGTGGCTTTCAGAGAGGAGCGAGGCGGAGTGGTCGTGTCAGGACCTCACATCAATATTTTGGAGCAGAGGTGGAGAGAAATATCTTCCAAACCACCCACAAGTTTTTGCCTTGTTGCTGAGCCAACAGACTGCAGGGCATAAACAAAACTCAACAGAGATTATTTATGGACATGAAATTATTTTTTCACATGAGCCTCGAGTCGACTTGATGATTGCCAAGCCATATCAAATATGGATGGGAGGAGACTGGATGAAAAGATAGCAGGTAAATAGGGAGCTTGCCAAGGCTTTTCCAAAATAGATTGAAGTTGGGTTAAAATCCCCATGTGTTAACAATGGTAGCAGGAAATACATCTGTCAACAATAAGATCAAATCAAGCTGCAGAGCATCTGGACCTTATCTGAAATGATTCAACTCATCCATGCATTAAAGCAAGCTAAGCATCTGCATCAGTTCACTTTGCTACACAGCCAGGACATGGTTCTGACCCGGGTCAGGGTTCTTCACAGCCTCAATCAGCCATAGGAATGACATTCAGTCCCAGCCTTCCTTTGCCAACAGATTTAAGTTGAGGTGAACTTAAAGCTGCAGTATGTAACTTTTATAAAAACATATATTTTTTACATAGTTGTTGAAACTGTCACTATGTTGTGGCAGTACAGTATGAGACAAACAATCTGTGAAAAAATGGAGCTCCACTGCCTTCTCCCAGTGTTCCCAGTGCTAACAAGACAGAACCAATTAGAGCCAGGAGGCGGGGCTTAGCGCTGTCAGTCTTGTCCACGTGCAGGGCTCCCTCCCCCACCCTGCCTCTCTGCTACGATACTGCGACTCTCCATCCTGACTGTTGATCCCCAGCCTGTAGTAAATGCTAGAGATAGTTAGCATGGCCACTGATGACAACACAGTGTTCCTGTAAAGGTGAGAAGCATTGAGAAGTGAGTACATGAGAATGATTGACAGCACTAAGCCCCTCCTCCTGGCTCTGATTGGTTGTTTGTGACTGGGAGTGGTGAATTTCTTCAGACAGTAATGTCTGATAAACTGCCATGACATGGTGATCGTTTGAACAAATATGTAAATGACATGTTTTTTTTATATAAAAGCAACATACTGCAGCTTAAAGATACATTTTAGAAACTAATCTAAAAAATGTGACTTCTCAATCAATCAGATCAAATTCAAATTCTAAGATATGAATGTTTTGAGTCAAAAAGTGCACATTAGCAAGTCTCTCAGGAATTACATCATGTAGCATTTCATATTACGCTGCGTTAAAACTAACACAAATGTACCAAACTCTCCAACTCCTCACTAATGAAAAATGCTGAATGAATTTAGTATTTTTGGATCTTTGCTGGTGGTGAATTCTGCACAGCCAGATTAGTGCAGTGATGTCATAGTCCTGGGCCAGGGCCTCTCTGTGTGGCTTTGTCATGTTTCCTTCCTCCTGTACACCAAGTAACTCGTCATCTCAACTGGAGATTCTGCATTACTTACAGGCATGAGTGTGCATGTCAACGGTTGCTTGTCTCGTATGTCTCTGGTTTGACCCTGGAAGGGATTAGTAATGTGTCCAGGGTGTTCCCCGTATCCCACACACTGACCTCTGAAAACAGCCAATAGTTTCCACAGTCACTGTGGAAATTAGAGAAAAGCACAAGTAAAACAAAACTTCGATGTACTCTATTTTATACAATTTTTGTAGTTCCCAGGTGGAAAGTCAGATTTCAGAACCAGCAACAACCTTCAAGGGAAATATTATGTAAAATTGGCTTGTCAGCTTTATACCATGTTATGTTATTCCCTCATCAAACAAATGCCTGCAGTGTTGCTTTGACCCAATTATGCATGTTTTAGGAACACCTGTTCTTAGATTGCACCACATATTAACCCAAAGCTCTGCCTTGGAGCTTCAGTCTCCAGTTGAGCTGCCACCCCACACATTCACCACATAGCTCTTCAGACTAGCAGCAGCAGCAAAATAGCAAAAGCCTGATGGAACAACTTTTCATACGAACTACTTCTTAATCCAGCACATCAATGGACACGGAGAAGAACCAAAGTGATGAAGTGCTGAAGACAGAGTGTTGAAAAGTGTCAAGATGTGGTGGCTTGAGAGATGGTGAGGATGAATGCAGGAACCCAGGTTGTAGAGGAAATGATGAATTTAATGATGACAAGCTCAAACAGTCAAAACACAGGCGGCAAGGCAGAGAGAAATAGCACACAGCACACACTGACAGACAAAAGACTGAAAACAAGAGCTAACGCAAACCAGGACTTAGCAGTTCCACTGGAGAGCATCGACGTAACAACTGACAATAGACGAGGACCCGACAAGAAACAGAGACAACAGGTGGACTTAAGTACACACAAAATAACAATACAGAAAAACACGGATCACAACAAAAAGAGCAGGTGCTTCTTAAAGACAAAGATCATTCCAAGGCACCAGGTTGTGATGCAAAGTCTAATTTCTTTTAAGTTGTTTTATTTATAGGTATATTTTTTAGAACAACTGAAGGTAACATTGCTACTTGATTGTGCTATAAAGTGGCACTATATTCTTGGAAAATACTTCACAGCCCCTTCCAATTCAATATGGGTGCTGCACACAATAAACACACTGAATTTTGCAGAAATGAACTGTGTTCTGTTATTATAGCTGACAATTTATTTCATGAAGTCAGCCACGCTGTGTAACCAGACAATTCCTGATTTCAATGTTATCTGTGAAAACCTGACAACAGCATAGACAAAACCATATCAACCCAGTTGATTTACATCTGTCAAATTACTGGATATTCTCTCTCCATTCTGGTTTGTGGGTGCATTGTTGGCAATCCAGTGAAAAAATAATCTACTAGCACAAATACATATCTCATGTGAAAGCCCCTCATAGTAAACACTGTCCCTACAGAGGCATGCAACTGTTTGGAACTACATGGTAACTGAAGCAGCTGCACGTCTGTAAGCATATTTGCTCTTTGTACTGAATCACTAAATATATCACTATTTCTGTGAACATTTTTATATAAATAATCCAATCACTTTTTTTAACAATATTTTTAAAGTGTTCTTGAGGATGCTGTCTTTGTATAAAAATGAAAAATGAGATCATTTTCAGATACCCGGTTGAAGAAATGTTTTAAGAAGTGCTTTGGACCATTGTGCCGCTGCATAGCCCAAATGTCCTTAGATTGAAGGTCACAAACTGACAAGTTACAATTTAACAACAGGGGCTGACATGCTTCTACAGAGAGCCAAGTCCTTCCTGGAGGAGGGCACCAGCTGAGATGATGCTGTCATCAAATAAGCATTCTTCTTCTTCTGGTATTACCTTTTTACTTTTCATTACCATAGAAGGAACTCCTACGCCAGCTCTTCTTTTTTTTATGTCTCTGCTCTGTCTTTTCAAACCTCCAGTTGGTTGTGGCAGATGGCCTTTTGTACTGAACCAGGTTCTGGTTCTGCTGGAGGTTTCTTCCTGTTAAAATGAGTTTTTCCCCTCCACTGCTGCCACATGCATGCTGGGTAGGAGGGATCGCTGTAAAGTCATCCAAGTAATTATCTGCTGTCACAATATAGATGCTTGTCCAGGAGAAGTGAATGCTGCCGGTCAAACGCTGGATTTCCTTTGATAGAAAGCTCCTAAAACTCTGGATCAATTTGTCTGATTTTAAAATTGATTTGATGATGTGAAACTCTGAAACATATATATAAAAAAAGCAAAAACAGGAAAAACAAAAACATTCTGGGGACGGGGTGCAGGGGTAGAGGGGTATTGTTAATAGCATTGTGGGAATAACTTGAAAATTATTTCAAAGCAACAAACATATTTAAGAAATTGCTTAGAATGAAAATGGAGTCATCCTTTATGCCTGGTGCACATGTTTAAACTGTCTGACTGTATGAGTTGTAATATAAGATATATCCTTACATAACAACTTGATTTCAAAATGTTATTTTTAAATCACACATCTTGTTTAGCTTAGCTAATCATACTTTGCTTCTCAGTAAGGACTCCTCTGGAGATTAGATTGTAAAAAAGTTGACTCATTTTTCCTAAAGACCTAAAAAGGAATAATCCTCTTGACAAAAGGACACACATTCATTCTGAATTTTTGGCCATGAACAAAGTTCTGTGGGGTTAACTCAACATTTGGCTTAATGAAAACTACAGCCTGTCGTTGCCGTCCAACAGCTGCCCCAACTGGCCCTAATGGAGGCAGAACAGCCTTAAAGTCAGTCAGCCATCAGTCACACTGCCCCACCCAGAGCTAGACATCGCTTCCAGTGCAGCGAGGGGTTGAGGGCAGGAGGGAGCCTGGGGGGGGGGGCATCCCAGAAGCTCTGGATAGCAGAGGGAACTGAGGGAAACTTGATTCTGGGCCAGAACCAAGTTTCCCTCAGTTCCTTTCACTATCCATCCGTTTCCTGTCTGCAGTGTTGTTTCCTTTTGAAGGTGCAGTATGTACATTTTAATTAAGTTAAAGGATTTTTACATATTTGTTAAAGCAGATGTTCTGTGAAAACATCTTTTTTCTTCCACCTCCCCCCAGAGCTCCTATTGAACAAATGAACCTCTCCGGACCAAAAATGACTGACCAGAGACAGGAGGAGGGGCCTGGCGCTGTCAATCAATTGCATGTATTCACTACTCAATGTGCTAATGGCAGAAAAACAACTTACCATTACAAGATAACCGCTTATGTACCATCATCAGTGGCTATGCTTCATTAACTAGCCTGAGTGTTCACAAAAGGATCTGCTAGCTTCAGCAGAGAGCAAGGGGGAGGGAGAAAAGGTCTGGGCAGCACCGCGTTGTGCGTGATTAACAGCAATAAGACACACCTCCTGGTTCTGATTGGTTGTTTCTAAATAGCACTGCACTGTAAACCATTTGAGCTGCATTTAGTTGTGCTGGCCACCTTCTGCTCTTTAAGTCAAATAAATGAAGGAGTTTTAGATTCTGAGCAATTTGTGAAAGACAAGCTTAGTGAGTTGTATTAACTTTGTATTAATTTTGTCAAACCTCCAAGAATTGAATGAATTTGATTTTTTAGGTTAGCACTAAAGAAATGAAGGAAGAAAAAGACAGAAGTGGGAACTATTTCCCAGAGTGCTTAGCAGCATGTTTTGGTATCCTGTATTGAAACGTGAGTGAGATGGAGGTGTGTAACATTGATCTGACTCATGTGTGTTATTAAGGAAAACATTTATTTAAATGCAACTGTCAGTTTTCAAAGCTTGAGGATAATGTTCTGTTCATGCTAAATGTTTCAGAGCTGAATTCATTGTGACATTTAATACAATTCATTATCAGATCAAAAAAATTTGTTCATGAAATTTGAAAAGAGAATTTAAATTAATCTAAAGTAATATATGTAGTTATTATAACTTGATATTGTTAGTGGAAATAACAGAGAAATGTGGCTCTTCATGTGACAAAGTGGTTCAGTTTGTGTTCACCACTTGTCCATTATTTTTTCTCATTCACTTACTTTCTATATTTGGTTATAATGATTAATTTAAACATTAGAATTTTGCTTCACTTACTATCCAACTACTATTACTAACTTTTTCTTGTTAGCCATGTTTTTTTTAAAAGCTGAGTTCAATTTCTGTAGCTGGACTCAGAGCTTTGATAGTTTCTGTTTCTGAATTGATACATTTCTTCAGTTGAGCCTGTCTGACAGCACGAAGTAGGATAAGAGATCTCCACACACATCATCCTGCACCAATATAAAGAAAATGTGAGATGGACATGAAACAGTCACTGACAGTCTGGACGGACTATCAGTCTGGAAAGGTTACATAGTCTTTTCTAAGGCATTGGGGCTCCAGTGAACAACACTGAGGGCCATTATCCTCACATGGAGAAAGCTGGAACAGTGCTGTCCCTGGAGGGGGTCGTCCACCAAAATTACTCCATGAGTGACTCACTCAAAAGCTCAAAGAAGAAGCAGCAAGAAAGAACAAAATGTTTTAAGCCAGAAACTACTCCAGGCAAAAAAGAGCAGGAAGAGGTTCAGCTGGTTCTTCATTCGTACGTTTCAAAACATGCTGATGGTCTTCAAGACTGTCTGGAAAATATTCTGTGGACTGCTGAGTCAGGAAATACTTTTAGTTTGTTTGTGATCTTAAGCTCACTTGGGTTATACATGAAGACAATGAACCACAGTAGACCAGCAAGTAAACCCCTGAATCTGGCTTTAACATGAGCCTGAAGGCTTTGGAGTGGTCTAATCAAAGTCTGGACTTAAACCCAATTGAGATTCTACACTTTAACCTTGCATGAACAGATTATTCATGTTCCCACTGTGGCAGAATTAAAACAATCTCATCTAGAAGATTTGACCAATATTCATACGCCATCATGTCAAGTGTCGCATTTAAAGTTGGTTCAGATCTTTTTTTTTTCTTTTCACAAATGAAATTGACATTTGAAAACTACATTTTGAATTTACTCAGGTTAGATGAAAGTTTTCAGTTTAGCCCCCCCCACCAAAAAAAAACTGAAACAGAAAAAATCCATATTGCACCATGAACATAAACAGTTCTACATGTTGATTTCGTGTTGTATATACGCATATTTAAAGCTTTGATTTTATCAGAATTGTGTTGAAGTGCACAAAAGACCAACCAGTGTTGTATAAAGTACTGAAATCTCAGAGTCAAGTAAAAGTATAGGTTCCTCTCCAAAATATGACTTTGGTAAAAGTCCAAGTCACTGACTGAAATGTTACTTGAGTAAAAGTCTCAAAGTATCTGAATTTTCCTGTACTTAAGTATGGAAATTACTGTAAAAATGTATGTATTCAAGTAATGTAATGAAAAGTATAAGTAAAAAGTAAAACAAGGCAAATACAGTTTGAATTACATTTTTTATATTTTGGTATACTTGTCAAATACAGTTAAAGTAATGTACACAACCAAGTGCAGGCAAAATTAAACCTGCTAATAGATAAACCTGCAGGCATCATTTAGTTAAGAAAATTAGGTGCTTTACCTACAGCACAAGTTTAACTTAACCTGCTTTACAACTGAACCAGCTTCTTAGTGTCCCCTCCAGGACAGAAAATACTAAGTTTTTGTAAGCCTTAAGTTTTCCCTTCAAGTAAGGTCAGTGCTGAAAATGAGAAAAATAAATAGTCAGTAAAGAAACTGTGGCCAACATAAAGAAAAAAAGCCGTTACGATTCTCTACTTCACAAACTATTGGTGCAACAACTGGTCATTATGTGGCATTAGGGACATGTGGCTGCTGCTTGTTCAATCAGATGGGAACTACAAACTTGTCTGCCACTTTTACCCAGAATGCACTGCAGTTAGTTGATTGTTTCTCTGAAAGCTGAGTGCTGACTTTAAAACTCCCCTTTTTCACAGAGCTCTTTTGATTCTTTGTTTTCAGACTCCTCTTCCTGATATGCAGCTTCATTCAGCTTTTAACTTCACTTCTGAGCTTCTGTCGACAGCTGGAACCAGGGGTGTCGCCAGGAATTTTGGGCCTCCTGACAAAATATTAGATTGGGCCCCCCTGCACAGCTGCTGTTACAATTTTTTTGAATCTTTTTGACCCATAAAAAATGTGAAATTTTAAAGGCTTTCAACTTGCTTTTTTTGGTTTAATACTAACACTAGCACAATATTTACTGCTCATCAATTTCACATGCAACAGTCCGCATACAGTGTTGAGAATTTGTTTGATTTAACTAGAATTTGCTTAAGAATTATTATTTAGTTGCAATAGAAGACCTATCTCCCTGACTCCACCACAGGACAACTGGACTCCTTGTGTATTTAGTCTCAATTTGTAAAAACAGAAATTCATGACGCTCTGACTTTGATCAAGCTTTTCTTTTTTCTCTCTCTTTTAATTCTAAAATCCAGACATACTTGACATTCAGCTACAAAGCGAGTCTCCTACATCCCCCCAGCCATGAGGCATGCTGGCTTGGTTACAGCTCAAATCTAGGTTAATAAAGAATGTGAGCATTGTAGTGATGCTGGGATCGTTCAGCGCCGGCGCAGCGTGCAGCACAGACAGCTGCTGTCTGCAAACTAAAGGGACATGACACATATTTCTCTCACATTGTATTGACTGAGCCAATGGGAAGTTTTGGATTACTAATAAAGATAAGGACATGAGGTAATCTTGTTGCTATGGCAACAAAGCTCTGGGATCTTATCAAAGGGGCTTAAATCTATTGCTTCATCAAAGTAACTTGCAGAAGACATTTTATCTCATCAGCTTCATTTGATATTTTAAATGAATTTTTTTGAGTATTAGCATTTTTATTAGCAAATGAGTATTAGCATTTTACCTTGTAGCATACAACACTTGCAGTACTTTCATCTGGAAAGAGATTTATTTTTTATTTCATTATTTTGGAAACAAAGAAATGTATTGAGTGAATCCATTAAAAGTCTAATGGAGTAATGAGAACATGTGAGTCACTAAAAGGTCAAGGTCAGTGGAGACCAGCAGCAAAATACCATCAGCTGCAACCACTCTCAATTAGATGGAATAAATATTTGACTTATATTGCCAAGACAAACTCAGATCAGTTGTACTATATTGGTTATTCTGTGATGCGTGAATTCAATTCAGATTAAAAGTCTTGATTAATTTCACAGGAAATTAAATGTTTTGGTAACTCGTATCCAATTTTAATCATAGATGTTGTGTCCTAATCTGGGTTCGAGGCCAAGTAGCAGTCAAAAGCCTCTGATGGAAAACACTCTGCTGTATTGTATCCAATGAAGACAATGCTCAGCATAGTATGTCATGTTCTTCATCACATCCTTCTTTAAGCAGCGGTTGCTGCCAGCTGGAGCCTGCACAGTGGTGCAGCAAGACGGTGGTGGGTTTGAGTCCCAGCCCAGTGTCAAGGAGTCTGCATCAAGGAGGAGGCAGTGTGACTGTTACTCTGTCTTCCTACTCCATGTCCAGAGATGGAAGTCCACGCCCGGTTTGACCCCAGGTTTATCTGGAACATGTACGTTACTGTTTGAACCTTCTTCTAATCAACCAACTTGCAAGAGCTACTTGAAGATACTTGAAGAGCTGACAATGACCAATATTAAAACAAAAGACTTTCCTGCAACAACATGCCTTTCTGGCCAGATCATAGGGGCATTCATCAATGTCTGCAGATCAGTTTCGCTGGTGGATGTGAAGAGGTTCACATCTTTAAAGCCCTTAATGCCTCCAGCTCCGTGGGGATGTGTCAGATATTCAACACCTCGCGCTGCTTTTCCCACACAGGGAATTCCCAGGCAGCGCTGAGGGTGGGACACAGAGAAGGAACAGCTCAGCTAACCATAACCATGTTGGCACGATGAGACGAGGTTTATACGGCCATAGTGAGTCATGCCTTCAAGAATGACATTCATAATGCTGTTCTGGCATAATGTTACATGGTAAGATACGCTTTATGCTTGAAATCATATTGTAGTTAATCTAATGAGTGAAGAATGTATATGAAACACTACAAGCACATATGGGACAATGAAAAGCAGAGAAAAACAAACCTGAGGAGTTGATCTAAGAGAAGAGGCATTTAGGGTTAAAAAAAGAGTCATCGTTGTGTAAAGATCCCAGAGTCCCTGAAGGTTCCAACACCTTCCTCCATTAGCTCACATGTAAAGCTGCTCAGGAGATCAGAGCATGGCAGTGAGCAAAGCAGAAATCAGAATCAAACATATCATTCTGTTTGTCCACACACCAAACATTTGCCAAACAATGCCTCCACCAAGCATCCGGTGTGTTTTTAATTACTCAAATTAATGGGCAGGTCTAACCAATGACTAATCAATTCAAATATAAAAATTAACTACAGATTTTGGATCTAATCTAATTTAAATAAATTCTAACTTCCCAAAATAGAAAACTAAATCAGTAGAAATTACAATTTGCAAACTTTACATAAATGGCCACAACAGGAACCATTGAACTTATCTGTGTCTGTATGGCTGCATATTAAGCAGGACCACCATCACTCTCACGTGGAAGGAAAGTGTTGGAGAATATGTGCACCAGAAAGAACAATATGGAAGATCTACTCTCAGCACCTTAAATGAAGTCCAGTGCAGCCAACCTTATTCATAAGTCGGCCAAATAGTAAACAAAGTCCACCTGTGTGTGTTTGAGTCGCAGCCATGAAGACAGCTGCTCTGTGATGGGAAAATTCCTTCAAGGTCTTTGTGGTCCAGCTGTGTCTCAGTGGGAAGAGGAGTTGGTCATGAGTTCTATTCCAGGTTCCCCCCACCGCATGTGGACATGTCCATAGGCAAGGCACTAAACATCCCCAATGATGGAGGGAATGGTTGGGTTTGCATGGATGAATGAAGTTTCTGCTATGGTGTAAAAGTGCTTTGAGTGATCAAAATGAGCAGCATGTTTCATATACACACAGTTGGTGAAGAACCAGTCTGATGAAGACCAAGGAGCACATCAGTCAGGACACAGAGGCGGGAGAGGAGGAACAGAAACGGCTCTGTTCAATCCATCATCCTCAAATGGTAGAGAGTAACTCTGGAGGAGCTGCAACTTCTCATGGATAAATTGAGAGAGAAACAGTAAATGTAGCTTTTTGTGCAAGGATGGCAGAAAAACAAACATTGTTGAACCAAAACTGTAAGTCATGACATCAATACACAGATGAAAAATAATCTACTTAAGTATATATTGAACAGGCTGCATCTTTCTGAATTACATTTCAAATATATTATCAGTTGGACGTAAGAATACATTCAGAATTTGAAATAATATTTGAGTGTGCCACAATAAAATCTCATCATTAAAGTACATTAAAGGAAAATTCAGGTCATATTAATTGTAACCCAGGAACACCAAAGCTTTGTTTTATTGTTGCTGCAGTGCCTTCACTGACCTAACTATAACAGGGACAAATCAGTCATTTAATTGGTGCTGAAATTTACAAGGAACACCAAACTGCATGTGTTTAACCGTGACATTGGTGTTCCTCACATAAACCTCCATTTCTATATTAATGACTCAAAACATTTAAATATCCTATTTCACTGGAAATGATCTAAAATGAGCCAATCAGACTCTTCTCATCAGCTTACATCCACATTTATGATTGTTTACTGTTAGAATGAGTCTAGTCCAGACACAACCTGTTTCTCTCTACACGTGTGACAATCACCACTTTAACATTTCATCAGAGTGTAAATGGTCCATCCCTTCATGTTGAGCTGGTGGGGCCGGTTGTGTTTGATTACCATGACTGCACTGGCAGCATCCATCACCATGGGAACAGCTCCAGCAGACACTGAGTGGGCCAGGTTAGTGGGACGTACACAGTGGGTTCTGTAGACTACCTGCTGCTGCATCAACTGAACTGCTGCAGCTCAGGAACATAAAACGATGAGCCGAAACACCATGAGCAGAGGTGGAAGTTTGCTAAAACTAAGGACATCTCTACATTCACCCTTACATCATTTGTTCCGTGTTTGAAAATACAGGTAGTTGCCAGCAAAATTTCTGTGCAGTTTACTCTGGATCCCAGTGAAGTTTCACACACAAACACCAAGCTGTTTGTCGGGATCACCATATGTCACTTGGCTTAATGTCAGGAAGTCTGACCCCGGCTCTCCCCTCAGAGCTGACCTCAACATGAGAAACAAATCAAGACTCTAAAATAAGTTCTGATTCTGCAAAAGAATATTTTCTCAGGATTCAAGATTCATGTGCAAAATCATTTCCCCCTTGAAAGGCACTGCACAAAAACACTTCGTTCTTCCATCAGAGCGCATCAGAATCCTAGTAAAAAATCCAAACAGTCAAACTGCCAAGAGAATGTGGAAATCCTTGCTTGAACGCTGCTCCCCAGAGGACTGTCAATCTCCACCGGGGAAAAACATCTCCAACAAATTTAAGAAACCTGCAGACAAGTGGAATAATCTCAATTTCACAAAACGTCCGTCAGCATGAGTGTAAGTTTTCGACACATCCCTTCTAGATGCATCGATAGTTTGCTGATGTTTCCCCAGAATCTGGACCGTCTGGTATTCAGCCCTAAGTTAGAAACCATGATGGTCTGAATGCTGCAGAGCAACAAAGAAGTAGATTGTTATTTTCTAAGGACGTGTTTCTGACCATAATTAATCAGTGCACTGAAATAGCAGCATTTTTCTGCTATTTAATGGTTCATATAAAAGGAGAGATGAGGATTTATACAATGTTTCTGCATTGCTTGTGTTTCCTAGCTTTTGATTAACACAATACAATTTAAGATTAAGTTGTTCAACAAAGTTTGAGAAGAATTAAAGCAGAAGAAAAATCTCTTTCACAAAATAGGTTTTTACTCAATCTTTGACAAATTTTCACCATCACAACACTTTGAACTGATTCCAGATGCTGTATAAGTAAACATATGTGCTTTTCATATACAGCTATAATTTAAACTGAGTTAATTGTCTCACCCTGGCCTTAATAAACTTTTCATGTTACATAAATAGTGGCTTTAGAGCATACTTACATTTTAGAAAAAATGGCAGTGGCATTTTTCAAGATCATAAAATGATTTCTGTTTACATCTTGCCTCTATTAATCATTAATGTGTTTCTGCCGCTGCCTGAAGGTTTCACTGTGTTTAACCATCATGATCACACTAACGCACACTGCTCCAGGTCAAGAACAGCTGCTTGGCTCTCCAAAACCTGTCGTAGTTGAAAGGGTGTAACAGTGAAATACTTCTTCTTCCCACTAAAGTTACACAACCAGTTCTGCAGTTGAAGGTCTCATCGGTGTGTGCAGCCAAAAGGGAAGGGTGGAAGTAGTGACCCACTGAAGCTCCGCTGGCCTCCACCCACAAACAGCACACTGACGTCAGGGTTCAGAGCAGGAAAGCCCCCTGCATTATGCTACACAGGATACAACATGAAGATAAGTTGGACAAGAGTGGCAGTGTGAGGAAAACATTCCACATATTGGGATTCTATTCACCAGGAAACGATTCCTTTGGAAAAGGGAAGGTTTAGGGGAATCCACATTTAGGATTTGGACTTTTCTTACAGACGAGAGAGAGAAGCTCACTCAGGGAATCCCACCAGAATCGGGGTGAGGTGAGGGTAGAGGGGGTGGGGGGCCAGTAAATTAAATTTTTAATTCACATAAATACAAAATTACATGAATTGATGTAACCATATTGTCTATTTATACAAAACAAACACTAGTGACATAAACAATGACAGTAAAGAAATGCAGAGTAATTATGCTCAGATTAGCCTAACCTTTAGCTTCATATGTTGTAGAAATCTAAGAAACTAATGTTTCCAATGTCTGAAAAATGTTTTTTTAAACAATGATGTGTGAGAAATAAGTTGTCTGCAAATGAAACAATATGCAGCCAATAATACAGAGAAAAATATTTTGGACTGTGAGTGAGAGTTATTCTGAATATCTATAACAAATAAGTGTAAGTGTTAACGCGTTAACGCATGTGTTTAATCTGAAAATGTTAACTCGTCAATATCTCATGATGCAGATTAATTGAATGACCTGTTCTGACCTAAAAGCCTCTCTATAGCAGAGATCAGGTAATCACCTGATCGCCTCAACACACAGTGACACATAGACCACAGAGAAAGGGGAAAGTTTTCCACAGCAGCAAACAGCAACGGAAGCTGAACTTTTTTAACTTTCTTGTGTTGCGTTCCTGCAAGAACCACAACTGTGTGCATATTTATATTTCAAGCCAGGCATAGCAACCACAGCACTACTGTGATTAATCTGATTTAATGTTTAATAAATTGACAGCACTAGTCTAAACCCTGTCCTGATACCTATGTCTCTCTGCAACTCATCGCTTTTTCTCAGCAAGTCATAACTTCTCCTTACCTGTGGAGGACCATCTGTTTACATTTCACTTTATTATATTTGTGCCAGTTTTGGGGGTTTAACACATATTAAATTTGTCATATCCTTTCCACTAGTGGAGTTCTGCTTTTGTTGTTTCCTTGAATAGATTTCTTATTTTGATTTTTATTTTCCCATCCTAGTTTATTCTTTCAGTTTTGGATTTCCTTTGCACTTCATGTTAATTTCTCATTCTAACTTATTTCTTTTGTTAGCTTAGTTTCTCCTTTTAGATGTTGGATTCATTTTTGTTAGATTTGGTTATTTCTAGTTTCCACTTTGTTTTGCTGTTTGCTCCTCTTCCCATTTGCTGGTTCTTTATCTCATCAATCCTCACTCGTTCCTTTGTCAGCTGCAGTCTCTCCTCTGTGTATCTGCCTCTAGGACTCATTAGATTCTGCATTGGTTCCGTTTCATGCTCCTGGTTACCTGGTTTTTGTTAGTCTTTCCTTTTTTTTTTATTAAAGCACGTCTCCTGTCTCCTGTCTGCAGTTTGGTGCTGCTCCAAACACACCGAACATGACAAAATTGTAATGTATTGTTGTCACCATAAACCCAAATTGTTATTATGATAGGAGAAGTATGAATATAAGGACTAACAATTGTTGTTCAGGTTTGTTTTTTTTAAAGAGTCCTGTTTCTTCAACAGGCTACAGCACAGAGAGGAGGAGCCAGTGCAGGTGAATATTTCTGCTTCCTGAGCAGGACTGAAGTTCATGATGTTGAACTGGTCAGCATTTAGAGGAAGCACTAAACAAGTCCTCTCCCCAACACTCAGAGCAAACACCACCCATTACAGATACAGCAAAATGTGACACTAAGGACCTGTCTGTAATTTAATTCTTCACATCCCCCAAAACCAGCAGACGCTTTTCTGCAGACCAGATTTCATTTCTGTTTTGGGCTCAACAGTAAAGCAACTTTATGCAAGCAAAGATGAAAATGTCTTTTATTAATGCGACAAGCTACTTTCACAAGAACGGCACTGACTACAAAGGGATTTGGTTGGGACTTCAGGGCTTAATATCTATTATTTAGTGATGAGGAAATTTACTAGGCAAATAAAGAGAGGAAAGTTTGTAAAGAGACGAGGAGACTGCCAGCCAGGGCGAGTGGGAGACAGCGAGGCATGTGAGAAATACTGTTTATTGTTTTTGCAACACAATTTTTCCCTCAGGAGTAATTAGTCTCCTCTTAGAGCAACAGATAAAAGTGTCACCGCGGCCCTGGTACATGAGCTGGTTAATAGCACATCACTTTGTTTATGGCAGAGGTGGTGAAAGATCATGTGAAGCTCTGTCCCCCTGAAGGCCTGTGGAAAGCTCACACATGCTCTCTATTAATGTCTCCATGGCATTAAGGCTTAGTGGCTCACTTTATAAACATAAACATCCTTATTGAGTCACTTCCAACGTTATACCAAAACATCGGTCTAAATATACTGTATTCACCATAAAACCGCCATGTTTAATTCACACAACAGTACCAAAGTGAACATACACAGCCGTGTGTCAGTGTCAGTTCATTGTGCTTGTAGGACGACTCTAAATGGCAGCATTTGAACAAAGCTGAACTAAGTAGAGCTTAGGTCCATATGGACCAAGCCTGAAGCAAACACACAAAATCATTTACTTGATGATTGGGTCGGTCAGGTCGGGTCGGGCTCAGATTTCAGTGGCTTAATAAACCTACAGTACATACAGAACAGACAAGACCAAATGTAAAGCTGTGTTTACTCCAGTCTACACAGGTGATTAGGTCATTTATTTTGTCGAGGATAGAAACACAGTCAGGTGCAGAAGTTCATTAGACTGTAGCAAAGCAGCGACCTGTACATTACTGTGTGTACATTACTGCACTCAGAG
This sequence comes from Poecilia picta, assembly GCA_033032245.1. Lineage (NCBI taxonomy): Eukaryota > Metazoa > Chordata > Actinopteri > Cyprinodontiformes > Poeciliidae > Poecilia > Poecilia picta. The sequence continues at coordinate 3,160,571 of CM065361.1, forward strand.
CCAAGCCCTGACTGACCTCAGTCATCCAGGAAGAAGTTAGTTTTAACACATTAGGTCAATTTTGGATCATTTCACAGAAACAAAAGCATTTAATGTGGGAAGTTAGATTTGATCAATTTTTCAGTCAGATATGCAATGAGAACCACCCCTGGTATTGGAGTCATCAGCTCAGGTACGGTTATGGGTTTGACCCGGCAGACTGGTTAGGCTCACTAAAGCAGGGAAAGGGATAAAGTAACTAATGTCACACATTAAGGCTATCATAAACTGAGCATGACCTCAATTACTACTCAGATTCTATGTTCAAAGTGCAGTTTGGAAAGAACCTCATCAGGTTACCAGGTGCTGCATACTTGCTTCAAGTTGATGTCAATACTAAGGAAAAGGCTGTAGTTGTGATAAGGGAATAAACTTGTTCTGACTGCAATCATGAACACCAACATGAGCACCAGAGAAAATCCTGTTCCTTATTTCATCCTGTGGGGGAAGTTCAGCAAAGTGTGAGCAGATTGTTTAGAACAGCTGTCTGAGAATCCAGCTCCTTTTTCAATCTAATAAACTGCCTCACCGTTTCTGGCCCAATGTTTGGTTAAAACCAGCCAGCATCTGTCCCAACACCATAACCTCAGCTGTTGGAATAAATAAATGTTATTTTATGTTCGGGATCACTATAGTGGCTCAGAACCACCTGGAGCAACCAGCATTCAGAGGCTGCTGTTCAAATCCCTTTTAAGGTGATTCAGAAATGAGAAAAGCAGTAAACTGATCTAAACTTCAACTGAAAGGAAGCTGCTTCATCTGAACTCCAGTCCAGCTGGACAGAAAGTCTGGTTTATTTGGGGGTGTGGGGGTCGGGGGGTGAATGTGTAGTCAAACTCTAATGCAGACCAAGAAAGTGAACTCAGTTCGTCCTACCAACCTCGGTCTCGGTTTGGTTGAAGTGAACTCTGGTGTGGTTTGAACGCAAACACCAAGCCTACCGGAGAGCGCTCTAAAACCAGGAAGCAGACTGCAGCGCAAGGCATTCTGGGTAAGTACAATCAACCCAAACATGTGTGTCTAGCTCTAGAAAGACAACTGGTCTTTTACCAAATACAGAGTGAAAACCAACTGCAGGAAACGTAGCAAATGTGGAAATGTTGGTCCCCAATCAAACTGAGGCCACTGGACCATCAGGTATGAAAACAGACTTAATGATTTCTGCTCTGTCAGGTTTCCACAAAGAACCACATCACAATGATTCTGGACCTAGTGCCTTCAGACATGCTTCTGTATTCTTTATCACATTTCACCTGGACATCAGAAAAAGGATGGCTTATGTAATCAGCGCATAAATGAAAACAGGCACCAGCTACAAATCTTTCTCTGAAGTATTCAGTCCCAAGTCTGGTTGCAAGTGGAGACAGAGGCAGAGAAAAAAACCCGCTATGAATTCCTATTTGCACCTGTCCTGTTTTTATGGTAAAGCTGTGTGACATAGGAATAAAAGCCCCTTTAATCCACAGAGAAATTTTAAGCTGAGTGATCACACATGGTCTTCCAGCTCCAGAGACTCTCCTCATCCAATGACTGGCCGGGTTTGTGGCACGACCTCTTTGAACTGTCCAGGCTGGGATCAGGAACATGTGGATGGATGCCTCTCCCTGTATTTATTTCATGGATGTTCCTGGAACAGCTGGAGCCGTGAACAGTGCAGCGCGACGTTAAACCAGAGCTTTGGTGCCTAGAAACAGTGTTCAGAACTGTGTGCTTCCCCCATTCAGAAGCAGGTTGTTGTTGTTGAGACAGTCTACAAAAAGTTTCATCTCCTCTTTGTAGTTCTTCTCCTTACTGTCCTGGATGAGACCAACCACTGCTGTGTCATCCACATTCTTCATGGTGGAATCATTTGTACACAACATTTGGCACAACAATCGCTGGTCATCATGGTGTAAAGCTGGGGGCTGAGGTCACATCCTGAGGAGAGTTTGTTCTCAGTTCTCACTGGGGAGAGACGTTCTGTTGATCTGATGCTGAGCTAAAACCCATAAACAGAATCTGGACCAAAGCCTTCTTGTTTTCCAGGTGTTTCAGTCGGTATGGTGAGAAGGATGGAGGTGATGTGACCTTTGACCAGCATTTCATGACCATGGGTGTAAAGTGCTACTGGGCCACAGTCATTCAACGTTGTTACTGTGAACCGTAATTTTTGTGGAGGTTTTATAGCTTAAAGTACAATCAGACACCTTCCAGAACCGAAGGGAGAAAACATTCAAATAATCATGAATCATTTTCCTGCTTCACATGCATGCACTGCTTTGTGCTGCTCCATCAAACTGTTTTTGGCTGAAACATGTCAAAAAATCATTTAAGGCTGAATGACAAAGACTTTGCAAGACACTCTAAAGTAATACATATAAAAGGCTTTATTGTGACTAGAATCAGGTGTTTATTCTGGACGAGGATCAACATATTTTATGTTCCCATAATGTGATCCTGCCAGTTTATGACTATATGAACTTATCTTTTGTATTCACTTTCCAGATCTAAACATTCCCAATATTGTATTACTCATTTAGACTCCAAAACATTCAAGTTCTGTCTTAAAAATATCTTTCGTCGTTGTTGCGGTGCGTCCAACTGATCAGCATCTCTTAACTAGAACAAATCCGTTCTCGACATTGTAATGAAGTCCATGCTTGTTCTGTTTTGCCTCAGGTTTGTTTTCTGAGCAACGTCAGACTGGATTTGTTTGAAATTTTTGTTTCTGGTTGTAACGTGACAAAAAGGCGCGAGGCTCATGAATACGACCCAATCATAGCTCTGTGATGTGTGTCTGTTCAATGCAGTCAACAGTAAATACAGTAAATCAGGTCTGTTTCAAACATGTGAACACAGTAGAGGCAGGTTTCCTGTAAATTCTACAATGTTTGACCTATAATTCAATTTGCTACAGAGTTTTTGCTTTGTCTCTGCTTAATGTTTGTATAAAATATTTAGCTTTGTACATTTATTGCGAAATTTAAATAAGCTTCGAACAATTTTTATTTTGTCCCGATGCAGAATTGAAAGACAGTGGGCTTTCTTTATGACTGTAGAACTTTACTGTGTTTTTAAATGTATTTAGAATGAAGTTTTACTTTAAAGCAGTATCCAACTTCTACTAAAAAAAGATACATGTCTTTTACATATTTGTTACCATGTGGAGATAGAGAATATCTCAGCAGTGCAGGACACAGATAACACACTGACAGATAACATGATGACAGTTTTAAACAGCTACATACAAAACATTTTTTTAAAATAAAAGTTACATACTGCAGTTCTAAAGAGCCATTAAAACACAGATATCCACAGCAGCTCCAGTATTATTGTATTTCATTTACGACCTGCTGGTTGCTGAGGGCTTGGTGCTTTGTTTACACGTTTAGACAGCTGAAGAACCACAAGGACATTCTGTGGTTCTGTGGTTCATTCCTCAACTTTGAGCCAGTACCTGTTTTAACAGTACAATAATAATCATGTAATCAGAGATAATAGCTCTTGGCAGAAGGACACCATGTTGTTTGCAGTAAGAGAGTCCTGGGTAAAGATCCCTGCTCCTTTCTGTTTCAGGTTTGTATTTTCTCCAGATGTTTTCTTTCCAGGCATTTTTTCTTCCTCCTGTTTTCTCTGGCACCTTGAAAATTCCCATAAGTCAGAGTGTGTGTGTGGTTGTTTGTCTCTCTGTTTCCCTGTTGACTGCTAAAGAAAGTGGATGTCTAGGTGTCAGAGCACCTAAACTAGCCAATGACAGTCTTTCAGTCAGTCATTAAATTTGTTAAATTCAAATAATTAAAAATAAAAGTAATTATTTCAGACACTGACTGATATAACCTCAAAGATCTTTAGTACGGTGGCCTGGGTTGCCAGATCTGACTGACCGTTTCCATCCCAATATAAAACCCGTCCAGCTCCAAATAAAATCAGCCCCAATCTCAACCTAACAAAACTCCAAAGTTTGATTTATATGTCCTACTTAGGGTCCTCAGTTCAGTTCCCACCCAATCAAGTCCTGATAACAATGACTATTGGCCAGTGGCCCCAACATCAACAGTAATGAAGTGTCCCTCTTGAAATCGGAGATAAATCCTGGTCTTGATCCTTTCCGGTTTCCATACAGACATGGACACATGCCTAACACTTAAACCTGTTGAAAAACCAAAACCCTGTGTTGTCTTTTGTTTGTAGATTTCAGTTCTGCTTTTAATCCCCTCCAGGCTCTAATGCTCATCACAAAATTACAGCCAATGAATCTCAATCCTCTTCTTACTAAATGGTTTCATTCATATCAAAGTTTGTTAGAGTCAACAGCAGCCAATCAGAGCTCAGGATGTTCCCCAGGTTGTGTTTCTTCTCTTGTCCTCTTCTCTATTTACCCTAATGACTGGATAAGCAGCTGCCTGGGAATCAGGTTTTTAAATCCTCAGATCATATTGCTGTTCTCAGCTGGCTGCATGAGGATTTGGTTCCCTCATCGTATTTTAATGAGGTCAAGTTCTTTGCTCAATGTTTGTATTGACCACCACCTCTGTATTAATACCAGGAGAACAGAAGAGATGATGATTGACTCCAAGTTTCTCTTTATTCATGACCAGAAAACAAAGCAGGTTTGTTCTTACAGATATCTGAGTGTTCGCCAAGATAATCTGTTCATCTAGCTAAGATGTTGTGTTCAACAGAGACTGTATTTTATACACAGACTCAGAGTCTTTGGGGTGAACCAGAAGCTCATGGTTTTTTTCCTATCAGGATGTATTGAAAAGACTCATCAGGTGTGGCAGGTCAGCATGGTGTGATAATCAATAAACTAAAACTAAAATATAAATTTAGTTACATGATACAACTTGGTGATAGAAAGGAACTGATAATTCCTCCCTGCAGTCCATCTATGAAGAGTGTGACCTCTTACCTCACTGTCCTGTCTGACCCCTCACATCAACTCACAATATCAACTGTTACCATCTGGCAAACGCTTTAGGAACCCTGCATGCAGATTTAACAGATTTTAAAATTCATTTGTTCCTACATCAATCATATTATTAAAAAAAGCAGAATCATTGTGTTTCGTCAGGCTGCTGATGCTCTGGTCTGATTTGCTGGAATGTTTGGGAATGTTTTTTATTTATTGTGATGTTCACATGTCTTTTATGGTTTGTAATGTATCAAATTATATTAGCAGCTTTGCTTGGTGCAATCTCTGTCTGTTCTATCTATCTATCTATCTAGTTAACTTTCTAAAAACCCGCCAAACGTTGTGAAAAGCAGCCTGATTTTTAACACTCCCTCCTCTTCCCACCAGCCCAACCCAGTCTGGCTTTAGCCCTCAGTGAGAATATGAAACAGGTACTTGCTCCTCACAAGTGCTGCATTAACACTTTTTTGCCATGTCAACTCAAAGTTTGCTTTGTTCAACTTTTTATTTTTTAGTATAGAAGGTTCTGGATAGAACCTAAACACTGAGAATCATTTAGTGAATGTTGAGCTTCTTATTCATTTTGTACCTTCCCAGTAGTTAAAGGAACAGAAAATGAGAGTCGTGTTTACACTTGATTCCAACTGTCTGATTTTATTAACACTTTCCCTTTATTAGCAGAAAGGCCTCGCCGGTCCAGGATGGTTTACAGCTATTGGTTGAGTTTCATTTGGAGCGTTTAACCAGGCTCACCGCAGCTCATTTGGCATTTAAAGCTGCTGCTATGTTCTAACAGCCCAGTTCCCACAGAATGCTTCAAGGAAAACTGTGCAACACGTGATTCACAGAGTGGTTCAGGAGTGGACCAGGTAATCAGGGAGGGAAAACGCATCGTTAAAATATTTGCTGTTATGCCATTGTTACACAAAAACCCACAGGCCTGTAACGATGAGAGAGAGCCACGGCGGCCCACTCTGCCCAGCCCCCCGTCAACCGCTAACAAACCCACAGAATGAACTCGCCGTCCCCTGAACAGCAGCGGAGAGGATCTACAGTGACAGGCGTGTTGGTAGAATCAGCAGCAATCAGAGGAACATTACAGAACAGGAACTGTGTCGCTCCTCAGCGCTCAGGCAGGGCGATGGGAGCAGGTTAGAGCTGGAGCAGAACTCTGAACAATGCTGGGAAAAGTTTCTGGAAGTAAACTGTAACCATGAGAACACACATGCTTTGTGTTAAAGAGCTGTTGATAACCCTGCTTGTTCGAAGCTCTCCAAATGGACATTTTAGTTCCAGTGAGGAGAGCATTCTGCTTTTATTCAAACATTCATCTGTTCGCTAACTGGTTTAAAGCTGAGTGGTCTGCTGTGAGGAGATGACAGATTTCACAACCAGTCAATCAATCAGTTGGTTAAAAGAAAACATCTAAGTCAGTCTGTTAGCTTCTTTCTAATGGTTTGTATTTAAAAAGATTTTTTTGTCCCTATGTGGCAACAACCTCCACTGCTAGGCAGAAATAAATTAAATTAAGCTTAAAATATAATTACCATTGTAATTTGAAGTTATAACAATATTTTGCTAAAACTAAATAAGTAGTGTGTATTAACAAACAGAACCTGATCAATGATTAATATCTTCCAATCCAATCCAATTTTATTTATAAAGCACTTTAAAACAACCACAGCTGATACAAAGTGCTGCACATTAAAACACAACATAATAAAATAAAATAAAAAAACTCTTACAGTTTAAAAACAAAATCACACTTTAAGACTAGATGCCACTGGAGTTAAAAGCCAAGTAAAATAAATGGGTTTTAAGACGAACTTTAAAAGTCTTCACCTAAAGCAGGAAGCGAAATGGCGTCTAGATATTAACACTGCACTAATCTGGGATTAAACGTCAGAAATCAACTCCAACAGACACTATGTTACACAAACTAAAGGAACAAACCATTCTTATCATTAAATACACTAATACAGATTGTAGGATCAGCATTTTCAACAGATATAAAATGTAAGAAGATGAAGCCTGCAGCAGATCTGTCTCTCTCTCTAGTGTTTTTCCCTCTGTTCTGTAGTAATAAAGCCCTGAAAGAAACAGTCAGGATGGGACAACAGCATGTAATGACACTGAGATATTTCGTAACATTTCCCAAAATGTGTTCTCTCTATGTGGACTAAAAATACTGAGGCCAGCCCATGTGGCTGACACATCGTGTGGCTGACACATTGAGTTGTAGCATCCTGGTTCCACTTATTAGAAGCACAACCAGATTTTTCTGGAATGTCTCAGCTCCTAAAGTATAAATGCAATAAATATAATAAAATACAGATTCTGAGCAGATGCTTCGATTTATTTTTCTCCATGTACTGTATTCATTCCATGCCACAAAGCACAGAAAATAAATTATATTAATGCAATGTTATTTTCTGAGGCTTTGAAAAGTCTATAAAGGCCCATAAAGTTGTTTATGTGCTGCTTCTCAGCTGTGCAACACAAACATGTTGGATATGTGAGTGATTTACTCCCAATATGTTCATATAAAGGACAATGTGTAATAAAGGGCAGGAGGAAGAGCAAAATGGAGTGTGCAGAAGATGAAAGCCTGTCTGTCTGAAGAAGCGTTCAGCCTGAAACCGTCTGGAACGAACTCAGACCGTTCCTTCCTCTGACGGAGGCTCAGCCTTCCTCCAGAGACCCCGAATCTCTGAGCCTACAAGGTAAACACTGGCACAGAACGCTGCCGTATTTATTTCTTCAGTTTTCAAAATGACCATATTCGGCTAATTTCACTGCAAACTCCATTCGTACAACAGCAGAGAACATCATGTTCCCTTAATGGATGATAGACTTGATTCAGACTTTCTATTTAACTTCTCTCTTAAATCTTTAAATCTTGTCATAATGTTATTTCATCATCAAAAACATACTTAGAGTGTTGCCTTGATTCTTTAATGCATGTTTGAGAAATCCTATAATTTCTATGGTAACCATTCAGCTGTGTAAAACACCTGGGTGGACCTACAGCTCCGTCTTCAAGGACACAGTTCCTCCTCAGAGCTGCTGGTTCTGAGATTCAGAGCTTCAGAGCTTCAGAGGCCCAATTTCAACTTTAAATTATCTGATGCACACAGTAATTTTATAACAATTGAAATTAACAGTTACTTGACTATAAAACTAAAACTATGTGCCTGAAAAATACAAAATACTATCCCTCCAACATATAATTAGCTCCTGGATCTTCTGTGTTTCTTTATTCTGTGCATCCTGCTCTTTATCCTCAAACCCCCCGGTCTGTCATGGCAGATGGCCACTTGTACTGAGCCCAGTTCTGGTTCTGCTGGAGGTTTCTTCCTGCTAAAGGGGAGTTTTTTTTTCTCCCCACTGTTGCTACATGCATGCTTGTTACCTTACTTTAAGTTAAATTTAGTCATTAATCTCAATGAAAATTGAATATTTTTTCCTAAGATGAAAAAAGTGTGTAAGAAAGCAGGGATTCTGCTGCCCTCTGCCACAAAGGTGCAGCAGAGGGAGGCTGGAAAGCAGAGCTCCTCTGCTCTCTGGTGCAGTGTGGGGAACAAAGTTGAAAAGCCCCATGAAGGTGGGGCTGCACTTGGGAGAAACTGGAGAGATCCAGTCAGTCACACAGCAAGTGAGTAATTGAAAAAGCATGTTCAAAATCAAACCTGTGCAGCTCTGCTGGGTTCTAGGGCAGAGTTCTGTGAAACCAACCGACCAACAGTTCTTTCATCCCTCCATCTTTTCCTCCCTCTGGCATTCCAAGGCTTTCCCAGAGCTGAAGGGAGATGAAGTCAAGTTTACCAGTGCAGCACATTCAGCAACAAGGCAGTTCAAAACATAATACAGTAACCATTTATGAAACAAGCAATGACTGTTACATTTTGTCCAAAGCCATCATCAAGTAAATCAAATGCTCTGATCAATGATCCAGTTACTATTAATTGAAAGCAGATCAAATCAGGTGGGATTTTTATTCTGGATTTAAAGGAACTCAGGGTTTCAGTTGTTTACAGTTTTCTGGATGTTTGTTCCAGATTTGTGGTGAATAGAAGCTGAATGCTGCTCCTCCATGTTTGGTTCTATTTCTGGTCTGCATCCCAGAACCAGGAGACCAGTGAGGTCTGGAAAGTTGATGTAACAACAGCAGAGCTTTATGTATTGTAGTGATAAGCCGTTCAGTGATTTAGAAACCGTCAGCAGTATTTTAAAGTCTATTCTCTCAGTGGAAAGACTTTAGATCTGGGGTGATCTAAAGTGAGAACACCAGCAGCAGCGCTCTGGATCAGCTGCAGCTGGAGGTTTGACTTTTTTTAGGCAGACATGAAGACGCTGTTTCAGTGATCAATGCGACTAAAGATAAATGCATGGATGAGTTTCTCTAAATTTTGCTGGGACATAAGTTCTTTAATCCTGGACATGTTCTTCAGGTGATAAAAGGCCGACTTTGTAACTGTCTCTATGTGTCTGAAGGTTCAGATGAGAGTCCATCACTATACCCAGATTTTCTGTAAAATCTCCTAAAGGAAGCATTTAATCAGATGCCCAAATAACTGACTCCTCTCCTGTCTCCACTCTGAGAGCCGTATTGACTAAAGAACCTGAGCCTGATTTGATTAACATAAGGAATGGTCAGAAATGGTCTGAAGCGGAGCCACCACAGATTCTTCTGTGTGGTACTGAAATGTGACAGTTTTTGTTCTCACTGCTAACCACTTGAAAGGAAATTTGAATCAGTATGCACACAAACATAACTTCCAAGTGCCAGCTAGTCTCTCTAATTGGGTCCAGACAATGTTAACATTTGAGTTTTCTTCTGGCTCTGGGCGGGAACAGCTGGGTTTGTTTGTGATGATTCAAACTAAATTTCACTGCCAGTTGACATGAACATTTCTGTGTTTTGCATTCTCTGCTTATTACACAGATTGTATTGCTGACAGTTTTTTTTTCTCCCTTGCAGCAGTTTTGCGTGATTACAACTTTGGTGATAAGCTGTAATCAGTTGTTCAGATTGTTTGTTTTCATTCCATCATCCAGTTCTGGCTAGTAATGATTGTTATCAAACCCTACATTTGCCAACGCTAACAAATAATGAAATTCATTAAACACAAATGAATTTGACAAAATTCATTTTACCTTCAGAAATACCAATAATTCCCTGTGATGACAAGAAGCACGTTTAGTTTAGAACATTATGGCTCTGCACAGATTTCAAGACTGCATCTGTATCTCCATTCAGCAGTTTGTGAGGAGAATAAGCCGAAAGTTGAGGACGTGAGACAAGGGTCATGAATGGTGTTAAAAATATGTAAGCGCTGCTGCAGGTCATGCAAACAGTCATCTGAATCACTTTTATGAAATGTTTCTTTGACAGATTTTATGTGTTTTAGCCTCCTATCCTGAACAGAATGATCCCAGTTGCAGGGTGGGGAGACAAAAGCTATTTTCCCAAGCAATTAGAACAACTGCAGTGCATGAGAAAGCATGCCCACTGGGTCTAACAGGGATATGTTATTGTATATCCATGGAATCACGCCGTGCTACACAAAGGTCCAGGGGATGAAGTTACACCATGTTCTGTGCAAAAGAATTCAGTGAAATATCTGAGCAGAAACAGCTAAGGATGGCGATAAGGGGTGGGGGGCTCTGGACATGCATGAAGGTTTAGGCTAAAACTACACAAACAATAACAGAAAAACTTAGAAAGAAAGTCCCTGGAAGGTGAAACATGCTGTACATATGACCTAAAATGTAGTTTTCAGGTGATTTATGACCTAAAAACCAGGTCATGTATTTAACATGCAGAAAACCAATAAGTCAGACCCAAAACAAAAGCTTGACGGCTTTGGACTTAACTTCATATCACAAAAGACTCCAGATTTTACACTTCAAAAACACAAATCTTGCTAATTTAAATATCTTAATGCACTTTAAATAAGACAAAAGTAACTTACAAGTAACTTTTCAGCAAGGTATGGGAGATTTTTTTAAGGCATCCCATAATGAGCCCAGCAGATCCACAGTTCCACCAGATGTTTGCTAATTTCTCCTGGCTAGTCTGAAGGAGCTGAATGGAGGATCCATGAAGGGAGGGTTGCTTGGAAACAGCATCTCTGAGGAGGAGCTGTGACCATGAAGGTGGGGCTCGGTCAGAGGTGGGCAACTCCAGGCCTGGAGGGCCGGTCTCCTACAACATTTAGATGTAGCTCTACTTCAACACACCTGGGTCAAATAATGAGGTCATTTCCAGGACTCTGGAGAACTTGACTGCACTTAGGAGGTGATTCAGCTACTAGATCCAGGTGTGTTGGACCAGGGAGACATCTAGGAGTTGAAGGACCCCGGCTCTCCAGGACCAGGATTACCCACCCCTGATCTAGGTCCACCCAGGTGTTTTGCACAGCTGAATGGTTGTCATGGAGATTCACAGATTTCTCAAACATGCATGGCAGAATCAAGGCAACACTCCAGGTGCATCTTTGTTGAAGGAATAACATTATACCATCATTAAAGCTCAAAAAAGTTGATTTGACATGATCCCGCCCCTTTAAACAAGGCAGTGCTCAATGTCAGACCTGGAAGGAAACAGCTGAGATGGATTTAATGAGTTGACCTCATCGCAGCTACATGCTACTGTTCCAGGTGCTCCTGTGTTGTCTGCAGACCTGAAGAATGCGAGGTCGAAACCAAACGACGTTCAGGCTTCACATACCAGCAGAGCCCGGCCGTGGGCCCCTCTGACATCACTGCAGAAACAACAAGGCACAGGGCAGATAACGGACTGAACCAGTTCACCTCCGAAATACCTCCACACTGCGGCTGGTTCCAAACAGCCTCCGCACTGACCAGTGAGACTCCAACCAGTATTTCTTCAGCCCCAGCAGAAAAAATGTTCCTCTACCAAAAGGCCAACATGATAAGGACGTTTGGGACAAGCCATGCACTAATGCCACTAATGCAATGACTTCTTAAGTGAAACAGGTGTTCTGTGTTTGTTTCATAATAAAAGACAGCTGCAAAGGCAAGTTGGGACCACACAGTGAGAAGAGATGGAGGTAATGTTCTAACCACTAATTAGACACAAAGAATGAGACGCCGGGGGAGCAGGAGGCTGGCCCAAAGCCCACCGCTAATTAAACCAATCAGAAAGTCATTTGTTTTCTTCTCGGCTTTGTTTTCTTACATTATCTGAGGTCAAATTAAAACAAGCCAAAGAAACAACTTTCTGTTTGGTGTTCAATACACATTTTCAGGTTATGGTAGTTTTTAAAAGTCTGCTCAACTCTATTAAATACCAGGGATTTGTGATAAAATTATTTAGAATTTCAAAACTTTTTGTCATTTCATGTATAATGTGAAAAAAGCCATTAAACTGAGAATCAAACTGACCTGTTAAGAGGAAAAGAAATGTGGCAGTGTCATGCGGACAGACACTGGAACCCCCCATAGGGCAGCCATGGCTTCAACAGCGAGGCATGGGGGCAGAAACCTGCAGTCCAATCAGATCCCCCCAAATCCAACCCGCTGTCTCTTCCCCCACTGAAGACCAGTCCAGGTTCTGGAAACAGGGCCACAGACCCATACAGGACCCGTCCAGCAGGTCCCAAACCCTAAACCCCCCACCCCAAAAGGGACTGATACAACACACACACACACACACACACACACACACACACACACACACACACACACACACACACACACACACACACACACACCACACACACACACACATAGCTCACCAATCCCCACCACCACAACCAGCAGTCCAACCAAAGAATGTGGGGGGTTGAAGGGTGGCTCCTGCTGAGTGTATTCCCCCCCCCCCCCCCCCCCCCCCCCGTCCCCTCAGGTACCACATTGTGTTGTTTTTTTTATTGGCATTTTATATGAGGAAAGTTTTTTTCTCATCCCAGAATCCCAACGTTTTAAGTGTTTCTGCTTCGGTTATGTTTTAAAATCTTGTTTTACTGCATAAAGATCAAGTCAAACATCATCACCACTGATGATCATTGACTCAGATTCCTTTACAAAACAACCTAAACTCTGCTGACTCTTCTGATCCTCTTCAGCCCAGGCGCAGAGTCGAGCGTGGTGTTGGTTGTGTCTCGCTGCAGAAGTAGCAGATCATGCACCACACACTGCGCTCTGGAGAGATCTGCATCCCACTGCTGCTCTGGAACGACCGGAGAGCGCAGGAGCCTGTTCACACAGAGGAGGAGCTCACTAGTACCATGTCATGCTGTTTTTGGGTTGTATGGTTTCCTGGGAATTTAGACATGTAAACAACCTAATTATGCTGAGAGTTAGGTTGATAGGTTGACCAGTGACAGTCAACTGGATGAGCAGCGGTATAAGTCCTTACAAGAATCCAGTCCACAGTGAACTCAGATACATAGAAGCAAACAAGCACATAAAAACAGTCTGCAACTGAAAAAATCTTTGGACCAGAGTCTGCAGAGAAAACCCAAAGCAGACATGAAAACCCCGTATGGCTTGCATAATACAGTGAAATACTGGGACCAACACAAGGTACAGCATAATTGTGAATTGTACGAAGAGATCTTAAAAATCTTTTACAAATAAAAATCTGAAAAGTGTGACATAACGTTATATTTAACAGCCACTTTTTTTGTCAAAACTGTCACCATGTCATGACAGTATGATTTCAGACAGATCATTTGTGAAAAGATTGATTTTTTCTCTCTCTGTGCTACTGTTGCCCTCTGTAGAAATGCACCGCTCCCGAACAAAAACAACCAATCAGAGCCAGGAGGAGGGGCTTAGGACTGTCAATCGACCTCATGTACCCACAACTCAATGCGCTGACAGAGGAGAAACAACTTAAGGTGAAAGAAAAACTAGACTGAGCTTCACAACAGGCTATGCTATCAGGAAGAAGCTGCAGCTTAGCAGAGAGAAATTGGGGAGGGGGGCGCTAAGATCCGCCTCCTGGCTCTGATTGGTTGTTTCTTGTTTGTACTGGGAAAAGGCAGAGAAGCTAAAAATTTTTTCACAGATTATCTGTCTCATACCAAACTGTCACAACATCGTCAGTTTCAACATTTATTTTTTTATAAAAATCACTTGCTCCGGTTTTAAAGTGTAACTAAGGCCCCTCTGACAGCAAAACCCAGCCCCTGACTAAAGTTCTAATGAACTTTTCAGGTAAATATTCATAAAAAAATTGTCATAATGCATAATGCTCTTCTACTTGGTGTGTCAACTCAAAATGCGCAAAAATGTCAAGATGCATAAAACCTTTTGAGGCACTGTTAAACACATTTTACGGCATAAAGTTAGATCATCTCGCTCCTTCAGGAGTCAAAACACTACCAAGAATGAAGTATGCAGCTGCGCTGAGTGAGAGGATGATGAGGAAGATGGTGCCCAGACCCAGGTCCCCCACAGCGCAGGCGTTGGGACAAACACAGGGGCTCTCCACCCAGATGTGCAGGGGGCCCTGGCTGCCGAGGCTCTGGACTCGGAGGGAGGATGTGGACTGGTTGGGACTGCAGTGGTAATGGGCTGCAGTCATTGGCTGTTCCCTGTGAGCTGGAGCAGGACACAGAGACCGCTGTGATGTCATGATGAACGCAAAAACTCAACGTAGGAACATGTTCGTGTTTCCACTCACCAAAGTAAAACACGGTCAGCATCTTCAGAGTGTGGTTGTAGTGGAACTCATTGCCCTCGTGCATCCCATAGTTCACATAGCGGCTGATGTGGCCCCGGGCCCCCGGGGACCTCACCAAGCAAGAAAAACAGCACATAACTGAAACGTGTTTGATTTCACCTGATGCATAAGAATGAACATTTAACACTTTAAACACAACAATCCTATCAGAATCATACAGCACAGTCAAAATTCTGCAAAAATCTGATGAACCACATCAAGATCAACACATATCTGAATAAAATATGTATCTTAAAAAGTTGCATTCATTTTAGCAAATAGATCTACACAATATCGTTTGCATGAGGGCAGATATCCTCTTTGTGTGTTAGGGGTCCCCCTAGTGGTGAATATCCCATCAACAGGTGGAAATGATCACCAACTCAGGACACGCAGCCATTTGCTCTGATCAATGTTTCAGATTTTTTAAATTATACATGTCAAGCATGAACTAAGAGCTAAATTAGTTTTTTCTGATTAGACCCAAAAAGTAAAATAATGTAGCTCAACATTTGTGATATGTAGGATATTATCTTGAGTCGCATTCTGCTTCTCACACACCTTCAATAAATTATTGAAAAGCCCATTTATTTTAAACTTTATCACCAAATGAAACACAATATATAGATCAACTACCCAGACGGATGTTCGTAAAAGCCTTTATTTCTGTTACTTTTGATTTTCTACTTACAGCTAATAAAAACATGACATTTAAAATTAGATTATTACATCAAACCAATAATTTTTTGGAAGTGTGAGCTTAATGCAAAGTAAGTTTAATACCTGCTTAAAAGTTATTATTTTCAGAAGGAGATTTTAATCTGATCAGACCGTTCAGGACATATATTTTGATTTATTGAATATGACTCTGTGCCCTTTCTGCTCCAGTCATCAATATTCACAAGAAGTATTTATAAATATTCTGAATTTGTAACGTAATGACAAGTTTTATTAATCCGACCATTCCCTTCTTTCTGTTTTAAAAGAATAATCGAGATGGGGTTTTCTTTTCCATCCAAGCCTGGGAGGGTCAGAAATTGGCAGTAGCTTAATTTTTTTTAATTACAGTATGGGAAGCAATAAAACATGAGTTATTAAAGGAATGTCAACACCAGAAGACAAAAAGAAAACTGTCAGTTTAGTTAAAATATGCAGCGATGAGGTTAAATGTCAAAATAAAAGGTACAAAACTTTATTTGGTTGAAAAATGCATGAAAGTTAAAAAAAGTTTGTCAAATATAAAATACACAGTCATACCAAATATGTCATTTCAATCAACAGAAAAAAGTTTTAACAAATAAATATAAATTAAATGTCAACAGGACAAAAACAGTATTTTTTCCCTGTCTTGTTCTACCTGACGATGAGGCAGGCAGCAACACCGGAGCAGGCGCCTCCTGGCAGGTCCAGGTCCAGATCCAGGTCCTCTGGCTGGGAGAAGACCTGGCAGGGACTGAAGGAAAACAGGCTCTCCGTGTCCACGGACGTGTTGCCCACTGGGACGGCCCTCAAACGCCCCAGGAAACCATCTGCATCTCCCAGGCCTCTCAGGTTTATCACGCCGCTGCCGTCCTTCATGATACATTTGCAGCTGTTGACCTTGAAGCAGCCTGGATCACCAGCAGGGGTCAGGTGAGGTAGAGAAGAGGAAAGCATGGTAACACACACAGACAGAGACAGAAGGCCTGCTGGAGGCTTCATGCTGCTCAGGCGGTCCAGTAGGAGGCTGACTGCATGTGACTGTAGGAAAGTAATTAGTGGGAAGGTGACAAGCAATCTGGGCGTTCAGCTCACCGCCTTCTCAACATGGCTGCCTTTGTCACATGTAACAGCATGACTCAAAACAAAGCATCAACACTTTCCTATTAAAATGTATTATTAATTTATAATGTAGTCAAATCCAGAGGCTTTATACACCAAATAACCAAATGAGATGAATGGTTCACGTTAAGAAACATACATAACCTATTGGTTTTAAATAAAAACTGATTTAGACATTTCATCTCAACACCTTCTACTTCAGTTCAACACACTGGCTCTAAATAGTTCAAACTTCCAGTCTGTGTTCCACTAGTCTTCACAGTTGCATTCAGCGCCCCCTGCTGGCCATATCATCCATAATGACAGGTTAGCATTGAGTTTTACTGTAAAGGTTTTTAGTGTTTTTCAGTGTAGAATGTTTTGGCTAGTTAATATTTCCATAAACAGAATATAGATATGCAAGACTGGCACAATGTAAACTTTGGGATTAGTTTCCTGATTGAAGATGTCGACTTTTTCCAACATTTAAATTATCTACTTTATAGTAACTTCTTAGTGATATGAAAGCAAAAGTATCATTTGAATAAACAAGCAACTTTTGGGTGGAGCATGTTAAGATAATTTAAGTGAGATATTTAAGAAAACAAAACGTTTTTCAAACAGATTTTATTTGTTATCAATAACAAACAGCCTTTAAGCTTTGACAGCAAATTTGCGCATGGAGTAGAGGAGGTCTTTCCTCTGCTGTTTCTTTGTGCGCAGACTCTCTTCGTGCTTGTTGAGCTGGCGGCGCATTGCCCTGGTCTTCTTGGGTCTCAGATCCAGGGGCTTATACTTCTTGCCCTGAAACAACAATGTTGGGGTCAGGAGAGTTGGTCATGCAGCCTGCTGAACGATTCATCTGACACTGAACTTGTTTAGAAATATTGGAATAAAGTGTGTAAGAAAAATAAAACAAGCTATGCATTCCACAACAAGCACAAACGCTCCATTCCCATGCTAATCACAGTCATGTTTCAATTAGATGCTCAAAAATGTTCTGATGCAGCAGCAACAATAACCAGACATCAGAGCAGCCATTCTAACCAGGGTTTAGTGACAGTATTCTCAAGTCTCAGTCTTTTGGTAAGCAGTTGTTGACAGTCAGCGAAACATCAGCTCGACAAATATCATCTCAGACTAGAGAAACTGAAACTCCCAAGCAGACAGCTCTGTGTGTGTGTGTGTGTGTGTGTGTGTTCAGAGGCTGACGATGTGGCTCTAACCTTGTAGAACTTCCTCAGGTTCTCCTTCTGTGTCTGGTTGATGACGGTCAGGACTCGGGCGATGGATTTGCGAACGACACGGCTGTGAAACAACAGAGTCAGACAGCTGATCAACCCACTGATGAACAAGAGCTCAAAGATTCACATCCTGAAGCCTGACGATGAAAACAGCTTCCTGGTCAGCTGGTTCCATCTCCTCCATGCCGCTGGGCGTTTCCTCCTCTGAACATGTTCTGACCAGCTTGACTTGCAAACTTTTACACAAGCAGGATTCCAACATCATCACAATAAACTGGAGGACTCCACAACACTCCTACTACTGTGGGCTCAGAAGAGTTTTCTTTAAATCAACACCACACTGGTTGAAACTCAGCAATTAGGATGGATGTTACTTTTAATCTGGGTTTGAGGATGTTTAAACTAACTGCTTCAATGAGCAAGTGAATTTGTAAAAAGTTATAGTTTTGCTTTCATCTCTAGATACTAATCTTCCCTGATTCTAGCAGAAACTACAACAAGCAGTGAAATGTTTCCAGCTTTCACCCAAAAATGCAGGAAATGCAGAGGAACCCTAAGATTGAACAAGAAGTTGGTCCGGAGCTGGGCTGATTTGCAAAATATTGCAGATAGTAAATAAGATCTCAAATGACTTGTTTGCTACTGTAGTTCAACTTTCAAGACAGAAAAGTTCTTCAGCCAGCTGCAGGAGAGCCCCACATTTGACAGACCGGACAGCAGGAGGCGCTGCAATGGCTGTGGAGAGAACAGAAGGGTTTGGTGTGTGAGGAGGTCAACATACACCTCCACCCTCCATCAGGGTCTCAGCTGGGATCCACTGAGCTCATTTAGTCACTTTAACAACTGATTTCATCTATAAACACTCCAGCTTGTTCCAATCAAACTCTTCACTGACCCCTCAGTGCTGCCCATAGGAAACTAGTGGGCTGCAGATGAGAACCAATACAGAAAGACAACATTTAAATCGGTCAGAATTTCCACTGAGACAGGTTAATGTGCCTGCAGTAAATCCAGATTTAGATCTTTATTTTTAAGCATTTCTGACAGGAAATGATAGACAAAACCCAAGAGATCTCATACAAGGTGCACTACTGTGGAAATAAATCTCTTTACTTGAATATGAACAAAAGCCTTATGTCCCAAGGTCATGTAGAGATATCAGTAATGGTACAGACTTCATTAACTGTTGAAGTAACCAAATGTTTCTCCTGGCTGCTGACAGACTTATTGCACATCCACTGAGCTTCTGCAAGGAGCAGAAGGGCTTTTGGTTGGAAGACCTCTGACCTCTACACAAGTCTGAACTCCAGACCATTAAGAGTTTGTCATCCACCTGGCTGTGCATTATGGATCACCGTCATGTCAAATCATGATGTTTCTAACACCTTGATGAACTCCTGTTGAATGAAAAACAGCATCATGTTCCCAAAACTAAGCGCAGCCATTCAGCATATTTACAGTCATGGTGTCGTTGTTTTGTCGGTACCCTGAGCAGGTCTGGGGCCACCCTGGGCACATTTCCTCCCAAAAATAATAAAACTCTTAATGAACATTTCTCACAAACTCCACATCTATATAGAGAATATTCTTAACCCATGTGATACATTTCCCTTTAAAAGCTGGTGAATTACAATTATGTTTGCATCACCCAACTCTGGACATAAAATTAAGAGTGAAAGCATCTAGAAAATTAACCTTCAGAAAGATCTTCCTGCCCCAACACCAGTCATTTAAATCTTAATATGGACACATTTCTCACAACCAGCTGCGGAGAAGAGGAAACAGTTTGTCTGTGTAGATGTGGATCAACAGAAGCAGCACCATCGGG
Source organism: Poecilia picta (assembly GCA_033032245.1). Classification (NCBI taxonomy): domain Eukaryota; kingdom Metazoa; phylum Chordata; class Actinopteri; order Cyprinodontiformes; family Poeciliidae; genus Poecilia; species Poecilia picta. Next base: position 3,180,073 of record CM065361.1, read on the forward strand.
CTCACACTCACATCTTGGAGAGCTTGGAAGCGGCTCCGCCGGTCACTTTGGCCACCCGGAGCTGGGACAACTCGTTCTTCAGGTCATCCAGCTGTTTGAGCAGCTCCTCCTTCTTCTTGCCCCGCAAATCTCTTGCCTTGATCTTGGCCTGAAGCCGGACAGAGAAAAGACGTGTTAGAGAAGCTGCTAGTTCTACATACAGGCCATCTGCAGGCCTCCTGCTCTACAGGCAGAGCTTCGACCGTTAAACTATCCATTAGATAATATATAGTTCTATCTGCAAACCTACTTTATTTGTACCAATAAATGTTCTATTTTAAAAAAAGCACTAGTCATTGCTAGTCCCATCATGTTTCTCAAGCTAGCTGTTAGCTTCTAAGTGGCGTAGCACCGCTCGGTAGCAGCGCTTCATAATTAACAATTTCTTCCAAAACTTTAGCAACCGAACCTTCAGTACATATACCGAGAGGTATATAAGAGTCTTATAAACCACTACAGCTTGAATACTTCTGGTTAAACAGTCTGCTAAACGTAAAAAAATAATTATTTTTATCCCGGAGAGTCAGCTCCTCACCATGTTCGTCGTCGCTGCCCTGTTGGAAAGGCCGGACACACCGCGTGCTCAGAAAAAGTAGCTTCCGGAAAAAAGCGAATCAAGACTTTAATCCGAAATGTTCGAACAGCGCCCCTGACGGACGGAGTGTTTACAGCAAGGACTCAACCACCAGGACGCGCGCAAAGATCAACTTTTTTTTTTACATTTTTCAAGGAAATGGAAATTAAAATATATATTTTTAGACGAGTTTCGTGTTGTTCTTTGTCACAATTTCTCTAGAACAGGAAATTAAATCTCCCCCGACCCTGACATTATAACTTTTTTAATAAATAACAGTGTGGAATCAGTTGTGTTAACCACATGAATGTGTTCTGTACTTTCTTTCTACAATGACTACAATCTGGTAAAATCTTTGTAAATTAAATAAATCAATATTTTGTTTTCAGGCACTGAATACTGCCATCTCCATGTACTGTGTGTAAATATAGAAGAGGAAAAATATGGCAAAATGAAACTGAATAAATAAACAGGGTTTGGATTCAGAGATCAGGTTTCATGACCTTTCTGGGTTTATTTGTAATCGTCATTGGAAAGTAATCAACTGTACTCAAGGCAGTCATTAAATCATAGAAAAGCTAGACACAAAGTTGTAGTGATGGAAGAATAGTGTGAAAGACAGAACACAGCTTAACTGATAAGATTACAAAGTGCTCCCACTGTTAATTTTTTTGGAGATGGTTCATCCCACCCAAACAGAATGACTACAGTTGCCTACCAATCAGTACAGCAGGACAGCAACAAAACTGCATTCAAAACTGTTTTACAGCACACCAGAGCATAAAAGAAAAACCATACAAGCAACTTAAAATTCCAGAGTAATAATTAGGGGGTGCAGTCTTTTGTCTGAAATGTTTCTAAACAGAAGAGGACTGGCTGATGGGGACTCAATGACTGGCCAGATTAGTGTTTGAGTGCATACATATGAAGATCTGCTTCATGTGTATTGGGGCATAATATTAAGGATCAGTTTATCAGCTGGCTGATTTATTGGTGCACCCCTAATTATAAAGTCTGAAAGTTGATTCATCAAATTGAGAACTGAGGGAAAACATGAGGCAGGGAGACTGATTGACAGGCGGCAGAACAGATACATCAAGTCCTGGACAATGCCAATGATAAATACTGTAAACTCATTAAATCAAATTATTTACACCCATTGATTTAGAAAGATCAATGCATACAGTATGTACATATCTCTATACATAAATAGACATGTTGGAATGTAAATTCATTTACAGGAAAGGCAGGTACAGATCATATACATAGCATTCCTCTATTCTTTTTTTTTCCAGTTGTTCCTGTTGAGCAGATTCAGGTTTTAGACTTAGACTTAATTTATTTAATTTATTGTGTTAGCACTGGAGCTAAAACCAGTAGACCAGCATTAGAAGTTAGAGAGACATCTGACCGGCACTCCGTTGGGGCCACTGTTACTGTATATGACGCACGATGAGCTGGAACAAAAGCATAAGGAGCAAGCTTTTTTTAATAACAGTCACACTACGATTAGAACAGTTTGATTTAAGGCTATTCTGTTTTTAGTTCACCACACAGTGGCTGGTAAAATGTTACCTTTAAGTACCAAAAACTAGTACAAGTCAATTTCACCCAGTAAAATTATTTGATTAAAACTCATTTTAGAAAACACAGCAGTCAAAATTTAGAATCCTCCACAGAACGGTTTGAAGTAAAACTGACTCAGTTTGAGGAGATGTTTGTTTTAAGTATAGACAGTCTGGATCCAGAGACACCAGTGTCAATTATATCCATTTTACTTATTGGAACTGAAACCAATGCAGGTTTAGTCTTTTGTACAGACCAACATTGATAAAAGCATTCTGGATTTAAAACATGAGAAGCACTGAATAACATGCCAACACTGTCTAGTGAGGACAGCGTTGTCGTGGTAACAATTTTTCGAACAGAACAAACATAAGATGTGAGGCGGTAATCAGTCTGCCCATCTCTTACAGCATCACAGAGGAGAAAACATTCAATTTGTGTCAAATGTCAGAGGTAAATTGAGATACCTACAGCAGATACTGATGAGACTGTCAGTTCCCTTTAAAAATCAATTACCAAATGCAACGTGGCTGTGTCTTGATGATACTGTGTAGATCCTTTTTTGCCAGGAACACACAGACAACAACCAGTAACAGAGCAGGGGTAAAGCAGTAGGAGCCGGTTCAAAGGTCAATAACAGGAGCCACAACTCAAAGAGGTCCTCTTCCTGGCTAATCTGGTAATTTATTTCCTTCAGTTTCACCAGTGCAGTTCACTTTGATGCTCATCAGCTCCAGTGAGTGGAAGTGCCTGAGATGGAAGGCCGGATGATTCCTTTTGGAGAAGGTTTGGATCCAAACCAGGACATCTAGAACAGAGAGGAGACACAACTGGCATTATCGTTAATCTGAAGAAAGAAACTCCAAAATGTTCGTACAACAGGAAGTTGTTCTGCTCTTAAGATCTAAATCTAAAGATCTATATAAAATAAAGTTTACTTACTTAAATCAAATTCACTATAGGTGAATCTCAATGGGACACTACAAACTGTCCCCTACAACATTTCACTGTGTAATGCAGCTCGTCTAACAAAGGAAACCTCAGCAGGTTCTTCCTTACCAATGGTGTCAATGTGTGATTAACAACCCACCACAAGGATGTGACATATGCATTTAGGGTCTCTGTGTGAAACTGTGCTAATAACTTTATATTAAATATTACTGGACGTGAAAAATGATAAGTGGCCAGGAGCCCTTATAATGATTTATCTAATTCAGAGGATGCCAATATATACATATTACATCCCTATACAAACATCAACATTATTTTTTGTAGTTTTCTCTGATAAAACAAAAAAATGTCCATAATTTGTAGATAAAATAAAAACATGCAGGTCAGTCTGAAAAACATGCATTTCTATTCACATCACAATTATGCACTATTGTATAAAATTCCACTAAAATGCCTGTAACAAGACTAAATGTACCTTCAAATATATTAAAGAGCAGTAGAGCCACAATCCTCCTGCTAAAGCACTGGAAATGCTTCCAGTTGTTCAGGAGCAGCTTAATTTAAGCAGGAACTCAGTAAAATATATGACCACAATTACATTTGTCACCAAAAACTCCCAAAACTAAAGTGCATCTTAGAACATGTGAAAGTTAAAAACAGCCCCAACCTTGTACTCCAGAGTTTGCTTCAGCATGTCCTCTTCCTCCCGAGTGAAGTTGAGCAGCACAGACACAGCTCTGATCAGCTGGTACGCCTAACAGAGGAGTCACCACTAGTTTAGTGCCTTCTGGTCGGATCGACCTGGAAGAATCTCAGTGCTGATGACTCACCTCCGCCTCCCTCGAAGACATGAACTTGAGGACGACATGCTTGAGATACTCAAAGTTGATTTCCCGTGAGTCATTGAGGTCAGCGGTGTTGGTCACGGTGGTGTTGGAAGTGGGCGGGCTCGGGGCAGCTGACAGTGGTGGATCCAAATTAACACGCTCCTGTTTTTCTGCTCGGCTTTCCAAACACTTCTCCTTCCCTTCAGCTTCAGCTTCAGGCTTTAATTTCTTGAGCAAACACAGAAACAGGGATTTTAGAACAGTCCAGGAATTAATCAGTGGCCTGTTTAACCCATTTGTTTTAGTATGCACACATGTGCTTTCAGATAGATGCTGCAGGTATTACCAGTTCTTTCTGTAGTGTCCTCTTTAACTCTGCCAGCCTCTGCTGCAGCTGCTTGATGGTCTGAAAACAACACGTGTGTTTTATGATGAGAGACAGCAGTGTGTGTTTAAATGCATATTAAAAGGTGGGCCATCCAACAAGACTGTAGAGTAGATAAGATGTCTGACCCGGTTCTTATCGCTGAGCTGCTGCTCCAGCTCTCTGTTGACCCGGTGGATGTGATCCAGGTCGTCCACGGTGACACAGCCGTTCTGGTCCTCCTCACACACCTCTGGACTCTGAAGCTGCTCTGTTAGCGTTTCCACTTCCACCTCCAGGTACGAGATCTGAGCGACACACGCCAAGCAGCACTGTCATTTCATGCTTCACATCATTAATCCACCCCAACATAACCATCCGATTCAACCACTAATAAATATGTATGTCTAATAAGGCATATGGAAAGCAAAGACTGACAAATTATAATAACACACAAAATTATTTAAATGTGTCATTAATTTATTAAACTGGAAATACAAACAGAACAGATTACATATAAAATTAATTATATGTGCCTTGATAAAATGTATTGATTTTTGTATTGTAAAAACTAGATTTATTGTAAAAAATCTGTCATGACAAATTATTTCTTGCTCCTGTGCTGAAGCACACATGAATTCAAACCATTGACTTCAGCCATTAAACTCAATGGCTGAAGTTAATGGGTGGGATTAGGACAGCTTTTCTAGAGATCTGCTGACTGGCAGCTTCAAGTTAGGTTGTTATAACTTGAAATAATTTAGTTGAATAACAAGTTATTTCTGAACTTTTCAGGGAAAATGTTTTGATTTGATGCTTGCAGCAGCCAATCAGATGTCAGGGTCTCTACTTAAGCCCACTGGGTTTGATGGCTGAAGTTGACAGTTTAAATTAAATAGGATACTTCGGAAATACTTCGGCAGAGAAATAGGGAAAAAAAATTAAATCTAGTTTTCAAAATGAAATAAATACATTTAATTGAGGCACCTATTAAGTAATTCTACATAAAAATAATATTTCTGTACTTTTTTCCAATTAAAAAAATGAATGAGAATTAAATAATTATTTTGTAACTAATTATTTTGTGAAGAGTAATTTGGGACTCTTCACTCTCCATGCAGCTAGCCTGTGTTCCATGTTGAAAGCTTGTTAGCCTGAGCTGACCCGGGCCTGGCAGCTGTCCAGTTGCTGTGTCTGGCTCTGCAGTGCCCCCTGCAGGCTCGTCAGCTGGGAGGTTTTGTCCAGCTCTGCCTGTTGTAGCTGGGCATGCAGTCGCTCTGTCTCCTCCTGCAGCTTAGCCAAAGAGTCCTGCCGACTCTGCAGCTCTGCAGCACACACACGCACACACCGATACAGAGGTTAAACCTTAGGGCCAATTCTCAATTGTCTATAGCAGTCCTATAGAAAAAGCTTGTAGAACAGCAGGATCTTTCAGAACACACATAATACGTCAAAGTGACAGAAATCGCAAATGTATAAACCAAAAACAGAAACTACTATCTGTTTTGAAGGACTAATGGTGTGCGTGCCTACCATTCTGAAGTGTCTGGACATCCTCATCTCTTAGTCGCAATTTCTTAGCAGCAGTAGATAACTCCTGTTGAGAGTTTTGTAGGCCCACAGTCAGCTCACCAACCTGACATCAAGCAAAAGCAGATGACTGTCACGTCACACTGATCAATGTCAATATTTAATGCTTTGAAATTGAAATCTGTCTCTTTAAGAAGCTCCCACTGTTCCTGAAACTCTGACTTCAGGAAGTCATTGTGACATCAACACTAACAACATTTTCACCAGCATTACTCTGAGAAGTAGCTCGTATAATGAGATCAGATTATGAACAGTTTCAGGAGGTGTTTGCTAATTGCTGCTGGCTAGTCCGAAGGAGCTGAGTGGGGGAGTCCCTGTTGGCATGGCTAAGTCCACCCAGGTGTTTTGAACAACTGAATAGTTTGTTCAGGATATTAAAGGATTTCTCAAACATAAATTAAAGTATCAAAGCAACACTGCCGGTATGTTTTTGTAGAGGGAATGACACCATAGCATGATGTAAAGCCTAAAAAGTCAAATTTGCATGATACTGCCGTGTAGTTTCTACACCCAAACAGACCTGTGTCTGCAGCTCCTGCTTCTGTCGTCTAGTTTCTTCCAGAGACTTGGCGATTTCTGTGCTCACCGTCAGCCGGCTGCTCAGCTCCGTCTGAGGAAACAAACATCACACATTTACTCTGTTTCCCCAGAAAAGAACAGCATAGTGAAAAAAATTCAAATTAAATACTCAACAAAAGCTCTGTCATTAGACAGGTTTAATGTGGACAGATTTCATAAAAGTTTTGCATCAACTTGAAAAAGTGTTGATTGAACTGAGGAAGGTAATTCTACATGTTCAGAGTAAACATAAATGGTTCTGGAAATATTAGATATCTTTACCCACAATACTATAAAAAGTCAAACTCATTGAGACAAAACAGTTCTTAGCATATGTTTGCTGTGTCAGCACCAGTTGATTGTCTCCAAGTTTTACACATTTTTATTATTAGTTTGAACAAAGTAAATAAGTATTTTTTAATCAAGACGTTGTAGTTTTTACCTTACAGTTCTCCAGCTCTTCTGCTTGCTGCTTTAACATGGTGTTAGCCTCAACCACCTGTTTATCCAGATCAGCCTGCCAGACAGAAAACAGGCTCTCCACAAATACATTTTTATTTTTATATTTTTGTTTAGCAATTATAGATCTATTAATAGACCCTGATCTATCTCTCTACAAATAACTGCTGTTGTATCTAACTGGCTGTGTTTCCATTGTCCATGTAATTGCACAATTTGACATTTTGAAAATAAATTTGCATAATGGAAACAAGCCAAATATGTTGTTAAAAAAGTTAGTTTTTTGTTAAGTTTTAGTGCTAGGATGAGATGTTTTTTTAAAATTGATTTATTTGGCAAAACTGCAATGGAAACACTTTTCACATCACAGAGGTCACATGATCAACAGCATGGATGTTGCTGCTGGTGCAAACCACAAAGAAGACAACAGGAAGCAGTTGGAGGACAATGGTGCAGCACGTTTTTTAATGACTTATCACGTCAAACTTATTCACGTGCGATGCGTTTCTTTTTGAATGGAAACACAGCAACTGCAAAATTGTGGTTTGTTTGGTATTAGCAGGATATCGGCAAAGTTTTACACACATTTGTAATGGAAACGCTGCTACCGTTTTCAGGTAAACAAAGAGAGAAGAAGAACCTTACCACCCTGTCCAGGAGAGACTGTTTGTCTGTCTGCAGAGAGGAGACGTTCTCCTCCAGCCGGCTGGCCCTCTCCTCACTCTGCTGCTCCAACAAACACAACTGCTGCTCCAGAAAGGCCTTCTCAGCACTCCACTCCCCCTGCTGGAAAAAAAACCCGGTACTTTTTTTTAAAAAAGTACATTTTAACCAAACCTATAATGACACTATTTCCAAAAGCAAAGGAGTTCAAATGCACTTTTAGAATATACTGATCTTTTTAAAAATGGATTTCTCTTACTGTACTGACAACGCACCTTTCCTAGTAAAACAAGGTCCTCAGCAGAAGTTACACATACCTAACGTGAAGTAGGTTACCTTAAAACGAAATACCCCATCAATACTTTTAATGTTAAGCTCCTGTAACACACAGCTATCTGTCTTTGCCCCATACATAATAAAGGGAAAACTGTAAGGTTTGAAGTGAAAGAGGAGGAGGCAGTGTTGTGATGTTTACCAGCTTCTCTATGTGTTGCTGTTTCTCTGTAACCTGCTGCTCTGCAGTCTTCATCCTCTCTGTGCTCTGCACAACCTGCTGCTCCAGACTGGCAATCTGAAACAAGAACATGTTACAGTAAATATGCAACAAATGAATGAGCTGCCTGTGAGGAAAGTCAAAGATGCCTGAACCTAGGTGGAATATAAATTCATCAAGCTGATTTATTTTGGGAGTTTTGTTCAGCTCCTTATCTGTTGGGTTTTTTTCTAACATAATATATTTCTGGCTTAAGATCTGCAGTGGAAACTAAACTACTGGTCAAAATAAGAAGCCACTCAGTATTGATCAGAGTCCATATTAAGTGGTAAATGAAAATTTGAATTAATATTAGAGGGAAACTACTGATTAAGGAAAGAGGAGAAAAACAAAAGTAAGAAAGGATTACAAAAAGGTAAAGAAGAAGAGCAGAATATATTTCTTGTATATGTTTGGGTTTTGTTTCTTTCATGTTTTTTGGGAACCTACAACAGGCTGCATCCAGTGGATGCATCCAGATTAGGAGATGCGTTAGATGTTTTCTTCATGGAGAAAACATCTCCATCTCCATAAGGACAGAGATGTTTTTAAATCCGTCCTCATTAACATTATTTGGGTTCTAACGTTCCTATTAGCAGCTTGGGTGGACTTTGAGGTTTATCAAAAGTATTTTTTATATTTTTAAGAAATATTTATTCTGAAATTATTTCAAAGTTTTAAGCAAATATAAGGGGCAAAACGTGATTTGGAGCTGAGCTGTCCTCTGTGTGTTGTGGAAAATTCAAGAATCTCAGAGCATATAAACAAGTTCTAAAAGTAAACCATCATGATCATAACCAGTCATCATAATGTAGACCTACTACATATTATAAAGAATATTAACGATCAGTAATGTAAATGAGTCCTGTGATCATTACCCAGTAGATGCGAGTGAGTGAAGCAGTTTACCTGAGCATCTGTCCTCTCTCTGTAGGCCTTGGAGGAGTCCTCTTTGTGACGAAGAAGAGTCTGCAGCTCACTGATACTGCCACTCATCTTAGACACCTGAGTTCAGACAGGAGGACACACCCAGAAATCAGGAAGATGGACCTAAAGATTTAATTATTCTGTTCGTTTAGTATGCATTCACACCAGCTCTGTTTAATCCTCTTAGTCATCTGTCCAGTTCTCAAGATCTCAAGTTTTAGCTTCACCTGGTTCAAATCATGTCAAAAAATTCTATTACAAAATAATTTGCATATTTTGCTAGATAATTAACTGTCAAATTCACAAAATAATCAATAGATCACAGTCCTACATTGTACTGATGTGAAGTCAAGCACCACATGTTGGTGTTTGAAGGATTTTAGCTGCAGAAGCATCATTTGCTACAAATTATCAATAGTTCATTAAAGGAATACAATATTTGGCGATAAAATGTTTATTTTTATTAAAAAAAATTAATTTAATTGTTTATTTGCATCTTGGAATGTATCTAAATGAAAAATTTGCAGAATGTGGATTTTTTTTAACAGATTAATTAATCCTCAGAACAATTGCTAGAAACATTGATTTCTAAAATAACCGTTGGTTGCAGCCCTAATGCAATGTCTTGGTGTTTGTCTGTTTCAGCCTCTTCATAAAGAGACACAATGAACCTCCTCAGCTTTTTCAGTCATAGCTGAGATGCAACTAGAGGGACCAACAGAAAAAAAACATGTTCCTGTTTTTTGCTGAATAAATTACATGATTCAAATCATTGTGTTCTAATTGCATCATCAATTACATCCAGGCTTAGAGTGAAGGAGGGCGAACTTATTGTTAGATGGAGATGTAAAGTGAGCAGATGCATTGCTTCACCTGTGCCTCCAGAGAGCTGACGGTGTCGGCGTGGTTGGTCCTGACAGCCAACAGTTCTGCTCTCGTCTCTTCCAGGTTTAGCTCAAGGTCACTTTTCTGGAACAAAAGCAGCAGGACATGTAATCACAATTATTCTTCTACTTCCCTTCACATATTTATATTCACAAAATAAACGACTTTGACTAAATTAAATCTGGCCAAACCTGTCTTGCTTTAGGTCAGTTACAGTTATTCAGATTATTTCTATTTCCTGAATGCCAGAAAACATGGCGAAAATATTTGTTTAAGAGACTCTTTTTGTAACTTTCCAGGAATTCAAAAGTTTAAATACATTTGGTTAGTGTCAGGTGATAACTTGTCTTTCAAAATGTATATAAACTTTTAAATTCAAGCAAATAATTTGGGTAACTAACTGACCTAAACAACAAGACATTTGGTCAGATATAACTTCAGACAGTGAGAAAGAAATGTGTTCATTTGATGAACTGTATATTATATTATGAAGAGTGTATGCCTGCAATGAAGAAGAATAATTTTTAAGCTTTGGACAGAATAATCTATGAAGAGACTAAAGGAAGCTTGTTGGGAGAAGCCCACCTCCTGGAGGAGCTCCTGCAGATGCTCGTCCTGGCTCAGGTTCCCCTGCAGCCGTCTCTCCAGGGACGAAGCCTTCCTCTGAAGCTCCGCCAGCAGCCGCTCCTTCTCCTCCTCTGTCACTGCAGCCTGACCAAATAGTCATGACAAGTTCACACTCTGTAGTTATGAACTTGAAGCCTAATGCAAACCGATGGACTTCTGGTTCATGCAAATCCTGAAATACATGATTTGTTTTTTCGTTACTCTCTCTTTTTCAACAAAAGACTGTATGACAAGATCTTCAGTCTGGTGCACTGGTCTCAACAAGACCTTTCTTTGAAGGACTATTTTGTTTAGTCTTCAGTATAGACTGACATGTTATTTTGGTAGATTTGGATATTTAAAATGTCTTCCAGTTCCAGTGTTAAATGTTTGTTAGAAATGAAAGTTCATTGATCTTTGTGCCATTATCTTTATGCCATTATCAAAACGTTACTTGAAAATGGTCTAAAAATAACATTGTTGTTTACCGCAATAACTTCTGGCACAATTTATCGTCCAGCTTAATGGTTTGATAATGAAAGGCCAAGTCCTGACTTTGGCTAAGAATTATTTTTGCCACCTTTTTTTCTCACCTTCTGTAGCTGTAATTTCAGGGATTCATTTTCAGCCTGCAAATCGTGGAGGGATTTCTCTAGAGATGACGCCATGTTATCGGACTGGAAGAAATAAAGATAATGTTATTATGAACGGATCAGAACCTGTTCAGTGCAGACGTTGCAGCATTCTGAACTGACCGTTTGGAAGTCTTCTGAAACCCGCTGGATGACTGCCTGCAGCTTCTGGCATCGTGTTTCTAGTTCACAGATCTTCTTGTCGGCTTCTTCTCGGAGCAGCAGCAGTTCTTCTCTGCACAAATACAAACAACAGGTTGACGTTCCACAGTCCAACACAACAGGGGTTTTCAGAGAAAATACTGTTCAAGGAGCTCCTGAGACACTAGCTGCCCTATAGAGCAGCTGGGTGAGTTACACCTGTGTCGTCTTTTAAGCCAGATAAAACACAACGCCCACATCTCTTGTGCACACAGCGTTCACCAATGGAGACACGTCATTAACAGCTAGAGCAAGATGTCAGGACTGATCAGACTTCCCACCATGCATCTGGACAACCCTGTCCTCACAATCAGTTTGGTTCCAGATTGTTGCTTGGAGTTTGAAAAATAATAAGATGGATGTTAAAAATAAATAATATTTTAAATTTAGATTTTGAGGACAGATTTGATCTTTTTCCCATCTTGTTCCCATGCTGATCAAAACAAAGTTTCACCAGGAGAGAAAAAAAAGCAGGCAGCCAAAACGTCCCATCACTACTTGACCACCCAGCTTCATCATTTGCAAACCTTGTTTTCACATAATGGAGTCCATGGGGCCATAACAACACAATAACACACTTTATTGTTTAGAGTTGTAGTTGATTACCATTAAGTTGAACATTGATCAACATATCGTATGTATACTTTGATGACATTTGACAAAATGTGATATTGTTTGTTTCATAATTCATGGCTATGATGTTTTATGATGTAAAACAGTTTCAACGGCCTTGTTGCTGAAATGTGCTATAAAAATAAACCTGGAGACATTGAAGTGAATTCTAACACAAAGCTAAGTGATTCCTTGGATTCATGGCTAAACATCTCACCGCTCTATTTCCAGCTCTGAGTTGAGTCTGCTGCTGTCCTCATGCTGCTGCTGCAGAGCCTGGAGCTTCCCCCGGACCTCGGACAGGCCCCGCCTGGCTGACTGAACCTCAGCCTCCTTCTGCTGGAGCTCCCGCTCCCGTTGGCTCAGCATCTCCTCCTTTTTCAGCAACTGATAGAAAGGTAAAAAAAAATACCACCTTAAGAAAGCAAAGATGTGTAGCTGAGAACAAATTAAACATTTCCTTTTGTTCCTGCAGTGATATAAAGAGACTGCACTAAGTTACAGTGTAGTTCTTTAATTTCGCCGGTAGGTCTGCTATTCTCTATTCTAACTTCTCTATTTAATCTCAAACTGTGCTTGGAACAGAGATGTTGACAACCTTCACATGTACGCACCATGTGCTTAACTTTAGCAAGCTCTTGCTGCTGAAAGCCTTCCAGTTCATCCAGGTCATCCCTTTTCTGGAAGAGTGCTAAGCTTTGTTCCATCATCTCCTCAAGCCGAACTGACAGGGCAGCTTTCTCCTAAACATACAGAATAACTATTTATACCAGAAATCCCACACATTCGCCATTCCATATATGTTGGGTGGCAACACACTCCCTGAGACTCCCTGTGGGGTTCTAACAGTTCTCCTATAGTCTGTGTGTTCGGTGGTGGAAGTGTAGGTCCAAACTAGCAGTGCAGAGAATATTCTTAAAGGGGCAGTATTATTATGTATGGTGTTGACTAGAGCTCCAAGGGTAAAATCAAACTGTTGAGTTTTTGTTCACACCACAGGGAGCACCAGAGCAGACATTTCACTCTGACCAAAGTCAAAATAAAGAGAGTATGTGGTGCCATAGAGCATTAAATCATAAGCTAACAGACTTTAGGATTCTCCAAATTCTCCAGGATATTGGTCTGAAGGGTAAAACATGCCAGTAGGTGGCAATACTAAAGGATTCAGAGCCATTATATTTCAGTTCCACTTCCACATAAAACGCAATTTAAGATACTTTGAGCTTAAACCACAAGAAAATATGATTGCGATGAATATGTGAGATTATACGTTTTGAAATATCTTTCAATTTTGGTTTGCATCTAAAAACATTAATTCTATCTAAACAGACAATAATACAAGCATGGTAGCAGTTGATAAGACTTCATTCCAACTGTTCAGTTATTTTAATAGAGCAAATAAAACATATTAATCATGGCCACTTGTTGATGGAAGAGCATTTTAATCATTATGTTTATAATGTTTCTTTGCTAATGTTTTTTTCAATAAGTATTTGATTGTTATTAGTTAGTGGATAATTTTCAATTCTGAAATGTTCAGATTCATGACTATAATGTCATCGATCTTATCTCACCTGAAACCCAACCATCCTCAACTACAGTAGAAAGATGATAGACAGGCTTCTGTTGAAATATCATGTAAAAGAAGTACCAGTTCTAAATATTAAATTTTATTTTATTTATGCTCTATTTGAAAAAAAAAAAAAAGGTGCGTCAAAAATTGTTTACACCCTTTTCAGTGAAAAATTTCAATTCAATGAAAAAAAAAATCTATACTTTCATTAGAGCAATCTTGTAACTTCTTTTAATTGCAGATTGGACTTCGGCATCTTTTCTCAGGTATTTCAATGATTTACTCCTTGCTATCATCCCAAGTTTTAACTCCCTTCTGAGATTCTCTTCCAGGTTCAATCAGGACTGGCTGGACCATTTTAAAATATTACTGTACTTCCAGTCAAAAGAAAGACGGTAAAATTAACAGATTACTTTAAGCCTAAATCTGCCAGCAGTGTGAATAATTTTGGGCTTGACAGCATGTAATGAGGCTACCCACAAAAGATGAAGTAAAAAAAAAAAAATCAATCAAACAAAACAGCCCAGCTTTACACATCTTTACGATGAAATGGTAGAGAACATGCATGTATGTAACCACCTCACCAACATGATTCCACTGCACAGTTCAGTGCCAAGAAAACTTTCTGGGAATCCAAACTATATCAAAACCTCCGGAAACAACAACATCAGAGACAGTTTGAGGTACTTGCTTTTTCTACATCGGCCATCTTCTCCATCCACTCCTGCAGGAAAAGGGAGAAAGAAATAAGCAAACAAGCTAAACACACAAACTAACAGTTGCTGTGAGATTTGAGAGATGCAGAGGGGTTTACCTGATCCTTTTTTTCCAGAGCTAAAGCCATTCCCTCAGCCATTTTGGCCCTGCTACTCTGATGACACTCATTCTGCTCTTGGAGTTTCTTAATGGATGCTGTGCAGTGACAGTGACAGCAGGAAAAAAAGGAAGAAACCATACAGAGGTTCATATGTAAATGATACAGCCAATAAATCAAAAAGTGACTTTGTTAGTAGCTGTGAAGGGAGATTAGGTGTTCTTCCTGGAAGCAAAAATGAAAAACAAGAAAAAACAAGCAAAGAGGAGCGATGCATGGCGACAGAGAAAATGGGGCAGAAAGGCTATTGTTAAAGAATCTGTGCAGGGTAAACAAACCCACCCTGGTTTGACCTAAACTAATACTCTAAGATCCCCGCAAACCCCCCACCACACAGGGGTGTCCATACAGTGACCTAATGGTCAGATTGAAGGACTGTGGTATTAAACCTAAGCAGGTCAATTTGAAAGCAGTTTTACAAAAAGATAAAGAGGCTGTTTTGCTGGTCTAACACTCAAGAGTCAGAAGTTATCAAGAGTTCCTGACAGTATTAAAACACTCTACACCTTTAAGAAAATACTAACATTATCACAGGAGAATTTTAATATTTTTAATTCTCTCACTTCTCAACAAGTCTTTATTAACTCATTTTTAAAAACAAAGACAATATTAATTTTCATTTCATTAATACACCAGATATTAGGGAATAATGACGTCTCAAACTAGACACACCTTGTGGTTATAACATGACAAGAGGTGATGAGGGGCATGAATACTTCTGCAACTAGCCAAACAGCAAATAACCCCCTAAAGACCAAAAGGGAGGCAGGTGACATTATTTGAAAGATGACCTAGAACTGAGAAGCCCTGAGGTTTGAAAGGTCAAAAAGATGAGCTGGAAGGAATTTAAGGTGTTGGGAGAATTTGTTGAGAAGTTTCACCACTTGGTAACACAGTCAACAGACCAGAAACCACCTGGGCTGACCTCTACTAGTTACACATGGGCCATAGGTGTGGCTGCACTCACTGTCCTCTGCAGAAGGCTGACTACTATTCCTTCAATAAAGAAGGAAACAAAAATCCCTGAACAAATACAAGAAGAAACTGAGGGTGGATTTTTGGATTGAAAGAAAAAGCAGCAGCCAAGTGTCCACAAAGCAAAGATTTAAAACTAATCCATACAGAAGTGTTGATGTGCTTGGTGATGCTGAGGAAAGTGGAAAGATAAGCAAGAGAGAGAAAGCTGCTTGGGAGGAGAGGAGAGGTACGTACAATCCTGATGCTTTTCTAAAGCAATTTCAAGCTTCTCCTTGGTCTTCTGCATAATTCGTAGCTGCTCAGCGTAGTCTAGTGTCGAGAAGTAGAGTTTTGGGATGGGGTATCGACAACACACACATAGACAAACACACACAAAACAGAGGCACAGACCAGGTAAGAGACAGGCAGGGGAGGAGATGAACAAAAGGACAGGGAGAAAACAAAAGGGAAAATATGATTGAGAAACAATGGAAGGTAAAGTTTCTAATGATTTTCACATCTGAGAAAACCATACGGGTTTAAAGGCTTCATGAGAATGTATGACCTTTAACCTTTTCTATGGGGGAACATCATTACAGCAACTAAAGGGAGGAAAAGGAGCATGTAGGGCTAGAAAATAAAAACAGCAACTTTTCACAATGAATAAAGAGTACACACACAATTAAACAACCACAGACATGTTCACTGATCCCAACCTGATCTCAGCTGGAAAACTCAAATGAATAAGTGAAACTTACAAAATCAGCTGATCTGCCTTCAGTTATGAAACACACAACTAAAATCTAAATGTAAAATAACTTACACGTCACAAAATTACCTTTGGTACAATAATATCATACAGTTAGCTAAGGCTACCATTTTACAAAGGGATTTCTCCTGATTAGAGAAGAAGTTTGTGAAAAATTCACATAAAACAGAACTGAAAGCAAAGCAATGAGCAGGATTCATAAAAACCACATAATCTTTCTATCAAATACAAAAAAAGGACACATGATGTTTAAAATCCCTCAAATGGTTACCCTGCTTCATAAGCACGATTGTCAATCTACAAGACACACAACAAGGATTCTGGTTCCAAATTAGAAATGGTCAATAATTGATGATTCAGTGACCAGAATCACATGATTTTCAGCGAGATCAGCCCAAAGTAAAAGGTCTGAAACCTACTGATGACAAGAAGTTGGCCATGACCAATAACAGAAGTGTTTAACATGAAATCAGATGAAGCACAGAACTTCTGGTAACCATGAATGTTTTCAGCTATTTGGAAATCTGACTCAAGTCAAACACTTGGTGAAAACACGTGCTTTATTAATGAATGTTGAAATTGTTTCATATCTGTAGAGGCAGCTCTACAAAAACAGAGTTCAATAATCAACTAAGGAATTCTGACTGGTACATCTTTGACAAAAATGGGAATATTTGGCTTCTAACATAGAAGTAGTTTCATTTTTTCAATGACCCTTGTGTTTTATTGTTTACCAGCACAATGTTTTCTGCTTTCTGCAAACATTAAATGACTTTGATCTGTACTGCATGAGACTGAAAACTGCTTGACCTCAGTCCCATGTCCTACCTGACAGCTTGGCCTCCAGCTTCCGGATCTGATCGTTTCTTCTAAAAAGCTGGGCTGACAAGTCGTCCCTGGAGCTGCTGCCATCAGATGCCTACATTTGGACAAACAGCAATTAGAAGGCAGACATTTTCCAGGTAGCTACAATAAAAGTCACAAGTAAAACAAAAAATGCAAGGTTTGTCTTGAAACCTTGCCACAGCATATGTTTAAACATTTTTCCAAAAACATTTTTTATTTAACATTGCTTAAATAGCCTTGACTAGAAACACATCATGTGATGAGTAAGTAAAGCCATAGAAACATCACTTCATCCTTTCCTATTTAAGCACTCAGTACTGCTGAACTTTTTGAAGTGTTTAAACCCACAAAAAAGGATTTTCTCAACAGATACCATTGTTTTGTTTGAAACTTTCTCTGTATTCAACGACTGTATTCAAACTGGGATGTTGGACGTCCAAAGGGCAGAAACACATGATCCAGTAATAAATCATATCATGATCAGTCCAAGTGGTGAGCAGTGGTTAGTTACAACCCTTCTTACATCAAGCAGTGAACAAATAAAAGTTTGCAAAGTGGACCATTTTCCTGCTCTTACAATATTTTATCTATCAGAAAGAGATCTCAACTAGGGTTTCAAATAATGATTATATTATTTTAGAAATCAATTAATCTATTGGTTATTCTGACAATCAGATTAAAAAATTGGCACATTTAAGCCTTTTCATACAATCTTAGAAGTACATTAAAGATGCAAATAAATATTTTTTTCCTTTTTTTAATAAGGGAAAAAAAGAACATATACATACATATGTGTGTGTATATATAAATAATAGCCTAGAATGCAACAACAGAGGTTATTAGTGAATGATTGATTGTTTGCAGCTAGAAATCATCTGTAGCTAACCAAAATCATTCACATCAACATATGAAAAGCTCAGTCCTTTCTGCTGAACTGAAATTTCATAGCAAATATTTTGGTACCCAGGGGTGAACAGAAACAAAAACTTAGCTGTTACTTTTTTAACTTCATGCTGCAAAAAACAGAGTAATGATCATATTAAAATTTTCAACAGACAGTAAGCAGAAATTAATGCTCTAAAAGTGTAAAAAGGACAACCTACACAAACTACCTGAGCTGTACCAAAAGTAAAACCAAGACACTGCTGCTCACTGAATTATTTAGCTGAGCTCAACCTCTAGCCTAGCCTTCCTTTGCTAGTGAGAGATGACACCATCCAGAGAGTTTAACACGCCTCCATTTGTTTTATAGTGTAAACAGCAGACCAAAATCAACAGTAAATCATACAGATAAAAAAAACTGTTACGAGTTTTGTGGTTTAAAAAAAAAAAGATGATCAAATCACTTAAATAAAACATGGAGGACTTATTTTGGTTTGCTTTAAAGACCAGGAACCATGGCTGGTCTCTCTGTGCAAGAGACCAGAGTTCCTGAGCATGCACCGATCTGAACAGCCTGAGACACTTTGCAGTACAGATGATGTCCATTATTACATCACAATATGATACATGAACTCTACCTGAACTCTGGACATGGCTGACGTTTAGGCAGAGAAACCAAAATAAAATGTAGCTGTCATTATTCAGCAGAAAATCTGATAACCTCTAAACCGTTTAAGTTCATTTTAACTGGTTATTTCTTTTCTTGTGTTTCAGTAAGTTTTCTGGCAATGTTACAATACTTGCTGCAGTACTTTAGAGCAAAAGAATTCTATCATTACTCTCAAATTTGTGAGAGTAAATCAAGAGAAACATTTAAAAATGTATAAAATCCACTGGAAGCAAAATCCTGGATCTCTTAAAAGCTTTTATCCAATCTGGGTTGCTGTCAATGTTAGAGCTGGACCACAACGGTACTGAAACACTGATGTTCATGGTTCTGTTTATAATTTTTAGGTGTAAAGAGACTGTTTCTAGCATAACAATTGGGATAATCCTAGACACATCTGAGGTGTTGATTAGAGCAGAGGATAACAATCCTGGTCCTCAGGAACCGTTCTGTACGTTTGAAATGTGTACCTGCCTCAGCATACCTGATCTGAATCAAACAGTTCAGGTTTCTGCAGAAACTACTGAGAAAACATTGACCTAATTTAAATTTGTCAGCTGTTCCTTAAAACTGATCTATTTTGCAGATGGTTTTGCACATCATATAATACATTTTAAAAGTCTCCACTTGGTCATTGGGAAAGGATAAAAAGCAAGTGATGCAGGATTGGGCTACAAACCAAGATGTGAAGCTTCAAAGTACTTACAAAGTCATCCCCAGAGTCAGCTCCCACTGAGGTGATGGATTCCTTGCTAATGGTGCGGGGGATACGGACACCACTTCTGGGGGCTGTGGCCGCCTCCTCTGCAATCTTCTTCTTCAGCTTGGCGAACATGTTGCTCCCTTTAGCGTCTCGTTTTAAGTGCACTTTACAACTCCTGGAGAATTTACGACCATATGCATGGATGTTAATGCCTGTTGTTCAGAGGGCTCAAGAGAAAGGTCCTGTTTTTTCTGTTCCCACCTCAAAACAGGCTTGTGGTGTTTTCATTCTGCTACATCTAGAAGAATAAAAAGGACATTTAACATAATGTAGATACCAATAAAAGAAGTATCAACTTCAAAACCTGAACTCAATGAGTTGAGCTTGGCAATAAAAAAATGTGCTCTATGCCTTTTAGGTAATTTTCCACGTAAAACTGGATTGTTTGCATTGTTTAATGCACTACCGTTAAGTGCACTGTTCACTTCACAGAGCTGACAACAACCTGAATACCTCGGTTTGATAGAGCCAACTACAGCAAGGCGGGGACTCTTTGCAAAAGCTCAGAAAGTTGGATCTTACATCAGTCAACCAGTTTAGTATGAACTGATATGTGTCAGTTCATCAAATCTTATCTTGCTTTCTATAAGTTGCATAGCTAAATGTGTTGCCATGGATGAGCTTCTGTTTATTCTGACTAAATCTGCGTACATCATTTAGATGACACACTGCTGTCTTACGAGGGTTTATCCAATTAGGACCGTCCAGGCAAACTGCCACATAATGTTTTGATAGCCTACTAGCTCTGCTGCTTTTAACAATGAGAGTAAGCGTTAGCTCTCGCTAGCTTACGGCTTTTCCAGACTCTCTTACCATAGTAATTCCGACTAAAAGTCCACTCGTTGCGTTTCCACGTTTTCGATGGTTTTACATATTGTCCTTTTCGATATACACTTAAAACCAACTCCAAGAAAAATAGCTTAATAAAAAAAAAAAGTCGGTGAAACTGACTCGATTGACAAGCTAGCTATTTCTGGGGAGCTAGCTACACGTAATCAACCAAACGCCAGCTGACTGACTACGTCATGGCGAAGCCTCTGCTGATTGGCTAGCAGAGTTAGTAGGCGTGGCAACGTAGATAGTAACAGCTATGGTGAAAAATCCCTACAGGCAAAAGAGGTAAAGGCAGCATTTGATAATACAAAATAATACATCATAAACTCTGACAACTTGTTACATGAACTTATACTCTATCATAGATTAACCCTCACTGACTTTCTGGAATCCTATATAGTGTTATGGAGTAGTAGGAATTACATTCAATAATAATAATTATAGCTATATACACAGTCCAGTCACATTAATGTGACCACCACGTACTTTCCACTTCAGAGTTAAATAACCAATCACAGAAGGCAGGTGGCAGCACAGTGCAGTTGAGCGTATATAAAGGGTGTGTGTGGGCTTCGGAAAACATTTCAATCGTTGGCGTAATGCAGAAACGAAGCGATTTATCCGACGTCCAAAAGGGCATGATCATTGGCTTTCGGGCCAAGGGTGGAAGCATTTCCGAAACGGCTGAGTTTGTGAACTGTTCGCGTGCCGCCGTGGTAAAAGTGTACCGTGCATGGCAAAATGGGACTGTCCAAAATCCACGACGTGGCAAATGTGGTGCACCACGGGCCATAGATGACAGAGGCGAACGACGGTTGCGGAGATGCGTTCGGGCAGATAGACGGGCTACCGTTGAGCAACTGACCACTAAAATGAACCAAGGGGCTACCACAAGTGTCTCCCAAACCACTATTCAGCGAACATTGCTGCGTCTGGGCCTCCGAAGCGGACGCCTGGTTCGTGCACCTATGCTGACTGGTGTTCATCGACGACGAAGGCTAGAATTTGCACGCCAGTACAGCAGCTGGACGTCCACTGAGTGGCGACAGGTAGCGTTTTCAGATGAATCGCGTTTTATGCTCCATCGGACAGATGGACGTTGGCGTATAAGGCGTGAAACCTCTGAAAGGAACCACCCTGCAACCATTGCAGGAACGGTCCAAGCTGGAGGCGGGAGCATTATGGTCTGGGGAATGTTTTCCTGGCATTCTCTGGGTTCACTGATTATTGTGGAAGGCACGATGGATCAATACAAGTACGCATCTGTCCTTGCGGACCATGTCCACCCCTACATGCGCATTGTTTTGCCTCAGGATGATGGCATCTTCCAGCAGGACAATGCGAGGTGCCATACAGCTGCCAGTGTACGTGCGTGGTTCGAAGAGCACCAGGATGAGTTTACCGTCCTCCCCTGGCCAGCAAACTCACCTGACTTAAACCCAATCGAGCATCTGTGGGACCATCTCGATCGAGTTGTTCGCGCCATGGATCCTCAACCGCGTAATCTAGCGCAGCTGGCCACGGCATTAGAGTCGGCATGGCTCAACATCCCAGAGAAGACCTTCAGGGACCTAAGTGACTCTCTTCCTGCACGTCTCGTAGCAGTTCGCTCTGCGAAAGGTGGTTATTCTGGCTTTTGACAGATGGTCACATTAATGTGACTGGACTGTGTATCTAGAAGTTATCTAGAAGTTTGAGAATGGAATCAGAGGCATTTTCTTGGTATTGTGACTGCAGAGAACCACAGTGAGAGTTTCATTATAAACACATGGAGAAAACATGGAATCAAGTGAAAAAACAATAGTGCTCATGTAATCAGAAAGTTATGGAATTTATTCCATTTTCCTCTCCTGCACATGTCAATGTACCTCTGAGTCAGTCACTTCAGTCCTAATTTGTCACCAGTCTGCATGACATGCACATGCTCAGTCTGCACATGCCATTTTATTTTGTGCATAAAATAGCATCCATGGAAGAGAGTACACACACACACATACATTCACGCACATTGAAAAATGAGAACATAGGGGAAAACTTCAGTCAGTACATAGAAGGATAAAACAACTTGATGCATCGTCACCTACTCTGAACCTTTCTTGCACCCTGTAGTTATCACTTACTTTAACTGACCTTTCAAGTTCACGGGGGGGGCGGGGGGGGGGCATTTATGTTTTCGCATCCACCTGAAAAATGTGTAGGTGCACCACTGCCTGAGGCCATTGATGGGTTTGAAAATGAAGTTAAGAAAAATTAAAACAAGCATTTAAAAAAAAATGTGTTTGGTGCTTTATTTTGTACAAAACATGGAACTGTTTCATAAAACATACTGATCTGCATAAACCTATGAACTGTTCTTGTTATGATACAGTGGGGAGAACAAGTATTTGATACACTGTTCATTTTTCAGGTTTTCCCACTTGCAAAGCTTGTAGATGACTGTAATTTTTATCATAGATACTCTTCAACTGTGAGTGATGGAATCTAAAAGAAAAATACAGAAAAATACAATGTATGATTTTTAAATAATTAATTTCCATTTTATTGTGTGATGGTAATAGCGAACCAACCGGACATTGTGGTGGTGGATAAAGAACAGAGGAAAGCCGTTGTGGTGGATGTAGCTATACCAAGTGACTACAACATCAGGAAAAAGGAGCATGAGAAACTGGAGAAATACCAGGGCCTCAGGGAGGAACTGGAAAAGAACTGGAAGGTGAAGACCACAGTGGTGCCTGTGGTCATCGGGGCCCTCGGGGCAGAAACCCCCAAACTGGAGCAGCGGCTAAAACAGATCCCAGGAACAACATCAGACATCTCAGTCCAGAAATGTGCAGTACTAGGCACAGCCAAGATACTGCGCAGAACCCTCAAGCTCCTAGGCCTCTGGTAGAGGTCAGAGGATGAAAGAGAGAGACCACCGAGGAGGGTGAGAAGGGAATTTTTATTATATATATATATTAAGAAATAGATCCTTAGGAAAATAATCAGTGGACTGATGTCCACTGCAGGTGGAATTGTTAAATCTGACAATAAATTGAAGGCAGCATCTCTAAAGATAAAATTCCAGCTGCTAATCACAGCATGGTAGAGGATTTGTGACAGTCTGGGGCTTCTTTGTTCCTTCAGGATCGGGCTGACTTGTAATCAATTATGGAAAAGTGAATTCTGCTTATTAGCTGGATATCAAGGGGAAACCTCTGGTTACACACAAAGTCAACATCTGAATCACTCAAAAAAAAAGAAAACAAAATTATGGTTCTGGGGTAATATCCCAGATTCATTGCAGAGAAAAGACCTTAAA
Organism: Poecilia picta; assembly: GCA_033032245.1. Lineage (NCBI taxonomy): Eukaryota > Metazoa > Chordata > Actinopteri > Cyprinodontiformes > Poeciliidae > Poecilia > Poecilia picta. The sequence continues at coordinate 3,203,525 of CM065361.1, forward strand.
TAGGCCGGCTTACCCCAGCCCTGTAAAAATGCACACCTTTGGTAATATTCTAGATGAAAAGGCTGATTCAGGGTGACATCATGAGATAATATCTATTTTTTAGAAACCTTTAACAACATCCTATGGTATAATACTTTTCAATAGGATTTATTTAGATACAGACAGAAATAATATCCACAAAGAACTGACTTTACATTTTGAAATTGCAGACTGCTACCACAGCTTAAACAAAAAATAAAGGAGATGAGCATTTTTTTTACATATCAGCTCTCAGGTATAGTTTATTCATGGGGTTAAATGATGACAGCCTGGAAGTGAGACGTGTCAGGACACAGAGCTTTGAATTGTGTGCAGTGCTTTTATACATCCAGCTAAATACATCACCATAACAAAATAACATCAAAAACAATCTATACATTGCTGCATGTGGAATCTGTTTCTTTTTAATGTAAAAGAATGAAGCTTTATAAATATGATTTTACATTGTCAGTTGACTGGAGTCCTTCCTCTAATACAGCAGTGATGCTCAGCGACTCTCCTTTGCTGTGGTTTCTAGGTGTAACTTAATCTGCAGAATAACGGTATCAAATGCATCACAGAGCGGGAATAAGAACTGACAGCTGGCACCAAGAAGTGCTCCCTTAACACACCAACGTTTACATGGGTTCACGAGTGCCTCTGCCTACTGAACAAGCTGCTTCATCTGAAAGGCGTCTACAGGAAGTAAGGGGTCGTTGTTCGGGGAGGGATGACTCTTTCAGAGTCAGGCACTGCTCTGAAGAGCTTTGGCTCCCTTGTGTTAACGTCTTTGAAGACCATGATGGATGCGATGTTGCCGCAGCGGTAGCAGTAATTGGGAGCCGACCACACCGTGACCAGCTTCTCGTCAAACATGAACTTGTAGCCTTCGTGGACGAGCTGATGTGCCCTGCAGATGAGCTTCAGGCTGTTGATGTGAACAAACTGCAGAAAGAGAAAGGCAGATTAAAAAAAGCAGGAATTGTTAGCTGAATTACTCCAATTTTGTTGTTTCCATCAACCATTTCTATAGTGATACTTGCAGGTAAAATAAACGTAGGTGAAAACACGATTATTGTGAAATTTTTAACAAGTATGTAAGACATTTTTCCTTTGTAAAAGTCACATACTGCAGCTTAAAAGGGAGAGATTTGATGAGATTTTCTTAAGATTTGAGACAAGAACATAAGGACAAGTCTTATGTTGTGTCCCCATTAACTCACTATTGGACTGAATAGTGAGTATAGGAGAATATGCCTTCTATCTTCCAGTTCTTATTGTTGTGTCTTCGTTGTCTAACTATATGATTTATTACAGGTTGATAAGCATTTGACCCATTCAGTTCATGTAATGTTTTCTACCACCTACCTCATTTGTAACTTTAGCTCCAAAGAGCCAGCCGGCTCCTCTGGGGCTGATGGCCCAGGTGTCTACATCTTCAGGGTCTGACCACACCAAGTCACAAAAAGCTCCTTTATGAGGGATCTCCTGATTTCGCTCGATGGTTCGGATTTGATCGAGGGTCTTTATGTCTGGAGAGAGGCCGCCGTGGACACACAGAATCTGCTCGTCCATCAGCTGACAGACAAGGACAGGAAAACAATCACGCTTCCTTTTCAGCTGGATGTGGTGAAGCTGTTTAGGTCTATCCAAAATGCATCTGTCACGAAAACAAACATGACATATTCTATACTTACAGCCGCAACCGTTAGCATGTCGAATACTTTAGTGCAGTACCGCCAGGCGTTTGCATTCCCGTATTTGGTTTGGCACTCGTCTGTGAAACATGAGATATTCCCACAGAGTTTAGGGGTGTGGGCAGCCGGCGCTTGGCATTTTCTACTAAACTAACCTCACCATAAAAGCCGTAGACTTGCGTAATCTGCCTGCTCTCATGGTTCCCACGCAGAAGTGTGATGCGGTCGGGCCACTTGGCTTTCAGCACCAACAGGTAGGTGAAGGTCTCCAAGCTATAATATCCTCGGTCAACAAAATCCCCCTGGAGACAACAGAGGCTGGTCACACAGACTCCAAACATCACGACTCTCACGTTCAGTCGGACAGAAAACAACAAACCATGAAGATGTAATTGGTGTCTGGAACCTGTCCGCCAGTTCGGAACAACTCACACAGGTCATAAAACTGACACAAGCAGAGGAGAAATTAGTTTGGACCTTATATTTCCACAAAACAAAACCGCAATCTTTTTTGTTTTACAATGCAGAACAAAAATAAAAACCCAACCTGAAGAATTTACAGAAAGCCTCTTACCTGTCCGTGAATGTCTCCACATACAGTCACTGGTGTAGAAACGGGCTGAACGTTGGACTCCTCCAGCAGAAGATCACACACATAGTCGCATAACCTCTATGGGAAAGAAGCACGGTCAGAAGGAAGGGCCTGCAGCTGACCAACATGTCCACCTTCACATGGACAAACTCTAAAGAGAAAGGAACTGCTTGTTTAACTCCTGTTCTGGCCTCTCTGCACTGGCTCCTGGTGTATTTTAGGACTCATATTAAAATTTTGGTTTTAACTTTTAAAGCACTTCATGGTGAAGCTCCCAAATATATATTGGACATTTTTAAGCCTCTCTGTCCATCTAGGACTCTGAGGTCTTCTAATCAGATGCTACTGTCGGTTCCCAGAACTCATATTAAAACTCGTGGTGATAGAGCATTTCAGGTGGAGGCCCCAAGGCTCTGGGACACTCTCCCTCTGTCAATGCACTGCTCTGAGTCAACGGACACATTTAAAAAAAGTCTCAAGACTTATCTTTTCAGACTGGCTTTTGGTTAATTTTCTTAATTGATTTTAGATTCTCTTATTATTGATGTGTTTCCTTTTTTGTAAAGCACTTTGTGCCAGTTAAATTCGTATGTTTTTAAATCTATTTTTGTTTAATTCTGTTTTGTGTATTTGTTATTTTGTTTCTTGGAGGACTTTGTGGTTCTTATTTTGAAAAGGTAACAAGGGCTCTTTAGGTAAGGTCTTACTTACAAATGTTAGTGACAACATCTGTCAGACGTTAGTGACAAGGATAATTCACCTCTGGCTTCAGTTAAACCTTACTGTGTACAGTGTGACCGTAGGTAACATTATGACATCGAACCTGTGCAGTACAACATGCAAATCCTGGGATTTTTTAAATCAGTGTGTGTCTCTACAAATTATTAAATATAAGACACAAAAAACAGCATACATGGACGAAATAAAAACAAAAACAAAAGTTAATAGAGCAGCGATGGTTCTACTGCAATCCAAACTAAATCGATCAAAGCTTAAGTGGGAAGGAGCTTCCCTATGCAATATAGATAAAAAAAACTCTTAAATAGCCAGAGTTACAAAAGATCAGAAGATATCCGTGTGTTAGAATGGCCCAGTCAAAGTCCAGAGCTAATCTCCATCCCCAGGATGGAATATTTATGTTTAGCAACACTTCTATTCTGACGAAGGTGTTTAGCAACGCTTCTATTCCAATAAGCCTGAGCTATTTTATTAAAGTTAATGGTAATAATGCGGAAAACGTCAAGAGGAATGCATATCTTTGGAAGGAACTGTTGATCAGTTTTGTTGCTTCCATCGTATGTAACGTTGTGTAGTGCTAAAAATATGATCAAGGCAAGTGGGCTAACGGATCAGATTATTACCGCTCGAGCGTGATAGATAGAAAAGATTGAAATGTAAAAGAAATGGAGGAAGCAAACAAGCCGGCTGTGTCTGGCTCCAGCTTCATAACATTCCTCGGCGAGATAAACTGTTGACTGCACACTGTTCACTTCCTGTCCAAAACAACAGCTTAGCATCATCAGCTACAACAAGCTAAACGTCCCCTTCTTACGCTGTTCCTGTTTACTACAACAGAGAGACAGCGTTGCTAGCCATTCTTAAACACACGTCTGTATAAAACACGTTTCACAAACGTCACATTTACCTTGAGGTCATTTTCCGGGAGGTATTTACACTGTTTGGCAATCTCCGCATATTTATCTAAATCCAGCGGCGCCATTGTACCGCGAAGAGTTGACTCTTGCGCGCTTCCTGCGACGCTCTAGCGGAGTTCCACACACCGCTTCTGTTGCGCTCTACCGCCACCTACAGTCTGCGCGACCGAACTGAACATGTACCAATCAGAACCAAGCTGAAGTTCAAGTAGAAGCATCAAAACTAAACACCTCACATTTCCATAAGGAAGAAGACTTAAACACGTCAAATGAAAACTTTATCTCAAGGAGATTTAAACATGACAAATATATATTTGAAACTATATTAAAACTATATTATTATAGTATATATTATATTTTGAAATCAGCACATGAATGGCTGGCTTCAAGCTCAATTAATGTATATCATATAGGCTTCTTAACTTCTTATGATGTAAAGCTTCATAATCTTTACAAATAGATGTGGCCAAAACTCTCCTTCTTAAATTTATTAAAACATTAATTGAAGAACATTCAAAACTTTTAATTTTCTTCTGGTTGTTCCACGAACACAGTTAAAAACTAAAAGGGGACCCGACCTTTCAGTCTGTGGCCCCCAGGTTGTGGAAAAGTTTACCTTTGCAGCTCCGTTTTGCTGACTCTATTGAGTTTTTTAAAAGCAACTAAAATCATATGGCTTTTTTTCTGTGTTTTGTATGTTTTTAAGGCTGGTTTCTATTGTACAGCATTTTGTGATTTTATGTCGGTGAAAAGCGTAGATGTATTTATTCTTTTGCTATATTTTCACAAATGTATATTTCATGTGTACTTGTTTTCTATGGAAAAATTATGAATAAATAAATAAAAACAGGGTCTATAACAAGAAACATCTTTGTAGAACAAAGGTAAGGCTTAAATATAAAGTGAAATAGATTGTTAGAACAGGCAAAGCATCAGAAGCGAAGGAATTCAAGGGTGTGAGATTGTATTAATATGTTGATAATGCTAGCCTCCGTCTTATCACCTCGGAAGCATCCAATAACAACTGCAGAAAAACTTTATATTGAAACAAGAAAATAACATAACCAAATAATCTGTAACAGAAATGAATGAGTAGTTGAAATCATGATTAACTGAATTTATCAGTAACTGTGCAAATGCAAAATAAAACTAAAGCTACTTTAACTGATAGATCAATGTCAGTAATAGATTTAGATACAATGTAAAATAAACGTAATCAGCGATAGAATTATGAATGGTTATTTGTTTTAGAAATCCATCTGAGGAAGTGATGTTCTTATCACTAGTGGTTGAGTGTCACAGCTCTGACCCTTCAATAATTTAGGTCCTACCTCTTCAATAAAACATTTTGATCTATCTATCTATCTATCTATCTATCTATCTATCTATCTATCTATCTATCTATCTATCTATCTATCTATCTATCTATCTATCTATCTATCTATCTATCTATCTATCTATCTATCTATCTATCTATCTATCTATCTGATCATGACGTAATAAGAGCTGTTTACATGTTCTGACCACCAGGAGGCGATATAATCTGATTATAAAAAGAGAAGCTAGATAAACATCATGTAAAATTCTCTGTCAGAAACAAAAAAAATCACTTTCTTATACATTAAAATGCACCAAATGTCTCCTGAATGACATATTACAGAGTCCTTTTGAAAGCACAATAAGCACACACACACACACACACACACACACACACATATATATATACACAGTCCAGTCACATTAATGTGACCACCACGTACTTTCCACTTCAGAGTTAAATAACCAATCACAGAAGGCAGGTGGCAGCACAGTGCAGTTGAGCGTATATAAAGGGTGTGTGTGGGCTTCGGAAAACATTTCAATCGTTGGCGTAATGCAGAAACGAAGCGATTTATCCGACGTCCAAAAGGGCATGATCATTGGCTTTCGGGCCAAGGGTGGAAGCATTTCCAAAACGGCTGAGTTTGTGAACTGTTCGCGTGCCGCCGTGGTAAAAGTGTACCGTGCATGGCAAAATGGGACTGTCCAAAATCAACGACGTGGCAAATGTGGTGCACCACGGGCCATAGATGACAGAGGCGAACGACGGTTGCGGAGATGCGTTCGGGCAGATAGACGGGCTACCGTTGAGCAACTGACCACTAAAATGAACCAAGGGGCTACCACAAGTGTCTCCCAAACCACTATTCAGCGAACATTGCTGCGTCTGGGCCTCCGAAGCGGACGCCTGGTTCGTGCACCTATGCTGACTGGTGTTCATCGACGACGAAGGCTAGAATTTGCACGCCAGTACAGCAGCTGGACGTCCACTGAGTGGCGACAGGTAGCGTTTTCAGATGAATCGCGTTTTATGCTCCATCGGACAGATGGACGTTGGCGTATAAGGCGTGAAACCTCTGAAAGGAACCACCCTGCAACCATTGCAGGAACGGTCCAAGCTGGAGGCGGGAGCATTATGGTCTGGGGAATGTTTTCCTGGCATTCTCTGGGTTCACTGATTATTGTGGAAGGCACGATGGATCAATACAAGTACGCATCTGTCCTTGCGGACCATGTCCACCCCTACATGCGCATTGTTTTTCCTCAGGATGATGGCATCTTCCAGCAGGACAATGCGAGGTGCCATACAGCTGCCAGTGTACGTGCGTGGTTCGAAGAGCACCAGGATGAGTTTACCGTCCTCCCCTGGCCAGCAAACTCACCTGACTTAAACCCAATCGAGCATCTGTGGGACCATCTCGATCGAGTTGTTCGCGCCATGGATCCTCAACCGCGTAATCTAGCGCAGCTGGCCACGGCATTAGAGTCGGCATGGCTCAACATCCCAGAGAAGACCTTCAGGGACCTAAGTGACTCTCTTCCTGCACGTCTCGTAGCATATATATATATATATATACTGTATGTGTGTGTGTATTTTAAAATTTTTTAAATTTATTAATTGTTATATTAATTGTAGTCTTTTGTAGGAGGGTGTGTGTAAGGTCGACAGGCGGATTGGTGCAGCGTCTGCCGTGAAGCGGCGCTGTACCGGTCCGTTGTGGTGAAGAGCAGCTGAGTCAAAAAGCGAAGCTCTCGATTTACCGGTCGATCTACGTTCCCACCCTCATCTATGGTCATGAGCTTTGGGTCATGACCGAAAGAACGAGATCACGGATACAAGCGGCTGAAATGGGTTTCCTCCGCAGGGTGGCTGGGCTCTCCCTTAGAGATAGGGTGAGAAGCTCGGTCATCCGGGAGGGACTCAGAGTAGAGCCGCTGCTCCTCCACGTCGAGAGGAACCAGTTGAGGCTCGGGCATCTGGTCAGGATGCCTCCTGGACGCCTCCCTGGTGAGGAGTTCAGGTCCCACCGGGAGGAGGGGAGACCCAGGACACGCTGGAGGGACTATGTCTCTCGGCTGGCCTGGGAACGACTTGGGGTTCCTGGAGGAGCTGGAAAAAGCAGCAGTCTGGGCCTCCCTTCTGAAGCTGCTGCCCCCGCGACCCGACCCCGGATAAGCGGAAGAAGATGGATGGATGGATGGATGGATGGATGGATGGATGGATGGATGGATGGATGGATGGTGTGTGTAAGGGTAAGGTGTCTGTAAAGCATCTCAGACACCTTTGTAGTATTTAATTTAAGCAAACCGTTAAGAGGAAGTCTCTAGTTATTTCATAATCCAACAAATTAAAAAAAAAAAAAATACAAAACGAGCGCAAACAGGATATCAACTAACTGTCAAATAGGACTATTGGAAAAAGTATTTGTAAAACAAGCCATAACATGTCATTCCCCTGTCACAGCCAGTTGGAAACAACCTTGCGACATAACAAATAAACCTGCGGGGAAAAAACGCTTTATAATCTGTTACGTGTATAAGACAAAGTACAATAACCAGCCGGCCTATTATTATAAAATACCGAAAAATAAACTGATAAATTTATGAATGAGGATATTTAAATGACGATGTTGGACAGTGTAGTAGGGTCGTTTGATAATCCTCTACACGTTAAAACCATGCTAAGGGATTGTCCAATCAGCAACTGAAACAGCTGTAAGAGACAGCCCTCCAGAGCTCCTATTGGCTGCCGAGCCCGTCAGTCTCTGTCAGCAGCTAGGTTGCAGTGAGGCTGTCGGTAACAAACAGCAGCGTTACACCGCCGGGGGGACATCAATGGTGGAGTACGTGTTTATTCAGGGCCGGGTCTGAGGGAGACCGTTACCGGGGCTTATACATGGAGAGCTGAGAGCGAGTATGAGCCTCACGTCCTCAATGATGTACATATCCCCAGCCCTGCTGCTCATTCTCTACGGATACATTGGCTTTTCGGAATCTGCCCCTCGCATCAGTCCCAGCGATGCGTCGCCTCTCTCCAGCAGGAAGCCCGGCTCAGGCGGCCGGGACGCCCCTCACACCGGCGAACCCCGCGCCGCTTCACCCGGGACCAGAACCCTGTCGGTTCCTCCGGCTGGAATCGCATCCCACCCGACAAGCCCCGGCAGCCCTGGCTCTGAAAAGGCGACCACCTTCCAGCCTCCAACAACGGACCCGACAACCACCACGGGTCGCACCGCCGCCACCCCAGACGCTGGAATAATCTCCCCTATTAAGGAGCAAATAACAGCCCCGAGTTCCCGGCTGACCTGGACGCGCAAACGCTCCACCGACGCTCAGACATCGTCACTTTTTAGCCCGGAGAAGATGCTGCAGACCATGGTGTCCATGGTTTCCCAGCACAGCACCAACGACGCCTGGGCTGCAGATAACGCTGCGTCTGTTACCTCAGTAGAGAACAGTCAAGGTGAGCGATCTGGGATGAGTTGCTGTGTTTTTTTGTGTGTGTGTGTGTGTGTGTGTGTGTGTGTGTGTGCTGTTTTTCAGCTGGATTTGTGTTGCATACGGTAACAAACACGGCGCCTGTGTGTTCACTGACTCAGGCTCAGGCTGCTGGAGGCTCGCGCTGTCATTTTGACGCAGACAGCGACCATAAAAAGATGGCAACAATAGGCAGACCACCAGTTTCTACACTGCACCCTTCCGCATCACAAAAAGCCCGCTAAATGATACATATCCCATATTCAGCTTGGTTGCATAGCGCAGGTGCTTCTGCCTGGCCTTTGATGTCATTTGCAGGCTTTTTTTGTTAGAAGATGAGCCACACGCTCCAGTGGGCTGCAGGAGGAGGGGGAGCCGGGAGGGGGTGGATGGCGGTTCTGATGCTGCTGCTCGGTAAAAACCTCTCTGTCCCTTCAGAAACCGAATGCGTCTGGAGAGAAAAGCAGGAAAGTAGCAGCGATCAGCTGCTTCACCCTGCCTGGATTGTTGTTTTGATGGCATGTTCAGCATCAGAACAAGGCCATCCAACCAAAATGGCCAGGGAGGCTGAAGCCATGAATGAGCAATGACAGTGGGGCCCCTCCCCTCTCACACCCCGCACACATCCCACCCTCCATGTGAATGTGTTGTTCTGTCAGCAGGAGACAGATGCTGAACGCTTTTGAACCAGAATGGCAGTTAGAGAAAATTCCACCTATATTTTGTCTTTTTTATTTCATGGTTTAGATTTATCCAGTTTACAAGGGGGATTTATTTTTTTCTGTTCTTGCTAGTCTAAATCTCATTATTTTAATCTTGAGATTTCTTCTTGCTAAGTAGTATCCTCAGCCCTGAACAACAGACCTTTTAGCCATATTTAGCCATATCGTGTTTCTGTAATAGTGTTAGTACTTTAATAGCAGTTTGTTTTCTTCTGCTGTGCTTTTGTGAACCATTCCTTGTTCTGATCAACTGTTTGGCCTAAAAAGATGGAGTTCTTAGCCAATGCGTGAATACCAATGCTCTGGGTCAGTTTGCCCATTCATGCTCCCATTTTGTACCCACATGTTGCTGTTTTATCCCAGTCTACTTCCATATGACTCCTAACAACAGTTGTGTCCATTGTGTTTCAGTTTATTTCTCTTGGTCATTAATTGAATTGTAATAATTAATTGGGTTAATGTGCTGAATGTGCAGTGGTGGGAAGTGACAAAGTACAAGTACTTTGTTACTGTACTTAAGTACATTTTTGAGTACTTTCTCCACCACTGTGAATATGAAACATATGAAACCATCCTCAACTAATTTAGTAATCAATTAATTGTTAACTGGGGCACACAGACTCAAAAAATGCCATTTGCTGATCGACAACATACTAGTAATGTAATTAATCCAAAAGGGTACAAAATATTTATACATGTTGCATTTAAATTTGTAAAGATGTTTTATCCAGAACTCCTCAAGTGGCATAGTAAAGCAATACTGTTTTATTTTATTTAAAAAAGGAACAGACTTTTTTGTTTATTTGCATTTCAATCTATTTATAATATTGTATAAGAAGTATTAAGTGGTTAAACAAAAAAACTGTGGAATGCAGCAATTTTAATAATCAACTACTAAAATAATTGTTAGCTGCAGCCCTAGTCAATAAGTACATTGATGAACCCTAGAAATAAATATTCGATGTACATTTTTGTGAGGCTCTTATATTACATCATGTTTTCGTTATTTGTGGTTCTGAGCCTGTTGACTGTCAGCAGATCTGACAGATTGACCCATGATCAAACCACAATAATTGGATGATATCCAGCTATATTTTCATTGCAGTTATAAAATCAGCTCTCTTTACTGTACAATATAGACAATTTATTAAGATATCTCATTGGTTCTCAGAGCAATGAGATATCCGGTACAAATCCATCAAAATGGCCGTGTGGAAAAGGCAAAGTGACCAGCACTTAACTGATCCCAGGTCAGATTGTAGCAAGACTTACTGGCTTCAGTAGAAATCTAGGATGTAAAGATGCCAGTGAATTATTATTGAAGACAGTCTGTCTATTTTTTTTATAGCTACTTCATCCTGTTTGGAGTTGCAGAGTTGCAGGAGAGCATTTCCACTGTCAGTTGGACTGCCACTGGGCAGGCAGTGTTCAACACAAATGCTTAACATGGTATCAATGACTAAGGTGACATACTAACAGGTTTCCCCCAGTGTATCATGAGCCTGGTGGACCACCAGTCTCTACTTGCCCCTTGGATTAAGCTAGATTTATAGCTGACGCATTGAACTGGACACAATTATGCCGTCCCTCCACCTGCCTGCCGTCCCTCCACCTGCCTGTTGGCCTCACATGCTATTGTTTAAAGGTTATAATACCTGCTGGTGCACCTCTGAATGTTTGTAACTTAAAGATTTTTAATAGAAAAACACAGGCTGCTGGTGGACTGACCTATTGCTTAGCAGGTTTTCTTGGGGAAACCTTGCACTAGTGTAATGAAATGAAAAAGAATTGACATCAGACTTGCATATCGATTTAGTAGGACACTCATTCACACTGTGATGAAGTGTGTATCTGGTGCTTGTTACAACTGTGGCATTTTTCTGTCCCCCAAGTAATGGACTATGTTGTGTGACAACAAAAGCTCCACCCTAACCGTACTGTCCCAGCATCCTATGGTCCTACACTTGAAGGGGGTCCAGTTTCATAGGGTTGGAATGGCCGCTTTTACAATGGAAACAGACAAAATAGCTTATTAAACCACATCGACCCATGGCATACCTCTCAGTGGAGACGAGGCTCTACGTACCATCAGATGTATTATTTCCATTTTACTGTCAAATTTGATTTGCTATATATGAACTATGGAAAATGCTTGCTGTGGTAACTGAAGGTTTTGTGGCGAGTGGTTAGTGTTATCTGTGGGGGGTTGTTGTGTTACAGTCAGCTTACAAGACAGGAAGGAGGTGAACTCTGCCTCACTGCAACGCACGCATCCAGTCTGATCTGCATCAAACCTGTTGTGTAACTTTGGAGAAGCACCTCCGGATTCCCGTTATCCACCTGGAGGAGCTGGAGGTCGAGCGGGAACTGTAGTGGCTGTGCGGAATGAGACACATTCTTTGCACGTCACACTTCTTCAGGGGTGATCACAGGCGACAGACTGTACTCTACAGACCAGCATAGCTGCCTTTGTTACATAAACGCACAGGCTGCAGTGGAACCAGAGTGTAATCCAGAATGGGATGCCTGAGCAACATTCCACTAAAAATTCTGATGTTTTTTTCCACCTGAACTGTCTGACTTCTTTGTCTGCTCAGCGCAGAATGAAGACAAATAGCGGCGCCTTCAGTTGCCACACCTAACTTGACATCAGATAAATAATAGATTACCTCTCTGTACTCTAAAGGGTTATCATCGACATGCCTGACATCATGTATTCACGTTCAATCAACTCGGTTTGGTCGAACATGTATCTCTTCAGGGGCCTGGAGATTATTCTTTACTTCAGAAAAGGTGCAAAAGCAAGTTTTACTTTTTGATTTTTCAGATGAGGTTGTGAACAATAATGAGTTGTTGCTCCTTCCTCAGTCATACTGCACTTTGCTCTCTCACTGGGACTTCCAACAGCTCCATGACATTTCCGTCATGTTCATGTTTAGTCCATTGCTGTGTGCAATTTCCCTGCAGATATTCCCCAAAACAATGTTCCATTGTCACTAAAGGTGGAAATATTAAGCAGCGTTGCTCAAAAGGAATGTAAGCCTGGTAGCTAACGGCAGCATTGTACAGGTTTATGAAGTTTCCTGGATTAACTGCTTCCCTATTCACTGTTTACACCAGCCTCACAAAAAAGATTATACCAAGAGGGCGGGGCGCTGGCTTGCTGTTATTATAGCAAGGTTTAACAGTTCAAAATATTGAAGAAAAATCATTTCAGCTTGTATCTTTTGACATCACAAATAATTTGATTCTGCTTTTGACCACTCCTTTCCATTTTCAGTCTGATCTGAATGAAATAATAAACTCACCTCTCTCAATGGGTGTTTTTACGTGTCGATGTTCTGCAGAGTCCTGGTATAGAGCATTTGATCCGGTTCAAATTAGGGACTTCTGCCCTGTTTGCATTAAGATGAACATTTTGACCAATCCATTCACTTGCACTGTGGACACACTCAGTAGCTAAAAGGGACTGTGCTCATACAGTGACTTGAAATCTAAATTTCCATGGTGTCAGCATATCATAAGAGATGTGTTAATACTTAATAATCTGAGCCAGGGGGAACATATTTATTGAATAAAATTAGATGTAGAATGGAGCTGTGATGAACTCCACATGTTGTGTATTTGCACAGATTTATTGCCAAATAAAACAAAACAGCTCACTCTGCAAAGTCGAATATAACAGTTGTTACACCCAGGCAGACTATGATTGATTCGGTGGAAAACCAAATATGCAAATGTCCCATTATCAGACTGATGTTCATGGAAAAAAAACAACTTATTTATGTGTTGATGATAGTAAGCAGAATAAAATAAAGCTGTCCATGTTAAATGCTGCATTGTATTCTGACTCTTCTGTAAATCTGTGGCAATCTGTAACACAAAAACTGTTTCAAAAATGCCTTGTTGTGGAATACTGTGGTGTTTCACTTCTTTAAAAAATGTTTGGGTTGCATTGTTTCAGATCTTGTCCATACTGGTGCTCCAGACTGTTTTATTAAAAACAGTCTCTATAGGCCATGTTTGGGTGTTTGAACTTATTTCTATGAGGCTACCTGCAGCTCATGGTGCAGCACTTTATAATAAACCAATTTCTGCCTCTTGTCTTACATCAGATATGATATTTACATACTTTGTCCTTCTTCTTTCATTGCTGATCTCTGCCCTCCTCGCAAAACAGAGGTGGCGTGTAACTGCAGCAGCGGCACTGAAGGAATTTCGGATCCAGACGTTTGCAACCAGAGCACTGGTCAGTGTTCTTGCCTACTGGGCTACACGGGCCTGCAGTGTGAGGAGTGTGAGGAGGAGTACTTCACCAACGGCACCAGCGGTTGTCTGCCCTGCTCCTGCGACTCTTTTGGGGCCGTAAGCCCGGACTGTGACAGGTCAGGATGCTTTTCTTTCCTTTAACCCGAAGGCATACGTTAACTCTAGCAACATTTGTTTTTGCCAGGACCTCAGCAGTGTTTGTGCTACAGTTGACCTAATGACAGACTGCACTAGATATGAAGCACCTAAAATATTACCCATATTTGTATATTTTTTTTTAAATATGTGAGACACAAAAAAAAGCTAAAGTGAACAATTATTCATTTTCTATGTGTCTACTTTGACTCTTTCTGTCGGTGAACTGTTGCTGTCCATCCCAGAGCCTGCATGTGGGACATTGGGTTGGGGTATGTAAACTTGTGAGCCCAAAGCAGACCTGAACACGGCACCCTGAAAATGAACACGTGCACCAGGGTGTTTTATTCTCATCAGCGCTTATTGAGCCGCAACCCATAAAACCCCCCCAAACGTTACACACACACACACACACACACACACACACACACACACACACACACACACACACACACACACACACACACACACACACACACACCACACACACACCACACACACACACACACACACAACCACCAGAGAGCCATTTGATAGGCAACTGAATGCTAATATGACTGTTTACTATTCAACCCCAAAGGTTTATGTTCTGCAGGTGGCTGGGTGGGGGTTTCAGGACCACTCTAACAAAGCTTCTAGAAAAAAGGGAACAACCTTGACCTTGATTTTTATTTTATTGTGACTGAAAATCGTTGTCAGTTTTATGTTGCTGTCTGTGTTACCATTTCCTACAGTTAGCAGCTGCTATGCTGCTATCCTTGAATCTAAGCATCCAGTAAAAATCACTAAGCTGGCTTTATCTCTTTGTTTTCAAGGCTACAATGAGTAAATAGTCACACCTGCAGTAAATAACTTTCTTTTTGTATTTTGAGCTTTTTTGAGCTTTCCAGCTAACAGTTGGTGAACTTTCCATAGAGCACATAATGTAAGTTGAAACATTAAGTATTATGTTACCAACTATCTCAGACCTGGGCATATCTAGCACTTCAGATGTCCTCAACCTGCCTGCATTAAATTTTTAAATCAGGTTTAATTCGTTGTGCAAATTAAATACTGCAGTTGTTTGGAAAACCTGCTTTTAGTGGAGGGCAACAGCTGTATGCAAGCTCTGCACCAGCAAACAGGTGGAGGAGTTATTCTATGAGGCTTTGTTCACCCAGCAGGTCTTGATGCTCAATTCAGATTTTTTATCTTTTATTTTTGCTGAAATCCAATTAAAATATTTTAGGTGTAATTGTACATATGACTGAATGAGACTGTGTGACTAGTTTATGTCCCCAAAGTAGCCCACATGCACAGAACAACAACGTTAGACGTCACACAGCAGAGCTTTGTTGATGGAAATAACAACCAGTCAGTATGTGAATAAAGTCAAAACCTTTGGCCTCTTGGTATGTTTTGGTATCAACCTGATGTTGTGGTTGTTTGAGATGCTAATATAATTACATATGATTATAAAGTTCTTTGTTGTTCTCAAAGAACTTTAAAGTGTTTGGAATTGCAAAATCCTATAGTCTTAATTTAATAAAATAAAAAGATGTCAGGATGCATGCATCGCAATCACAACCACGTCATAAGAGTGCAGTGATCATCAACTTTGTGTGCTTCATGCGTGGCATGTTGCATAACAAAATGGCATTGTGTGCTGACTTCAGGGGACAGTTAAAACAAGTGGCAGTAGAAATAATAAAAACTTTACTACTAACAGTAAAAGGTCCAAAAACAATAATTCACAGAAAATGGTTTGAGCAGGAAGCAGAACTTTGAAACGCATCATGAACGAGACGGTGGAAGTGACATCATCTAATAATTGCTGTAGGAAGTTCTTCAATTTCCAATGCTTCTGTTTGATTATTTGACTTAAAGTCAAAGTCTTAAAGTCCACAGTTGGTAATGAGTTTATATACTGGGCTGAGGGCATGTTATGGAAGAGTGTGTGTGTGTGTGTGTGTGTGTGTGTGTGTGTGTTGGTGTTCAGGCCAGAGCTCTGACAGTATGAGGAAAGAAGCTGTTACAGAACTTTAAATGAGTTTAGACAAGTCATATATTCATCTGGTGTGGTTTATGTTTGATTAGTTATTGATTTGCAGACATGTTGTAAAAACTCTGTCGAGATCTGATCACTGAGAGGTAGCTTCAACCTTCTGACGCAGCACTTGCTCCACAATACACCACAACGTCCTGAACCAGGCTGATGACCTCCAGCATGGAGGGCCGGGTTGCTGTGCTCCACAGCTCAGTTCTCCTCCAGATGCTGTGTACATCAGAACCCGACCTGATCCTGGTTCTGAGCATTGATCCGATCCGTCATTCAGGAGGAATGATGGCTCACCCTGCTTACTGTCTGAAATCAGAGCCGGTGCACAGACTGCACATCATGCATGCAGCTTCCCCACAAGTCACAAGAACTGAAAGGTGTGTGTGTGTTTGTGTGTGTAGGGAGTGAGTTGGAGGGGAGCGGTGGTTAGAAAAGTTAAAATAGTCTTTATGCCTCCTGTCTGTTTCTAGGAAAAGAAACGCTGCTGCTGCTGTCCAGCAGGCTGAGTCAGTGTCCACTGTAGTGTGGAGGATGATGTGTACTGTCATTCTCATAGAAACACGTCACTGCGTACACATCCATAAGTACATAACTCTAAGAGGTGCAATGAATCCTGTCTGGAAACGCAGCAGATGT
Organism: Poecilia picta; assembly: GCA_033032245.1. Lineage (NCBI taxonomy): Eukaryota > Metazoa > Chordata > Actinopteri > Cyprinodontiformes > Poeciliidae > Poecilia > Poecilia picta. Next base: position 3,220,084 of record CM065361.1, read on the forward strand.
TTGCCTCATGGGTGAAGCTATGTAGTTTTGCTAAGTTCAGATACCAGAGGGTTCTTGTGGTTCTGGAGGTTCTTGTTCTGGTTCTTGTGGTCTCACTCTGATGTTCCGGGCCTAGACTCAGATAAATCCTGCTGCTTTACCCCATCTAAGAGCTTACCACTGTAAACTCCACAGATTAGCCAGCTTCCCTCCAGCCCCCTACCCTCCCGCCTGCTCTTTTACAAATCTTTCCCATTAAGTAATGAGCTGTGATGGAATCAGTCTGGGCCTTAATCTTGCATATCTATTATGAATTAAATATCTGGAGTTTTCACATGAAGTAGCTGAAATCAGCCTGTCTTTGTGGTGATGTTTACACACACCTGCTGGTAACGACTCCAGAGTCAGCAGCGCTACACAGAAAGAGGAAGGACTATATGAATGAAAAGTTCTTCGAGATGTCAAAATCTGAATGTCCTTCTATGTACCAGCTATTAGAAAATAAAAAATATATGATGGCACCTCAGATTGGCACAGCTCACCTAAATCTTTGGATCAACATGGCAGCAATTGGTGAAGTTACACAAAGCCAGATGATGATGGCCTAATCTGACCCCCATCAGATAGATGGGGGTCAGATTAAATATGTTGTATCTCACAGGGAGGCAAAGGGTTAGCATGAAAAATGGCTGCAGCTAATTAGTTATTCTATTGAGTAATTGATCAAATAAAAAGTTGGCACATACTGTACGTGCATTTATTGTTTGTTTGGGCAGCTGCTACTATACAATAAAAACTGTTGAGTCCATAACAAATTTTCCTCTGGAGACAATAAAGTACATTCTATTCTATTCTATTCTATTTCTATTCTATTCTATTCTATTCTAATTAAAAGATACAAATGAAGAATTAATTTAATTCATTTATTAAATGAAAACATAGATATCTTATTGCCTAAAATACAATAACATTGAATCTGATTCAACTGAATACCAAAAGGTGCTTAATAGGAGTTTTGTTCACTGAATTTGAACCAAGTAAAGGTAAAACTATGCTACCCGAGCAGCTCTGAGCAGAACATATTTACAGACATAAAGGTTGCTTTTTTTGGTTTATCTTACATGTAAAATGTACCTATTTTTGTACAGTTTTGGCTTAATTACTTCTCTGAATATGTTGTTCTTCCAGGATATGGCCATTTTTTGAGTCTGTATTCCTCAGCTGTTGATTAATCAATTACTAAATTAGTTGATTGTGGCCACATCTGAAAGTTATTTGAGTACAAAAAGGTTTTTATTTAAAACGAAGACAAGCTTTCTGTGGCAACTCTGAAATGTCAATTTTTAATGTTTTGTCTTTCTGTAGTATTAAACTGCCACATTCAGGCCCACACAGCTAGTATAGCACAGTGGCTCATGTCGGTCTGGATAATGACAATTCTACTAACAATACTATGTTTATGAGGAAAGTTTTAAAAATAACACATAACTCAGTTTTCATGTTAGCAGTGTCTCAAACTTCATATCTTGTCTACCAAGTCGACTCAAAAGCAACACCCCCAGTTAAATGATATTGAAAATCCCTTGAATTAGGAGGGCCCTCTGTTTAAAAGAATAGAGGAAGATACAAGGCCAGGCAGGTCTAGGTTCATCAAGATGTAGATAAATCAGCAGAACTTCAGCCATCATGGAACCAAAATCTCACATGATGACAGATTTCTGAAATAAACCTACAGTTGGAGAATCTGGACTGGTCAGAAGAAGACCAGATCCAAAGTAAGATCAACAAGCTTGAAATCTGAACTATTTTGTTGTGTTTCTCTTTAAAGAAGCGAACACAACCTTTATGTGAGGCAGCATTATGTAACAAGATTGATTGTAATGGCAGAGTTCACAGAGCTTCTTCTTTAAACCTCAGGAAGGGAAACTCTTGGTTTCTGCTACCAATACATTCTTGTTGCATACATTGTACAGTAGATAACATCCCAATAACATTATAACAAGCTGGTAAAAGAAACAACTAAATGTTAGTCTTCAGCTGCATGCAATCAGTAAACACACATTAGTCTGTACAGAAAAAAGTGCTGAGTCCTCTTTAAGGCTCAGGGTTGTAGATTAACTCACCTTCCGTCAGCGTGATACTCATACTGCTGCGACCTTTGCTCAGCTAGTTATGTGGTGTGAACTAGAACAATGGACAAAATGCTGAGTTATTGATGCTTTGCAGGTCAGAACCACCTTAACCCAAATGAAACCCATCACAGTTTGGTGGCTGATTTTGATGAGTAAGGCTTTGATCTGCAGAGTCAGATTTTCATTGCCTCTGATTTATCTTCAAGAAAAAACAAAAACAAACAAAAAAACACCATTCAGAGTACTTTTTCCATTCTTCATGGCATGAGGGGTCATTAGGTGTAGAAGACATAATTGTAAAACAAAGTTTTAACAAAAAACCCCTTTAGTTTAAACCTAGTCTCAGTGGTCAATAGCTTCCTTATTTGTGTTGGGTTCTTCCTGAAACTATGCTGTGAAATTAAACTATCCAGTTTGATTAAGATTGATTAATGTTTTCTTATCATTTGTTTCTATGTGTATATCTTACACACCTTGCCATATAGTATATACACATACCTTTCATGTGTATATATATACAATACCGTACTGTATGGTATGGTATACTTTGTATACCTTAACATATCTCTGTGATATACCTTAATTTGAAACTCCTCCCTGATGCTAAAATCATAAAATAAATAATTAACTTTGCGTTTTCTTCAATCAGTACCAGGTTCACATGGAAGAGCATCGTTGCCTTCATGACCTCTATCGAGGTGTGTTAATGGATAGGAAAGGTCAAGAGTCTTAAAGTTTCAGACCAGCCACAATGTGGAGCCACAAGTCTTACTCAGGCCCCTTCCTTTGAAGCCCTACAGCATCTATCACTGGGTGGAGACCCTAGGACACAGACCCAAGACCCTTTAGAACACAAGTGTACAACTCCGGTCCTTGAGGGTTGCCATCCTACAACTTTTTGATGTGTCTCATCGTCAATATGGCCCACTAAAACAATCAGGTCATTGGCAGAACTTAACTGCATACTAACTCAGCCATTTGATTCTGGTGTGCTCGTGCAAGGACACATCTGAAAGTTGCAGGACACCAACCCTCAATGACTGGAGTTTGACACCCTTGTTTTTTTCCAGGATAAGTTGAAGAGTCTTACTCTATCGCTAGAGGTCTACAGGATGGCTGGCTGGCTGGCTGGATTATTTAATAGAATTAACACAGTGATAGTAAATACAAAGTCCTCAGTTGGATGGAAGTACAGGAATGTGTGTGGGTGTGTGCAAATGCAAGCTTGTGTGTATTTGAGAGGACAAACATTTTGTTAGTCCACAGAATGGGCTAACAAAATGTCCATGGAAGATGGACTGAAAGATGTTCATAAAAACACTGTAATGAGACCCTCAATAAAAATAATTGTTTCTTCAAACTGTCTTGACTAATGAACGGTTTCTTCCACTCATTAGTGAGTTCTGTGAAGAGTTACTTAAATTCTTCACAACCAGCCAATAATTGAATAGAACTCTTTGTGTTGTCTACTGGCGGCTTTTCCATGTGTTGGATAATATCTGGTCCAATGTCTTAATAAAGTTCTGTTTTAAAGCAAAGGATTGTAAAAGCGCCTGACCTTCTGTCCAGTTTATCCTGGAACAAAATATATTAAATGTTTGCCTTATTTTAAAGTACAAGGCAGAAATAGAAGACCACCAGGTGTGTGGATTCTGTCAGAATCAGGAATGGTGCACTTCAATGGCTGCACTGGAACTCGTGTTTATTTGTTGCTGCCAGATCCTTCCAGACCATCCAACCCTGGAATTCTGGGCTGAACTTCCCTGGAACCCAGACATTTCTTCAGGGTTAGCAGCTCTGGAGACGCCTGGTGACACTTGTTATTACGATGCCGTTCAGTTTCCCCAGCAGGGCCTGAGAGATGTTCCCCTGTCCCTCACATTGTGCCTGCAGAGGGTCTGCCGATCATGGGATGTATGTTTTTGTCGATGTGTATCTGTCATAGAGTTGCTTTAGCCATTTATTGAGGTCAGTTGCACTGTCTATGCCACATCATAGAGGATGGAAAAATCTGAATCTGGAATGATTATTGATTATCTATGTGGCTTTTTCACTTTCTGTGTCACCTATTTTGGTAAAACTCCATTAATAAGCAATGGAAACTGATATTACTGATATTAATGAAAAGTTAATATGATTAATATGAGAAAGTGAAAGAAGATGCTTCCTTATTTTCAAGTAATTGTCAGTATTTTTGTATATTTTTAGAAATTACAAATAAGATACAGAACTGACTAGTTATTGCAAGCATAATGTAGACATCAGACTACATTATGATGTAGTCTGATGTCTGATGTTGGGGCTGGTGAGCCCCAACATTATTTGGTATCTTCAGATGTAAAACATTATTGATAATGAGGTTTTATATAAATGACACATGATTGAATTGACCATTAATGATGGTCTATTGGGAATGCATGAGAGGGTTCAGAGGTGTGGGCTTAAAAAAAAGAAAATTCTAAGCAAAAAATAAACACTGGGAGCAGCAGAGACGGTAGCTATATTTCCATTGCAAATATGTGCAAAATACTGTCTATTTCTGGCAATTTCACAATTGCAATGTTTTTAATTAAATAAGAAATGCAATTAAAATTATACATGATTTTTCTGTGTTTCCATTAAGCAAATTCTATTTTCAAATTGCGCAATTATAAGGACAATGGATACCCAGCTAGTGACATGTCTCTAGGTTTTATTCAGTTTGTTAAATGGTTTTCACATCTGTAGCTTCTGATAGAAAACTCTGAGCTGCATCATAATGTTACTGCTCGTTTCATCTTGTATACTGTAGTAATCTAGACAATTGCAGAAAATTTCGGTGACTTTTTGGCATTTCCATTAGAATCTAATGGAAATTTCCATTAGATTCTAATGGAAATGCCAAAAATTCACCAAAATTTTATGCCTTAGTCTGCCTTAGTGATGTGCTTCATTCTAATCATTAGAATGAATGAATGACTGACACAGTGAACAAACTAATATATTTCTTGTCTGAAAATGGCTGCTTCAAGCCCAGAATTATTCTGAGAGCTAAAGTATTTTTTCATTTGATCAGCCTGTGTCTTATCACTGCGACTAATATGAATATTTTTGAGTGGCTCAGCCAGAGTACCAACCTCAGCCTGACTGAGAATCTGTGGAGGGAGTTAAATATTAGGGTGATGACAAGGAGGCCTTCCAGCCTCAAAGACTTGCAGCTCATCCCCAAAGATAAATCATCAAAATACCAGAAGGGATGTACACAAAGTATTGCAGATAATTATAAGAAGGGTTTGATGCTGTTACATAGTTAAATAGATCACCTTGAGAAAGGTATACATTTTTGATGCACTAAGTTTTAATCAGATTTGACACGGCTTTATCTTAAGGGCACAATAAGTTTTACCATTCCAATTTTCTATACAAGTATCAGTATTTATGTTTCTTTTCCACCTGATTTTGCAGGATAGGTTGTGATTAACCTGGCAATCACCCCAAACACTCTCAACATCTCAGTTAAACAAAGTAAAGCATTTGGATTCCTTTTTAACTGCATGACTTTCTTGACCTTTGACCTCAGAATTGGCTCTTTGTGTAGGTAGCTGAGCGTGTCCATGTTGTCCTGGCTCAGAATGAGGCTGACCTGAGCCAGGACAGTCTACTGGGAGACAGGCTCCACTGCCTCTCATCCAACACGCCCTCTCAGAATCTAGCTGCTGGCCCATAAATTCATCAGAAACAGCACAGGGTAGTGCACTGGTTGGTTCCCTCGACCACTGACTGAGCTGCCCCCCCGCCCCCCACTCCACTGGTGCAGTGAGGATGTTCTGCAGCCTCACATACAGCAGCCAACAGGGAAGCAGCAGCAGCAGAATGGGGTTAAGCTTTGTCGCCCCTATAATACTGACCTACTTAATGTGCAGATCTTGCACGCGGCAGCTGCGCCAACACGGTACAGTGAAATCACTCAAAACAATAATAACGCCCCCCTTCCCCCTCCTAGCGGTCAAGAGGGCACAAATTATCAGGGGGATTATTGGGCCCTCTGGGGACCTCTGGCTTCATCCCAGTCTTCTTCTGCAGCCATGTGGCCGATGGCAGGCTGACTTCCTAATGAGTCCAAATGGAAATGGTTTCTGCTTGTAAGGTGAAGGCTTATTAAAAAGAAATGATGATGTAATTTGTAGAAGGCCTTTATTCATTTAATCTTTTTCTTATTTGTTGTTGATATAAAAGGTTGAAAAGAGATAATTGAGGATTGTTGGTTATAAACTCAGAAATTAGATGCTGTTGGCCATCTGAGGTCTTTTCCTGCATCACATTTTAAAGCTGGACTAAATAACTGTAAGAAAAACACATTTGTTAAAACTGTCTCAGTAAAAATAAGACGCATATAATGTGTGAAAATAATCAAACTCCTCTGGTTGCTCCCAGTGGTTCTACTGCCATCTGCAAAAATACACCGCTCCGCCTCCCGGTCAGTAACAACCAATCAGAGCCTGTAGGAGGGTCCCTGTGTACGTGTTGCTCACACCCTTCCACCGCAACATACTGTGTGTGGGGGATCAATCATATCTGAATTGATCAATTAATCAGAAAATGCTTTCTAGGTGTTATTGAATGGCTCCAAAACTCAATGTGATTCTCTTTGCTTGGCACAAAGGAAACAACCATCCAGTCTTGGTGTAATTTGTAGATCAGCTGTTGCTACCCTGGTTGCTTTTAGGCTTCAACAGTCTAATATAAAAAAGTCAAATTAGAACAGAACAGAGTCAGGTGAAAAATATCTTGAAGCACAAAAACATTTCTCGGAGTCCATACAAGGTTTTGAACATTTATTATGTGGTGAATGTAATCATAATTACGGTCTCTTTTCCTTTTTTGCATGAAGGACTGAAAGACTTTGTTCATGATGTCCATGCATCAACTCCCAAACTCTTTATTTAAAAAAATAGAAGTACATAAGAAAGTGTCATAAATTCCATTGCCACATTCTGTTATAAAAAATAACAAATTGCCAATGGAACCAATGAAAGCAATAAACAAGTCCTTAAAACCAGCTGGCCTGTTTAGGAGTTACAATCTATGAAACTCCTATAGTCCAGCCACTAGAAGGCAGATAATGTCCATCAGCTCTCCAGTTGGTTTGGGTGGACTGGTATAAATCAGGATTTAACTGGATTCATCCGATTAAACCTTGGCCCAAACCAACTTCCACATTCTGTGTACAGGATGTTTCCGTAGGCCTCCGTCCACAGAACGGAGCACTGCTTAGAATGGCTTATGGGCTCAAAGTTCGACGATGTTGTTCTGTGATTTTAATTCCCATTTATTCTTCAGAGGGGATTATTTATATTGTGTGTGGCTGCAGATCCCTGACAGAGGGAAGCAGGGTGAATGGAGGACCATGGTAGACTGAAATGGACAGATTTGATCTGTAGGCATAACTACATATTCACCTGTATTCTTTATAGCCAACGTAGCTGGATCATATTGATTTAGAATCCACATCAAAATCTTTCAGAAGTGGTTTGTCCAGCATAGTGGTCACTAAAACCAGGAAACTCATTTGGTGTCAGCATTGTGTGCTGTTATTGGAGCCTTCTACTGTCTGCCCTTCTGACCTGAGACCTCAGGTGATCTGGAAGCTGACAATGCAGAAACACTATCTGTTTTTGTTTTTTTTTAAACTTTAAATTGACTGTTTTGGTGAAATCTTGCATTGGGATTTCTGAATCTCTGCACCCTGCTGTTTGTGTAACGATTATAGACATGTTTAAAGGAACTGCCCCCGTGGGTTTTACTGTAAGAAAATGGATGGCTAATAGTATCACTTGACATGTGTTTGGTTCTCCCATACTGATCAATACTTTCTCCTTCTTCTGATGTGTCTAGCCACCAGTTTAGAGTATTGTGAGTTAGCTAAATCAGAAAAAGCAGAAGCATTCCTGAAGGTGTGAAGGCTCATCTAGACTGATTCCGACCAAACAAAGAATGTCAAACGTGGTTCTTAGTCGACTCCCTGTTGTCTCTCACCTATTTTTTGTCTTTATTATGTGTGAGCTGTAATCTATTACCATTGTGGGAGTCTGTTAGCTTAGCAACCAGTGTGTGTTGCACAAATCCAAGATTTTGGGCCAATTTTACAGCATTCAGTTTCAGTAAAACATAAACCTACCAATACAAGTTTCACCCAGCTTCTCTTTTAAAATAATGTAAATCCGTTTCTTTTTTTTAGTTTTAGGCACTGAAGCAACATCACGCTTCGTGAGTCAGAGAGCAGGTGATAAACATGGACAACAAAGGCAAAAGCATCATAAAGTTGATATTTGTTTAGTATCTTAAATTTGTACTTTGCATGATTGTCATGGTTTTTATTAATAACTATATCAGTCTATTTGTGTGTTCTGTAGAAAATGTTCACCCGTGTCAAAAGACTGTCAACATTTTCAAATTCTACACATTTCATGACATTTTCACTTCTTCTGAATTCATTTTTAAAAGACTGTTTGAGTCTGGAAACAGCTAACTCAAACTCTTCTTAGTGTAGTAGCAACATCCACACCAAAACTGTGTTTTTGCAGGGCAGTCGGTGGATGATTAGATGTGGAGCTTCTGTTATGGACACTCTGCTTCCTGTTCAGGGCAGCTCAGCATCCCTTGGCTCAGTTCATCTCTACCTTTTTCTGTTCAGGCTGGATGGAGCAAAATTGAAATTAATATATTTTGACTGAACATGGCAGATGTGTTATGGTAAATTTAAGTTAGAGGATAGATCTAATCTGATTCCAACGTTTAGAGTTGCAGACGTTGACAAAGTTCATAGTTCGCAAAGACAGATGTAACTGGGGAACAGGACCTGTGTCTGTGCCATCTTTGAGGTTCTGACTGATGTCTGTATTCTTCCACTTTCTGATTTTTATTTCTTAGTTATGTTGCTTGGTATTTAGGATTTTGATTTATGTTAAATGAATATATAAAAAGTACATATGCGCATATATTTTTGTCCTTCGTGTTGCAGCTCAATGCTCTGAGTCTGTATTAGGGTCATGATTCAGCATATGAATATTTAGTGTTTTCCTGTGTGTGTGTGTGTGTGTGTGTGTGTGTGTGTGTGTGTGTGTGTGTGTGTGTGTGTGTGTGTGTGTGTGTGTGTGTGTGTGTGTGTGTGGTGTGTGTGTGTGTGTGTGTGTGTGTGTGTGTGTGTGTGTGTGTGTGTGTGTGTGTGTGTGTGTGTGGCCGGAAAAACAAGAACTGCTGGCCTCCTGGTCTCTGGCATTGCTGAATTTAGCTCCACCCCGGCCTCCTGATTTGCATTAAGTGTTTTGTTTTAACAAAGGCCTCCTTATGTCAAGACCAACACACACGCTTCTGGAAAGTGCTGCCCGTCACTTTGGATTTACGTCAGTTGTTTGGAAGTCATTGTGCCCTGATTATGTTTCTGAGTCCATTTTCTGGGCTTGTAGCATCTTGTGTTCTTCCTAGGAAATTACCTTACCTGTGCGTCGGAGGGCGGTTTCACACAGTTACAACATTACATTACGGATACAATGAAGAGAGAGAGGACTAGAAAATAAATCTAACATAATTAAACTGGAGTTACAAAGAATAACTAGACACAAAAAATACATGTAGGAGCTAAAAAAGAAACAAATCTGATCTAATCAACGAAAAAGACAAAGGAACACAGAATAATAATGAAACTAGAATTAATAAATCCAACCCCAAATCAACCCAGGATCCTAACAAAATTGAATTTATTTGTCTATGAACGAGTCAAAATGACATAAATGGGAATGAAAAGTCATCAAGAAAGAACACCTGTTGCCTAGGTGATGGCATTTATCTTTAGGCCCTGAAGTTGGCTTTTTCAAGTTTCCAGTTGGGAAGAACAAAATAAGGAACCTGCTGTGGCATAAGTGGTTTGACCAGATCTGACCCACGTGACTCAAGAGTTCCTGCTGCATGTCATCATACCTGCTGCAGCGTGGTTCTGTTTGCCTGCAGGACTCTGCGGCTCTGACTGTTATCTAAAAACAAACACATGGGTGTCATTTATCAACGGCTGCAGAGATCCTCATACTCTTCAACTCCCATTCAGTCTGCTATTGACAAATCTGGGAAGTATCATTTAAATACCACACCTCTGTTTGTTCAGTTTTCTGGCCTCACCAGCTCAATTTGCATTGCTGGTAAAAAACAAAACAAAACAAAAAAAAACAGGAAGGTAAAAAAAAATAGAGATGAATTTCTCCTCCATTGTAAAGTGGAAACATCCCAACAGGAATTTAACTGTGCAGCAGTAGGCTGTAGTGAGCTGTGAGAACGTGTTTTTCCTTCAGTAACTGCACTTTTCCCTCATTAGAGTCAGTGTTTAGTGTAGACATTGCTTCCAGTGGTTACACTAAAAATATCTCCACTTTTCTGACTCAGCATCATTTTCTCTGCTCCACCACAAATCCACACAGGCATAAAATGACATGCACAATCTGAGACCTGAAGAATTCTCAGCTCTGTGTAGAAATGACTGTCTGATAACAACAATCAGGGCCGCTCCCTCCTACACAGAAATCCACTGACCGTCATGTGACCAGCTGATAAATACTTAAAGCTGCAGTATGTACGTAACTTGTATTAAAAAAAATGTTGTTTTTTTGCATATTTGATATTGTGACAGTTTATGAGACAGATAATCTGATGGATCTCCTCCACCTCCTCCTTGAGCTTTTATTGCTGTCTGAAGGACCGCACTGTTCCCAACCAAAAACAACCAATCAGAGCCAGGAGGAGGAGCTTAGCGCTGTCAGCTTGCTGTTCAATGTGCTAATGTCGAGAAACAAATTACTGTTATAGGAAAACTGTTTATCTGTTATCATAGGTGTTACCTGTGTCATCTGCCTTAAGACAGAGAGAAGCCACAGTGGGAGCAGAGAGGAAGGGGGAGGGGCATCAGCGGCAAACAAAATAACTACATGATTGACAGCGCTAAGACTCTCCTCCTGGCTCTGATTGGTTGTTTCTAGCTAACACTGGGAGAGTAGTAGGAGCTTGATTTTTTTCCCACACATTATCTGTCTCATGCCATACTGTCACAATATTATTACATTTTTAACAAATATGTAAAAAAAAAAAAAGATATGTTTTTATAAGTGTAACATCCTGCAGCTTTAAAGCAGCAACAGTGTGGCTACAATGTGACCTTTGGGCCAGTTTTAGGATTAGAGTCTGCAGGGAAGGCCTGTGTGGGTTAGCAGCAGCGCTAACACCCAGGATGTTTGTTGTTGTTTTGGTTCGGTTGTCCATGTTTATTGATGGGTTTGTTTTTCTGTGGCTCTTCCTTCCAGCTCAGGGACTTGCACATGTAAGACGGGAGTGTACGGGCCCAAGTGTGATGAGTGCCACCCAGGTTTCTTCCACTTCAGCAACAATGGCTGCCGGCTCTGCAAATGCAACAACCACACCAACTACTGCCACCCACAGTCTGGTGAGTTAGTAGGGAAAGACTTTGCTTTTCCGGATTGCTTGTATTTTCTAGTGAATGAGGCAGAACAGCTATTTTTCTTTTTTTTCTTCTTTTTTTTAGATTTCAGTGTAGAAACATTTGATTTCATCAGTGTGAGAACCTCTGGATAGAATCACATATACAATCAAACAAAACCGAGCTGTACAATGCAGATATACAGGACCTGCTTTAAAAATAAACTAAACCTGAGAAAAATGAACAAGCATTTTAACAGCAACTGATTAGACATCAGTACATCTGTCAAAGCCTTTGTTGGAGTCTGATCCCTATCCAGATCAGACATCTGTCTGCTATGAGTTGAATTACACATGTAGGCCATGGAATGGTGTAGAATTTTCTTATATGTGAGTTTGATCCCACAAACGTACAATTTTCAAAAATATACATGTCAGAGCAGAAATAGCAGCAGGACATGTCAACAAAGAGAGGTTAAAAGGTCAGCCTGAAAGGTTGTGCAAAGATCTTACTCAGAGCAAGATGCTCCTTACTCAAGATTTTCTGTAGCCATATGTTCTGAGTAAGAGAAAAAAATGACAGAGCTATATGTCTTAAGGGTATTGTTGTTAGAACATTGAAGTAGTGTAGTGAATTCCTTTTTCTTTTCTGTTTAATTCAAATAAACTAACAGACTAATTTTTTTAGGAGAGTTGCAAAAGAATGTAATTAATCCTGCTGCTTTGTTGTTCTATTTTTCAACAACAAAATGCAGTAATTTGTTTATTTAAACTAAATGATTTCATACTTTTTACCAAATTAATAAGTTCAAATAATGTGTTGACTTTGTAAAATGTAAGTATTTTGAAAAATGAAGAAATTAAATGCGTTTTGGAAAGAAAAAAAAGAATATATGAAAATGGTGAGTTTGGTGTGTGCAGCTGACTGCAGACAGGAAGTGCTGCATATTCTAACTGCCTCAGATTAGCTGTCAGGTTCACGTCTACTGCTCTGGTCTCACCGCTTCAGCTCAGTTTGTTGATTAAAGAAAAAGACAGGAGACATGAGAATAACTAAGTTGATAATGTCTAAGTTATGCCATTTCTGTTTTGTGTAAGATGGAAACAAATTAACTAAATATAATTTGCTCATTGCTAGTTGTTCTTTGACTTTATCCAGAAATCCAATTTGGACCTTTGAACATAAAAATGGATATTCCCTGGCCTAAATATATTTGAAGCCAAACAAGTATAAGAACAGCAACACCCGAGATAAAGCCACAGACGTTTTTTCCACCAGCAGCTAACCCACAGCTCCAAGGTAATTACAGGATTTACTTCCCAGTTTCTGGCTTTAAGTGGAGTTTGGGAGGGACTACTGGGGACGAGACAGATATATACATTGGAGTTGCAGTGTTGCAAAAGTATTCACACCCCTTGGACTGTTGCACATTTCTTCTCATTAGAGCCACAAACTTCAGTGCATCGTTTTGGGTCTTATGTAGTCAGCAAAATAGGCTGAATTTTCTTCTTTTTCTGTCTAAAAATGTTGACAAAGTCAGATTATGTGATAAAAGTATGTGTTAATGGATTTTTGTTGAGCCATCAAAGCTTCAAAGATCCTCAGATACTGCTGTCCATTTCTCTTTGACATACATGCTGTCAGAAGTGTACACACTGTGTTTAGTGGTCCCCACCTGTTTATTTAAATATAAAACAATATCAAAGCAGCATAAATAGAAGGCATTTCACCAAGACGTCCTTTTCAGTTTTGTACTTTACAGCAAAGCCTCATGGTCAGTAAATGTAGAAAAACTGAGTGGTGTGACAGCATATCCTTGTCTCCTCTTCCAGTGATCAGTGTTATTTAAGAGGGTTAGGGTAGAACTCTATATGCTAGAATTGTACATTACCAGACAAAACAAGACATTGGGTTTATGTTATGCTAATATGAAGGATTTTTACACCTCTAAAGCAAAATCTTCTCTGCTCAGAATACAAACCGTGTTCAGACAAGTAAGAGAACTGTGAGAAAGCGGTCACAGGAGGCTGAAGAAGCCCTGCAGGGTTGTTTTGAGGCTCCAGACTGGAATGCTCTGAGCCAGCCACACTGAGAGGACATCAAGTCAAGCCGAACAGACACCTCACCCTCCTCTGACCCTTGGATTTCCTGTCAAGCCTCAGATGTTCCATCTTCCATCTCAGTCATGGACTCTTCTGCTTCTACAAGCTTGATTTCAATCAAATCAAGAGATGTTCTGCTCCCTTTGGTTCCTTCTCCCACTTTTCTGTATCTGTATCAGGTCCAGATGGTATCAAGAGTCCCGAAGGCCTGAAGCTGCAGAGCAGATCTGTGGGATTCTGCAACATCTTTTCAACCTTAGCCAACCCAAGAGAAGGTTCTGTTGCTGTGGAAGACATATGGCGATGGTAGTGGTAGGAGTTCTCCGCGCAAAAGGTGGATCGCTGGTTAAATTCCCCGTCCGCCCTTGTTAGTTATTTCCCTGGGCGAAGCACCTCACCCACCTGGCCTGCTGGTATTGGTCAGAAGGGCTGATGGTGCAAAAAAATTGTAGCCCCACTTCTGTCAGCCTGCCCCTGGGCAGCTGCAGCTACAATCCTGTAGCTTGCCATCATCAGCATCTGAATGAGCCCTGTGAGATTTCAAGTGGAGACATAAAGAGCATTACAAATAAAATTATTATTATCATTACCTGAAGACAACTCACCCCTCCTTTTCACCCTGTATACTTCAGACTTTGAGAACAAAACAGACTCCTGTTTTCAGCAGAAAGTATTTTCACCTTACAGTAGTCAGGCTCAGATACTTAAAGAAACTAGTAGAGACAGAGAACGAGAGGCTTGATGGAGAGGAGAGGCAGAGGGGGACAGTGTGTGTTGTGGGGGTGGCAGTGTGAGAAGCCATATGTCCTCCCGTTCTAATGCAGGGGGCAGATGGAGAGCTGCAGCCTTCTCCTGGGCTCAGTGGTCACTGCGCTGTGGATTAACAAAGCTCAGGTTTGACAGCTTCCTCTAAAACTCGACCCAGACTTTCCCCAGGGCGGCTCATCCAGGAACATGGTGCAAACGTTTTCCCGAAAATTCTGGACTTCAGGAAAAGACTGCAGGGATTTGTATCCAGCTAACATAACATTAAACTGCAAACAGGATTGTTCGGTTTATCATCAACTGTTTTCACATAAATTGAACTAATTCTGACTCTCAGAATGAACAAAGGTTCATGAACTAACGTCCATTAGGTTTTCCATTACCAGCGAATCCACTTCCTCCATTTTTGTCTAATTGTTATGTAAAGATACAGGTGGGAATCATGGTTTTGCAACCTTCATTATTTTGACTGTATCTGTCACTATGCAGGCATAATAATTCACAGACACTGTTAAATACATTTATACAGGTGCTAAATTTATTTATACAGGTGCTATGTAAATAGCACCTGTATTTCCTGTAAATAGCTTTTGTGCATTAACCATGCCCTCCTATTCTTCAGTCATGCAGCTACTGTTATTGTTGTACATCACACGAGAATAGGGTTCTTCCCAGAGGATCCCAGAACCCTGGGATGGAGAATGACTTCTGGGTTCTTGTATTGGCCTGTAGGTTTGTGATGTGTCACTCATCCAAGTCACTGGTGACTTCAGATACCCAAGTAAATGCTCAAAAGAACAGAAGATTAGATCTTTCAAATGTTCCTGTGGGATCTATTTAAGAGCTTAGAGAAGGTACATGCACCTTCCTGCAGAGGGCTCACTGACCGAAATAACTGTCAGTGGATTTGCCTTAAACTCTGTGAGATGGACTTGCCGAAATGCTTAACAGTGATTAAAGGAAGACCTGGAGCGTTTTCAACACTAGAACACAGTCATGTCACTATTTAATCAGCAGCAGCTGCTGAATGTTCCCAAACTGAGAGACATAAACTCAGAAGCATAAGGTACAATTGCTGATGTTATGTTTTTAACATAGAACATGTTTTAAAATGTACATGTTTAGATAAGAAAACCCACAAAACAACTTGGCATGCTTTGAATTCAGATTGCATTATAATATTTTCATGCAGCTGTTTAGAATTCTGCACATTTTCAAACACACACGCAGACACACCTACATACACGCACACATACACACACACACACACACATAACCACAGCACCCACCACCTACCCAACCATTACACCCCCCCCACCCCGCATGCTCAGATATCTTCTCACAGCTGAGTCTGATGTGGCAAAACATGAACTGCCTTCGTGAAATCATGAATTTATTTGTATTAAATTTATTTTTTCCTTGTAGATACATACATGTAATTGCATTCTCCTTTTAGGAGCACCAAACCTGATGTTGACAGGAAATTATTGAGGAATTTGAATGAAAACTTTCATTACTTTTATAACACAAATCAGAAAAAATGTCAGTTATTCACATAAAGTCCGCTGTGTCCTGCAGGAGTGTGCCTGAACTGTGAGGGGAACACCCAGGGGTCCAACTGTGAGGAGTGCAAGGTGGGTTTCTACCGCCGACCTGGTGCCGCCCCGACCGAAGCCTGTGCTCCGTGCCCCTGCTCCAACTCCACCTCCACCGGCACCTGTCTCACCGGTCAGTCCCCGCTCTCCTTCTAATCCAAGGGTTGGTTGCTTGCTTGTTAGCATTAGACAGACTCAGTCTAAGTTAGTTCCTGCATACTCTTTGGTTTGCTTTTGGCTGCCACTGTTTCAGAGTCTAGCTTTATAGACCACTCAACACAAAGGAGTACAGTGAAGATAATTAATGGTACAGTGAATGACTTATAGAGATCTGTTTATGTTAGCTTCTTAAAGATGACCCCTCTGTTTCTCAAACTGAATGCTGTATTAAATGACTTTGGGGCTTTTTCAGAAGAAAATAATCTCAATTTACCACCATTTTATGGATTGCATGCAGATTAGGCCAAGACTTTAATCCGTTAATTGTGATTAATTAATTATGGAGATTTTAACGCATAAAAACTTTTAATGCAAATGATTACATTTTTTCCAGCCGGAACCTTTGTCCGTCTTTCTGGTCTGGCTGTAAATCTGACGCACAAGCAGTGATGGACGACAAAGCTGCATCTCTTGACCCACTGGGGGTTCATTTCTGCTTCTGAAACAATTTTATTGAACACTGGAAAAAACTATTGTTTTGTTGTGCTAGAAGGAGTTAGCCTATCAGTGAAGCTGTTCAAGCTTAACATAGCATAGCATCTGAATGCTAAACATGTAGCAGCAGCACAGACATCACTAACACTAATGTCAGCATCCACAGTCCACATTTCTTAAGGATTCCTGTGAATGATCAGGAGTTCCTGAAACACTGGAAAACCAAGTGGCTAGAACAAAACTTTGCATAAACCTGGTGGTTGAAGAAACGGAAGAACAACTAAAAAGTATAATATCTTGTTGTTGAATTCAATAATTTAGCAGCAAAAAGGTTTGTTTTTTTTTTTTAAGTTGAAAAAAATAGCTGATTTTGTAGATAGTTTTGGATTAATATTTAATTAATTAATTACCTACAATTAACTCAATTAAAATTTGAATGAGATCCTACCTCTAGTACAGAGTATTTAATTTACATTTCCAGTTTGTTAAATACAGAAGAAAGAAACCCTACACAGGCACGTGTAATGCAGCTTGTCCTGCAGCAGTAGAACAATGGGATTTAACACATATACATCCCTATATACGTACATTCACTATTCAAAAATATTGCCTATTTAAAGCAACACAATACCTCAAAGTTTTGATAATCCACAAAATATGCTTCATTTTACCACCTTCTGATCCAGTTTAGATGTATTTTTAGATATGCCAGTAATGTGGGAATCGTGGAAAAAGTTTTACGGCAGTTTCGTTTTACACCTGAATAAAGGTGTGTGTCCCTGCAGGAATACACTGCACTGCCAGAGCTCCAGACTGGTTATTACGTCTTCCCAACATGTAGGGGCCTGTAGAACAATCCTCTAAATGATTCGTCACTGCTCTAAGACTTAAAGGAGATGGTTCTGATTACTCAGTGTTTCCTTTCTCTTGCTGTGTGACTAACAAGACTCCACAAATTAATAGATGCCTTTGATATTGTTATGCTAGTTTATTACCAAAAATAGCAAAGTAGTAATTTATAAAGAATATTTAATGTAGCAGGGTGTGATGAGATGCTTCTATGGATATAGAGGGGATAATAAGTCTCAGTTATCTAAAAAAAGTAGCAGTTTGTTCACTTTCACCATTGATTAGTGCCTGGGTTTGGAATGTGCAATCTCTAACACTGTCCACATGACCCCATATACTCACCTCCAGGCTGCTAGTGTTTCCCTTTTTAAACACAACACAGCAAAATGGGGATATGGTATAAGCAGGTGAATAGAACTAGAGATTATCGTCATTGCCAGAACCCCCTAATTACAGCTTGGCGTGGAGCCATGTGTTGTGTTTTGTGTGTCACTGGCCTTTCATGGTTTCACTTCATCAGGCTCAAACATCGCAGCACCACTCTGTGACTTAGATCACAGTCAATCTGCATCAAACTCCATGTGAACCCTGTCTTCTAACCATTCAGTTTTTATTTAGCTTTGCATCACCTAGTCATTCCCATAGGCAGCTACTGATGCCCCCCATTGGCGGCTCCCTGCATGACAACAACCATGCTGTAGATGCACCGGGGCAATCAGCGTTGGTTCGTGCTCGGGGCCCGAGTGGAGACTACACAACATGGGAGGGAGTGGAAGGGACATGAACCAGGCTGAGCTGAGCAGGGGCAGCATGTGCACAGCTGGGCCATTTCAGAGACAGGCAGCAACAGACTGGGGTGGGGGGATGGGCTAGCATCTCTCTCTGTTTAGACAGCATCACTGCAGGAGAAGCTGAGTGAGGGAAGAGATGATCAAAATGTCCTTCCTGGTTCCTGTTAGTAGGTTACGTGACTGTGGAGGGAAACAGTCGTATATTAGTGGTCTCCTCGGCATCAGTGACAAATGAAAAGACGCCACCATGGAGAATCCTGACTTCACGTTAAAACATGGATGAGCTTTCTAGATGTGCTAATGTACCCTGTTGAGGTGGATGAATCTAGTTCCCTGCAGACACTCAGAGAGGTGAAGTGGAGAACTGCACCAGTACAGAATGTGGGTCACACATACTAAATCATCCATGTATGATTGTGTCTTCACCTAGTGGTAGAGTTTGGCTCAGTTCTGACAGCTCATCCTGAACATCAGCAGAAATCTGCCCTCCTCTCCTCTCCTCTTTCCTAAAGAGGAGAGGAACTCTTACATAAACAGAGCATCTCAGGCTTTACCAGACCTTTAGTGTGTGTGTCATATAAAGCAGAGGACGGTGGATAAGGGAGCAGGTCAGGCCTGCCGGCCCCATGCGGTGCTGTGCACAGCAGCTCTTTTCTCTGGGTTATATAACCCATCCCTACAGGCTGATGCCTTTGAACCCCCAGCAGAGGTTAAATCAAGCTTATCATGAGGAGCAGACTGCTCACTGCTGGAATACAGCGCAGTCACATGACTGCACTAGACAGACTGACAACTAGGCCAGGACAACGCAGATAGCTCTGTGTCTAGCTCCACTGCAGACTGGTTCCATCATGGATCCGCACTGTTGCAGAGGATCAGTCTGCTTTTCACAGTTGGTATCTGATGTACTTTCTTAGGGTTGAGCTCCACTCTCTCTGATTTTTATATTTTAGGTGAGAGGAGTTGGCTGTTGGACTCTGTTGTAATAGTCCAATAGGTTACTGGAAACTACTGTATTTTCAGCAAGCCAAGCTTGGTACAAGCCTTTACTCACATGGTTCCTGGGCAATGCTTCTAAGGTGTACACTGACAAAGTGCAGTCAGGGTTCTTCTGGGACATTATGATATTTATCATGTATGTTTCTGTACTACCAGTAGTTAATCGCACACTGGAGTTCCACAGCAACCTAACTAAGACCTGGAATCTCATTCTTAGGTGAAACTGCTGTCTGGAAACTGCCATTATTTTTAGATGCTGATTAGGAAAAAGTTCCACATTTTAGATGAGACCGCAAAATAGTTGTGTTAAACTGAACAGACTAAGTAGCACAACATAGCACATCTGCCTTTTCATGAGTGTAGAATAAACCCTACACTCTCGCGCTTTGTGAATGTGTGCTTTCACATATGTGGAGGGTGTTTCTAAAAGGTTTCAGTGTGAGACCTCGTTTCAAAAAGTATCAGTGTTTGAGACTCTAATCACTGAAGACGTGTTAACAAGAGACTGAATCACAACAAAAATGCTACGATTGTCTCAGTGTAAGCGAAGCTTTAATATGTTGTTTATATGATAATTAGTCAGTATTTACAGGTTAAATTTAAAACTGTATAAGACAGCCCACTCCTCATTAGCCTGGTAAAAACCAGTCCCTTATTTTACACTTTACTTCATCCAGAGGGTCTGGACTCTGGCTATTGAGAAACGATTCCTTCCTGGAGTCATGGACTCTGATGAAGTTTTAAATTTTACCCTGTCACTAAGAGAAGAGAAAAGAGCAGATCTGAATGTGGCCATTGTTAATGTTAATTTCATTTTGGGAAGCATGACCAACACAGACGTTCACTTCCTCTGCTGCTGTTATTAAAACTACAGGCAGGTTAAAGTTCTAAAACAGCACAAAAAATCCACATCATTGTTCACAACTTCTTCTGTTTGCTGACTGGGCTGGAAGAATTCTACCTGAGGAATCCATGTGAATGGGAGAAATCCCAGGCAGTCTGTGAAATAAGATTTGAATGAGTGGAATAGTGTAGGAAAGCAATAGACAGGCTAAGTGTTCATAAGTACCCTTTAAGTACTCTGCACATAATCTGTAGCTGAAAGATCTATGATGGAATGAATCGGTGTAAGTTTTGAGTTAATCACTGAAGCTACAAGCCAGTTGAGCTCAAGTTAGTTTGTTAGCTACCTATAATTGTCCCCACTGCTCTTTACAAAATACCTTCTTGAACAAGACTGAAAGCTGTATTTAGAAGGTGCATATGGCTGTTTGTTATAAAAGGACAAAGATTAAATCCCTACGTCCCCATTGCCACAGTCTGGAGGTATAGCATTGCCTCTTGGGGGGAAACTCTTGGACAAACATGCTGGAGGAAATTCAAATCCCATCTGGCCGGGGGATTCATTCACATCCCAAAGATCGCTTTTACTTCTGGTCATCTGCCAATTTTAAGCTTCTTAGAAACAAAACAGCTGAAGTTCTATTCATTGAATTGAATTGAATTCAATTCAACTTTATTGTCATTGCACCGTCACAAGTACAAGCAACGAAATGTAGTTTGCATCTATCCAGAAGTGCTATACAGGGTATAAATATGTATTTACAGGTGTACAAAGGTTGTTATAAAAATAAAATGTTCAGTATAAAAAAAAATATAAATTAAAAAAATATGGGAGCTATGTACACATATACAGATTATACAGAAATGTTAGGAATGAATTGTATGTGTATTAGAAGATTTACAATACAAGATAGATAATGGCACGATTTTCAGATTATATACAGATTATGTATGAGTGTGAGGACAGTCCGTATGTTATTGTTAATCAAGCTTATATGTATCACTTTCAACCGGTGTGGTTTAGAGAGAATCCACAATAATTCCCGACTGCCACACCTGATTTTTGCTTTTAAAACTCATTGAATGTGTTTGCTGTATTCTCAGCCCACCACAGTGAAAGCCAGACTTATTGTGAGCTTCATGCTGAAGGTGAATGTATGTAAACATCTCCACTTTGGTTGTGTATACTTGTGAAGGCTGGATTCAGACAGCACCTGTTCCAAACATGGCTTAGATCCCACGTTTGACTAACTGGATGATGAATTGATGTTTCCTTGGTGCCTGCTCCGTTTGTTCCGCAGGACCACCAAGAGGTCCAAAGAAGGCCTGTTGGACACTTGTTGATTGTCAATAAGACGATGTTTGGTGAAAAGCCTCCCTCTCAGGGAGCGCCGTTAACACTGCATCTCCAGGCCGACATGCTAGAAGGGGCGGTAGTGTCATGTTACACAGAGAGAAAGCCGACTCTCAGCAACAAAGAACACTTGGTTCCAAAGCAGTGATGGTTCTTGTGTCGAAAGGAGATCAGTTCCTAATAAAATCTGAATTTACATCAAATCTGAATGTTATCCTTTGTTTTAGGAGTTCTGACTCGTAACACAGCAGGGTCCATTTTGATTTTAAAGCATAACAACACAGACTAATGACAAATGAACATAAAACCTTGAATCTGTTTCATGTGGAGGCTTCAGAACTGCTCCAGGTCTTTGTGCATGTGTTTTGTATGCGAGTGTGCGTGTGCATGCGTGTGTGTGTGATTCCAAAACACCTTCCCTCATTGGGTGTGTTGATGTTTTTATGGATAATGATGGAGGATGATTTCAGACGTACCACTCCTCTAGGTGTTTTAATCTTCTCATTTTTAATAAATGTATATCTCAGATTGTATTAATTTTGCTACTCTCATAGTTTTGTGAAACAAGCATTTTTTCCTTTAATTTGCTACGTGTCTGATTGACACAAAGTTTGGGTCAATTAGCCTGCCTGGTGGAAAATATTAAAATGAAGAGGCAGGGTGTGACCTGACCTCAGGAGACTCAGCAGCAGTCCATGTTTCCATGACCATACCTGAGAGAAAACAACCTGCTAAGAGGCATCATGTCTTCCACATTCACTTCTAGTCATCTTGGGCCCCCTAGTGGCAAAAGGCACATATTAAGAGTTCATTGAAACACTGCATTAAACTAAGGGCTTTTCAGTTTGAGGTTTAGTACCCCAATTATGTCTTATTGCTGTATTTTCTACATTTTCTTTTTTTAATGGTCATACACATTTAGGAATCTATATGAATTCTATATGAAGTATTACTTAGAATTGTCTCTGTTAATTAATCAACAGCCATCCCTTTGATTTTTTGACTCTTGAGCATTATCAGTGAAAGCCTTCATGGTTGAAGCAGGGATCAGCAGCTGATGTGGTAATATCTCTTTCTTTGTTCAGATTCCAGCGGCTCTGTCGTGTGTGAGCGGTGCCTTTCCCACTACCGCGGCCCACACTGTGACCAATGCGGCCCTGGCTTCTACAACATGTCCGGGACCTGTGCACAGTGTGACTGCAGCGGCAACGCAGACCCTCTGGACCCCACCGAGCTCTGCGACCCTAAAACCGGCAGCTGCCTGAGATGCATCAACAACACCTCCGGGTCCCGGTGTCATGAGTGCGCCTCCGGGTTCGTAGGGGACGCCAGAGCACATAACTGCACCCGTCCAAGTAAGGCCAGAGCCTCAGGATATGCTTTAGTTACAGTCTAATGTTATTAATCTCAAGAGTACAAAATCAAGATTTAACACTATGACTTTTAATAAACAAACACAAAACCTATGTTAAAAAGTTGTTAGTGGAAAAAAAATTCAACCATTGACTCAGCCTAAGGTAGAGCCAACTTCTGGTGCTATTTGAATAAAGTTAGGCGCACTCTTTGTTACATCACCGTTCACTTTGTTTCTGCACAGCTCCTTTAAGTATGTGAGTCAGGTGGAAGTCTGGAGTTTGACTGACTCATTGTAACAACTCAACTATCTCATTTGTTTTAGATTTGTTACTTTGTTTGGGATCATGGTCTTGTTGATGACCCACTTTGTGTCTGATGAATTGTCTCACCTTGAGCTCAAGGTCAACTCAATGATCCATAAGGTGCCCCGGTTCTGTGGCCTGGACTTTTTTGTTTTCTCCAAGCATCTTTCCTTTGGCCTCATTTGTCAGAAAACATAGTTTCACAAGTTCTGTGGTTCATGTAGATGCAACTTTGCAGTATAGCTTCTAGGACCTCATGTTAAAATTCTTTCATCAGTCAGCACTGCACTGGTGTTGGACATGCAGGATTGGAGTCAAGTTCCTCCGCAGGATTCCTTATTGCAACTAATGAATAAAATTATCATTATTTTAGAAAATATGTTAAAGCCACAGGCATCCCACAGAGGATTCTCAGGCCTTCTGGAGAAAAATGGTCCTTCGGTGTTCATCATCAGCAGCACCACTTCCGTCAATAGTGTGATCTGAAACTTCAACTTAAAGATTGATTGATTTGTTTATTTAGCTCTTAACAACAACCAGCCAGGAAGACCAAAGCACTTTATATTAAAAAGATTACATGACGAGACAATACAATATCCACACACAATGTTAAAAGTCTTATGTTTAGACGTAAAAATACCCGGATCAGTAATAGAACCAAGATCCAGGGGAAGGTTACTCTAAATCAGGGCTGCTGCCACAGCATTTTAGTCTTGACATTGGGGTGTTTGACAAAACTTACTTGGACAATTTAAAATGTATTTTTAAAAGAAACCAAACACCTGAGGGATAGAAAAGAGATTTCTGTCCCACGGGTTAAAGGTTGGGAAGTCATGGAATAGAAAAAAGGAGCACTTAACGGCTGCACATGGTAGCAACAAAAACACAATGTTTTTGTGTTTTTGAATCTTCAGATTTATTAACAACAAAAAAGAACCAGCACTCTTGTCAGGTTTTCCCAAGTGGTCACTGGGCTTTACTTGCCCCCCACCTACCAGGCTAAGTGTTTCTTGTTATTTCAAAGGTTGTTTTATACACCAGAAACAGGGATACCAAAGATGGGCTTATAGTTAAAGCATTTAAACTAGGAATAAAGCTTATGGTGGCTCACTGACCAATCGCGTCACCTTCACATTGTGCACCTCTGCAGACCCGATGCACCATCTTTCACACAAAATGTTCTGTTTGGACGGTGTTCTTGGTTTAGCACATTTTCCAGGGGAAACCCGGCCTTTGTTCTGGATTTTGGGTTTCTTGGCCACATCACTTTGAATTAAGATTCACTGAAGCTTCGAATGTTTTTTTCTTTTCAGAAGCGCGGATGATACCAGCACCAGCAGAGGTCACGACCAAGACCACCACAACCAGCGGGTCTTTCCCAACGTCGCCTTTCACCAGCACCACTTTGACCTCCACAGCACCCAAAGGCAACCCAGTCCACAGATCCAACGACAACGGCAGCGCCGCCTCGGGTGGCAGCACCACCACCACCACACAGGCCCTGCTGACCAGCCTGAGCAGTCCCACTGACAACACTACAGCAGCCCTGAAGGAGGTCTCATGGACGCAGTTCAACATCATCATCCTGGCCGTCATCATCCTGGTGGTGCTGCTGCTGCTGGGCTTCGTGGGAGGCGTGTACACCTACCGGGAGTACCAGAACCGCAAGCTCAATGCCCCCTTCTGGACCATCGAGCTGAAGGAGGACAACATCAGCTTCAGCAGCTACCACGACAGCATCCCCAACGCCGACGTGTCTGGCCTGCTGGAGGACGAGGCCACAGAGGTGGCACCCAATGGTCAGCTGGCGCTCAGCACACAGGCAAACAACTACAAGGCTTAACACCATTCAGCCCCAAATCAGACTCCTAGATTTACAGATGACATGAAGCTGCTGGAACATACCAAATCTAAAGCTCCCTAACGTCTGACCAGCTCCTCTGGAGAAATGGCACCTCTTTGCAAACTGACAGAAAGGACAAAGATGGTGTCCAGATCAGAGAAATGGATACAAAGTTCCCACCCGAGAGAGAAAGCCCTATTTGATATATTTTGATTGTGAAATGGATGAACAGTGAAAAGGCTTCCAAAAATAATATGATTTATTGCGACCAAGAGCCTGCAGGGGGCACTGTTGTTCTGTAAATTGGAATATTGTGACAGGTGCAAAGCATACACCTGTTGGCTGATGTTCCTGAACCCAATGAGAGGATGTATGGGAGTCTAGCATTTCATATATATATACAGTATATATATATTTTTTTTTTTTTTTTTTTTTTATGGACTCTGGGCAGTTTAAGTTCAACTCAGATTGCTTTTTAGTCGATCCTAAACTGAGACAACGATTGTTATTTAATGAATTTTTTTTCTGTTCTTATTTATTTGTTGACATTTCATTCTTGAGAGAAAATGCTGCACATTTCCAACGTGTTCCTCCCATGGTGTTTTTTATCCGGTGTGCTGTTGAACGGTATTTTTTACTCGCCCAACATGTTTCCATGTACAGTTTGTGCGCTTTTGGAGAAAGTCGTGAGTGAAATGACCTCACCTTATTGTTTTATAGCTTCCTGTCTTTTGTTAAAGTGTGTCAGCTCACTTGAACACGTGCAAGAGGAGTGTTTCTCTTAAAGAAACAAACAGCAGTCGCCTTTTTCTTTGTTGTTATAAAGTCCCCGTGTTGCGCGACTGCTGAGGAAGTGACACATCTTGGGCTTGCATAAAATGCCATAAAATTCTAATCTAATCTGCTTTTTGCTGCCAACCTCAGCAGAGGTTTGAAAAAAAAAAACCTTCGGAAAAATGGCTCGCAGTTATGTGGAGGGTGTGTGGTGTGACTCAGATAACAAGGCCATTTGATGTTTGAAACATAAACACAACTCCAGTGTTGATCCTGTTGTTATGGAGCCTGCTGCTTCCTCTGACCACTTCCAGCCGTGTTGCATCAGCAGGAGCAGTGAGCAGTCACCACCCGATCCCGGTCGGGGATCTGAGGGATCTGCTGTTGTTTGGGCCAGCACTGGCCGGACGCGCTTCTTTTTATTCTGGTGAATGAGTAAAAGCTAATCATGGAAGTAACTCCTCAGGTACCGGCTCTCTCTCCCTAATGTGATCACTGTAAATACAATTCTTAATGTACAGATGAATGTGAATAGTAGCACGATTATTGTACAGGTAGGATACTGTGTGTGCACTCTCACTCAACAAGCGCTGACCCTCTCTGGGTGTGATGTTGCTGTCGCCTTTTTCTATTGTTTTTATTTCCTACTTTGCCACATAGATGGTTGGAGGACTGAGAGCGCACAGAAATCAGAACTGCAACAATCCAAACTGTGTAAATAAGACGTGAAAGTCAGAGCTCAACTCTCAAATAAAAATGAGTTTAACTGTTTCACTTGTGTTTCTCCTAATATTCAAATTTAAATCCCTCATTTACAGTCACTCCATACATTACTACATAAAACTGTGATATTGCTTATTTACAAACAAAATATTCAATCAGCCAATCACATGTCAGTACATCAATTAACCCATGGAGATGTTCTGCTGGGGATGAAATGCTGAATGAGAATAAGAATGAGGAAGAAAGATTTTAATTTGCAAACCTGAATGTGAAATAGTTGTTGTTGCCAGAAAGGCTGGCCAGAGAAACTGCTGATCTTCTGGGAATTAATGCACAAACATTTGTGGTTCACAGTCATACATGATCCGAGAAACAGGAAATTTCCAGTAATCAGATATTAGGAGGAGTAAAAAAAAAACGCTTTGTTGTTGTCTCAGGAGAATGGGGTTGCTGGTTTGAGACAATCGGATGAAGAGTGCCAAACTGGGATCATGTGGAACCTTGAGTCAGGAGGACTGCAGCTGACCACGCTCTGCACGGAGCAGAGGACAGGAAGTGGAGCTTTCACTTCTCTAACGCTTACTATAACTGAACAGCAACAGATTGGAAATGGATGTCAAGTCTTGATTTCAGCCACAACTTTCGGCTGGTGTTTTATTTAGCCTTTATTTAACCAGGTGAGTTATTAAGAATGAATTCCCTGGATGATGGGAGGGAAGAAGACATGGAAGGATAAATAAACTACAAACATTAACAACACTGTAGAAATCCAAGAGTAATAATAACAGAGAGAGGGCTTAGGATAAAAATCATTTTAAAGTGAAGCATGTGGATAAGGCACCATATCACAAATCATCTTATCTAGGTTTAATAAAGATGAGGATGAGTTCACTGACCTCCAGTCTCCCCCTGTCAGAGCACCTGGACCGCGGTACACGATGGAGCAGCAGACACCAGATCTATTACTGTGTAGTGTCAGCAGGAGCCAACGTCTCAGGAGTCTGGCTGATATCTGCCCCACAAAGAGTTAAGACAGTCCTGTAGGAAGCAGAGGTCCAACTCAGTACCATCTGTCCATCTTTTGTTAGTAAGGGTTTTTGGCTCTAGTGGCCTTTATTTGAAAGAGGCCATACAAGAAAGTGGATAACAACAGAGGAGGAAGTCATGCAGCAATCATCAGGCCGGGATTCAAAAGATTCAAACAATTTGATGAAAACTGATTTAAGTCTACTATTTCCAATTAAATATCATATTTGCATTGACAGTGTAAGAACATCCGTTTATATGTTTATGTGTTGGAGGAGTTCACAGGAGGTCACTTCCTGCTGGAGAGGATTCTGTCCAAACAGAAATGTTTCGGAGTCAAGAACCTGTTTCTAGAGCTCTAGCTTCTTTTCTTTACATTTATTTTCAATCTGAGTATTGTCTACCTTATTGTCTGAAAGCAGCACTTCGAGGCAACTAGACTTCATTCTTTCCTGGGAAACTGTCTGGTTCGTTCCTCCTGGACAAAGCCAAAGTGTTTCCCAAGCTGGAAGAGTGTGGGCTCTGAGGAGTAAAACAGTACAGCTCCTACCTGAAGGAAAGAAACTAGAAGAATCCTTAATAAGCACTTGTACTGTTGTTTTCTACCTATTATAGCTTTACATTATGCTGAAATTAAAGGTTAGATGAAAAAATAAATCCCTGTAGGAGCAGCATCTTTACTTTAGGCTTCTCTAGTGCTGAGGTAGGCCATTTCAGTTTCTGGGATATTTCAGTTTCTGATCATGATTTATATTGTAACCACACAGTATTTATGGAGATTTGCCCTTTTGCTCAGCTCCTCTGAAAGCACATCTGAAAACAGTGACCATCGTAGTTCAAAGACAGGAGCAGAACCTCAACATCAGTTAAAAGCAGCAGGTATCTGAGGATTTGATTCTCTGCTTCCTTTCATTTTCTACTCCAGACCGACAGCGCCATGATCACAGCTAACACCTACTGGACCTCCATGAACCTGATTAAACTTCTTCCCTATTTTTTTTTTTGGTATTTTTTCATTTTGAGTCATCCATCACATGTGGCCAGTGCATCTCTCAGCAAACACTGTCTGACGTCAAGAACAGTTTGCTGAAAGTAGCAACTTTTTACTTCTGTTTTCAAAGTGGACAGCTGTTTTAGATGGTTAAAACAATCACTGTTAAACAAAGTGATTCCTGCCTTTCAGTTTCTTTCACATTTACTAAACAATGCTGGAGTTTATAACAGCATTTCCTGCAACATCACAATTGTTTAAACATTGGAAAGGATGAACAATGAACTTCAGATGGGTCCTGTATCATGAGCATTTTTTTTTAGATATGTTGTTTCTGTGTTTTCAGGATAAACGACGCGGTCGCTGGTTTGTGGTTTTGTTCCCTCACATTTGTTTTGAGCAGATGTAAAGCACAACCGAAAGTTTAGAAACCAAATCTGGTGAATTTGAAGAATTTGGTCAGGTTATTGTTTTACACAGTGTGGGAAAGGAAATCTGTTGGTTTAAGAATAAATGTGTGTTAGTTTTTATGGTTTGGATGTTGATATTTTACTTTCATGGACTTGGACATTTTGCTTTTCTTAAAACAAAAAAATAGTGCTGCCAGTTCTCCAGCTGCTTCACTCACATTTTCCACATCGTCGAACCAGAAGGTTTTCAGAGGAGTATTTTGTTGCTGAGCCTGACGCTCTGCAGGACTTAAACATAACCAGGTACTCAACTAAAAGGCTGACTTTTAATTTACACGTGTTATATCTGTTATTTGTTTAAACATAGTATACTTGAAAATTTCATGAAAATACTTCATGAAACAACTGATCCATTCTATTGGTTTGATAGGTTTAATAGCAAACAGTTTGAAATCATTAAAATGGGCTTTTTCACAAGGAGAAACTCACATCTCAGATATGAATAATCCAATTATTACTTGTCATTTGTTTCATTTTGAATTGATCACACTGTTTATTTTATTTTTCAGGTATTTGTAAGAATGCTATTTTGAATGGGAGTTGTATGGTGCATGCAGTGACATCACAAAATGTGTCCAGAGGATGTCCTGGAGGATGAACAGTGAGCGTACCCATGGCGACCAGAGGAAGAAAGTATCGGAACCAGTTATTAATGTAGGGAACTACTTGGTGTTGTCTATGAAACATAACCAGCTTGCATCTAGTAGAAATGTGTCTGTGGGCTAAGCAAAGGAAAACACATGCTAATACCAGAAGGGCAGCAATGTTCTTTTTATTTAACTTTGACAAAAGAAGAAGAAAAAAAAACCCTTCCGACTCATTGCTGAGGGCCACAAATCAACAGGCATCCACTGTGCCAAAAACAATAAGTGGAGAGTTACTGTTAAAATATTTTGTGAATCTATGTGTGTGGGCCAGAAACCAACTCAATAAGACATTGTATGAGCTGACAGGAACAGACTTCTGGGTTGCCATGCTGTTATAGTAACCAGAACATCTTTTTTCATGGTTTTTGGAAATCTGATACATGTACACTAATGTTGCAGCAGGCACCTGAACATTAAAAACATGTATAAAAATGTGTTGTTAAATGCTTTGTGAAAATGGTTCTCTTCAAATATTCCACAGAGATTGTTTTTATTTTCATATAAAGGTTGACTGTACAACAAAGACTAGAAAATGGCATCTGCAAGTCAGCCAAAGTCTTATAGTTCTCAAAGCAAACAAGGTTTGGTTTGGAGCGGCTTTGAAATGACTGCAGCTGGTAATAATCCGAAAGATTAAGTCAGGAATGCCTGCAACATTTAGCTAAAATGAGGCCTTACAAAAGACACAAAGAAGAGAATCCTTGATGTCTATAACTATAAAACGGTTAATTCCACCTCTCACCACAAACATGAATAGATGTCCACTATGTGAAATGAGAGAGTCGTTCATTTTCTTTATAATAAACGGTCTTTTTTAGAAGCAAATCAATGTGACTCTGCAGGGACAGGCAGCTCTAAACGTGTCTTCAGTTATAGGACAGCTGCAGTACCTTTACAGGGACTTTGCTCTGTTCTATTCATTCCAACCAGATTTTTTTTTACATACTCCGGGAACATCAAACCCTCAGAAACAGGAAGTTCTGGTGTGATTTTCTACTCTTGGTGAAACTCATTTTTAATCGAGACTCCTTTCAATGGAGCGCGGCTTTCAACGTGGGCGAAAGTGCAAATAAATGGAGGTAGTGGCAGGCAGTCCGGACTTAGTCCGCAAATAGGAAAGCACAAGACATGGAGGAGGAGAACAGCTACCGGTGTGACTATGAGGGAGGAGCGGAGGCAGCGGCAGAGGCAGAGGCAGAGACAGGCCTTCGGTGCCAGAAGAGCCGACACATTCAGCTCCAGAGGGAAAGGCACCGACGACGGATGGCCCAGTTTGTGGCAGCGGCGCTCCTTCTGCTGCTGTGCGGAGTTCTGGCGGTTTTCCTCACGTTCAGACTCGAGAGGCCGTGCGGCTGTGCTGCTGACAGTCAGGTAATTGTTCACATTTAATATATTCTCAGCAGCTGTTGTGTACACACGCGTTTGACGGCACAGCGGGGTGAAAACTTCGGTTTTTCAAAGTGCGCAACTGGCGAACAAGCTCTGTCAGCGGGGAGGTCAAGGTGTGTTCCCTCGTGCAGGATGAATATGGTTTATGTGTTAAACTCTGACAGAAGAACTTCAGCTAGCACGAACTTTCCCTACATGCACGTGCTGGTTGTAGCTGTGGGTTGTCTTGACCTGGCGACAACAGGCGCGCGTGCCTGTTGTCGCGCGCCTGTTGTCCTCACTCTCTCTCTTCATTGTCGGTCACTATGATGTACGTTTAATCCATTTTTTTCCCCTTTGTTGTAACTGTTATACTTGCGGTAGACCTTACAGCACATCTCACACTCCACATTTATTTGGTTTATGCATTTTGTGGCTTGGGCAGCAGCTCTGTTGATACTCTGCCCGTTAAGAATCCTCTCTGCCAATGCCAGGCAGCAGTTGGTGAAGGCAGCCTGATAATGGGGGGGGGGGGGGTGCCTTTCTGGATAAACAAGGTTTGCCATCATCTGAAACAATCTCAGTGCAGATGTGGAGATGTGATCCTGTAATCTGTGTCAATAAAATAAAAGAGTGTACATTTGCTGATTTATTAATCCCTGATGAGGACTAAGATGGCATCCGTCAGTAATGTGTGACCAAGCTGATTATCAGCAGGATGACAAGGTGCCAGGCTGCTTCTAGTTGAACTCTTCTCTGACAAGGTTCCTGTTTGCTAAGTAAATAAATTCAGTAAACCAACATGTGTTATACCTTTAAACTTCAGTCGTATAATCATACAAATGTTTCCCAGTCATCATGCTGTTTAACATTGGTAGAGTGGGTTTGGCAAGCTGCTCACATCACAACTAACAAACCCTTAAAACATGGGACCATTTAAAGGTAGACTAACATATTGTTTTTGGGAGACAAATTCTCGTTCTAGAGGTAGGTAGTTATGCCCCGATCAGGTTTTTACTGGCCTTTGCTGATTTCTGGTTTTTTTATTTAGGTCTGACCTGTTAGTCAGGATTTTAACCAAACCCTGTTTTCTTTCCAAGTACTACAAAGCAAACACATTAATTTGTGTAAACTTTACTTTATGTTACCAGTTAAATGTAACAAACTTTGGCTCCAAAATAAAGAGCTAGTACAACTTGCTTGATTTTTTTTTTTTTTTCTATTTTTGGGGAATCGAACAGAAAGTTCCACGTTTACATATGTATCCCCATTAAGGCACCAAAGTGTATCCTGGAAATTCACTAGCTGTTTCCTGAGCAAAATAAAAAAATGCAGCAAATTAAAGTTAAAGTTAAATATTTTGGACATGTGCATAGCAGGGATTGTGAAAATATTAGACACAGGATTTTGTTTATAAAACTCAGTGGAGGAGAAATGGAAGGAAACCACAGAAAAGGTTCATGGAAGACAGTGCAGGTGGATCTGCTTTGCTAATATAATTTCCTGCTGCTAAAAACATGACGGAATTCTGAAAAAATCTTTGCCCCTTTGTATGTTCAGTCCAGGAAAACTAGACCCCATTCTTGTTACAGCATTGTAACACATTAAAAGCAGTCAGGCTTTCTACAGGAGCAAAGTATTCCACCCAGAGTTTTCTAATTCAAACCGTATTCACCATTTATAAAGTGCTGGGCTGAAATAATAAAAGTTTGCTACACTTATTGTAATATAAAGGTTGTTTTGCCTCAAGGCACAACTTCAACAACATTCTTGTGTACTATTGTTATCTCGGACTCTGCATGTTTTAGAAGTCATGCTGCAGGTTTACTTTAGCACCGTAAACTAGCTGCAGTGTGGTTGGTCAGGTTTTAAATAGACACAACCACAGGATCTTTTTAACGCCAATTTAGAAATTGATTCTGTTTTGCTGTTTTAACAAAGTCTTTGTTTTTTCTTGCAGACTAAGTCCCAGTCTGACAGCCAGTCATCAGGTAAATGTGTTGTTTGGTGAAAGGTTGAGGCTGAAGTCTGTTTTTGTTTTACATATAATTTATTAAAGGCAATATATTCTGTATCTTTGTCTTAGGTGTTGCTGAAAAGCTGCAACAACCTCAAAGTGCACAGAGGCTTCCGATCGCTATGTTGACAGGTAATGATGTTTAACAGACTTAAACGGGAGGGAAGGAGGATTTTTCTGGGTTTCCGTTTGTAAGCAGGCCCAGCAACCCTGACACTGACTCTTCAGCTTTTCTCTTATTTATTGGCCTCTCCCCACTGCTGTGTGCCTGATAAGGAACTATTTTAGTATTAATGATAAAGTGTCTTAACACAGCCCAGCCCAGACATGACTGTCTTACAGAATAACACTGAAATGTTGAGGTAATGTACTATGGAGATTATCTAGGTCATGTCGTGCCTACTGGCATACACACATAGGTGTTTTAGAAATGTCTCCAGAAATTAACTTCTTATTTTGGGAAAGTCCCTTTCGACCATTTTTAAATCATGTACTATTAGACTGAAGCTGGGCGATAGGCCATGTTCCTCCCTCCCCAGGAATCTGCTGAGTTAGTTTCCTTTCAGCCAGATACTACAGAGTCAACAGTTAAGACTATCCCTTCATGTTTCACTCTCACTCTTCCAGTGATATGGAACAAAAATAATAAGACAATAAGACAGTTTAGGGAGGGGGTGGAGGGGATCTGTCTTTTCATAGATTATCTGTCTCATGCTATATGGTCATGACATGGTGACAGTTTTAACAAATATGTAAAAACATATTACTGCAGCTTTAAGCAAACAGCAGTGGTGCCTGAAACTATTTTTTCTGATACCATGACAGCCATTGAGCTGGATGACCACACTAGATATGCTTCAGCATCATGTGTATAAACCCAATAGTGTGATGGATGTATAACCAGTACAGACCAGATAATATTGAGTTTGATCTTATTGAACCTTTTGCTCTTGCTTGTCAGAGAAGTCCTGTTCTTTCCTTTGACGCTTCTTTAATTTTGCATCAAATATTAGATGTTTTACCTGCAAGAAGAAAGATCTCCAATCTTATTTTGTGTTTCTGTCCGCACTTTCAGTTCCAATAAAAAACATCACGAATGGAGAATTTCTTCTTTGGGACAACAATTCGGGAGAAGCGTACATTGATGGAGGTTTCAGATACGACAACGGGAATCTGATGGTGCCCAGAAAGGGCCTCTACAGAGTCTTCCTGCAGACCCTGTATGAGAGTAGCACCAGTGACTGTGTTGGTAAACATTTCCTGGTCCTCTCTAGCCGGGTGTATGTCCTCAGACAAAGTTACCCAGTGGAAAAACGGCTCCTGACAGCAGAGGATACAGTGGCTTGCAAGGATTACAAGGATAATGTAGATTATGTAAAAAAATCTCTCTTCACATCTGGCATATTTAAGCTGGATACTAATGACAAACTATTTGTAACTTCTTCTCACCCAGACTTAATGCCTAAAAATGAGCACCAGTCATTCTTTGGAGCGCAGCTTGTGTTCGATGATTGGTCAGTTAGTTAGTGGCTCCTGAGTCCAATGACGCAGTTGCTTCAACAAATATTGATCACACCAGTGCAGGTTTATGCTTTAATAATCCACCTCTGTAGTGCCGAGTAGAACCTTCTCAGCAGCAGGTTAGCTTCTTTTCTACATTTTCTGTTCACTAACGGCTGCCTCAACACTGATGCAATTAAACTACCGTATTTTCCGCACTATAAGGCGCACCTGATTATAAGGCGCACCTTCAATGAATGACCTATTTTAAAACTTTTTTCATATAGCATTATAAGGCGCATAGAATAGATGCCACAGTTATGTTGCCAACACGTCCGGTATTGAACTGGACATGATTTGTTCTGTTCACTACAAATATGGATGTCTAATAATAAAAAATTGGTCCCTGAGTACTATATATAGCATCTGCACTAGTCATTGTTTCACTCACGGTTTTGGTGTTGCAATATTGTGCCCAACTGCTTTCTGGTTAGCACAGACCAACCGACACGCTGCCGCCGCAGCCTCTGTCTCTCTTCCACCGACCCCCACGGCTTTAAATGTATAGGTGCTGGTCCCTTGGTAACTCTAGCTGAATCACCCCGTATAAATGTCTAAAGATACTTTGTTGACATAAAGAATGTCAACAAAACAGTCCGGTTGGCGAGGAGAGCCTTCCGCGACTGGAATGGGGCGTCTGGGCCGGACGATGGTCACCCTTCTCCGTTTGCGCACAGCATGTTCATGGAGAACGTGACGCTAGATGACCTGCAGACAACCTGATTATTAGGTGGGTTGGTAGATACATAGACATCGTCTATGAGTAGATAGGTCAGTCAAACTTTATTAAGTTTTTTGACAACTATCCCAGCATGCACAGCGCGCTTCTTCTACGGGGAAAATTAAGTCGGCAGCTGCTTACGGTGGTTGTTAGACCTGTTGTGGCTCAATATTGGTTCATATATTAGGCGCACCGGGTTATAAGGCGCACTGTCAGCTTTTGAGGAAATTTAAGGTTTTTAGGTGCGCCTTATAGTGCGGAAAATACGGTACACTAATCAGTAACAATTTATTTGAAGGGGTGTGCATGTTCATGTTATGAACATGAAGGAGTCTTCATGAGTGTTTATGACTGTTGCCATGAAGTGTCATTTGGTAAATAATGACACTTTTAATGCAAAATTGTACTAAAACTACAATTAAATATCCATTAAAAAGTGTCATTATTTACCAAATGACACTTTATGACCATAACCATTCATGAACACTCCTTCATGTTTGTAACTGGTGTTTTATTATGTTTATGACAATATTGTCAGTTTTATGCAGACCCCTTCAAATAAAGCGTTACCCACTAATCTAATATGTAAACTTTGAACTTTGATATATGATATATTTTATATTTTACATTTATTATATTACATATTATGCTGGGATAAAATATTTTTGTGTTTCTAGAAAGCTTTTAATTTATTCTAATTTAACATAGAGGGACATGTATTATAGGGCTTGCATCAGGCTGGGAGTTATTTTATATTGTTTTTTTATTACTGTTTCCTATAAGTTGGAGTCTTGAGGTGATTCACTGGAAGCCACTTGTTATGAAGCAAAGTAACCAAGTAAATAAGTGAGGGGGATTTTTGGTGAATGTCTCATTAAGCATTCATTTTCATAGGATTTATGACAAGCATGACTTTGTTTATTTTTAATAAATTAATTTAAATCTGATCTTTGCCATCATCAGTTTTCTTATTGTTGTTATTTATTTTAAAATGCAGTGCTTTGCTGGAGACAGTAATTTGACCAGGTCAAATTCTATAGCTGTTACTGAAATGTCTAAGGTCAGGCAGTCTTTTGGAGTCAGTATAAAAGCTGTATAATGCTTCATTTGGATGAAAAGGCAGAAGAGCTACGTGTGAAACAGTTTGTCTGCTGAAGCCAATTGCTGAAGACAGACAACAGACAGGAATAACTTAGCCAGATCTAGAAGGAAGAC
The DNA here is from genome assembly GCA_033032245.1 of Poecilia picta. Taxonomy (NCBI): domain Eukaryota; kingdom Metazoa; phylum Chordata; class Actinopteri; order Cyprinodontiformes; family Poeciliidae; genus Poecilia; species Poecilia picta. The sequence goes on from CM065361.1 coordinate 3,256,617, forward strand.
AGAAAGTTGTTCCACTAAAATCACTGTTTCTGCAGAGTAGCTCCATGCAAGGTTGGCTGGATTTAACTCATCCGTGCTTCACAATTGAACAAAACACACATAAAGAATACTAAGCACAAAAATTATATTGTCAAGCACAAAACCTCCCACTTCCACTGATCTCTATCCTGAATCTACCAAACTATATTAACACACTGTATTTACTCTCTCTTTAAAGTCCTGCTGTGTCAACATGGTTTTTCTAACTGATGATGGGAGGAAAAAAATGACATGTTCAAAATGTAAACACGTCTGATGGGTTCTGTGAAATGCTTTAGCCAGTGCTGTGTGCTGCCGGTTTGGACCTGAATACAGATCCAAATTAGAACCCTGTTAAAATATTTATTTTGGCTTTTCACTTTGTTATTTTTTTTCTATTAAAGGTGCTGCTTTATAATGTGCTGAAATTATTGTTTGAATCCCGGCTTGCAAGCTGTATTTCTGTATTCTCCAGCTAATGCTGTGATTTAACTCTTAAAATGCCATTGCTATCTGTGAACTCTATAGTTGGAAGAATGTATAGTGATGGTCAGGGGTTCTGCAATAAAGATGAATTTTAAACAAACCACACACACATCTGGTGCAACATGGCATCATTTCTCAATTTGTCAGTGTGAGGATCCAATGATCCCTCAAGGAAGCGTGTTGTTCTCAGGACGAGAGCGTCAGCCTGGACGAAGGCAGCCACAAACGCAAAGATCACGTGCAATTACAATAAACAGGAGCAACTGGCCAAAGAGTGCAGGAACCTGCAGGTTTCTTCATAAATCTACATTTGGGCAGAATTTTTGAATATGATTTATACTGGCTATAAAAAGTATTCACCCCCTTGGATGTTTTATTGTTTTAACAACTCAATCATGGTCGGTAAAATTAGGCCTTTTTAAAACAAAACTAAAACAAAACTTTTTGCAAAGATAATGACAAATAAAAATATGTAACATCAAATAAGTGATTGGATAAATATTCACCCTCTTAACCTCAACAGAGGTCCAGCCAGGTGGTGCTAGTAGTGGAGATCATCTGAGTGCAGTGAGTGTCTCCAGTGATTGGAGTACAAAGACAACTGGTTCTGGTGCTGGTTCTGGGAGGTCCTTGTTCATCAGTATCCTGGCTACTATTACAGCAGGAGGTTATTGAATAAAAGTCAGTGGATGAACAGAAACATCCCCTGGAGCTCATTTCAATGAATCGTCAAAACATGGAAGGAATCTGGTCAATGTGTAAACCTGCCTAGATCCGGCTGTCCTCACCACCTGAGACTGTCAACAAGGAGACTAGAGAGAGGAGACCAGGTCACCATGACAACGCTGAAGGAGCTACAAGCTTCAGCAGCTGAGATGAAGAGACTCTGTAGATAACAGATGTTGCCTGAGTTCTCCAAAACAATCACATAGATGTTGGGTTTTGTCAAACTATTAAACATCACAATCATTGCAGCAACATTTACAATAAAGATGCAAGTGCAACCTCAAACAACGTAATAGCAATACATCAGATTACAGTTCAAACTATAACCAATTACTGTAAAGCTGTACTCAAAGCAGACTGAAATCAGAAGCACAGCAGAACCTCCAATTTCCTGCCATTGGTCTCAAAGTTCTGTTCTAAAAGCTCTCACAGCCTTCATTATCACAATCATTACTGTCAGGCACATCACCGTCCTCTTCAAAAGCTGTAGTCATAACAGTAGATGTACAGTGTTAAATATGCACTTTAGAGGTCACCCACCATTAAAAAAAAATATTCTGCAGGATGCAAGTATGACATCCTATATATTTCATAAATATTCTGAGACACTCCCAGACCTACCAATATGGCAGATGTAGCTCAGAAGATTTTGCAAAAACACTAGTACTGTGATATTTTATTCCAGACTTTAAACTTTAATTTATTCTCTTGCTTAATTTTGTGAAGATGTTTGTAAGAGGCTTTAGCTGTCTTGTTGTAAATGACAATGTAAATCAGTAAAGGAAGTGGAAAAAAGTTCTTTGCTCAGATGAGACCAAACACTGCACATCACCATAAGCACATAAACATCTCCCACTGTGAAGCATGGTGGTGGCAGGATCATGCTATGGGGATGCTGCTTGGCAGCAGGTCTTGGAAGACTTGGGAAACCGTGTGATGAACCCTATACCACGACAACATGTCTGTCTCTCATGGTGAAGCCGTAACCTGCTCCTGTATTGCCTGCAGTGTTTATCTCAGTTTCACAAAGATGACAGCCTCAAGGGAAATAATGGAATTTTATCTTGGCACACTTCCTGTTCGTTTACGAGAAACTAACAAACCACATCATCCAATCAAAACATGCTCTTGTCATTGTTTTTGTCATCTTCTGCTCCGCATTTCTTGGCTACACACCTACTTATGTTTGTTCAAAGCATGGGGGATTTCCACACCTGTGTTTTTGACTTTCATTGGAATCAAAATGTATTTTGTAATATTTTTCATTCATCCATCCATCTATCCATACATACATACATACATACATACTCATACATACATACTACATACATACATACATAATACATACATACATACATACATACATACATACATACATACATACATACATACATCTATTATCTTACATGTTAATCCCCGGTGGGGTCACGAGGGGTGCTGGTGCCATCCCAGAAGTCAATGGGTGAAAGGCAGGGTCACCCTGGTCAGTCTGCCAGTCCATCACAGTTAAATATTTCTGATTTTTGTCAAGCTTGAAATTTTGATGTTTGATAAAACTGAAAAAATCCAAACAGCTGTTTTCATGTTTTATTTATTTATAACAATCAGTGAACCCAAAAACAGTCTCCATGGAAACACTGAAAACTGCAGTTGACCAAAAGACACAACTCATATTTCTCACAAAAGAAAATAACAACAACAAATGAAAACATCCTGATGATTTTTAAAGACTTTCTATTTTGTGGACAGCACACCTCCACTCAGCCTGGGGCTGCTTCGCTGCTCCAGGACCTAAATGGCTTCCTGTAGTTTATGCAGATCAATTCACACCTGTGAATAATTAAAAAAGAAACAAAATGGAGGTTTTAGAGAGACTTAGTCAAAGTCTGGGCTTTGATCTGATTGAGATGATCTTGCTTGGTCTTAAAGTGTCTGCAGGAATTTGTAAAAAATAGAGGAAGACCATTTCTCCACTCCACTGTAAAATTCATTAGCAGTTTTGTTACTCTGAAGAGAACTGAACATTTGGAGCCACTGACTTTATGCAACATGGTTTAAATGTAAGATTTCCTTACCCACTGTCTCTGTCTGTTTGTCTGTCTCTCTCTTTCACCCACACACATTTTTTTAGATCCACCAAAGTATAATCTAAATAGACTCTTCCTACTTGCACATTTAATTGTTGGATCAGTTCAGAAAAATCTCTGCACATTCCTGATTGTGAGCCTCCTCCTGACTTATTCAAATATCTTGCAGCAGTAAAGAGAAATGCATAGTTTTCTTGTAAGTGCCTTGATTGAGTTTTAATATAAACTAGGCATTTGTAATGATGAAACCATGATGACAGAGGGAACAGTGACGCTTGTTTTTTTAGTGGTGTTAGTTTACAGTCTTTGATGTTTTTGCATTCTTGGATCAACTCTGTCAAATCATGCAGGGACATGCCTGCATGTTTGATTCAGAACAAAAACTGCATGAAGGAAAACATTTAAAGCTTTTTTTTTTAATGGTCAAGAGGTTGTTTCTCCATCCAAGGTCATGATAGAAGAGGCAGTGAGGGCTCATAAGCCCCTTGACAGCAGGAACAGACCCTTAGCTTTCCTCAGTGTAGCGAAAAACATCAGTTGCTAGAAAATCATAAAGGGTTTTATTAAGAAATGCCAGTTTTAGCAACTTGCATAAAACATACAATTAAAACATGATATTTGCCAATTTTATGGGAAGTCTCATAACATCACTGTTTGAGATTAAACCACACTTTCTTGTGGTGTATTTGGCCTCTGGGGTGACCACCAGAGCTCCAGCTTGGTTCCTGGAAGCTCTTGGCAGGTCTCCAGGCCTCCAGGCCTCCAGGCCTCCAGGCACCCTGGGCTCTGATGTCTCTTCTTCTCTCAGTATTAAATTTCCTTCTGTTAACTAGAGCCATCTTCACTCTGTTTACATCCTCATCTCCTCCTCCTCTGAGGGGATGTTTGTACTCTTAAATTTTTCATAAACAAAATACTGAAGGTACATGTGAGATTCTACCTCTTAATCACATTTTATGATTTTAATTTTTTTTTTTTTATCTTTTTAACTTTTTTCAGACCTACATACCAACATGCGCATGCAGTCTGCACAGCTTCATCTTCTGGTTGTCCAGGCCATGATAAGCTCGGTTCAGTCAGGAACATGCTCCTGGTGCTGTTAGGATTTTGAAACACTGATGCTTCTGTCAGCTCAGAGATCTTTCATAAAATCTGTTCATTTATATTAGTAATAAAACTCTAAGGTCCTGTTTGAAACTGTTTACTGTCTGTCTTGTTTCCCCTGTGTGTGTGTGTGTGTGTGTGTGTTGTGTATGGTGGGGTGTGTGTGTGTGTGTGTGCTGTGCGCGGCGCGTGTGCGTGTGTTGTGCGCGCTGTGTGTGTGGCGCGCGCTGTGTGTGTGTGGCGTGTGTGTGTGCGCGCGCTGTGTGTGTGTGTGGTGTGTGTGCGCCGCGTGTGTGGTGTGTGTGTGTGTGTGGCGCGTGTGTGTGGTGTGTGTGTGTGTGTGTGGTGTGTGTGTGTGTGTGTGTGTGTTTTAGGTTTTTGTTTTGTAATCAGTCAACAATGTCATTTTAAAGGTCAGACTCAGTGCCTATGACACATTTCAATATATCTCAACAAAATGAAACGATTCCCATTCTAACAACATTATCCCTATCATGATGGTTAAAATGTGTCTCCTACTATTGGCCCTTCTATTATAGAAATATTTCACTTCACCTTTTTTTGACCTTTACCTCAACATTTGAAAAAGCTCCATTCCATAAAAACTCCTCTAATTTAGTGACATTTTGGTGTGAGATAACTAGATGATCCACTGGTTCTGAATTTCTTATAACAGTGCATTAGCATTAGTGTTTTGGTCTCAGTTCCTTGTTATCGTAGCTCCACAGACCCATCGTCCACCCGGACCTGAGGGGGTTTAGAGCAACACGAACATTGTAAAGAAAAATCTAATATAACCAGACACTTTGAAGAGGTTCTGATGTAAGAAAGCCTGTGTATTAATACACACTAGAACTGTACATTTTGACTTGTCTATTTGCAAATGAATTTGGACTACAAACTCGCTGTGAGGGGGGAAAAAAAGTCAGATCCACAAAACTGTTCAGTTGGAAGTCATGGCATTGGTTAGCAGTTCCACAGCAAATATGATGATGTCATGTAGCCAAGAAAATGTCCTAGCAAATAGAATAAAAGGAACAGTTTGAAAAATATAATCCAAAAACACACAAAGATAACTACACAGCACCAGGTGAGTATACATTGGAAGTTTTTGGACTCCTAAATACTCAAAGTACATAGAAAATGTACTTAAGGGCAAAAATGGATTTGTCATAAAATCCAGGAGTTAAAGTCAGGATCTTTCTGGTAGAACATTTAATGAATCTGCAAAGAGAAGTGGATTCCCATAATGTTAGACATTATGTGACTAAGTATCACCATAACCAGCCCTTTTAATATAATGCGATGCTACTTTCCATAATGAAAATCTATATCGACCAATAAACTCATTAAACAAAGAAGGGGTAAAATAAAGTCTTTGCACTATCTTTTGATAAACTTCCATCTGAACTATTTTGTTTTCCATTGATTGACATTGATATTTTTAACATTTATAAAATGTGTAAGTCTTGAATTTGATATGAAGCGAATATGTAGATTCCTGTTATTATCACTACATCTGACATTTTCTTTAAGAATGCGGTTTCCAACTCCCCCTCTCAACATCCCACCTCAGTAACTATTTCCTGTTTTTTCAACATACGTAGATCGTCTGACGCAAAGAGAGAGAGAGACAGGAATCAATTGTGTGTGACTCTGTTTCAGTTGGTAAGTAGAGGAAATGTTTGCACCACGTATGAAAATGATCCAGGAGCGTTCATCAGCTGCAGTCATATCCGTCAGGTCCACAATAAATGTTTCCTGATCTTAATCCAGGATGTGAGGTCGTGGCCCACGTAGCTGCTGTAAAACCGCAGACAGCCAACCCTTCCTGCCCTTCCCTCATGCATTACAGAATGATGAAATTCTTTAATCCATACTGCAGCTATTTGTGAACTGTCGACCCACTTACTGTAAACTGAACAAGATAACAGCTTGTCTTTAACATACTTAGATAAAACTACACCATCATTCTCTCCTTGACTCTGTTGCAGGATGCCAGGCACACAGCTTTGTTAGCTATCACAGGTTGTCTGTTAGAACCTTCCACTCCTCAGTTGGACTATATTTATTTGTTCTGGTTTTGTTCCTCAAGCTTATTATAAACATTAAATATAACTTCTTCCATCGCTGGTTTGTTTGATGTAAAATGTGAAGCCAGGATGTCTCCTGCATAATTTAACTAAAGAACAAACATTTCTGTTTGGGGGAGAAAAATAAAACAACTTTGATATCTTAGTCTGCTGAACATTCTGAAAATGTGTTAAAGCAAAGGGGATGAATAACCATTCATTTTAAAATGCTGATAAAGATCTTGTGTAATCTACAGGCAATTTGTTTCCTCACTGTTGCACTTTTCCCTCTATTTCTGGGTTTATTTCTGCAAGTATGTGTGACATAGGCCTGTGGGATGAAATAAAGTATTTATGAAAGTTTTTTTTCATTGTCCTGATGTAACATTTATCTGTGGAGATTTAAAACAATGTAGTGAGGAATTTATTTGCTAGTAAGAAGCAACGTGTTTGTTGTATTTGTCAAAGTTTGCATGTTCAGTAACTGTCTTATTTACATTATCTTTACAACACTGTGAAAAACTATTTAACTCCTCAAAGATTTTTTTTATTTTTGTCACTGTGATAGACCAAGCAGTAAAGGAGAGTCAGGCATAAAATAGATTAAAATAAAAGAATTCTACCCAAAGAAATAGCAACACTAATTCAAACAAACTGACTCTCCAGAGGGAAACACACAAGAAACTGGAACAGGCTGATCATGAGACAGCAGTGACTGAGGAGGAATGAGCTACCAGATGTTGTGTCTCTTCTAAGAAAACAAAGACTATTTTAAAGCATATCTTTTCATAGTCTCATAAGTCAAAATAATAAAAAGTGTTCAGTTTCGTTAACATCCTCTCTATTTCAGCCAAACATGCCAGAACCTCATTTTGAACTTCTGGTTTACTTTTGCGTTTCTGGGACTTCAGACAGAAGACCTAAGGTGTATTTAAGTTGACCTTGTTCTGTGAGGTTTCTGTCCTCAGCCTCTTCTTCTGTTGTACCTTCTAACTCCTCCTCCTGAACTTTACTCCTATTCCTCCTCTTCTTTTCTCTGACTTTTGATCCCGTCTAAATCCTTGTCCTTCCATCCTCAGAAGTGTGACAGAGTGTGATTGTCCAACTGTAATGCACTATGTTGATGGGTCATGAGATGGACCTTTGATCTATTTCAGAAAACTGGTTGATCATTGGTTGATCTAATGCAGCACACATTTACCCACAGTGGAGAAAGTCAGGATTCACCTGGGAGCAATTTATCAGTTCAGAATAGATTTAGAGAAAAGTCGAATGGAAATGTACAGAAATATGATTGACATATTATGTGAACCATGTTAAAGCTTATACAATGAAATGATGTTTAAATGCTGTGGAGGTGGAGATAATTCACTTTTGTAATACATTTTGATCAATATGGAAAAAATAATTGAAAATGTAGCTAAGAAGCAGAGAATTTGACAAAATCACCTTCATGATGTGCAAGAGCATTTGCAACTTGTTGACAGTAATAAGAAGGAGCTTTTTTTGATGTTCTCCAACAACATGATGATTTGAAGATCGAATAAGGAGTGTGGAGAATTTCAATTCTGTTCTGAGAAATTCAGGAAAACGATCAAAAAAAAATTGTAAAGGAATCATGAAAAACAATTCCAGTCCAGCAGGAGAACTACTGGCTGACCTGCAGAAAACCACCAGCAAGTCCATCTCTGCATGAGTGTAAAGTGGCCTAATCAAAGTCTGAACTTAAATCCAGTTGAGATGCTGTGGCACAGCAGTAAGCAGGTTGAGTAGCAGGGGCAAAGTGCTGTGCTCTTAAAAATAATAATCTTCTGAATTACAAATGTGTAATTTCCTGGGGACTCCCTTGTTCTGATGGGGGACTTCAACGCTCACATGGGCAATGACAGTGAGACCTGGAGGGGCGTGGTTGGGAGGAACGGCCCCCCTGATCTGAACTCGAGTGGTGTTCTGTTGTTGGACTTCTGTGCTCGTCACGGTCTGTCCATCACGAACACCATGTTCAAGCATAAGGGTGTCCATACGTGCACTTGGCACCAGGACACACTAGGCCGCAGTTCGATGATCGATTTTGTCTTTGTTTCGTCGGATCTGCGGCCGTATGTCTTGGACACTCGGGTGAAGAGAGGGGCGGAGCTGTCCACTGACCACTACCTGGTGGTGAGTTGGCTCCGGTGGTGGGGGAGGAAGCCAGTCAGACCTGGCAGGCCCAAACGTGTAGCGAGGGTCTGCTGGGAACGTCTGGCGGAGTCCCCTGTGAGACGGAGCTTCCGGGGGACGTGTTCGAAGAAATAGCACGTCCCCCGGAACGTCCCCCGGAACGTGCACAGAAATAGTCTGGTCCATTCAGACTCTTTGAGTCTGAGTGGACCATGTTCCGTGCCTCCATCGCCGAAGCGGCTTATCGGAGCTGTGGCCGCAAGGTCGTTGGTGCCTGTCGCGGCGGCAACCCCCGAACCCGTTGGTGGACACCTTCGGTGAGGGATGCTGTCAAGCTGAAGAAGGAGTCCTATGGGGTCTTTTTGGCCTGTGGGACTCCAGAAGCAGCTGATGGGTACCGGCGGGCGAAGCGGCATGCGGCTCGGGTGGTCGCTGAGGCAAAAACTCGGGCGTGGGAGGAGTTTGGAGAGGCCATGGAGAAAGACTTCCGTATGGCTTCGAGGCGATTCTGGTCCACCATCCGGCGTCTCAGGAGGGGGAAGGAGTGCAGCACCAACACTGTTTACAGTGGGGATGGTGTGCTGCTGACCTCGACTCGGGACGTTGTGGGCCGGTGGGCGAGATACTTCGAGGACCTCCTCAATCCCACCAACATGCCTTCTGTTGAGGAAGCTGAGCCTGTGGACTCTGGGTTGGGCTCTCTAATCTCTGGGGACGAAGTCGCCGAGGTGGTCAAAAAGCTCCTCGGTGTCCTCAGGGCCCCAGGGGTGGATGAGATCCGCCCGGAGTTCCTTAAGGCTCTGGATGTTGTAGGGTTGTGTTGGCTCACGCGACTCTGCAATATCGCATGGACATCGGGGGCAGTTCCTCTGGATTGGCAGACTGGGGTGGTGGTCCCCCTATTTAAAAAGGGGGACCGGAGGGTGTGCTCCAATTACAGAGGGGTCACACTCTTAAGCCTCCCTGGTAAGGTCTATTCAGGGGTCTTGGAGAGGAGGGTCCGTCGGATAGTCGAACCTCGGATTCAGGAAGAGCAGTGTGGTTTTCGTCCTGGTCGTGGAACACTGGACCAGCTCTACACCCTCAGCAGGGTCCTGGAGGGTGCATGGGAGTTCGCCCAACCAGTCTACATGTGTTTTGTGGACTTGGAGAAGGCGGATTCTCCGGGAGTATGGGGTACCGGGCCCTTTGATACGGGCTGTCAGGTCCCTGTATGACCGGTGTCAGAGTCTGGTCCGCATTGCCGGCAGTAAGTCGGGCTCGTTTCCGGTGAGAGTTGGACTCCGCCAAGGCTGCCCTTTGTCACCGATTCTGTTCATTACTTTCATGGACAGAATTTCTAGGCGCAGCCGAGGTGTTGAGGGGATCCGTTTTGGTGGCCTTAGGATCGCATCTCTGCTTTTTGCGGATGATGTGGTCCTGATGGCTTCATCAGATCGTGATCTGCGGCTCTCACTGAAGCGGTTCGCGGCCGAGTGTGAAGCGGCCGGGATGAGGCTCAGTGCCTCCAAATCCAAGGCCATGGTCTTGAGCCGGAAAAGGGTAGAGTGCCTTCTCCGGGTCAGGGGGGACGTCCTGCCTCAAGTGGAGGAGTTTAAGTATCTGGGGATCTTGTTCACGAATGAGGGAAGAAGGGAGCGGGAGATCGACAGGCGGATTGGGGCGGCGTCTGGCGTGAAGCTGGCGCTGTACCGGTCCGTTGTGATGAAGAGAGAGCTGAGTCAAAAGGCAAAGCTCTCGATTTACCGGTCGATCTACGTTCCCACCCTCATCTATGGTCATGAGCTTTGGGTCATTACCGAAAGGACGAGATCACGGATACAAGCGGCCGAAATGGGTTTCCTCCGCAGGGTGGCCGGGCTCTCCCTTAGAGATAGGGTGAGAAGCTCGGTCATCCGGGAGGGACTCAAAGTAGAGCCGCTGCTCCTCCACGTCGAGAGGAGCCAGTTGAGGCTCGGGCATCTGGTCAGGATGCCTCCTGGACGCCTCCCTGGTGAGGTGTTCCGGGCTCGTCCCACCGGGAGGAGGCCCCGAGGAAGACCCAGGACACGCTGGAGGGACTATGTCTCTCGGCTGGCCTGGGAACGCCTTGGGGTTCCTGGAGGAGCTGGAAGAAGTGGCTGGGGAGAGGGAAGTCTGGGCCTCCCTTCTGAAGCTGCTGCCCCCGCGACCCGACCCCGGATAAGCGGAAGAAAATGGATGGATGGATGATGGATGGATAATTTCCTGTTTATATTATGTAGAGCACCTGGAGCCGCTTTTCTGCTGGAATGTGATACAAAGATAAACTTGATTGATTGAACTTGATTGATACATGTAATAAGCAATAACAGGAAAAGAAATGTTTTCCATCATCATATAAAAATGAGAGACCTTAAGAGTGAAGCTGACTGAAGAGATGCAGAGCAATTTCCATGGGAACAGATTGGCTGTGGTTTGTCTTTACGACACACAGAAATCCTCACACATGAAACCGGCAATAACACACACACACATGCCCACGCACACACGCACACACCCACACACACACACCCACGCACACACACGCACACACTCACACACACACAATGAAAAATGGTAATATGAATTATGAGTGATAACGAATTATATCGTCAGAAATGAAAGAACATGAATGTACCACTACACAGGAAACATTTTGTGAAAGAATAGCGAGCCAAACACTTACCTGTTAATGTTTAGCTTTATTTTCCCCACGTGACTACAGTGTTTCCCATAAGTCATGAGGAGTGAGGATAAGGAACCATAAAAAAATAAACAGCAGAGTGTGGAGGCGGGGGGAAGAACACGGAGCACTCCAAATATTCAGAATGTTTGGAATGTAACCAGGAAGACAAGGTCATTCTGTACAGAGAGCTGAAAGAGGATAATTAATGCTAATGTTTCTGTAGATAGATAGATAGTTTAGATAGATAGATAGATAGATAGATAGATAGATAGATAGATAGATAGATAGATAGATAGATAGATAGATAGATAGATAGATAGATAGATAGATAGATAGATAGATAGATATCAAAAACCCTAGATAGATAGATAGATAGATAGATAGATAGATAGATAGATAGATAGATAGATAGATAGATAGATAGATAGATAGATGATAGATAGATGATAGATGATAGATAGATAGATAGATAGATAGATAGATAGATAGATAGATAGATAGATAGATAGATAGATAGATAGATAGATAGATAGATAGATAGATAGATAGATAGATAGATATCAAAAACCCTAGATAGATGCTGATCTATCTATCTACCTATCTTGCGTCCATCAGTTAAAGATTGTACAATTGTTACAAAGAATCCAAAGTAATGTGTTTGTGTATGGGGTCCAGGCCCGCTCCAGTCTGCCCAGATCCTGCAGCATCTGTTACACTCTAAAAAGCATATTTGGGCTGTAGTTTTTTATGTTGAATTAACTTATACAGGAACTTTTTACTTTACTTGAAACAATTAAGTTCAATGCCACGTTGGTATCTATATCAGACGTCGCAACGCAAGCTTCACCAGGGACAAATCCTGTACCAACCCGGTGCTGTGGTGGTCCAGGGGTAGAGCACAACAAACACAAGGAGGCCTTAGTCCTCAATGTGGCTGTCGCAGGCTTGATTCCCAGCATAATAACCTTTGCAGCATGTCTTCCTCCTCCTTCATTACCCACTTTCCTGTATAACTACTCTAAATTAAATCTGCCTGAGGAAAATAAAAGATCATTTATTAGTTTTCTTCATTGTTTAAAGAAGTAAACTAATTTATTAAGTTGGATAAACTTAATTAAATTACTTGTTACCAACAGAAGCAGTTCAGTCAAGGTGGTTCTACTATTTTTTTATAGTGAGTTACACATTTGGAAAAGAAAGGGGATTTTTTTTTATTTCTCAATATTACAAAGAGTAGAGACAACCTGATGAGTAAAACTCTGACTTCACCAGTAGTAATTAGTGGGCAGTGGGAGACCAGAGAGCTCTGGTAGAATCTGCTGAATGTTGAGGTTTGCAGTGTGGTGGGTGAATTTTACAGTCAAGATGTGCTTGTCACCTTCTGTAAGTGATGTTTTTAGTTTCATTTGCATTTCCAGCTCTGGTCATCTCTTTATTATTGATTAATATTTGATCTTATATTTGGTCTATTCTTGTGTCTCTATTTTGCTGCTTCTTTATTTCCTGTTCGCTCCTTGGTTTTATTACTGCACAGACTTGTTATTTAGTAGTGGTGTTTCTGCTCTTGTGGATTTTGTGTTTAGTTTTCTCGACATGTGTTTCCTTGTAGATCTTCTCTTAGTTCTAGTCATTTTTCCCCCTTGTGTTAGGATCCGTCAGTCTCCTTCGTCCTTCCAGCTGTTTCTCATTTTCTTGAAACTCATTTTCTCGCCCACTCTGTGCTGTTCTCTGTCTCTCATCTGCAAGTATTTTCTTGTAATTGTGTGTTAATTCTACATTCCTCTCTACGTGTTGGACCGTTTCCCAGTGACATGAGCAAGAAAAACAAAAGATTGAATGCAGACATCAGATATTTCATTAAACAACTCGGTTATGGTACGTAATATGCACACAGGTTACATATTTGTTGTTTTTTTATATCTCTCCCACTTTTCCATTTGTTTGCACTCATGACCTCTCCAGCTGTGCGACCCGGCAGGGAGAAGTATTTACACATGGGGACGGATGGATGAAGAGGCAGGTGCATAAAAACTATTCAGATGAATTCAAAAGGTGTTAGGTAGACAGTAACTGTGTGGGCGGCTGTGGTTTCAGTCCCTTCCATACACCTCCACAGGTGAAAGTTTAGCAGGAAATGTGAAGATGTGGAATGAGCAGTGTGCTTCCAAGGAGTGACGTAATGAAAGAATTCAAAGTATGTCTTTGAGAAACAACTGTCAGCCTACATCAGCAAACATTTAATTTGCAGAACATGAATCTCATAATTTATTTAGTTTTAAAAATTAGGCTCAGTTTGACAGTGCTTTTTATATGGGCAATATGGCTCAATGCCCAGGGTGTCAACAGTAAAGGGGGCCGGCACAGGCATGTGGGCAAAAGTAATTTCTCCTTTGTCAAATCGTTTTTTATTGCTTATTTACATGTGCTGTCAGTGTGGAGTATATTGTGCTGCAGCTGGCCAGCAGTGCTAAAGTTTGTTTCTGACACTTGAACTTTGACTCTAAATTAAAGGGCTAGTTTACAATTTTTTTTAAAGAAAATTCATCCAGACGCAGGCTCCTGAGATCCAGGCCTCATGGGCCAAAGACATGCAGGTTTTAGATGCTTCAGCTCACCTGAGTCACGTTCTCCAGCTATTGAACTGATGTTCAATAGCTGGAGAACGTGTCCAGCTATCCAGTCACGTTCTCCAGCTATTGAACTGATGTTCAATAGCTGGAGAACGTGACTGCGTACTGAGGAGCCAATTCAGTCATTTGACTGAGGTGTGTTGAACCAGGGGCACAGCTAACAGCTGCAGGGCACCGGCCCTCAAGGCCTGGATTTGAGATCTCTGATCTAGATGATCAAGAGTCCTTTGAAGTCAGAGACTGGCCACCATGCAGAAGGTTCCAGAAGACATTTACTGGAACAACAAAAGGTTATCAAATCCTAACATAATTATGCCTGTATTTCAGTTGAGCTGTGGAGTACAAACATCTTTTACAAAAGGTGGTGATGAAGCGTGTCAGCGCTGCTGCAGGGAGCATGGTAGTGATGTCAGAAGTGTGCATAACAGCTGGCAGAAGGTTTAGCTGCAGCGACTTGTGTGTGACCATGAAGTTTAAAACTGAATAGTCCAAATGAATCCAGCTACAGCCTTTCTTAACATGTTTCCATCATCTGAAAATGACACACCGTTAAGGAAAGAATTAAAAAATTAACAAGAGAACACAGTAATGCTTACAACCGATATCTGACTATACTTACATTAGGCTGCTGTCTGAGGGCAAGAGAGCTGAGTCATGATTTCCTCCTTAGTTTTCTCACAGGTTTTTTGCTGCCTCTGGATCGCAGGAGTCAAGCCACCGGCCCAAACTGGAAATACTACCAGTTGGGTATTGGGTTTCTGTGGCCTGAATGTTCCTGGGAAGCCGTCTGGAAAAGGATGCAGCTGCTCTCTGTTCCACCCACTCAGTATCTGCTGCCTGCCTAAAACAATGCAGGGAGGCTGGAAAACGCCGCATAGTTTTTGAAGTTATTCAGGTTATTCAGGTCTGGCGCCGTTCTCTCGACTGTTAGGACAGCAATGAATTCCTTTTGTAGAATTCTTCTCAAGTGCTGTCGCTCTCACAGAGCTGTTTGAGTAACATTTCATGAATGCAACAGGAAAGAACTGAGCACAGAGAGTATCTGCAGGATTCCTGGACAACTGGATAACCGCAAAGAGAGCCAGTCACTGAGCGGATCTTTCTAAAAATCTTTGGAGATATTTCATACTATGATTATTGTCAAAAGAAGGAGATTTAGGTTTGTTTTTACCCTATATATGGGCTTTGACTAGGCCTCTCAGATTTACTGCAATGTTTTGTGTCATGGTCATGTTGCAGAGTTCAGTTCTGTCAAGTACCCTCTGATGCACAATACATATCCTGGCGGATGCTATATTGTTATTCATAGTAATTATCGTTTGTAAAATCAGGTATAATCCTATTGGACCTGAACATTTTCCTCCTCACTTTCTGTGTCTCCAATATGACACTTCTTACTTCCCATTTTTCAGTGATGAACAGATCTTTTTCAGAGCTTTGATTTTCTTTTGGACCTGTCAGCTGTGTTCCTGGGCCTTCATGATGCTCTGCAGCCTTTAGACAACAGATGGACTCAAAGTGACATTCAGTTGCATGCAAAATAATACGGCAGCTGGACTGACATCTTATTGGCTGATGTCTAAAAATGTCTGTTTTTTATTTTGGAGTTTCAGAGATGATCCTGCAGAATTAGACTCAGTGAATTTGGAATGTTGTTGCTTGGCTACTGGAATACACAGAAATTTGACCAGAAAACTATGTGTGACTATAAATGCATGTAGAAACATAAAAGTGTTGCTGGTGCTGGTAAGAAAACAAAAGTTAAATACTAATGCTAATTGCCTCCCACACGTTTCAGATTGATATGCCAGACTGCCCCAGGGCAGCTGCAGCTGCAATCCAGTAGCATCAGTGTGTGAATGTGGGCATGAATGGAAATGACTGATTTCATATAAATTGCCTTTGAGTGTCCTAATAAAGTCTGATATCATTTCATTTCATATATTTGAGGGAATAAAATGGTAAAACTACATAAAAATCATAATTATGATGACACTGGCAATCAATTATGTACAATCCCAATAAAATTCAATGAAGGCTGCAGTTCATTGAATAAAATTCAATCCCAATTTATTGGGATAGTACAAATAAAATTCAATAAACTGCTTGATATGTTCAAGTAGCATTAATGCTTTTACAAATCACTGCACAGCTCATTACTGCTGTCAGCAATACCAGCAGCAACAATGCACAAACATTCCAGTTATTCAGATCAAAAGAAAGAAAATATTCAAAATACATTCTTAACTGCAGGTTTGGGTGCTGAATTATGCTGCATGGTATATTTACTGTTTAAGCCCAAATACCTCTCACACCTGCATGCATGAACTGTAGAACCTTTAGCCATCTGAACTGACATCTTAATACATAAAACTTGATAATCAACTCAGTCAAGATCTCCCATCTTTAACCATAACACTATTATTACCTCACCACCAAAACACACAGCATGAGCCACAAGGAAAAGGGAAGCGAAACTCGTGTGGCATTATGAATTACTAAAGTAGTGCAACATCCTGCTAGAACCTACAGGAACCGAGTGAAACTCTGCTGCCGTCCAGGCGCCAAACCGCCTGCTGCAGAGCTCTCTGACTGCCCAGTCCTATGAAACGCCGGGACATTTATCAGAAATATAGGTGGACTATTAACCTTCACACAAACATAAAATCTTACCAGGTGAGTTTACCAAGTGAAATATCTTAGTACACTTGAAATGAGACTAAACTAACTTACACATAACTTTCTAGCAAGATACAGGAGCTTGTTTCAGGTCAATAATTCTTGAGCACAGATTGTAAAGTACTACTTCCACTGGTAGATTGTTTCCCTTTTAACATGGGAAAATCTCCCAGTGGAACTAGAACTTTGTTGTTGTTTTTTTTTATCAATATTAAGGAATCATTGACTTAAAACAAGCTCCTGTAGGTTGTTGTGATTGCATTTCATCTTATTTCAAATGTGCTAAGGTATTTGCACTAGAAACTAGACCTGGATTACTTGGTAAGATTAAGTATTTACTATTACTACTAAGTATGAAAGATAAGTTAAGATAAGGCTGTGCTTATCATTGTATACATCTGTATTATTGTAAACAGACCCAGTTCCATGTTTGAAGGTGCATGTCAGGCGTGTGAGTTGGGAAGAGGTTTAGCCTGTAGGCCCTTCTGTCATCAAAGCTCTTCTAGCAGAAGTCATTACTGTCAGAAACTATGTTCCAACAATCCTTCAGCTGCCAACAGTAGCTCTTCCTCAGTCACTTTAAAGTTACTGTAGTTTGAATTTGAGCTGCAACACAAAACCCAGATATGAACCTGACAGTGATGCCTAAGGAAACTATTGCAAGCTGCAGGAAGTGATCCTACAAATCTGACCTTGTGGTTTTTTTACTAAGTTCCTTCTGTGTGTTTGGCTGCTGTAGAAAAAAAAAGGTTGAGTCACAATATCACTCACATTAACTTGTAATTGTAACAATCATCATTGTTCATACAAAAGCTCAAAACATGAGTTCACACATGTTGCATCAGGTTTTGAACACTGAGACACAGTGATGTCTACTCTGAGGTCTGGTTAGTGTGAGGAAACCGAGACACTTCATAACAGGAGATGAGTCAAAATGTCAGGAGAGGAACATGTGCTTCATCCTGTCTCTAAATCAGAGGCTGCAAATGATTTTATGGACTTTTATAAACTACACAGGGCAAGTCGGGGCAGGGGATTTTGCTCAAACCTGTATTTAGAGTGGAACTTCACCACAGTGGTAAGCATTTGGTGTTGAACAGAGTTTTCATTAAACATGTAACCATGACCTGCCATGGACTGGTCACCTGTCCAGGGTGAACCAGCCTCTCACCTGAAACGTCATGCTGGAGATGGATGGGTGGATGGATGGATGGATGGATGGATGGATGGTTGGATGGATGGATGGATGGATGTGTGACCACGACCTAATTTCATTTCCATTAGTCCATTAGTGAGGTCTGAGTCACGCTGCTCTTCCTTTTTCTCCTGAGCTTTTATGGTTTTATTCTTGTCTCATAGTTTTTTGGATTCTGTTCAAAGCATTTTACTCTGACTGAGCTGCACAGAGGCTTCACTTTGACTTGTGAACAGAACACAGAGAAAAGCATTCAGCTTTTAAAGTGTCCGTGGAGGGAGTCGGGTTCAAACACTCATAATCGCCGTTGAAGCAAATTAGAACCACAAGCCGCAGTTAGAGAACTGAGAACAGGAGTAAAACAGGAGCTCGTCTGGTTGACCTTAGGTCTTGATCTAATAACTTTAGGATAAGTATAGTTAAATAGAGGTAATAAATTACAACAACAAACTAATCTAATGTCTGGTTCTGAACCTGGGAGCTGATCTCAGACAAGTAGAAAGCAAAGATTGGGAGGACTTTGAGGCCATGAAACAATATTTTCTGAGTCATTAACTTTAAGAGCCACATTAATGTTCAACTAAGGTCTGCACTATGTAATCTAAAAGTATCATCGTATATAAACAGCTGTTGCTGTTGAGCAAGGTCCTGGAGTCTGGAATGCCAACAGGGCAACAGAACCATTAAGCTCACCTGCTCATAGCGTCAAAGCGATACAGGCTAAGTCAGAACATTATGAACTGTTTGGATTTAACAACAGCAACACTTTCAGCTCAATTCAAAGTTCAATTATAAAGTACATCACCCACAGCCTCAGCTGACCTAAGCGCTTCTCAGTAGTTACAGATAGAAGCAGGTATAAAATAAATTACTTCTCTTCCACGTCAAAAGGAGTCAGCTAAGACGTCTCAGGGGTCTTTTCTGACATAAAGTAACAATAAAGATAATAGCAACCAAGATATACTCCATTTTACAGCAATTTTTCAATACTCGGATCAGTAAAGTACATTTTTTGTCTCATTTCAACTGTTGTTGAAAACCTTGGAAAAGAAATGCATTTTCAGTCTAGACTTAAAGGGGCAGTATGATGCGTTTTCCAGCCACATAGTGCCATTTTGTAGCGCAATCAAGGATGTTGTCTTCAGGTATTATAATGCTATTTACATCATATATGACTTAAAGGAATTTGACTTTAATATTTCATGCCTTGCAATTGGGCCTCTGTCTCTTAAAACTCTTCACTCTTTCTGAAAAGTCGCCTTCAGGAAGTCAGCACAACATGTCTCTTCTATAGCAACATTTTTACCAGCGATGCATAGTTCTACCAGGTGTTTGCTTTCTGCTGCTGGCTAGTCTGAAGGATCTAGATGGGGGGGATATGGGGGGAACAGCTGCTCTGAGAGGTGGAAGTTTGGAAACTGCAGCTCTGAGGAGGAGCTGCCCCTCAAAGGCGGAGCTACGTCCACCCCGGCCTTTTGCACAGATGAATGGTTGAAACAGGAGATTAGATGATTTCGCAAACACTCCTGCTATGTTTTTGATGAGGGGATAACATTATAACATGACATAAAGCTCAAAAAAGTTGATTTTACATGAAACTACTCCTTTAAACTGACCAAAGAATTGAAAGCTGTCCACTGTCTGTTTCAGGGTAGCTTAAGGGACTTTTATCAAATTATTTTGAGATTATAATTTGAATGTTCTATCTTCTTGCTTTCTAAACATTGTCTGGTTTGTTTCCAAGTTGGCTTTAGGCTTTCTGACTAGCTTTTGCGTTTTCTCACAGACGCTCCAGCATCATGTGGGAAGAGGTCTCTCCTGAAAACTGATTGGAACTGATGGAGTGATTCAGCTGGATAAAGTTCTGACCCTGTCTTAAGTCTTTTGAAAAAATGGCACTAGCATACATGTTTACTTGGCAACATGACAATCATTATTTAGGCAACCCACTTGGTGGTTTGAGGAAAACCAATTGGATGTGTTGGACTCAAGCTGCTCAAGCTGATTCTCTAGAAAGTCAGTAATTCAAGCACTGCTGTACATGTCCTTCTCAAAAAATTGGTATATTGTGATAAAGTTCATTATTTTCCATAATGTAATGATAAAAATTTAACTGTCATATATTTTACAGTAGATTCATTGCACACCAACTGAAATATTTCAGGTCTTTTATTGTTTGAATCATGATGATTTTGGCATACAGCTCATGAAAACAGAAAAACAGTCTCAAAAAATTAGCATATCATTGAAAGGTTCTCTGAACGAGCAGTTAACCTCATCATCTGAATCAACAAAGTAACTCTAAACACCTGCAAAAGATTCCTGAGGCTTTTAAAAACTCCCAGCCTGGTTCATTACTCCAAACCACAATCATGGGTCAGACTGCTGACCTGACTGCTGTCCAGAAGGCCATCATTGATGCCCTCAAGCAAGAGGGTAAGACACAGAAAGACATTTCTGAACCAATAGGCTGTTCCCAGAGTCTGTATCAAGGCACCTCAGTGGGAAGGAAAAAGTGTGGCAGAAAACGCTGCACAACGAGACGAGGTGACCGGACCCTGAGGAAGATTGTGGAGAAGAGCCGATTCCAGACCTTGGGGGACCTGCAGAAGCAGTGGACTGAGTCTGGAGTAGAAACATCCAGAGCCATCGTACACAGGCGTGTGCAGGAAACGGGCTACAGGTGCTGCATTCCCCAGGTCAAAGGTCAAGCCAAGTTTGAACCAGAAACAGCGGCGGAAGTGCCTCACCTGGGCCACAGAGAAGCAGCTCTGGACTGTTGCTCAGTGGTCCAAAGTACTTTTTTCGGATGAAAGCAAATTTTGCATGTCATTCGGAAATCAAGGTGCCAGAGTCTGGAGGAAGACTGGGGAGAAGGAAATGCCAAAAGGCCAGAAGTCCAGTGTCAAGTACCCACAGTCAGTGAAGGTCTGGGGAGCTGCTGGTGTTGGTCCACTGTGTTTTATCAAGGGCAGGGTCAATGCAGCAGCTATCAGGAGGTTTTGGAGCCCTTCATGCTTCCATCTGCTGAAAAGCTTTATGGAGATGAAGATTTCATTTTTCAGCACGACCTGACACCTGTTCACAGAGCCAAAACCACTGATAAATGGTTTACTGACCATAGTGTTATTGTGCTCAACTGAACTGCCAACTCTCCTGACCTGAACCCCATAGAGGATCTGTGGGATATTGTGAAGAAAAGTTGAGAGACGCAAGATCCAAAACTTTGGATGAGCTTAAGGGCATCATCAAAGCATCCTGGGCCTCCATGACTCCTCAGCAGAGCCACAGGCTGATTGCCTCCATGCCACGCGGCATTGAAGGCTGCAAAAGGATTCCTGACCAAGTATTGGGTGCATTACTGAACATAATAATTTGAAGGTTGAGTTTTTTGGTATTTTATTGGTAACTTTTATGCTAATTTTTTGAGATAGGATTTTGGGTTTTCATGAGTTGTATGCCAAAATCATCATGATTAAAACAATAAAAGACCTGAAATATTTCAGTTGGTGTGCAATGAATCTAAAATATATGACAGTTAAATTTTTATCATTACATGATGGAAAATAATTAACTTTATCACAATATGCTAATTTTTCTTGAGAGACCTGTACAGTAGGGACACTCATCCAGCTCAATGAGGTCAGAGAGTTCAGTGGAAATGATTGAAATTAAACTGGTGATGTGTCACATGTTTGGAATTCTTCCCAAAGTTAATGAATATTTTTTGCGGGACATATCCAAAACATACAGAAAGTTGCTAAGGGAGTGGCAAATGGAGTCCGGGAAGGGAGGTCAACTTGGGAACAGGCATTTTATCTACAGAATGCTGTTAGTGTTGTCAAGTATGACTAATTCAAGCAACAATTGAATTAGTCATACTTGACAACACTAACAGGGGGGGGGGGAAGAAGATCATCGCAACTTCACCCTGATGTTCCCGGGGTGAGGGGGGAACATCAGGGTGTATGTTTTCGCATCCACCTGAAAAATGTGTAGTTGCGCCACTGTGCACAACAATACTAGTTTAGACTTTGAGCAACTTGGTAAAACTGTATTGTGTAACATTAAATCATGCTTGGCTGCAAAATGGCTCTCCATATCTGTTAGCTTCTCGGCGCAGCTCCGTTCTCCTTTAGCTTCATCGCATCAGTTCAGTGTTAAAGAATATGACGAAGTAGAGCTATGTTTAGTTTTTAACCTTTAGCCTAAGGAACATTTATCACTGAGCAAAAGAAATGATGAGGAAGGTATTATAAAGCACATATCATAACAAGAACAGTTCATGGGTTTATGCAGAGCAGTATGTTTTATGAAACAGTTCCATGTTTTGTACAAAATAAACTACTAAACACATTTTTGTTTTTAAATGCTTGTTTTAACTTTTCTTAGCTTCATTTTCAAACCCACCCATGGCCTCAGGTCTCATGTTCTCCTGCTCTTTCTCAGACGTTTCTTCTACTTTTAAAACAATCCAGCCTCACAGTTTAGACTTTAAATTTTTGGTAAGTTTTAACTTGTGTCCTGGTTTTGTTGATTAATGTTTTAGGTTTGCTTGTTGACAGTTCCCAGTGTGACTGGGTGATATTATGGGATATATCATTTCATGTACTGGCTCTCCTGAGGACCACATTCTCTTATTTATTACATATTCTGAACATCAACGAGGAAGTTTGAGGATGAGAAAGTTGTTGTTGATCTGTTACTGGGAGAGGACGGCCCACCAGGTCAGGTTCTGGAGGATTTTATTGCATGATGTGACAAATACTAGTTAATCTTCCTACTACTGTCACAAAGATTCAGGTGTAAATTTCAAGCAAACATTTGTCCACCATATTAAGCTGTCATTAAAGGAAAGCCAGTGGAGTGTGTTCAGTGTTTTAATTACCTTGTTATTGTCACTCATTAGAAATGCTGATCAGGTAAAGCAATTCCTCCACAAATTAAATCAATTTGATGAGTAAAAAAGTGGTTCATACAGTTGAATAATCACTCTCTTAACTACAGCTCTGATTGTTGCTGTGGTTTTTCAGACATTTTTAGACAAGTGCAGTTCACAGCCTCTGTTGCTGGGTCTGCTCAAACTCCCAGCTGTGTCCAGTTTTCACCCAGTTACCCCTTTATTCGATGTAAAGCTGAACATTTTGGAGACAGTTCCATCCACTTTGTAATGCACCAACACCACTGGCAGTAGAACAGAACCATGATGCAACCACCAAGGTTGAGTTTTGCTAGATTTAAAAAGCCGAACTTTAACTTCACCAAACATCTGGTACGCGTCATCAACCAACTCAAGCTTTTCCTCTGTGACCAGGACACTTGGTTATTCATGGGGGATAACCATGTGACTCACCACATCTAAATAGGAAAGCTGTATGTGTGACCCCAACCTCAAACATGGCTGGAATGTTGTGGACTATAATGAAAGAGTCACCAAGGAAACAACCCAATACGAATTTACTACCATTATAAGAAAATGATGGCTACAAGAAGTACTGAGACAGATTTAGTGAACATATTTCACTGACAGTGTAAAGCAAATGACAAAAAATGAGACAATTTCAAATAAATTATGCATTTTATTAAATTATTTTTGCTCATTCAGATAGTAAGAGGCAAATCAATGGAACCAAAATAAAGGTACATCAGTAACACATTTATTAAAAAGCAAAAATAAGTGAGGCTCGAAGGACAAGGTGGTTACATTCCTCTGTCTCAACGTCTGGATTGAAGACGGCCTTTCGCTTATTTCACTAAAACTCATAACACGGCGGTTAGGAGGTAAGCAAGGTTCATGCATACAGACTGGATGTGAGGTTTGGTGCAAAGAAATTCAAATCTCACATTGTTTATTCACTCACACACTTCCAGCAGGACAGGCGACTACAGCAATTTGCAGCACATGCAGAGAGCACTAAGCTGAGGACACTTTAAGGTTCGAGTCAAACAGGCCTGAAGGTGTTCAAAGAAAACACTAAAAGGACAAACCACCTGAAGAAGCACTGGTATGATGAAGGGCAGGGGCATTTGCATGCTGGCTGTGGCTTGAAGAGCACATTCTGTGAGCAGCTGCCCTCCATCACTGTAAGGCAGCTTGTTATTTGCTGAACGGGGGTGTAGATTGTTCCTCAGGTGGGAATCTGTAGTGCGGTGGAACCATATGAAGCAAGCAGTATTGCTAAGACTTTCATCTTTATCAGCACTTAAGACAAATCTCAACAGTCAGGAGTGGAAAAGATTCCAGGAGGACCATTATCTGCCATTTCCCACTGCACATTAATGCTTCAGTGGACGGTTTGAGTTCGTTATAGATGAAAAAAAAAAAAAAAAAAAGTTAAAAAGTGAACACTGTTCTTGTTTCAGTGTTTTCTGGAAAAATAAAATCAGACATGTTTCTCCTGTAAAGCATCTGTGTTAGTTTAGGAAACCTAGACGTCAGCCGGGGGCGGAGGAAGGAACCACACCCGGGATTCACTGCGCCTGTTTTTAAGCTTGGTTTAAACCTGAATGTACTGACATGAAACTGCATGTCTGAAGTCCAGGACTGTTTCATGTAAAGATGAAAAGCTTTAGATGAAACCTACTAATGCAGAACAAACATATTAGAAAAAGCCGAAGTATGCAGTGGAGTGAACAAGTGTTTGCCCCCTCCCTGATTTCCTAGCCTTTTGTTTCTCACACTTCAGTGTTTCAGAACATCAAACCGATTTAAATATCCATGACAACACAAGTAAACACAAAATGCAGTTTTTAAACAAAAATATTTATGTGGAAAAAAAAAAAAAAAAAAAAAAAACTGAACCGGCATGGTCCTGTGGGAAAAAGCAATTATCCCCTAAACCTAATAAATGTTTAGAAAACCATCAGCAGCAATAATAGTTATCAAGTATTTGAGATAACTTGGTCAGTTACAAGGAAACCTGCATCGGAGCATTTTAGCTGCAGTTATGTTGGTTGTATTGTATACCACAGGTTCAAAGGTTAACCGCGGTCATCTAAAGCTCTGCCGGACTGCAGCTGTAATGTTGAGCTTTCAAACCAGCGTTTCCCCGACTTGCTCACTCCTCCTCTCTGGGCTTCATGCTGCGCTCTGTGGTAGGAGACCAGGAGCCCTAACTGAGGTAATGGTCACACGGCGCTGCTCCCTTTCCATTCATTTCTATGGAGTTTGCGCAGTGAGGCGACGGTCACTTGCCCTCATCCAGCCAAGCGAACAGCGTAATTCGTCCATGTGAAATTTCTAGCTCGCACTCGCAGCCAAGCAAGGCCACACAACAAAGTTCAAAACTGATCAACTTTTTTAGCTGTTTGTTTCTATTGTGTCCTGTGTATTGAGTTTAGCCTAAGAGGAGAAAACGGACGCTTTTACATCCCTGTGTGTTTAGCCGTTACCAAGGAAACGAGAGGAGAAGAGTAACAAAGCACTGGAGTGAAGACTTTATTCATGCAGTCTCTGGTAGAAAAAGAGAGTCAGGACAAAAACAAACAAGCGATTATTATCACCATCATTTTATTATGGATCTCATTTTAATTTATTGTTAAATTAATTGATTTGTTTATTGCCACAGGCCTACCAGTAATAATAAACATCCTCATTTAAAAACTGCATTTTGTGTTTACCTATGTTACTTGACCAATATTTAAAGTGGTTTGATGTTTTGAATGTAAATAAAAAAAGAAATCATAAAGAGCTGAAACACTTTTCACACCTCTCTATTTTTGGGAGGTTTTTCCCAGATCGTGCGAAGGTCTGTAAAAACATGAAGAAACACTCGGAAAAACAAATAAGTTAACATCAGAAATCCTCTGATCAAACATCTGACATGCACTTCAATAAATAGGAGAATATCAATGACAACATTGTTATGACATCACCAAAACTGGTCTACGAGGAATGTGACTGATCCCAGCCAGGGAGTGTCCTGCTCTCGCTGTAACAGTGCCAATACGTTCAGACCTTCTGTCGATGTTCTGAGGAGTGTGTGCAGCGGATTGCAGTGGAGTGTTTACTGAAGCTTACTCGTTAGTGCAAGTGTGACTTCCTTTGAAGTGAAAGCTTCAGTTGTGCCCGTTCACACTCATGCACATGCATGCACTCTAACTCAGAAGCTCCAGGTATGTGACAGGCACTTTTCCTTTCTGATTTCCTTTCTCGCCAATCAGCCAGTCGGAGTCCATTCCGGGCACTGTGTAAACTGTAATCAGCTGAAACAGAAGACGGGGAGTATTTTAGGACAGGCATACAGAGCGGGCAGCTAAGAACCCAGATGGATGAGGATCTCAGCTGCCAATCAACCGAAGGCAGAACAGATGAGTAGCAGCTGAAGTTTCACAGTAGGGTGATGAAACAACTTCTTATCTCTGATGAAATAAAAAGGATGCAGACATTCACACTTTGTTTTCATTCCATTCGTTGTCCCTGATGGCTCATGCTGATCTTGGTGATTTTATGCTCACTGTTCACTCTCTCTCAGCTGTGAAGGAGAATGACAACAATGAACTCCTCCCAATTAAATTCCTCACCAGTGTGTTTCCAGGACATGCTGCAGCACATTCTGTATCGGTCACTGAAGGTGACCCATGCAGTGAGGACTGGTGGCTTAGTTCACATTGAACGACATGTGGAATACTAACTGTGGACCACAGTATTCTACTGGACAGGTGTCAACATTTTATTGGAGTTACTGGAAACTCACTGCTGAGATCTTACAATGTTGGCTTCAAAAATGAGCTGTGTGTGACCTGTGCTGTGAGGCATGGGGTCCCTCCAGGGTCTGTGCTTGGCCGACTAATTTTCTCTCCATTTTCTTCCTCTCAGTGTTCTTTGGTGTCCCTTTAATGTAACCTTTCACTGTTATGCTGGTGATCTGCAGCTACACCTGCCTTTCACTACTGGTAAATCTGCTGACTTGTTGAAACTAGAGGCCTGTCTATCAGCAATTAGGGGCTGATAGACCCCTCAGGGGCTGGTTATCAAATCAATTCCTGTGACTTAACACTGACAAAACCGACTTCATGGTAACGGGACCTTAGAAGCAGCAACACTAAATCTTACCTTAAAGATTGACCACTACATTATCAAAAGAAGCGACACGATAAAAAGCTTGGCGGAGTGGTTTGGCAGGAAGTGGCTAAGGCTGCCTTTTATCTTCAGAGGATTGCAAAAATTTGATAATTTTATTCTTTTAAAATACAGAGATTCTTGTTCCATACATTTGTGTCTTTACACATTTATTATTGCAATTTCTCTTTTCTCTCCCAAAGAGAGTTTTTGAGGTTTGCAGATGGTTCTGAATGCAACTGCTCATGTTTTAACCATCCAGCAGTTAAAGCGATGGGGTCATTTAGAACAGTGGTCCTCAACCCCTGGTTTGGTACCGGTCCGCGGCACAAGAAATAATTAAATATTTCCGTTTTACGTATTATTTGAGTCTGGAGAATCTTTTATTTTGAAAATCCTGTAACCGGATTCTCTCGGTTACTTGTGCGCCAACATTGAGCCACAAGCAGCAAAGGGGGAAAAGAGACACATCGCGGCCCGGTAGTTGAGTCCTACGTTACAGTCCGCTCTGCGTAACAGCTTTTGCCCTAGCACGCGTGCGCTTTTATGGTTTTTGAAAATGGCGCTCTGACAGGACAACCCCCCTCCTCCCAGGCTGCAGCTGTCGCATTTGGTTTTTAAACCTGTGTTTTCCCCGCTCGCCCTTCCTCACCACTCTTTATGCCGCGCTCTGTGTCCTACCACAGAGGAGCCTGGGATGTAATGGTCCCACTGTGATGGGAGTCAGCGCTGCTCCCTCTCCATTCATTTCTATGGAGTTTGCGCAGTGAGGTGGCGGTCACTTACTCTCACCCAGAAGAGAGTTCGTACACGCAGATGTGCATAAACGGCTTAGTGATGCTATGAAAGAAAGTTGAAAATTGTTCAATTTGTCGTTTATTTTCGCCATTGTGTCCTGTATATTGGGTTCAGCCAGAGAGGAGGAAAACTGATGTTTTTATCTCCCTGTGTTGCTTAGCTGTTACCAAGGAAATGAGGGAAAGAGTAACAAAGTACTGGAGTGAAGACTTTAGGCATTCAGTCTCTGGTCAAAAAAGAGGGAGACACGATGAAAACAAACAAGCGATTATTATCGCCACTATTTTATTATGGAGCTCATTTAAATTTATCATGTGATTAATTGCTTTATTGTTTATGGCGACAGGCCTAGTTGGGACTGTAAAACAAGCCTAGATCATCATTAAAGTCTTGGAGCTGTGATGCAAGACGCTGGTTCTGCTCTCGCTGTTGAACTGCTGCTCCGCTACAGGTAGTAATATTTAATATTTAGTAATATTTGACACAGAGCCGCTTCTGCTCCACCTGGTAGTGACTCTCACAGCAAACCTGTTTAAAGCTGCAGCATCTAACTAAAAAAATACATTTTACATATTTAAAACTTTCGCTGTCCTAACATGAGACAGATAATCTCTAAAAAATAATCGATCTCCTCCCTGTTCTGCATAATTACTCCGCTCAATCAGAAACAGCCAATCAGAGCTAGCAGTAATCAGCTAGCCGCCATGCTAACAGGAAGTTTTCATTCAGTAACTGGATTGTTTATTGTTATAGAATCTGTATTTGCCTTTGAATGTTAAGTTTTATACTTGAACTTTTTGGCAATGTTGAGAGGTTTTATTTTGGCTCTTTGCTTTATTTAGCCTCTTCAGAGCCTTCATATGTTTTCAGTCTGTCAAAGATAGTATTATTGATAGCGGTACAATTTGCACAATTCCTGTTTTGTTTTTTTTCTTGGAAAAAGTTAATAAATACAAGTTTTGTCTAAATTAAGGTTAATTCATGGTTTCTTTTTCCACATAATGTAACCAGTAGTGCTTATGATAAAAAAATAAAATAAAATATGATCGGAATCAGAATCAGCAGGAAAAAACCTGATCGGCACATATCTAGATTTTTGTGACATGTTTTGATAGTTGCTTGGTTTTTCGGGGCTTTCCACAAACACATGTCCTCCATAGTTTCATGAATTTGGTTCCAGATCAGGATCAGTAGATCCTAAACTTACTCAGAACATTGTAGTGCTCTATTGTTGTGTAACATTTGTTTTCTTTAGGTCTATCATCACTTTGAGTCTCTTTTGCTTCCTTTCAGTGTTTCAGCCACCCTATAATTTCTCCATCACAAATCTCCCTACTGTCAAATACCAATCTGCTATCGGCTTTGAAAGTGGACTATTGTACTTCAATCTAAACAAAGTAGTTGTCATAGCGCTGTTTAACTAAAGCTTCTCTATGTATTCATAAATGAATATAGAAATTACACAAACTGAGGAAAAAATAAGTTCTCTTTTCATTAACTATGAGGCCCTGTATAAATAAAAGTGACTTGCTACTTGACAGCAATAACTAGCAATGAGTTCAGATGTGAAGAATTTCCTTTGCAGATTTGCTTTTAACTCAGCTAAACTGAAGGGCTTAGGAGATTCAACCAAGTCAAAGCACAGCAGATTATGGCTACACTACTTTAAAATCTTTACTTAGTCTGAGTCATTCAGAGGTAGACTTGCTGTTGGGCTTTAGATCATTGTACTGCTGCTAAATAGCAAAGGTTTGCTTCAGCTTGAGGTTCTCAACTGACAGCTGGACATTCTTTGAGGCCCTTTGCTTAAATGAATGACATGCTGTGGTGACCCCTGGCCTAATCACCATCTTCAGAGATGGTGATTAGTTTGCAAAGCAAAAAAGCGTAACGATGTGTCACAACAAAACTGCTCAACATTTTCAAGTTTTAATTTCACTGAACTAATTAAAAAACCAAAGGAAAATGTTCTGGTTACTGTGGGGGGGGGGCCCTGCAAGACCTTTGATCTGAAGCTGTATTAAAATGCTACACATTTCGAAGAAATACAGAAATCATGCAGGAATTCTACTTCATGGTTCTATTTTTTTTCATATTGAGCTGCTTTGAAAAGAACAGTTCTAACTATAATAAACTTCTCCATCAAAAGTAAGTAGTAACCTTTGAGATCTAAAGGGCATTATAAATAAATTCTACATATCTCCATTATTATTATCAAACATCATTTGCAGCAGGTTGATGAGAAATCCTCACCTCATCAGCCAGAAGGGAGAGCTCACTCGAATCAGCAGCATCATAGTCATACAGAACTTTGGCCTTGCGGGTTCCCGTAGCTGGTGCCTGGACCTCTTCAATCTTCAGCGTCTCAGTCTCCACCGGGCTCCCTGTGCCTTCTGACGCACCGGCTGCAGCAGCCACGGAGTGAGTGGAGTTCAGTGCGAAGGCATTGGGAAGCCTGAAGGACAGGAGCCACACGTGATGGTCAGATATGAGGTATGTTATGCATGTACCTCAAATATGAAAAACCAAACCAATCACAGAGAACTCACACACCCAGCTGTGAAAGCTGTATGCATCATAGAAACGTGAGGAAATCATGTACTGCTGTAAGCAATACTTAGATATTTATGGATAGCACAACAGACACACATCCCTAATCAATACATTGGAATTAATCAAAAGTACCTTTTGAAAAAAAACCTTTAAGAATGTATTAAACATACTTTTCATTAAGCTCGTATTTCTATTTCAAAAAATATTTTTAATGGTCTGGTGTAATATTCTAACCCTGAATGTCATTTTCATCAGAAAAGCTGTTCTAATAGTTGAACTGATCGTCAATAATATTCTGATTTATTGAATGCATCAGTCCTGCTGGTGTTTGGGTGCAGCTTTAGAGATTACATTTACATTTACGGTGTTCCACTGGGAGCAGTGCTTGGACTAGGATGCTTCACTTAATGTAGGTCTGAATAGAGTTGCCATATTGATACTGATGTTGCTGGTAACACTTTATTTGAAGGAGGGTGAACAAGACTGTCATGACACTGTCATAAACATGACATAACACCTGTCATGAACCTTAAGTATTCATGAATATTTATGACTGTTGTCATAAAGCGTCATTCAAGAAATTATTATATAAATTTGTTACAAAAGTATTACTGATTGCATTTTAAAAATTAGGTAACTTTATGTTATTAAAGGTAAAGTTTAAACAGTAATGATTTCTTGGTTAATGTCAAGTTGTCATAACAAAGACATTTTGAATAATGTCAACTTTGTATAAAAAGTGTCATAATTTACCGAATGACGCTTTATGACAAGTCATAAATATGGACCTTACCAAGCCCGGCCCTGAAACGCCCCTCCACAGTCCAGGACTACATGTCTCACATGCAAGCTAAGCCGGGCTTAGTTAACATGGTGTTGACTGACTTTCTACAGATTATTTCTGAATCGATTAGTGTTTCATTTCTGCCGGATTTTCAAAAAATATCAGCCACGACAATAGACAGGGGAACCAACAAGTTCATGTCATCTTTTTTGGACGATGTTAAGGTGTTTTAGCCTCCAACATTGTGCGTGTCGCAGCTAAATGCTAGCGGTCAATGAGGAAAACAGCAGATCCTCACACCCTCAGCATAAATATAGCTGTGGACAAGATCACTGACGCCTATTGTTCTTGCAAGGCTGGGTAAGTCGGACATTCATGGTTTAGAGGGTGATTTTGAAATGAGTGATTTTTGTTGTTTGCAAATGTTCAATGTGCCTCGGTCTGCTCTGATAGGACAGTGCAGAGCAGCACTAACACTCGGAGCCCGGAGCTCGGCTAACGCGATTACAGTTTAGTAAAAAGCCTTTTCAGGTAAAATAAAATCTTTAATGTATGTCAGATACGGGACACATTGCATATTGATCTGTTCAGCTAACGTAAGGCTGTAAACAGGCAGGCTTCAAGGTGTAGAAGTTGTATCGGTGCTGCCATTATGCTGTACGTGGCTAAAAGATTTTCATAATGGATGTGTTTATTATTGACTATTATTTTTATTCACTAAACACAAAGAAAGCAAAATAATACTTACGCAGCAGACACTCCTTTGATCTTATTGATCCTATGACAGTTGAACTGCAGATGCAGTGAAAAAGTTAAATCCAAGTAAGGCTTTCCGTTTTAGATTTTGGAAATCTGTGAATTTTAGTTCCACAAACACGATCAGGATACCTGACATCACCTGTACAGATTCCCCACTGACTGTGGAGAACCATTGTTTTTTGAGTCCTGACGCAAAAACTTTCTGTCGGTCCGGTTCTCCACAATGTATATTAGCATGAGTTTGTGAGACGGTAGCCCACTGATAGCTGAGCTGTGACGTCAAATGGGCATTAGCCAATGAACAGGTCGGGCTGTGGTAAGGTCCATTCATGAAGGCTTATTCATGTTCATGAAAGGTATTTATGACAGTGTCATGACAGTCTTATTAACCCCCCTTCAAATAAAGTGTTACCACGTTGCTCAGCTACATTTATTATTGAAGACTGATGCATCCAATGAGTTAATTAGACTACTAGCATGAATTAAAGACATTACTGCCATTTTTGCTTTTAAACTCATACAACAGAGAAGCTGTCATCTTTGGTCCAGAGTCTCTCCTTAGGAGCCTTAAAAAATACAATTATGTTAGTTATTTACTCTGAGTGCCATTAATCTGGCCTCCAGTACTAATGTGACTATTTTAACTCATTAAATACAGTTCACATTTGGTGATAAACACTGAAAATCATGTTAAATTATCATAAATTGAACAACTTAATAATTCAATTTTTTTTTTGACATGAGCAGACTTCTTCATATGGATGTGATTCTTTTTCTCAGCTCAGAGCAACTGAGAAAAAAAAAAGAAAAAAAACTGGCTGCACTGGATGCAGGAGACGGCAAAAACAAACAAGGATTCCCAAAGGGACCAACATAAGGCAACAATAGTCCAATACGTCTTGGGAGCAGATTTATTAAAGTAGGATCAGGTAAAGACGTTAAAAAGAGAAAAAATAAAGTAAATTAAAAGAGTGATACTCACACATCCTCATCAGAACTGAAAGCACAAAACAGTAGAAATGATTTGTCATAATTTGGTAAAGAAAAAGGAACTAAAGTCCACA
The DNA here is from genome assembly GCA_033032245.1 of Poecilia picta. Lineage (NCBI taxonomy): Eukaryota > Metazoa > Chordata > Actinopteri > Cyprinodontiformes > Poeciliidae > Poecilia > Poecilia picta. Next base: position 3,289,479 of record CM065361.1, read on the forward strand.
TCCTTATCAGCGGTCTCACAGAGGATGTATCCAAGAATATTTTTATGCTAAGACTGATGGAAAAGAAATTAATCACATACTATATTAAACTATTTTGAAGAACATAAAACAAAGTACTACATGCTGCAGATGGACAATATATCAGATAACTACAACTGATGTGTTGCAATTGACTGCTGTGATGCAATATTTGGTAGGCTACTGTTTTTTAAAGTGGGAGGCATTCATCCTGCTGGACTCCCCTGGATGAACACTCAGGACACAGAGTTAAAGGGCCAAAATATCAAAGAGGTTTATTAGAGGAGTTTTGAAAGAATCTCAACTTAAAAATGACGTTTTCAAATCCACAGTTATTCTACACAACACCTTACTGTAGTACAGAATAACTAGATCCATTGCTTTAGAACCGACTAGAACATGTTCAGTAAACCAGAATTGCAATCAATCTAATTGTTTTACTACAGTCACTACTGAACCAAAATGCTTTCAATAAGTGCATATAGTAGTGAACATATATTAGTGCAGTTCCATAAAAATAGACTAGAATAAAAACAGATAAAAACAATCAAAATCTGTAAAAATATTAGAAGTGCCACAGTGCGACTATGTGTTAAAAGCAGTTTTAGCTTAGCTGTTACATAAAAATGGATAATTGGTGGTCTCCAAATCAAAAGGTAATGAATTCCTGAGCTTTGGACCAGCTGCAGTAAATGGTCACCCTAATGTCTGAACTTTGACCTGGGGACTTCCAGAAGATGTTGATCAGCAGACCGAAGAGATACGACTAGGTAATGTGCTTGTTGAAGTCACTTAAATAAGAAGGTGAAATGTCACAAACAGCTTAAAAAACAACAATTAAAAGTTTAAAGCAAACTCTAAAAATGCACTGGGAGTCAGTGAAGAGAGTAAAGGACAGGAATGAGGTAACTGGGTCTCCAAGTGTTGGTCAACAGGAGAGCACCAGCACTCTAAACCAGTTGGAGCCGACTGAGGGAGCCCTGGTTTATAAAGTGCATTATAACAAATGATACAGTAGCTGAAGAAAGCATGTGTACTCTTTTGAGTACATGCCTCAAAACGCTCAAGAACAGCAGGAAGTGCAGAGATAGTTGCATTATTGCAGCTATTGCTTCTCCTGTTTGAGACAGTACTGTCATTTGACCTCATAAGGATTGTAGTTCTTTGTTGCAACAATAATGTGGTTTACTAAGCACAATAGCAGATATTTTATTTGTTGGTTATAGTGTTGCAGGGAGAATTGATAAACCAAACAGCTAGATACATGAACTAGATCAAGCAAAATGCAAAATGAAAACCAATGAGTCCATTTCTGTACGGCTGAGCAGCACCGAGGTCCCGCAGCATGATGGAGCTGCTGCACAGGTCACCGTGTTAAATGATCCCGGTCATGAAATTCATGGTGAAAATTTCCACAAATACACAATCAGACACACCCTTTTCCAACATCTTCAGTTAATATAACCTGGAGTCATAAAACATATTGAAGCTGATTAAGTTAGAATTTAATCTTTAACATTCTAAACTATGCGCTTTTTAGCTTGGGTACAAAGTTCACAAGCTGATTGCAGTTAAACTCTTTGGTCATGTGACGAGGAACAGCTATGCTTTGGGATCAGCTCTTCCATTGCCTCTCACCTTCCCAGCTCTTTCTGCAGCTCCAGCATATGAAAATGACCCTGCTTGTAGTAAGCGACCTGGGCCTCCACAAACTCATGCAGACAGCGCAGGTGGTTCACCTGTCAAGACAACAGTCCAACAGTTACTTCATTTTTATTTAAACTATGACTATTCTGCTCATATCAACATTGAGCAGAATAGATTTCACGCATTAAAAGCATGCCAATTAATTAGATGCAGTATTAGCAGGCTTCACATGTTGGCCTATGGAAAAACTCTTAGTTGCTTTAAACACCAGCAGTGAAATACACCTGCTAGCCAAGAAAAAGCTGAGTTAAATTAAGCACATAGGTACCAGCCTCCTATTCAGCTCCGACTCCAGAGAAGTTTAGCTGAGATGGCACTGGCATATTTTGGGGGTTGGGGTGCAGAGTAAACAAACTTTTACTTTAACATAAATACACAAAAAGTTATGTAACCTTTCAATAAAATTACCATGTTCATCAATACATAATAAACATGGTTTATTTTGTATTAAATGAACCATGTGACATGCATAAAATGTTGGCATGTATAAAATATTGCTCACATTTGTATAAACATTAGCTCGTATGTTTCAGAAGTGTAATTTGTCCAATCTCTGAAGTCCATTTCATTAAATGCAAAGTCAATCTGCTCAAGTAAAAGAAAAAAAAAGTAAAGTGCAGTTTAACTACTCTTATAAGTATTTTTTCTCCCAAAAGGTTACTCAAGTAAATGTAATCAGTACTACCCATTTTTGAACAAGGACAACATTAGTATAGTAGCCTATTCTTGTTAACAAGTTTAACGCAATATCTTAGCATTAGCCAGTCATCATTTACTCAACATTACCTTCATCCAACATTATTCAACTTATTGTGCTGGTTTGGGACAAAAAACTGTGCAAAACTCATTTCCTTTTGATGGTTTGCTGCCGTGTTTCTAACACACACCTGTGTGTGTCTGCACAGCAGCAGCAGGTCTCTGGTGTTAAAACCAGTGCAAACATCTTAGTGATTACGTTTCATTCAAAGGAGGCTTGGAAAGGTCTGTCACAATATGTTAAAAAATGGATAAACAGTTGTAATGGCTGAAAACTGCGAGAGACAGAGGGCGTAAATACAAGAATTGCGGGAGTCCATACTGTATCAAATCAAAATAAGAATAATATAAAACTGGCCACTTGGAGGTAAACATGAAAAAAATTGTCTCCAGTCCAGGAGGGGCATGGCTTACTCTGTTGGCAGGAAATGCCCCCAAAACCGGTTCATGCCATCAGGCCTGCTCCTATTACATAATTAGTCCATGAGTGAATATTTAGGCCACAAATGATCAGAGTTGTTTTTTTAAGTTATTTAACCCCAGCTGATGCAATGAGGAGCTTCTCATTTCTTAAACAACCATGTGGAAAAACACATCCTGTGGTTGACAAGATGTTAGTCTGTTTGAGAAGGGTTACATCAATGGCATCAAGCAGAGCAAACATCTAAGATGATGCAAAAACTTTCAAAAATTGGACAAAGAACTGTCTAATGCATTATTAGTAACTGGAAGAAAAAGAAGAGGTTTGATTAGTGAGAAAAGCAGCAGTAGAACTCAGGGCTGTGTTAAGAGCATTTAGACATGCAAACAGCAAACTGAACAGGGATTCAATAAATTAGGAAAGCAACCATGAAAACCCCTTCAACCTAAATGTTTTTCTATAATGAATGAAACAGAATACGTAGGGTGTGTGTGTGGGACCAGTGATCTGGTGGCTGACCTACATGCGTACTACTGATGCCTTCCAAAAGCAGCCGTGTAACTTCTGCCTGACGATTGAACTCCGTCTGAGCCAGCCTGAGATCTTGTTCAGCCTGAAACATCAAACCAGATCAGCTCATTTGTTAGACAAATCTAATATGTGGAAGCCAAGTCGAAACTCTGCTGCTCCATATTCACACCAGTTAGAACTGCTTTAAAAAACACATAGCTTGTTCAGCCTGGTATGTAAAAAAAAAAAAAGTGAAACGAAACTGTATACAACAACCAAACTGATGTACTTACTTTTTCCACTTCCTCAGTCCAGAGCTGATTGACGGATACGCCGAGTCAAAAGGACAAAAAGAAAAGAAAAACAAGTTTCAGTAAGACAATCCAGCTTCTGTCCCCTTCCCATTATTTGTTTTCCCTTTGGGATCAATTAAGTATTTTGAATTCAAGAAGGTAGGATGTTTCAAAAGCAACAAAATGACTTTGCTGGGTCATAGATGTATACATCATGGGCTGTGTTGCATCAACTATAAATGAGATACTGCATTCAGTGCAGTGGATTAAAGAAGGTTTCTCAGCACAATGCTGATTTATTGAATTAGTACTTTATAATATTTGTCCATGTTACCAATGAGAGCAGTTGTAGCTTCAGAGCACCTTCAAGTCTGTTAAAGTTCTGGGTAACAAGCAGAATGAAAGCAGCACTGGAAAGTTTGGCACACAGTCAAGTCAACACTGCTGAGGATTAAGGATTTGTTTCCCAGTCAGCTTTTCCAGGAGACAGATAAAACACTGCTGCTTATTTCCACAATGTACAAAACCAGTACCCACATAAACTGAGCCCATTCGTCACCACAATTACAAACTGGTGACTGTCAAGACAAGTCAAAGCAGTCTGCGCTACACAATCACAAGCTTTATGCCTGTTTTTTGACCACAAGCCAAAAGAAAATAACTGATGTGCTTGTCGAGACCTGGGATTAATATCAAATCTGATCACATATGAACAGATCTAGCTACTGGTGGGAATGCACTCTAAAACCTTGTGAGGACAGTTTTCTTCTGACCACCTTCAGGACATAATCTCCTCTCAGGTTAGAGATATTAGCTGGAGGTCTTAAGAGTTCAAAAGAAAGCAAAAATAGCCTTACAAACACTCAATTACTGCTGATAGCTAATTTAGGAACTGCCAGTTTTTTTCAAATGTCAATTGGGAAAAAGCTTCATGTTTAGATGGCAGCTTGAGTCAGCTGTACTTGACATGAGAAGCCACTGGATGGCGCTGTAATTTCAGGAGGTCATTGAACACTTTTTACCCTTAGTATCTATATAATTGTAAATAGTAACTCGTCTCTAATAAACAAAGTGCTCATGTATTCCTCATCAAGAATTGTGTTAAAAGGAGCAGGTTAAGTAGCACAACACAGCCCAGTAGAATCCACCATTGCTTTTGTTGCTACCTGCCCGTGCATGGATAGGATGAACCCTACAGCCGTGCGCTCTGTGCATGTGGAGTACTTCACATCTCTGTGGTGGGTGATACAGAAAGGTTTCACTCAGACACCCGGTTTGAAAAAGTGCTGGGGTGAGAGAGTCCGGTCACTAGTGTCCTGTTAATGAGTGGCTGGATCGCAACAAAAATGTAATGGATTAACTGAAGAGCGGCTCCATGTAAATGGGGCCTTCGCCCATCTACCGTCATCGGATCAGCCGGGACACCCAGCAGTGCCAGATGTGAGCAGGAATACATACAACTGTTTTACTACAATTTTATGAGAAATTGTCAGCAAACTGAATTTAAAAGTGTAAAAAACAAATATACTGTATGAAAACTAGAGCATTTTAGCACCAAAATACAAACATCAAAAAGGTTTTTGAGGACTGACTCAAAGAGGCCAGAGGGAGGATACTGAATTATTCAAAATATTCTTTTGAAAGCACAACCAGCTCCATGGTACACCATCCGTAATGATGACAATCTTTCTTATTGTTTAACACCAGGATGTTATGATGACAGTCAGACTGTGACATGAGCCATGCTGTTTTGAATTAGAGGGTGCTAACAATGTTTCCCAGTACAGTACTTCTTGTGAACATACGTCATTAGATTAGAGTTTTTTAGAGGATTACTGTGGAATGGCTTCCTACTACGTAAATGTACAACATTAACTGGGCCGCTGCATATTTTCTCTTAATGTTATGACAATTTCCTAAATGTCAGAATGCCGGAGAACATTACACACAAGTTTGGCATGTAGAGTGAACTAATCTCTGTGTATGGACACGCCCCCTTCTCAATGCTGTCTGTTGTAAATGGGATGTAGGAACATCCCATTTTTGTTGCTAAATATTATTTTATTAGTCAAATCAAAGCAGTTTTTATCTGTATGCTGCAGAGATACATTAATGTAAAAAGGTGTTAAGATGTTTTTAGGAATCTGGGAGATGTAAGCAGTGGCATCTCCTATATCCAGCATAGATTTGTCATTGTTGTATGTGGCATTTAAACTTCATAAAATTGGTGAGGAGGAAATGTCTTCTTACCGCAGAGGCACTGGCAGAAAGCACATAGTTGCGAGGTCTGGTCTCCTGGAAATCTGGGGCCATCTACACAAATCAGAATTATTATTTCATCATTTGTACTGCTGTGTATTCAATATGCACATTGCCTTGCAAAGGTATTGACGTTACAACAACAAACTATGCTATAGTGTATTGCTGTTTTATGTGAGAAACACAAAGCACTGTCTGACTGTGAAACAAGGAAATCACAGCAGGATTGTAAATGTATTTTAAAGTGCTAGTCAAGCATGTGTAATAAGAAGCACCTTTCACTTAGTTTGTCTGTTTTAACTTGCACATGCTCAGTTGTCCTGATGGAAGGTGAACCTCCACCACAGTATTCGGTGTCTTAAATCCTCCAGCAGCTGTTTTCCCCAGTTCTGCCCTTTGTTTACCATTTTCCTTCAAACTCTGACCAGACTCCCGGTAACTACTGAAACAAATATGTGCATGCACCAACATGTTCTACTGTAGTGTGTTCAGTTTTGGTCTAATCTAACCAGATCTCATTTTTCCAGACTGAAATGGAAAAGCTGCATTCATACTATGATTTAGGGTGTTTTCACACATAAAAACACTGGTGGACTCAGTTTGATTGTGGACCAATATTGCAACAAGTGCTACAGTTTCAGATGTTCAGTTTGCTTTCACACTGCACTGCGTCAAACCAGCTAGACCCTTTGAGCAACCTCTTCACCTCTTCACCAACAACCACTGAACGAAGCAACATGAAAACTTCCTTCTTCACAAAATGCAAATAAAAACAGATTTTAACCGTTGGAGGATTTCTCTTTGGTAAAAGACTACAAGCCATTTCCTGCCGACGGTAGACCCTCCATTTGTTTTGGTTGCATTTACCCACGATGCCCCATGCTATGGTCCGCTTCGTGCTTTTGAAGTGTTCTCCAGTCCACTTGGTGTGTTCACATATGCATTTGAAAAACGCCAGAGTTCACTTCAACCAAACTGAGACTGAGGTTTGTAGGACGACCAGTTTGCTTTTTTGCTCTGCATCAGAGGTGCATTCAAAAAAGAAAACCCAAGAATGATTTTCCATCCACCTTACAATTCTGCTCTACGGTGTGTTGTTCACTCACATAAAACCCTGGCAAGATACACTGAAGTTTGTAGTTGTTGCATAACTGAAAGCAAGATACCGCATACAGAAACCATCTTTGAAACAATATTTAGGTTTACATTTCATCTGAAGGTGTTTATAAAGCTCCTGGAATGCAGGCCTATTTTAAAGTGACATCAGCTCACAGGAATTACACAGATTAACTGTAAGGGAGAAAAAAAGAGAAGAGGGGAATTTACAACAGCCAAGCATACTTTCATATTAGGTGTGTCTGATGTTATAAAAGAAAGGTGCAGAGAGGTGATGCAATCACTGTATACAAACAACAGCTGCCACATTACTGAAACCAGTGAGTCAGTCTCTCACTGACCTTACTATGCCAGTCTGAAGCTGCAGGCTGTGCTTTTATCATGCACATGCAAAGCATTCCAGACAAGTAATGGTTTCATCATCACATTAAAAAAAAGATTTCTCAGAATACAGAAACTAATAATTTTTTTTAACAATTATGAATTACAAAAAGAAATTAATTACAAACAAAAAAGGGAAAAGAACAAAAAAGGGAAAACTGGCTGTAATTGTGGCCAAAATACACAATCAGTAAGTGGATGGTCGGTCAGCTGCTTAATTTTGTACAAGTACAGGACAAGGATTGAGTTGTAAATAACTCAGTGATACATAAAGAAGCATGGGTGCAGAGGTGGTGATGATGCAGGAACAAAGTCACCGTTTCCTGTTTTAAGCTGACTTTCCAGAAAAGTGCAGTGATGGTCATGTTCTGCATCTGTTTTCTGCTATTCTTGATTTGAGCTCTTGCCAGCATTGTTCTTCCAGTCATTTAAGAACATGGTTAATGTGCAGCTGTTTCATTCAGATCGAAAGGCATTTTGTTAGAGCCAAGAAAAATATCTGTCCAAAGATCAAGACAAAACAACAAATAACTGACACTTTTGTACTCCCTGCTCAGACTTTATTGAAGGCATTTAAGATGTGCTTTTTAAAAACGGGAAGTTATTTGATAGTCTACCTCCTGTGGTTAATCTGTAAAACATCAACAAAAAAGGCTTTTCAAATAAGTGTGTTTATGTGCTTAGCTACCATATCTGTAATATTTTCACATCAAATAAAAACAGAAGAAGGAAAACAAAGATAGATTCTATATTTTCTACAAGACTTGTCCTGCATCTCTAACCTGTGATCTAGTTAGACTTCAGGCATCTGCTCTGGTGAGAGCTGATGTGTTGACAACAAGTCCAATTTGTCTTTCTATTAAATGTCTGGCAACATAAAAAGGTTTGTATGTACTGCCATCTAGTGACAGAACCTTTTTATGACAATAAATAAGAGTTTTCACAGTTTTTTTTTAAAGAAAATGTGTACATTTGTTTTAGTAAAATGCATTTGAACAGAATCTAAAGTAGAGCTGTTTGATTATGGAAAAAAAATATATAATCAAGATCATGTGTGTAAATACTAGAGGTTTTTTGCATTTTATATGCAGGTGAAAACTTTTTAACAGTTCATTCATTTAAAGATTTAATTTGAAATCTCCAAGCTCCTGCCATTTTGCGACCAATTTACCTCGATAACTTGCACCGTCAGAACAGTTTCACTCAGAAGGGCACCAAAGCAATGCCTTAAAGCTTAGATGTTACTAAATCCTAATCTAAAAAATGAATTAAAAACAAACAAAGATGATAGTAAACAAAAGAAGGCACGCAGGGAAAAGCAAATAAAGAATAAGCATGATACAATCCAAATATCATCAGTCATTAAGACTCTATTGTACTAGAGTCAATAGAGACAACAAAAGAGTCTTGAGGTTGTGGATATTTTTTCAGTCCACTGCCTTGACTTTTTAAGGTTTTTTTTTGTCTTTTCGCCAATAGAAGTCGCACTGCACATCGAAGCTAGTAAGACTGAGAAAATAACTCAAGGTGTGCACCATATAAAGCAGTTTTTAATACTTACTGCACCCTCGCACTGCAAAGATGGTCAATAGGCAGACAGTTAGTAATGGTTGAAACCAACACACACTAATGCTTTTATTCGAATAATTAAAGGGAAAACTGAGGGAGCGTGGGAGTGAGTGGGGTCTTACCGCTGCCTTGGCCTCGGCCGCCTTGGCCTTCTTTACACGTGCTTTACAGGCGTCCAGGTCCAGGCGAAGGTTCTCCAGCAGGCGGCGCTCTCTCTGTTCAAAAACATGACAGAGTCTAAGCACCAGGCTACTGCAGCAAAACAACACCTGTTCAAATTTCTTTTGGTTTTGCTTTTTTTTTTGGTCACACTTTACTGTTCAAATAATTAAAGAAATATAAAACGTGTTTTTTTAAAAATGATGATTTTATTTCTTAAGGGAAAGTTACAGAACTGTTTTAATTAGGTCACCTGAAAGGTTTTCAAGAATTTAAAGTACCGTATTTCCGCACTATAAGGCGCACCTAAAAACCTTAAATTTTCTCAAAAGCCGACAGTGCGCCTTATAACCCGGTGCGCCTAATATATGGACCAATATTGAGCCACGACAGGTCTAGCAACTACGGTAAGCAGCTGCCAACTTCATTTTCCCCGTAGAAGAAGCGTGCAGTGCATGCTGGGATAATTGTCAAAAAACTGGTTTGTTAATAAAATTTGACTGACCTAATAATCAGGTCGTCTGCAGGTCATCTAGCATCACGTTCTCCATGAACATGCTGTGCGCGAACGGAGAAGGTGACCATCGTCCGGCCCAGACGCCCCTTTCCAGTCGCGGAAGGCTCTCCTCGCCAACCGGAATTGGACTGTTTTGTTGACATTCTTTATGTCAACAAAGTAGCTTTAGACATTCATCCGGGGTGATTCAGCTAGAGTTACCAAGGGACCAGCACCTATACATTTAAAGCCGTGGGGGTCGGGGGAAGAGAGACAGAGACTGCGGCGGCAGCGTGTCGGTTGGTCTGTGCTAACCAGAAAGCAGTTGGGCACAATATCGCAACACCAAAACCGTGAGTGAAACTAAAGGCGCTTTCACACTGCAGGAACCGAACGGAATGGGTGTGTTCACATTACAAATTGCGTTCCACCCGACCCCAAGCGTTCCAGCAGCTGATTGGCCGCTGGTTGTTATGGAGTCCGACGTTGATTTCCTGTTGACAGCTGGCTCTCACTGTATTTTGTAACAAGTGGTATTTTTCTTCCGTATTTCTCCTTGCAATACGTAGAAGTCGTTCAGCATTTTGTCTTCTGAGGGTAGCTTGTTGGCAGAATTTAATTAATTGTATGAGGTTGATGAGCAGCAAAATTAAATCCATGTCATCCATTGTTGTCGTCATAGCAACTGTTAACCCGGCCCCAAGCGTTTCTGCTTAGAACCAGCAGCTGATTGGCCGCTGGTTGTTATGGAGTCAGACGTTGATTTTCATCTCAATATCAGCCAATCAGCTGCTGGAACGCTTGGGGTCGGGTGAAACGCAAGTTGTAATGTGAACACACCCATTCCGTCCCGTTCCGTTCCTGCAGTGTGGAAGCGCCTAATGACTAGTACAGACTGCTATATATAGAACTCGGGGACCAATTTTTTATTATTAGACATCCATATTTGTAGTGAACGGAACAAATCATGTCCCGTTCAATACCAGACGGGTGGCAACATAACTGCGGCGTCTATCCTATGTGCCTTATAATGCGGTGCGTCTTATATATGGAAAATGTTTTAAAATAGGCCATTCGTTGAAGGTGCGCTTATAATGCGGAAAATACGGTAATTCCACAGCAATTTATTAAATTTCAGCCCAAGCTTTGACTAGGCAAATCTGGATCGTCACTTCATTCATAACCCAGGAGTGCTTGAGCTTTAAATTCTGAACTGATGCAAAGATAAACCTGTTAATTTATAAAAGAAAATTAATCTATTCATTAATTCCGTTAATAAAAAAAGATGAATTAAGTAGATTAATTGGTCAACCTAAAAAGCAATCAGTTATGATTGCAGTTTACCAATTTGTATTTGTGAACAAACAGAGCTCAACGTCAAAGATTAAATTCATACCATCAGATTGTTGCTGTGGTAACAAAACAATCTAACTATGAATATTGCTCTTTGAACATTTACAAAGTAAACTTGCGAGCTCCTTAAAATCTTACATTGAAATGTTAAACAATTAAAAATATTTTAATTTATGTATGGAGAAGCCATTAAATCAAATTTAGTAGCATTGATATGCTCAATAAATAAATGTTACATTTATGTATTTGTGGTCTGTGTTAAAAAGCCCCCTGAAGCCCTGGGGGCTTATGGAGCCTCTGACTTCATTTGGATTAAACAGAAGTGCAAATAATTGATATTCATTTTACTTGTATTTTTTGATTTGTTATTTTTAAGACTAGTTGTAGATTTAAATAGAGTTTCACTGGCAACATTTTCCCTAAACAAATAATTACTCAGTAGTATTTTTACATTTCCTGTCTACTTAACATCTTTTAATTCAAAAACAGGGTCTACTGCCGGTGGACCGCCTAGGCGCCCTGACCACTGGGCTTGGCAAGTTTAAACTCTGGGGGAAACCCTGCAATTGCATGAGGGAGTATGAACTCTGTCCTCACTGGAATGTATGAAGTGCTGTATTAGTTTTATATCAGAGGTAATGGGACACACATTTCCTAAAGTCCTAGATGAGATGACTCTTTTTTTTTCTCTTGGTAAATTCATCGTTTACTTTTCCTCTAATGGACCTGTTATCAAAGAGGGTATTGAAATGTAAAATTGAGAAATCATCCAAACACTTAAATAGTTCCACATCTCAATGTTCCACACTCACTGAGATGGTTCGCCAGTCTCCTTCCAGGAAGTTCCTGAGTGGATTGAGAAAGCTGATGGCTGAAGTCTGAATAAACTCTCTCTCCGCTGCTCCCAGTCTCCTCTCACAGTCCCCAACCTTCAGCAAAGTGCTCCCTGCAATAAGTCCAAAGAATTTTCACAAATCAGTTCATTCAGTGCTACTGCAGTTGATATAAACACCAACTCCTCATTTATTGCTTTGTATTTTTTTCAGGTTTACGCTGCATCACTAAAGCAGCGTAATGAGCACAAAGCGCAGATGGTGAAATTCTTGTACGTTGTCTGTCTAGGAGAAGAACCTTTAGGTGGTAGATGTGAGCTGAATCACTTAAGAATAAAATCTATTTCCATAATTCAGCTTTTCTCAACAGGTATCTGTATTTCTATTGGCTGCATTATTTCATGTCGGTGCACTTAGTGGTTCATGGATTTGAGATATGGAGCAATTTTTCAACCGGAGTTCCACTAAGAAACAAAAACATTTTAGAAATGTGGTACAAAGCTAATATTGAAATTGCTGCATTCCTCTTTACAGTGATTAATTAATTTGGCTCTTAATGCTGAACTGGTTCACCACTCTTGGTCTAGCGTACTCCTATGAAGATGATAAATGTAGGAATAGAGTTGCTCCAGTAGGCGTCACTATTGTGCAAAAGATTATTTATTTAAAACAACAAAAACACCAATGACAGCACAACTTGACAGAACTCTATTCCTGCAACAGATCCATAATGACCCCTAAAAAGTCCTTAAATAGAAACAGACATATTTAAGAAGATACGGCAAATAAAGGCAAAAAGTCATCAGAAATGTGCTGATGAGGCTTTTACTGGCCAATATTGATTTTCCGTTTTCCTTAATTGGATTTTTACTGAGCTCTGAACAAAGTCTAAACAATGTGCTGTTTGCTAATAAATCCAAAGACTAAAACATTTAAATATATCTTTATTTTTTAGTTTTAATCAATTAATGAACAAAAAATCCTTTTTGGGAATTGTTATTCCCTCGACCACCTCTCCCCTTTGACTTGGACTGCCCATTGGTAAATTTTAATCAGTGGTTAATTAGTATGTGCATCACAATTAGACATAACCAGTTCATCTCTTCCAATGAGAAACAGCTTATCCTGATGTTGGCTTTAGGTTAGTGTTGTTTATTTGACTAAAGTTTGAAGAAACAAGTAATGTTTGAACTGCAAAGGTTTATTCATTAAACAATTCGTAGACCCACATAAGACCTGGCTCTGATTGGTTGTTCTTGGTTGGGAGCGGTGCAATTTTTCAGAAGCCAACAGGTCGCTCAGACAGGATGTAGAGGAGATCCATTGTTTCACAGGTTACCGGTCTCCCAACATACTGTCATGACATGGTGACTATTTTAACAAATACATTAAAAAATATGTTTTTTATAGAAGTTACATACTGTAGCTTTAAGCACAGTAAAAGCAGAATATACCAACAACTAAAACCATCGTGTTGGCATGGCATGGTTTCTGGTCTTAAAGACAGGATATTTTTGTGTTAAGTGGAGGATTTATTTCCACTTTCTAAGAAATTAATAGAACCAAGAAAAACTGTGGCATCAGTGAGTGTTTGAGCTAATCTGAATTTTCAGTCCATCTTTTTAAAAGACAACGAGATGCTGAAGTACTAGGGTTGCACAACTCATGCATAAATCAGACTCTCTTATTGAATTTGGAGCAATAGCTTTCCCTAGTGACAGCTACATGACTACTGATGCTGCAGCAGAATGCAGAGAGCAGCTAACCTCATTTAAAGCTCTATTGATCCTCAGACTTACACAGACGGGAAAACTATTTACAGCCTGTAGTGGAAAACAGTGCAAGCGACATGTAGAGGAAGGACATCCATTGAACAGGCAACAGAAAAAATGCTCTTATACTGACAAATATCCTAGAGCCAGTTTGAAGCAAGAGCTTCAGAAAGCCTTGATCTTCTGTCACCCTGAATGAGTGAAATATTCAATAACGCTAACAATAATACTTCGTTAGCATTGATATTTCATGTCAATGTTACGTTTCATTCATTTAAATTCAAATATTGCAACTAAAGAAGAGTTTTCTTCCACAGTACTCTGTGTGCTGAGAAGCTCCTTTCCTAATAATTTAACTGAAGCGAAGTGAATAAGACTGACATAGCACCTGTCATAAACATGGAGTCTATATGAATGTTCATGACTTATCATGAAGTGTCATTCAGTAAATAATGACATTTTCAATCCAAAGTTACAATGTGCATCAAAAATGTCAACTTTGATTTGCTTGGTAAATAGTTACATTTTTTTAAGCAAAGTTGCATTAAAAGTTTATTAAAAGTATCAACTTTGCCTTAGAAGTGCGTTAATTTACCAAATGACATCTCATGACAAGAGTCAAACATTTATGAAGCCTCCTTCGTGTTACTCTAATGCACAGCCCTTCAAATAAAGTGTTATCGCTCCGGTCTGTGGCTTTAACCTCCTCCAGGGACATGCTTTTGTCTTTTGTCTTCACTCAAGCCACAAAACTACAGCATCACCCAACAGCTCAGGACTGATGAAGTGTGTGGAGGATGTTTTAGTGACTTACTCATTTCCTATTCTGTCGGGTGTGTTAAAGCAGGGACACAGCTAAAAGCCAGAGGACCAGAGTTCAAGAAACCACTGGTAGAATGTTGCAATTTAACCTTCAGAGCCTTCAGAGCTAATACACTCACCGTACGGTGTACCAGGCCCAAACTCCTTCGCAGCATCTTCCATATACTGACCCAGCAGCTCTGCGTTGGTGACCCTGGAGGGTGCTTTCATGTCCAGCTTTTCATAGAGAAACTCCTCAATTCTGGCACCTGCAGGGCAAATCCTGAGTTTAATTTATGAAGCAGACAGGTTATTCTTTATGATCATTCCTATTCATTACAAACTGAGATCCAAAGACTTATGGCACATCTTCACCCACTTTCAAGGTGCATGGTGAGGCGAAAACTCCAGCAACACTTTAAACCAACTTTATTCTGAAATGATCTTGTTTCTGTGTGTGGCACATAATCTGTCAGACTGGTTTTAGCAGAACAAATTAAGAGATCATTTACGATTACTAATGTATTAGTAACTTTGTTTGATACATTGGTTTTTGTAATCTGTCGGTTAAATTAACAATAAACAAAATACATCAGTGATCACCTGTTTGGTTCCACATATTGCTCTCTCAGCAGCCATTAAACGATAAAATAATCACATATTGAAAAGGAAACTGCAGTTCTGATTTGTCATCACTGACCAAGACAGATTGGTACAGATACATGTAAAATCAAAAATATTGTCTGTTACAATGAGCTCAGTGAAACCACCACAAATTAGAACTGCATTAGGTTATGCAAAATGAAGTGAGGAGCGCATGGAAAGTCATAACAAAGGTGAACATGGAGGCAATGTTTCAATCTTAGAAAACTAAAATCCTGCCCCGTTTTAACCCTGAACACAGACACTGTTCTCTCTCTCTCAGGTCTCAGCCCAGGTTGGGAGTTCTTGTAGCTCGTTGTTGCCACATCATCTGGGCAGAACTTTTTTTCTGGCTGAAATTTGTTCTTGCCACTTCAGGTAAAAGAACAAAATTCTCTTCTCTTGTAGAATATGCACTGCTTCGTTCCACTCCTTTTACTAGTTGCAACATCAATGTCAAAATTTCTGCATTAGTTAAGAATTAGTCAATATAGGGCTGGACGATGTGGATGATAAACGTATCATGATATTAATGTTTCATGTCATTTAATAATCAGAATTATTGAGAATTTCTTTGTTTTAAATGTCTGATCTGGAGCCAAACTATTGATAAAAATCTAGCTTGTGCAGCTGAAGCCTTTCCTCTGCCTACAACTCCCAGAATGCTATGCGGTTCTGGATCAGAGTTCAAGGAAATTATTGAACTGTCTATTGTACGTATTGATCATATGTCTATCACAATCTGTATTACTATTAATTTATTGCCATGCCCCAAGTAAATATGCTAAACACCCTAACATGTTAAATTTAATAAGGATGTAGACTTGACCAAATTGAGTAAAATTCAAATGAAACATAATCAATGGCATCTTTAAGAATACCCTAAAATCCAAATGTTAACCTCGTCAACAAGGACTACCATTGGTTTTAGCTGTCAAGTTGTCAACAGAAAATAGGAAATCTTAAATGTATATAAGAATATATATAATAGAAAAAGGGACGCAGTGCTTTGCTACCAATTGAAAAATATTAGGGGAGAGGGAAGTCAATTATGCCAGCTTGACTTTGACAACCATAAAATTTACTGCAGAATTGGATGTGTTTTGCTTCAGTTTAAAAAAAAAGGCAACACCCACACACCATCTCTGACAGATCATCAGTAGAGCACGGGTTTAAATCAGCTGATCTGCCACTGCTGTCTTCAGACCATGACTTATTAATAATCATAAGATAAAAATTGAGCTCGAAAACATGATACAATGACAGACTGAATGCTCTGCTCTTTGTGTAAGAAATGTTTGGTGATCTTTGGTGTTGAATCCTGATATACACAGTCCAGTCACATTAATGTGACCATCTGTCAAAAGCCAGAATAACCACCTTTCGCAGAGCGAACTGCTACGAGACGTGCAGGAAGAGAGTCACTTAGGTCCCTGAAGGTCTTCTCTGGGATGTTGAGCCATGCCGACTCTAATGCCGTGGCCAGCTGCGCTAGATTACGCGGTTGAGGATCCATGGCGCGAACAACTCGATCGAGATGGTCCCACAGATGCTCGATTGGGTTTAAGTCAGGTGAGTTTGCTGGCCAGGGGAGGACGGTAAACTCATCCTGGTGCTCTTCGAACCACGCACGTACACTGGCAGCTGTATGGCACCTCGCATTGTCCTGCTGGAAGATGCCATCATCCTGAGGAAAAACAATGCGCATGTAGGGGTGGACATGGTCCGCAAGGACAGATGCGTACTTGTATTGATCCATCGTGCCTTCCACAATAATCAGTGAACCCAGAGAATGCCAGGAAAACATTCCCCAGACCATAATGCTCCCGCCTCCAGCTTGGACCGTTCCTGCAATGGTTGCAGGGTGGTTCCTTTCAGAGGTTTCACGCCTTATACGCCAACGTCCATCTGTCCGATGGAGCATAAAACGCGATTCATCTGAAAACGCTACCTGTCGCCACTCAGTGGACGTCCAGCTGCTGTACTGGCGTGCAAATTCTAGCCTTCGTCGTCGATGAACACCAGTCAGCATAGGTGCACGAACCAGGCGTCTGCTTCGGAGGCCCAGACGCAGCAATGTTCGCTGAATAGTGGTTTGGGAGACACTTGTGGTAGCCCCTTGGTTCATTTTAGTGGTCAGTTGCTCAACGGTAGCCCGTCTATCTGCCCGAACGCATCTCCGCAACCGTCGTTCGCCTCTGTCATCTATGGCCCGTGGTGCACCACATTTGCCACGTCGTTGATTTTGGACAGTCCCATTTTGCCATGCACGGTACACTTTTACCACGGCGGCACGCGAACAGTTCACAAACTCAGCCGTTTCGGAAATGCTTCCACCCTTGGCCCGAAAGCCAATGATCATGCCCTTTTGGACGTCGGATAAATCGCTTCGTTTCTGCATTACGCCAACGATTGAAATGTTTTCCGAAGCCCACACACACCCTTTATATACGCTCAACTGCACTGTGCTGCCACCTGCCTTCTGTGATTGGTTATTTAACTCTGAAGTGGAAAGTACGTGGTGGTCACATTAATGTGACTGGACTGTGTATTAGTGATGTTGTCAGTCAGTAATCGCAACTGTGTAGAATAGCTGACAGAGAGCGATAAAAAGGAAGAATACAAGCGGCTTTGAGTCGTTCAACAATTTCCCGACATTATTTTTCCCGTTACTGTGGCGCACCGCACTAACTTAAAACCCCAAACATCTCCAGGTTTCATTTTGTCAAAAGAATTGCTCTACAACAGAAGCACGGCTACAGATGGCGTGTAAAAGAAGAGTCTTTTTACCCTCCAACGTATTTGGATGTAAACAACATGCAATGTACATTCTTAATTATTTGGCACAGAAAGCAGGTTGAAATTAGTCTATTAAGTTGGTGTTCATGTTTGTTTGTGTAATATTTTTCTGTAGACAAGTAAAACAGGTCCTTTATTAAACTGTCAGATTACCAACACCAGACTCCACAAGCAAAACTGTTAGCAGATCCTGGTATTACCCAATGAAAAAAAAACATTACTTTCATGTTTATGGCTTAGGAAAACTACACTATAAACATTTATCAGTAATCTTTTAATCTATTAATATTTATGAACATCATTTCTTTATCATTTAACATTTAAATTACCATCTAAAAATCTACTAAAGACTGATTTACATTATTCTAAAAATTGATCAAATTCAATTCAAAGATGTTTTATTGATCCCAAAGGGAAATTAAATGCAACTGAAATTATTCAAGATTCTTCAAAAAGTGGTTGCAGGTGGTGATGCCTGTGGGCAGGAAGAATCTCCTGTAGCAGTCTGTATTACAGCGCGTTTGAAGAAGCCCGGTACTCAGTCAGCTCTAGCACTGAGATTGGTTTAGTGGAAAAGATCCCAAGTAAACATTTTGTCTGATTAGCTGTGAGAAACAGCAGCCTTTGTTCTGAGATAACTCTTCAGTGGTCAACAGTCACTCTGATATTCCTAATTGCAGAGTGAAAATTCTGTATTTGATGTCAACAACACAAAAATGTGAGCATTTTTGTTCCTGTTGATTACTCCTTTATGCCAATGATGCAAAGCATGAAAGGTTTCCACAGCAGAGCACTACAGGGGGATTGGAAGGCAGGATACTCACCAGTATGATCAACTGTGGCATGAAGAATCAAAAAAATGACAAGTTAGAGCTCTCTGTCCTTACATCTCATCCTACACAGCCTGATCAACATTATCAACTACAGCCAAGAGGGGAAAATAGTAAATTATCTTTCATTTGTAAGTTTGTAATCAGTCAGATTCAAATATCGCAAAAATCTAACATCAAGTGTAAAAAATACTGCAAAGCATGAACATTTATTAAATAAGGATCGAGACAAAATAGGAAAATAGTACGAGAGAACAACAAAGTACACCTTAGGATTCAATGGCATGTGGAGCCACTGTCAGCAGCAGTCACTTTAGGCAGTTGTTTTCTGGATGACTATTGGTTTGTCATATTGTTGTGGATGAAAGCTGGTCCACTATCTTATAAGACATTGTTTGTAGAGGCTTTCAGAATTCTCTTTAATGAACAATTTCACTTCAATTTCCCATCATGTGACTTTAAAACAGTGTGTTTTTTGTATGGAAAGCAAAAACTTTCATTAACTTCAAAAATCCTGAACAATTTTTTTTAGAAACCTTAAAGAATGACTATATGTTAACAAATGAACGTTTTGGGTCCCACCCAGAGCATTTCAGTCAGGTTATGGGCTGGACTTCCCCGGTTTTCATATCCACTCTGCTGCAGGTTGCTGTTGTGCTTGGGATCATTGACCTGTCGCACAATCCAATTTCAGCCCAGATTCAATAGTAAAACAGCTGCTCTTGCATTGTATGGAGTACTGTTCAGAAATATTCACTGACAGCTAAATGATGGGAAGCTGCTCAGGTTCAGTGGCTGCCAGACAAGTGCACATCATCATTCCTCCACCACCATGCTAGACAGCTGGCGAGAACTGCTTTTGCTGATTCACTGCCTTTGGTTTTTCAACAAACAGCACAGTGCATTACACCCAACTTTGACCTCATGTATTCTAAGAACATTGCTCAAAAGATCTCGCATTTTACTAAAATGCAAAAATAACTCATGCAGCAACCTCTCTCCAAATATGTTATGTTGGTTTGTTCCTTTTCTATGTTCTGTCATCAACTCCAACACTTAGCATTCTTTCCACAAATTGTTTGGGAATGGCCTTATAACTCATCCCAGATTGAAGTGAACTGTTGCTTCATTAAGGTATCTGCTGATGCCTTTTCTTCACTGGCCCTTTTGTTAAGATGAGCCTGTTTGGTTCAGACCATCAAACTGCCAAAACTCCTGCCTGATACAGGGGCAGACATATTTGCTAATTATCAATTAATTAAGAGTTACTTCTTAAAAACTTTGGCATTTAAGAGGAATACGGCAGGAGTGTACTTTCTCTCCCACACACAGCTTCCCAACATTTCTGTTACTTTTAGTTTATTAAATTAGGTTAGAATCTGCAGTATGCTTTTGTACACTTGAGATTAGCTTGAGGTCATTTTGAACTTGATAAGCACCTAATAATTTTTAATACAGCACAAAACTGAAAAATATAGATACTGACGTTACAACAGTCTGCAGCTTAAATCATTTTTACAAACTGGCAATAACTTTCAGAAGGAAACCAAGACGCTTATTTCTGACTAACCAAAAATGCAACAACCCCAAGACTGTCACTGTGCCACCCTAATAGATGTAATACTGCAGACATTCCTAGACATTACTCTGGTTCTGCTCGAGGACACTTAGAGCTCAGGTAGTACTTTCTTCTGTAATGATACTTGACCACATAGTAATCATACTTGGGTTGGGCTGCAGCAGGTACTCAGTCTGTCTGTAGATCTTCTCTGTCCAGTGTTTGGTGCAGTCAGCGCGGCTCATTAGGTTCTCAAAGTGAGCATCCAACTCTGTCCTTTCCGCCTGGCCCAGCTTCTCCTCGGTATACTGAAACAGCAAACAGCCACAAACACCCTGTTACAAGTCAATGTCAACTCCACATGCTAATAAATAACTTGGGCTCAAAGTGTCATTAATAATTGCCACAATAACATCCCTTACTATCATGGTCTCAACCTGCTTGTGCTCATATTCAGCATTTTTACCCCCCTGTTGCTGCCAAATGAGTAAATGAAAAAGTGAATAACAGACACTGTTCGTTAATTAGTAATGGTTTGGCTAAAATTACCGACCGTGACATTGGTGTAGCTCTGCTTCGACGGCCTACGACTGAATATAGCAAAGCTAAAAGCTGAATATGGAGAACATGTCCTGCTAGTTGTGATAACGAGGCGTGTTTTGAAGATGAACCGCAGAGTCAGAAGTCCTGAAACGTAACAGCTGGTGGGCAAAGTGAAAGGAAGAGCGAGTCAAGCCGCCGCAGCGTTTAAATACCTGGACGGCTCGCGTGAAAAACAGCCCCGCACCGCTGGCAACTTCTTCACGTTGAAATCCATGGCGTCAGTAGGCGAAGCTGCAAACTGCTGGTTTTGCTTTAGAGGCAGCTTCTTATGGCAGTAGCTACAAAAATATGGCACTAGCCAAAAAATAAATCACGTGACCGTCTTGCGCGTAGCTTCTCATTACGTCAAAAGGTTTTTTTTTTTTTTTACTGGCTGGTTTACTAAAAATATGAGAATAATAAAATAACAATAATTGTGAGTCTGTGATGATTTTTCTCCTGCACTTGTAGCTGCTGTGCTCTTCCAGCGAAACACTAAAAAAATTAAATCCTAAAAAACAATGTCACAAGTTCGTTGTCTTTTTATTAAATCTACTTCCTTTAGGGGTCGCTGTCCAACTCTATACCCAGCATCCTTCCCTGTCACATCCCCGTATTGATGTCTATGCACATCCCCCTTCACTACATCCATCCATGAAACTTTTACTTGGTTTTCTTCTTCCTCTATTATTCCTCTCCAGTTTGTTCACTTTTAAGTGAAAATCTTTGCATATTCAGAGCTTACCTCGACCTCACTATGCTCTCTTCAACACAATGTCGCCTGAGAACACGATTTATCACTAGAACTCTTGCCTGATCTCGACTATGGCCCTTTTCATCTCTAGTTGTCGACCCTATACCTTGAACACTCACACCTCACCAACTTTGCTGTTTTTATGATCTGCAACTCTCCAAAAACTTATCTGTCTGTGAGGTGTGAGTTCCACTAACTGTATGAGTTCTGTATGGTACTCATAGTGTCACAGTTCCTGACTTGCCTGTCACTGGTTGTCCACAAACACACAGTATCCAGTCTTTCTAACCTGCTGACTCTTCCCATTAACACTGTTTGGTTCCTGAATGCAGCACTATGCACAGTGATGACGTAAGAACGCACGGCGTTTACTCTGTTTCCGCAGCGCGTGAGTTTTGTTTCCAGCTTCTTCGTACAGCTAACCATTGTTAAGGTAAGTTAGCAAGTATACTAACTTAAATGTCAACCTCTGACAAAACTCCACCTTCCCCGACAGTCTAGCCAGAAGGTAAACTCAGGTTGTCGTTACCACATTGTTTGTTAGCTTAGTTAGCTTAACAGGAGTTAGCTTGGGATAAAATATATTACTAATAAAAAATTGTACTGTTGTTTTTTGTTATTAATGTTTAGCTGCCACCAAACCAGCCAACACGGTAGCGTTATGCAGACCAGGTGCCCATGGCTTGGAAGTCAAGGACCCGCAGTCTGCAGGTATTTGACACGGAGCTGAGCGCGGACACGGTGGAGTGGTGTCCACTGTCCCCCAGCCACGACATCCTGGCATGTGGGACGTACCAGCTGCAGAAAGCGGTGAGATAAAATGCGGCTCAACCTGTTGGAGCGCGCGGGAGTACAGTCCAACACTGAGCAGCGCAATTCCAATTTGTTTAAGTTCTTTGGTCATCTAAAAACTTTTGCGAGTTTTTCCTCTAGCTTATTATTAATTAGAGTGAAAAGTGGGACAAATTAAAACAATAGGGAGAAGAAAATTACAAAGCCACAATACTCTTGCAAAAAGAAAATAATTGTACAAAATGTGACATGCGCCATTATCATCATTAATAAAAATAAGGATTTGGGGGGAAAAAATAATACGTGAAAAATTAACGACTTTGGATCTTAGAAGTGTTGGGAAATTTGACTCCTTTTTATCATAATTTTTTCACATGTTGCTTTTTATTTGGATTTTATTTGACAAGTTAGTTGGGAGGAAAATGTTACACAGTCTAAATTAATTTCTAGCAAAATACAAACGTGAAAAATTAAGTGTTCATTTGTACTTGACCCCTTTTACCCTGATGCCCCCAGATAAAATGTATTGGAAAATGCCTGGAGAGCTGCTAAAACAAAAACCATTGTTTAAAGAAGCCATGTAGGAACATGAGGAAGACAGTGTCCAGGAGACCTGTCACTATTTCATACAAATGGAAAATTGGGCAAAATATTCCACAGCATCCTGAACACACCATAAGCAGTGCAACCTATAACAACTATGCAAAAAAAGAATATGTTCATGAAGTACTGAACTGAATAGTGATCAATCATGCCATACGGTGTAGTCACACGCACATGTCTGCTGTATGTCATTCATGCTGCAGGAAGGCGGAAAGGACGCCGCTCCCAGCCGGACCGGCCGCCTCTACCTTTTCCAGTTTCGCCGTGAGGGTCTGATGAGCCCTCCTCTCACTGAGCTGCAGCGCCTGGACACAGCAGCCATTTTAGATCTGAAATGGTGAGAAGTTGGGCTTCACTAGAGCGGATGCAGTCGTGAGCCTTTCCTTTCTGCTCAACGTTTTCCCTCGTGGCCAGGTGCCACGTCCCTGTGTCGGCCAGGCCGCTGCTGGGAATGGCTGCTGCTACAGGAGAGCTGCACCTCTACACTCTGCTGGATAATCAGGTGAGAACTGCAGCTTCAGAAGAATCCCGGTGAGGTCTTCTGATAACAGCAACCTTAGATTAAGCAGTGGCATGACTGAGCCTCAGTAATGGTCCGGAGTTATCGTGTGTCCCGTTTCTTGTTTTAGAAAGTTTTGTTTCCGTCAGCATGTGTTTCACAGCTGGTGTCGTGGTGTTTACTCATGAATGTGTGTATCCAGTAGGAAGGTGGGTGCAGTCTGCAGACGATGTGCAGCGTGGAGGTTGGAGCAGAGCGGCTGGCTCTGTCTTTGGACTGGTCCACTGGTAGAATGGACAGGTAATGGAGGCCATGTGAGCTCCTGCTGCTGTTTTTCTTCAGTCAAATTTCCAGTGGTGGACAATCAGAGGCCATATGAAGCAGACCCTTCTGTTCTCAGCAGCAGTGACATCCGGGTGGCGTGCAGTGATTCTGCGGGCTGCGTCAGTGTGTTCTCCCTGGCTGAAGGAGCTCTGACGGCTCTGTCCCAGTGGAAAGCTCATGACTTTGAGGCCTGGATCACAGCCTTCTCCTACTGGAACACACAGCTGCTTTATTCTGGTAACACAACTGCTTCTCATCATTTTATAGTTCCTGCAAATATTGAAGCGGTTAGTTTCAGAACATAGCCCAAAATAAAATCATCTGGTCCAGGATTTGGCAGGCTTTAAAGGGGACATACTTTGTAAAAGCAACTCCCTTGAGCTTTCCATTATGTTATAATGTTATTCCCTCATCAGAAACACACCTGGAGTGTTGCCTTGATTCTTTCATGCATGCTTGAGAATCCTTTAATCACCATGGCAACTATTTGCAGGTAAGAGCAGGATTTGTTAAAGAGAGAGGGACCCAATTTCCAGGCGTTAAATTACAAAGTCACATTTCTCTTCAGTCACATAAGTTTATACAACATTTTTATAACAATGGGAGGTAAAATAGTTGATTGTGCTATATAATGACCCTATATGGCTGGAAAACAATTGAAGAAGACTCCACCTCACACAAACACATTAAATTATACACTATTCTTTAATGTTCAAAGCAATTCACGTTGATCCGTGTAGCGGCTGCTGTTACTGAGAGCATCACCAAACACGACCTTTTGTTTATAGAGTTTCTTTGCAAAAACATTTACACTTCTTGTAATTTTTCATATGTTACGTGTCGACCACAAATTCAGTGGCTTTTATGTGACAAACACACCGTGGCGCCAAGAGCTTGGAGAGGTGTGGCTGTTTTCTTTGTGATCTGTGTAGATCAGAAAGCTGCAGTGATCTGTATGTAAATGCAGCCTTATAACACTTGGAATATATTAGTCAAATGTTATTGCACTCCAAACAGACCTTTGCAATTTGAATGTTTTGCAGACTGATATTGTGATGACATATTTGCACTACACTGAGCAGCCTTAGTGTTGATGTTGGAACCTTCTTCCCAGGGGGGGACGATTGCAAACTGAAAGGCTGGGATCTCAGAGCTGCTCCTTCTAGCCCTGCTTTCACCAGTAAAAGGTAGAGACAGAGATTTATGTGTGTGTCACTGCTGATGTCCTTCCTGCCAAACCTCGCCGGTAAATTCTGAGCTTTTCTGCATTAGGCACTCGATGGGTGTGTGCAGTATTCACAGCAGCCCTCATCTGGAGAACATCCTGGCCACAGGCAGGTCAGTATCCTCATCTTTCATGAAGGAAAATAAAGGAACCGCCTCCTGGGTGTTGTGTTGTATTCGGTCGTCGTGTTATCGTGCTCCAATCTTGTCCTTCGGCAGCTACGATGAGCAGGTGTTGCTGTGGGACGGCAGGAACATGCGGCAGCCCCTCGGGCAGAGCGCAGTGGGAGGCGGGGTGTGGAGGCTGAAGTGGCATCCCAGCCATCAGTACCTGCTGCTGGCTGCCTGCATGCATAATGACTTCCACATCCTCCACTGCCAGCAGGCCTTAGGTTGGTATGATCAGAGCGACGAGGAAAAGCTGCTCCCAGTTGTTAATTACTGTTTCTAACTCAATTTTACAGAGGGATGATATTTTTCTGACTTACTAAGCATAGAAACATGGCTGCTCACCAATAGTGTTTGATTTATTTTGACTCAATTCATTCAGTTTAATTGGAGCAGATTCCAAAGTTAAAATACATCACTGTTGAGATTTAAAAGTCGATTTTTATCAAGAGACTGGTGCACCAGTTTTAAATAATGTTGGTTAAAGAAACTCTCCAACAAGCTTCAGTATTCAACTAAAAAAAAACTAAATTGAAGGAATTGTTGTCGTTTTGAGTCTATAAGCATTTATTTTTGGTCTAAGAAATGGCACAACTGTGATTGCCAATTTTATTTAAAACAATTAAAATGTAATTTTAATAATAATTATTTTAATAATCTAATAATCTTCTTTAATATTCCATCAGCATGTGTTTCACAGCTGGTGCTGTGTTTACTCATGAATGTGTGTATCCAGTAGGAAGGTGGGCTCAGTCTCACATTAGAGCATATCTCTAAAAATGTGTAGGAAGCATCACCTGTCAGGCCAGATCTGTACCCTTCATGAATGATTATTCTGAGGGCCACATTCTAACCAGGCAGCTCTACTTTATGTCAGACTTATCAGATTCACTCCAGGTGTAAATATGAGAACTCAATGCTGAGGCTAAATTGGAAGGTGGAAGGATTAGTTTTTACTGAATAGTTTTTCACTTGTATTATTCAGTAACTGTTCTGTGTGGAATAAAGTTGAAAACAGATTGCTGATGGTTTTTTATCTGTGTGTGTGTGTGTGTGTTTGCTCAGAGGGCAGCGGGGGGGCCTGTCCTGTCGTTGCTTCCTACATCCTCCACAACTCCCTGGCCTATGGAGCCGACTGGTCCCGGGTGTCCCTGGAGGACCCCGCGCCGCACTCCCCCCCTGCCACAGAGCCAAAGGAAAGCCTCGCTCAGAGCAGAGGACACTTGCGCATTCAGTACGAGTCTCCAACTGCCAGCTTTGACACGTCCCTGGAGGACGACGCAGGTCGGTACATCCCAGAGGCAAGTGGACCACCCCCCTTAGGTCCAGCTCCGGCCCCCAGCCCGGGTCTGGACGCTCCGTCGCTGTCCTGTCTGCTAGCTAGCTGCTCATTCTACGACCACATGCTGCATGTGTGGCGCTGGGACTGGACTCCAGAAACGTCCCAACAGGAGTCCCACCAGCAGTGACTGAGCTGCAGCCAGGCATCCCATAAACACCCTGAACTGAGAGATGCAACCAACACACAGGCCTCTCTCCTACAAAACATGAGGGGTTGACTTAGCAGAAACGTCTATTTTGATTATGACATTGTTTTTATAATAAACACCTCATGTCTGTGAACATGTAGCAGCAGCAGTGAGACGGACCTTCATCCTGTTACCTACGGCAGAGGAAGTGATGCTTGGTGTTTTAGAAACATCTGGTGGTTCATCAGGTACAAACTTAACCCTGTTCCATATCTATTGTTGTCACATGATATAAACAAGGGGTCTCGACACTTTGTCATGTGAGCCAAAATCAAGTCAAAAGAACTTGTGGGCCAAGAAAATAAGAAAAAAAAAATAAAATCTTAACAAAAAGTTGATTTTAGTTTTTTTCTTTTTGCCTAAACTAAATGTGCAACATTTTAATTAATCAATTTATTTTGGGCTTTTTTTAAGGAAAGCAATGTTATTCTATGCACAAATAAAACTTAAAAAGGATTTTGCATACAAGAGGCTTGATTGAACAAATCTGTCAGTCAAAAGAACAAGATTTAGGTCACTTTCTTTCAAAATGTTTGCTACATTAATCCAAGTTTAGTGAATTAGATAAAAGCTGATGTTGGTCCAGCAAAGTTGGCTTTTCAGTTAAAGTCTCCTGATGCATTTGGTTCTGCTTGGTATAAAAAAGTAAATAATTTCTGTCCACTGTAAGAAGATGTTGTCAGTAAGCATTTCACCCAGATTACAAATAAAAATCTCCATCAACCACCTGTGATGGAGGGCCAACATCACCCTTGAGTTGCAGCTGGGGGCCACAATCTCAGTAAAAATGGCCCGAAGGTCACACTTTGTATAACCTTGACCTAAACTGTATAAAAAGGCCTGGTGAGTCAGATATTTGCCCTTTTTCTTCTAAAAAGACATAAATGCTAAATGTTGATGACATTAACATCAATTAATTAGAAAATGTTCAGTATTTGAGAGAGGATTTTAGAATCAAACTTGAAAACGTTCTACACTTTGAGTGACAATTCACCAGTGAAGAGCAACTCGTTCATTTGATCCCTATTTCTTCATGTTGTAGTGGAAACAGCAGCTTTTTAGATTGGGGTTCTTTAGCTTCTAAAAGATTTAAAAAGTTAAAAATGACAACGTCACATTTACCTTCAGATTTGAATCACTAAACTCTGACACACAAATGACATTCTGCTATAAATCATGTGTAGAGCGACTCAAATTTTATTTCCAGATTGAACACTTAAATGACAGGTTTGCAGTCCCCTCTGATTCTGATGGTCTCCCATCCACGTATCAACGCACATAGTTCTTAGGATGCAGCTTAAACAGCTTCCCTTCCTGTGTGGGTTCAAATCCATATTTCTCCAGCTGATCCTTGTTGAATGTGCCATTCCTAAAGTCTCTGGTGATCTGGGGCGCTACGACCTGATCGAATAAACTCTGTGCTGTCAGCGGAGGTTCCGTACCGAGTGGTGACCGGTACGAGACGTAGGGTTTTAGCTTGAATCCCTCCAGATGAGGAACCACGAACTCAGGAATCATGGCCCGGACCGACAGGAACTTCCTGCTGGGGAGCTTCACCCCTGCGGGGCGAGAGCTGCGCCCCTTGTTGAGGGACCTGGGGCCGCGCTTACTGGTGAACTCAGACATCCTGTCCGCACCTCGAACCAGACCCCTCATGAGTGTGGATAGAACCCCCATGGTTCCGGTCGGGTCTTCCTCCTGGAACATGAAGACACATGCAGAGGGCAGCTGTTAGCTTTAGCATTAGCCATAAGTAGCAAAACAACATAAAGACCGCTACTTTTAATGTGTCTGAGCTCAGCACGGCTATAATTAGCTCTGCACTATATGCACTTTTCACTCTGGAAATCCGAAACTGACTCACTTACACTAGCGGTTAAACAAAATTCTCCTCACCTTCAGGTCCAGCTGAGTGGGAACAAGTGTGTACTACTACCAAATGAAGTGCGCAGTGATTGGTCAATAATAATAATAAAAAAAACTTGTTGGCCAATTAAAATACAAGATACTGACGGAAGCTGTTAGCAATTGGAGGGAACGCCATTAAAACTAGAAAACAAGCGCCTCTTTTTCCGGAACCGCTATGACTTGTTCTTCAAAATAAATGCCTTTATGAAATATAGTGTGAAGAACAGCTACTGAACAAAGGGAGTTACTGCTCAAATGGGATGTATGTTTAGTCATTGTACTTTGTTGCAAACAGATAAATAAAATCACTGTATTTGTCTAAAGGACATGTAGACAAAAACTTCATGATGGGTAATGCTGAAAAACCATGGCAACCTAGCCTGGTTTTCAGCAGGCTTTGTTGCTGAAAAACATAAACTAGCACCTGGAATATTGAATCCATGTCCTCCAGAGAGACAACCTGGACCTACGGGCTATAAGCCAAGGAGGTGAAGGATGCGAGACTCAACAGCTAAACAACTGCATGAGCAAACAGAAAACATGTCATTTACAGTATAGAGAAAAACATATCTGAGTGTGATAAAAGAAGCAACACATTCTGCAAAACTGACCATTCAGCTACAATACAAGACATTTAGAACATGAATGATGAAGAATATAGATTTTTATTTCTGAAGCCTTTGAGAGCATCAGTGGCGCAAAAAGTGGGTAGAGATGCAGTAGGGGGGCGGGCGCCGATTTCTGTTTATCGCATCCACCTGAAAAATGTGTAGTTGCGCCACTGGAGAGCATCCAAGTTCAGGTTCGCTCTATCCTTAATGAGGCTTTCCTTTTATACCGTCTTAGTTTGAAATGTTAGCAGGAAGTTGTATACCGTCACAATGTATTAAGTATAAGGCATGTACACAAAAAAACTTTGAGCCTTAAAGAAGGTACGTATGAAGATTGTTAACGCAGTTTCAGAAACAAACTTTTTAGTAAATGTTGAAGGTTCCTCCAGCCTTTTTTCAGTGTTTTATTTTCTTTCTTTTTATCGTTTATTTTCTTGTTTTACTACTGTGACTCGACGGCTTGTAATGTAGTAAGCACCGCTTTAACACTGAATACTCCCAAGTTTTAACATTAATCAACAAGTCTTAGACGTGTAGTTTTCCTCAGTAAACGTGACGGTAACTCGGTGAAATAACTGACGAGCTTCACTTATTCTGACTTTGTCATCCAGCCAGATGACGCCGAGCTGCTTGAAATATTTCCTAAACATTGAATCCTGTTGTTTAAGCTTCTCTCTTCGTTGGTTCCAGTGTATTTAAAGGTCACTTCTCACTTTGAAGTCGGCCAAAGACACAGAACTGGAGCACAAATGTCTGGCTTTACAGCAAATGAGAGGAAAAGAAAAGAAACAAGCATATCAAATTCTCCAATTAATAAGGAGCTTTAATCTATTTACCCCATTGAGCTCTGGAGCCTTTTATCCGGACCTGTTAGGAGGGACGTGTCCAGTTCGGAGTGAGCCTGAGGAATGGAGGTGATCTTTAACCCAGATCTCTCCCTCTGTGTTGTTCTCTCTGCTGGCGCCCAGAGCAGATCAGCTTTCTGGCAAAATGACTTGAGTAAAGCACACAGGCAGAGCGTGTTTCTATGCAATTGATTCTAGGATGATAACATGCGTAGGATTTAAATGTCATTTTCCACTGAAAAATGACATTTTAATGTCATAAAATGACATTTTAATGTCATTTTTCGTTGCTGAGAGATATTTTAATTGGTCTGTGATCTTTTTTAATTCACCAGGCAGGCATGGACAGCCAGGATGAGGAGGAAAGCTGTGTCTACCCGGTACGTAAATACTCAGTGTCAGGATTATTTAGGCTTATGGTGGTACCCAGAGTAGACCTAATGATCTGTAATCAGTGGCTGATTTTGATATGAAGGATATGGCACACTGCTCAGGGGGGCAGGGCCTTGGGGGCGTCCTGAGCCTTGACTTTTTTTTATTATTTTTTTTTTTAGCAAAGGTTATCTGACAGTTGTTTACAGAAGCGTTTAACTCCCACAGCTAGGAAATAAAAACAAGAGTGTTATTATTAAAATGGAAAGTTTTATATCTCAATACTGAGAAACATTAATGTGAACAAGGTTTATATCTGCCTGTAATGAGAGACTATCTTGTTATGATGATCTTACTCCTGTGTTTATTTCCTTGCTCTCAACTGAACAGTTCCATAGTTGTGTCCACAACTGTTCATAGCTGTTTTGTGTGTAAAGTCAGTGATGAGTGGGTGATCCCAGTGTTGGGCACAGTGTTGGGTAAGAACATGAGACTGTTCTGTATATAACAGGAGAGATTGCTTAGATTGGTCAGACCTGAACTAAGTTATTCTACACCAGGCATCCTTTGAAATACAGGTTAGGATTTATAAAACCATTAATCTGATGTGAAAATGGGAAGAGAGTCATTTCTAATGTTCTTCTGACATCACAACCACCTTACTGGGATCCATCCATCCAGTGTGCTGTTCATGTAACTGATCACAATTTAAACTGATAAGGGAAAAATACAGATTACAAAGCTGTGCTGAACCAGAAGGAACAAGTAACAACACGTTTTCTAGAAATGTGGTGACAAAGAAAGTCATAAGTTTTAAAAAAAAATAAATACACAAGAATTGGTCCTCAAAAAATATAGGTGAGTACATTGTTTCTGTACTGAATATTTTAGAACCTGGGTCCACTCACCAGTGAGCTCAGAGCCAAGATGGAGCAGTTTGTGGAGGAACGGACTGAAGCCAGTTTGGTGAGCATGAGACCTACATCTTAATTTTTTTGTTTTGCAGCCTTCCTTTTAAAATGAAGTATTTTACATTTTGCGGTTTGCTGGGAATATCCTACAGGATATACTGTATGTTTAAAGTCTGGTACCAGAGGCAGTTCTGGTTCTGGTGAACGGGCTTGAACTGCTTGAACTTTCTGTTACTGTCATGTTTTTCTTCCAGTGGATCTTTGTTCTGGTTGGAGCTGTGATCACCGTCTCTGTTCTAGGAGTTGTTGTGCTGTTTCTCTACAGAAGATACAAAAAATCAAGTTGGTGTCTTATTGTTAACCGTTTACAAGTTCACATTATAGCTCTACTGCACTGCATGTTAGCTCTTTCTCATGGTAAATGGACAGAGTTTATGTGTATTAGTACTGACCTATCAAAGCATTCAACACAACAGCCCTGTTTCCCCAGTCACTCATTCACACACACACACACACATTCACACACTGATATCATGATTGCTAGACAACTTGCATTGAGGCACATTGAACTACATGACCTTGTTTGCTGGTCTGTCTGAGAGCATGTGTTGTTTCAGAGGAGGAGCCAGGCGTTCCTCACTACCGCTTCAGAAAGAGGGACAAGGTGATGTTCTATGGCAGGAAGATCATGAGGAAGGTCAGTACGGTCTAAAACAGGCAGGAAGTCTCCTGGGTTTGATCATTATGCTCTTCCTTCCAGTAAAATGTGTGAATATTGTGTTTTACAAGACTTTGTGTTGTTGCTAAATTTAATGGACACCAAATGTTTCACCACCAGTGGTTTCATACTCTTCTCTCATCTTACATTTCAGACTTCATGGATTGTTCTCTGGTTACAATTTCACAAACAAGCTAATGTAGCTGAGTGCTATTGATGACTCTCAGTTCCTGATAGCAAAGGTCACATCACCCCCCTGTAATCAGATGATGCTCAGTAGGTTCAATCCACCGATTGAGATAGGGCTGCACCGGTTGCAGTTTCTGGTCAATCCCTGATTACCGATCTTTAAGAAGCCTGGCCTGCCGATTCAGATTTCAGCCGATTCTATTTTTTTTGTCTGAAATGTTGCTAAATATTTCAGTGGAAAAGAAAATATATCCGTGTAAAAGATCA
Organism: Poecilia picta; assembly: GCA_033032245.1. Taxonomy (NCBI): domain Eukaryota; kingdom Metazoa; phylum Chordata; class Actinopteri; order Cyprinodontiformes; family Poeciliidae; genus Poecilia; species Poecilia picta. Next base: position 3,322,048 of record CM065361.1, read on the forward strand.
GCTTTGCATGCCGGTATCGGCTGATCACTGATCTCCCAAAATGAAGGAAATCAGGACCAATTTTCTGACCGATTTATCACCGATATCGGTGTGCCCCAGATTGTGGTCTTCTGGAAGGAACTTGGAACATGAGTTCCTTCATGTTCCAAGGAACATGAAGGAACTCATGTTCCTTCATGTTCCTTGGAACATGAAGGAACATGTTCCAAGGAACATGAAGGAACTCATGTTCCAAGTTCCTTCCAGAAGACCACAATCTGGGGTCTTCTGGAAGGAAGACCCCAGATTGGGGTCTTCCTTCCAGAAGACCACAATCTGCAAATTCAGAGATAGTCATAACCCAAAAAGTCTTGGTAGTGTTGCTGGGTTTTTTTTTCTGGCTTTTTGATGTTTATACATGTGACGTTTCAACTCAAAACATGTTACACATTTCAGGACCAAATGACTTGATTCATGACATAGGTCCATATTTATTGCTTTTTTTCTTCCTGATCTGTACCATTTCCGCTGAAATTATTAATATTGACCTCTGGGAAGAATTGTCCATTTTTTCTGTCTTCATTTTTGGCCCAACAGCAGACACTTCATAAGCACATCTGTCTGTCCTGCTACGTCCTGCAGAACATCAGCACCTCCTTTCAGTTTTTCTCTTCTGACCAAATTTCTCCACATCGCTGAGTGGACAGATGTTCACAGGTGGCAGCACACAGCCATCAGCATGAGAGCATCATGGCTGTTTCTCAACTTTTCTGAAGCTTATTTATCTTGTCCCACATTCTCATCCTGGAGTTTTGCTTTGCACGGTTCCTGTTTTGGTCTGGATGTGAACGTTTGCTTATTAAACATCTGTAAGTCACTGTGTGTCATTTCTCTGCTGTAGGTTCAGACATTGTCCACAACTCCTGCAAACAATTCAAACTCAGCTTCACGGCAGAGAGTAAGGAAGAGGACCAAAGTCCTGACCATAGCGCGAAAGTGAGAGCTTTTTCTGGTTGATATTTTTATTGATATGTTTGCATACAGAACAAAGGTGTTTACGTACACCACAATGTGGAGCATAAACATATTGTATACACCATTAACTTCAAGATGCATGTTTTCAGGGACAAACTGCATGTGCTAAAATAGATAATAATAATAATAATTAATAATAAAAGGAAATAAATGTATACTAAAATAAATGCCAAAGTAAGTAAAAAAAACACTTAAATAAAAAACAAAAAGCTGGGAGAATTTACATTAATGCAAAAAATAAATCAATGGTTGCCTTTTAGTGTGTAATTTGTTGAAATTTAGCTAAATAGCTTATTTTCTCCACTTTTAAAACCAACATGACCATTGTCCACTTTGGTCTAGATGGAGCTAGACATGCAACTTTTGGAATAACTTGGCATTAAAAGTGTCATTATTTACCAAATGATACTTCATGACAATTGTCATAGACGTTCATAAAGATTCCTTCATGTTCATGACAGGTGTTATTTCAGCCTTATGCACACCCTGTCAAATAAAGTGTTATCAAAAGATAAGCCAAGAAAACAATTGTATCAGAGCAAAAGGAGCTCAGTGTTTATTTTGAGGTTCAGGTGGGAGAAAGTTTCCCCCCATCATGAACTGACCATGCCGTGCATGAGATCTTTTCTCCACTGATTCATTTTCTTGATGTTTTTGGTTAGGATTCTGCGCATCCGGAGGGAACCGCCCACCCTGCAGCCCAAAGAGCCCCCTTCCTGTCTGCTTGAAGCTGATCTCACTGAGTTCGATGTGCAGAACTCCCACCTGCCCTCGGAGGTGCTCTACATGCTGAAGAACGTCAGGTTTGTACAGAACACCACAGCGGGTTTTTTTTGTTTTGTTTGTTTTTTTTATGTTGTACGCAGTAGAGACTCACCAATCAATCAGATCTGAAATGAACCATTTTACCTCACTAGGAACATTACAGTTGATGAATCAACGGGGGTAATCTTGCTATTACTACCTTTCCAGCTTCATTTGTAAAGTTCTACTTCTATCAAAGATTCTTCTGCATCTCTTCTTTGGAGGTTTTGTCTTTAAAGTAAAAAGATGAGCAGTAAACCCTGCCTGGGTTCCTTCTTTCTGTGTCCATCCCTGAGCAAATGGTAAACAGCCTGTACTTGTACAGCGCTTTAATAAGTCCAGAAGACTCCAAAGCTCTTCACACTACATTCACCTATTGATGACAACATGTGAAAACAGCTCAAAAATAAGTGATATTTTAACAACATCCTATATAGGATACAAGCTTGTTCTGTAACCCACCCCCACTGTCACATTGTATCCATTCCACTTTGTTTCCTAATTTTAAAATTTGCACACATTTGTAATAGAAACACAGCTAATGTCTTTCTCCCTCTCCTACTGCAAAAGATCAGATAAGTTTATGTCTGCCATAATTAGTAACTTCAAATAAATCGAATCGTTTGATTCCTTGCATTTGGCTAATAGTAAAAGAAGTATAATATTAAGGCTGAATATTGTCAGTAATATTCAGAATGTTGCATTCAGGGTGCTCGGACACTTTGAGAAGCCTGTGTTCTTGGAGCTCTGCTGCCACATGGTGCTGATCCAGCTGCACCAGGGGGAGGGGCTCTTCCGACCTGGTGACACTGATGACAGCATTTATGTTGTTCAAGATGGCCGTCTGGAGCTCTGCATCCATGAGAGTGTAAGACTGAAATTCTTAAAGCTTCACAAAAATATGGTTATAGGACCACTTGACTTCTGTTTAAACTTTATATGTTTTAGCAGCTCTTTTTCCAACTACTGATTTTGTGTTGAGATGCACTGATCAGAATTTTGTGATGTATTTTATTTTTTTAAAGCCTTAATCTGCAGATGCCAATTTTAGACAAATCTGAGTTCACTTTCAAAATAGTACAAAATATCGAAACAATACTCACCATACCTCTTGCTAGCCCTCCTGTTGTAAATAAAGAGACAGTATTACACCACTGTGTAAAGAATAGTTACTGTTTTAAAATCGACAAACTCGCATTTTAGCCTAGCATTAGGATTTCATACCTGTTTATTCTGCAGGATGTACATATTTATTTAAACTTTAAAATTTTCCAACATTTTCTAGTCCAGGATGTTCCACTACAAAGTCTGAAAGGTCAAATAGTTCTACACAATAAAACACAGCTAACTTTGAGTCTTCCTCCCTCAGTAGTGTCCACATAGAAGAGTGATGTTTTACTCCAAGTCATGGTGCATTCACTAACAAAACAGAAATATCAGATTTTTGTAGTTTCTGACCAAGCCGGTCACCATCCAGGGCCGACACACAGCAGAAGACTTTCGATGCCAGTTCTATATCACTGGTTTTATTGGGATGTTTCCAGGGTTATGTAATGGTTAACCCTTTATGGTAATGCTGGTAATGCTGCAAGACCTAAGTAGGCTTATATAAGTGTTACACTGCAGAATGTGCCTCAGGAACAAGATGCATTTGCGTAACCAGCTACCAGCGTAAAACTTTGAAATATTTGGACTTTGTAATAAAATAATCCAAGTCAGCCAAAGCTTTTCAGTATCCAGGCTGGGATTTTCACCTGAAATTATTTTGGATCAGAAGGAAAGTGCTACACCATGAGAGGGAGAACATATTAGCAACAGACATCCAGAGTGTTGGATGAGGATGTTCTCATCCAACACTCTGTCCTTCACTCTGACCTTCAGGATGGGACGGACGTGGTTGTGAAGGACGTCCTGCCAGGAGACAGTGTCCACAGTCTGCTCAGTATCCTGGACATTATCACCGTAGGTCTACAACCTTCTTCTCTTTCACCTACTTTGCTGCTCTTTGTTGTTATTGAGCAGTCTCTCATCTATAGCGCCCCCTTCCTGTCAGACAGTGCATTCTGTGAATTTCAGGGCTACCCGGCTCCTTATAAAACGGTGTCCGCCAGGGCTGCAGTTCCGTCCACCGTCCTGCGTCTTCCAGCCGTGGCCTTTCAGTCCGTCTTTGAAAAGTACCCAGAGACTTTGGTTCGCGTCATTCAGGTAAATCTCAGCTGCTTGTTGATACAGATGCTGTTTTAAAAACATATTCATACTGCACATCGTTGTGAATCTTTCTCCCTCTAGATTATTATGGTGCGTCTCCAGAGAGTAACCTTTCTTGCCTTACACAACTACCTTGGCCTTACCACTGAGCTTTTCAACCCGGTACTGTAATTGCACCAGAAATCATCAGAAACTTCTGGATTGTTTGAGAATAAATTGAAACACTTTTAAGACTTTTTTTTTTAAATTTGTGTATTAGGAAAGTCAGGCTATATCTCTGGTGTCTGTAGCCAATGTTCTGGGTGAGGCTCATCAACTCAAAGGGTTTCGTAGGCAGGCGTCCCACTCTGAAGACACAGGCTCTGAAAAAGCTGATGCAGGTTGGAAATGAGTGCCGTATCTCCAGGGGTTCTGTGACGTTTTATCATTTTCATCTAAAGTTTTTTTTGTCTGTTTTTCTTTCATGACAGAAAAGTTCTGCCCCGGGGACATGGCTACAGCTAAATATAAGAAATCTCACTCCGTGCTGGACTCAGGTACGCATGTGTAATGTTCTGCTCATGCATAATCAAAAACACAATCATGTGAAGAAGCGTCAAGAAAATACATAGAGTATCTCAGTGAGTACTCCCCTCACATTTCAGTGCATATTGCATTTTTTCATGGAACAGCATTTTGATACAATGTAAAGTGGTCAGTATACAACTTGTAAAAGAGGGTAACACTTTATTTGAAGGGGTGTGCATAAGAGTGACATGACACTGTCATAAACATGACATAACATCTGTCATGAACACAAAGAAGTCTATGAATGTTTATGACAGTGGTCATGAAGTGTTATTCGGTAAATAATGACACTTTTAATGCAAAGTTGATCTAAAAGTCCATTAAAAGAGCCAACTTTGCATTAAATTATAATTTACAAAATCATCAGGATATAGAGATACTACACTGTGGCTATTCTAACTTGCATGTGTGTGTGCACGTGTTTGTGTGTTTTGCAGGTGATGGCCTTTCAGAGCTTACCAGAGTGTTTGATCAGACTCAGTCTGCCAAAGAAGAGACAGTGAACCAAGGCTCTGTTAAGGTCTCTACAGAACAATTCACTTTGTTCCATTGTTAAAATGAGTTAGCTTGAATCAAGATGCTGGGAAGCTGCAGCATCACTCTTTTGGCTCACACATGCTCAGTCTGAACGGTGTTGTCTCCTCAGTCTATCCTGAAGAAGAGTGTGACTGTGCAGCACTCTCCTTCTGCTGTTTATCACTACGGTGAGCCTGGAGGAGGAGGAGCCATCCACCACAGCAAAATCAACGTCATCTTCCAGGCTGCTAAGAAGGATCTGCTGCAGGTCATCCAGCTGCAGGTAGCCTTCACATTAAATCTTTCAGGTTTCTCCCAGTAAGTTGAGGTGGATATTTTATGATGTTTTACTATAGAAAGGAACACATATTATCTGCTGGTGTTGCTCAACAGGACCCCAGTCTGTTGGAAGGAAGGGTGAACCTTCGCCAGGTCAAAGCTGGGTGTGTGGTAGCCCACCAAGGAGATCAAGTAAGTCCAACAGAAATATGAGATTTTTCTACTGTAAGAATGAAATATCTGAAATTTTTAAAATGCTTATCGACATGCTGAGGGCATGTCCTTCTACAGATGGGGAAAAAAGCTGTAGCAAAATAGCAGCAAAAAAAAAGCAAATATTCAAATAATCCAATATTTTTACAGCATAGTTGGAGCTTTAAATCTGTTTTTAACACACAAATATGCTTTTTGTTAAAGGTTTCCTTTTGAATACTTTAGCTAGGCTCTTTAAGAGTTTCTGTTTTTTGACCTAACTGGTTCTGTTTTAAATGAGACTGGGGCTTTTGAAAAACTACCAATCTTGGTGATCGTCCTCTTTCAGGATGTGAGCGTGGCGTTCGTCATCTCAGGGCTGCTCCATGTCTACCAGCGTATGATCGACCGTGAGGAAGAGAGCCTGCTCTTTGTCACCCATCCAGGAGAGATGGTGGGTCACCTGGCCGTCCTCACAGGGGAGCCCCTCATCTTCACCGTGCGAGCCCACCGAGACTGCACCTTCCTCTCCGTATCCAAGGCTCACTTCTACGAGTAGGACCACACTGTCCACAACACCTCTGTCTTTTCATCATGAATAGTGTGTGACTGTATCTGTGTGTGTAACGACAGGATAATGCGGGAGGAGCCGAGGGTGGTGCTGAACGTAGCTCACACGGTGGTGAAGAGGATGTCATCATTTGTCAGGCAGATCGACTTCGCCCTGGACTGGATGGCCGTGGAGGCTGGCCGCGCCGTCTACAGGTACGCTCAACCAGGAAACGCTTCACCGTCAAACTGAACAGATGTTCAACTCAGCATTCAGTCCAAATGTCTGCTTTTAGACAAGGAGACAAGTCGGACAGCACGTTCATCGTCCTCAGCGGTCGGTTGCGATCTGTCATCGCCAAGGATAACGGCAAGAAGGAGCTGGCTGGGGAGTACGGTCGCGGCGACCTGATTGGTGTGGTGAGTTGCCGACGCGTTGGTGTCCACAACCATCTTAAATCGTTCAAGAGAACAGAAGAACAGCTCAGATTTCTGTGTCTGACCAGGTAGAGGCCCTGACACACCTGAACCGAGCCACCACGGTCCATGCTGTCAGGGACTCGGAGCTGGCCAAGCTGCCTGAAGGAGCGCTGAACTCCATCAAGAGGAGGTATCCTCAGGTGGTCACCAGGCTGATCCACATGCTGGGACAAAAGATCCTGGGCAACATGCAGCAGGTCAACGGGCCTCTGTCCGGTAATCACAAAAAGATTGTTTCCAAACCGCCAGAGCTGCAGTTCCAACTACAGTTTAGTCAGTACTTCAGTAAAGTCAATGAAGTGGTTTAATTTTTTGACTGGTTTACTCCTTACCTCTCTGGCTGCACGCAGTTTATACAACTCAAGTCCTTTAATTAAAAATTCTCTGTAGATATCAGCAAACCAACAAAAAGCATTTTTTGCTGCGTTTGTTTTGTGTCCTCCAGGTCGTGGTCTGGGTCTTCACACGCCCGCCAGTAAGTGGGATGCTGGGAATCCAGCCTCTAATCTGTCCACTGTGGCCATCCTGCCAGTGTCAGACGACGTTCCCCTCACCACCTTCACCCTGGAGCTCCAACATGCTCTCAGTGGCATCGGTACAAACACACCCAGACACACACACTGCCTTCTTACTGCTGTCTTCAGAAGCTGCAAGTGTCAAGAAAACCCCTCCCCTCATGTGTCAGAAGGGATGTTCATACAGTGTCAATACCTGTCAGCTTTCTCACATTTCATCACCTTACATTAACAATATTCAGTGTAATTTATAGAGATTTGATCTGACAGACCAACATAAAGTAACTCATTACTGAAAAAAATAAACACCTGAAAAGATGAGGTGTGAAACTTTTATCTTTATAGTATTTGAAGATTATATAATCTGTATGCTCTGCTCTGCCGCCATATTCTAAATACAGCACATTTGTTCCAAAAGTTAATGTATGAAGTATAAGTATCAATTTATTAGTATCAACTACTCGGTATCAGTAAGTACTTATACTGAAGTACTTGTACTGTCTGTAAAAACCTGGTATCAGGATTCTCCTTCCTCCTAGAAGTTTGCATAATAGCCAAAAGCCTTCTGACCAAGCACTTTCCTCTACAATAGAAAAACTTCAAATGGCGTTCTCCATGGAGTTTTTTCCAACACTGGGTATTCTTTCCAGTCCTGGAATTAAAGACTTTTCTATTACCATTATCATAGATCTCTGCAGCTCCTCCAGAGGGGCCTTTGGCCTCGTAGCTGCTTTGTTCTTAAGCGTGTCTTTGCACCATGACAGTAAAGTGTCTCATGTCTCATGGCTGCAGCTCAGCCATTCAGAGCTCCATCAGACATTCAAAGCTTGGGATGTTTTAGAAGGGAATCCTGCTCTACACTTCACTGAGTCCAGTCTGACCTGTCTGCTGGCTCGTCGATCTCTATGACCCTGTTTGTTCTCTAATTTTTTTCTAAAAAGGATTTTTACCAACAGCTGCATTTATACTCAGCTTAAATTAAACATGAGTAGAACCTACTCACTATTATTATTTACACTTCATTTTTTAGGGGGAGTTGTTAAGGGGATTGAATAAAAATGCTCAGCATGCATTGTAGACTTTTATTGAAGATTTTGAATCCCATGTATTATTTTCCTTCTACTGTTCAGCTCTATGCTGGTTAAATGGTTTTGAAGGCACTGATTCTATAGGTGGATCTAACATTTTCAGGGATCACATTAAGGACCTTATTTGGTTTTACGCAGCTTTAGTGAAATACTGCATCTATGCTGCTGTATGTTCCTGTTCTGACATTATTATTGGTTCCCACTGTTCTGAGGAAATCTGCAAATAGACCAAAACAGGAAGTAGAGACTTTTATTTCATAAGAGAAACTGCAAGATCAACAGGAAGTTAAACTCTTTGTCAGCACATTGACATTTATTTATTAGTGCCATGTCATTATGTAAAGGATGTTGCTATGTAACCAGTTGTCTTTTTTTGTTATGGTCATCTACCAGGCCCTACCTTACTACTGACTAGTGACATCATCAAACAGAGACTGGGCTCTGCTGCCCTGGACAGGTTAGTCAACTCTAAGAAAACTCTTAGAAGCTTTCCTTTTTCATTGTGTAGATGCTTTAGTGTAAGATCTGCAAACATGGAGTAAAACTTTCTGGTTGATAATCTAAAACTTCCAGACAATATTCATTCATTTAATCTGCTGAACTCTTTATTTACAAAAGTGTCCATGAGTACCGTCTGTCCAGCTGGCTCGGCCAGCAGGAAGACATCCACCGGATAGTCCTCTACCAGTCCGACTCCAACCTCACACCCTGGACCCAGCGCTGCATCCGCCAGGCCGACTGCATCATCATTGTGGGACTGGGGGAGCAGGAGCCCACCGTGGGCGAGGTCAGAGTCATCCACCTATATATACTGTATGATCACAGAGAAGTGAATAACATAATAACATTAGCTTAGACTTTGTTCTCAGCCACCCATGTCAGTGTTACTTTGGCTACGTTCGCACAGCAGGCAAACGCTGCAGCTTTTTTGCTGCAGTCTGAACGGCCCAATTTCTATCTTTTCACCCCAAAATAATCAGATCTGTGCTTCTGCCATACGTGGAACTGATTCAGATGCGTATCTGATTGTTTTCACAGCTTCTGCAGTCATAACAGTCATATCGTAGTTTATCCGATTTTACGCCACTGATGTGAGACATGCATCATAATTCTGCACCAGAAGAAGCCAGACTCGGGAAATCTGGATGTAAACAATGGCTGAGTATTCTGACTATAAACTGATGAAGGAAGTGTCAGTGAAGTTCAGACTACACATCCAGTCAGACTTCCTTCAGAAGCTGCACTCAATGCTCTTCAAAACGCCATTGCTAATTGCTAATAGCTTCTATTAGCTTCCTTTGTCTTCTTATGATTTTGTGGCTGTACTGTGGGCTCTAACTGCTGAACAAATGTTAAAATCGGTTCATAGGCGGTTCCATCCATTATTACTTGAGTAAACAGACCACTGCTGTGTGACACTTATGTTCTTCTCCTGCATACTTGTTGCTTTTAGGGACATAAACTGTTCACACAGAAGTCTGAATGTGGTTTAGTTTGTAGTATGAATGACAACACAAAAAAATAATAAACTTGATGACTAAATGAGATTATCAGTCATTTGTGAAAAATGTCATGTAGCTGTGGCTATGTAACTAATCATTGTTTATTCTAAAGGGGTTAGGCTGGTGGTCATAATGTTATGCATCATCAGAGTCCAGCTGCGTCTGCCTTCGGGTTGTCAGTCAGAGATTCACAGAAATCTCTAAGCGTCACACTTCCTAAAAAGTTCTATCTTCTCACCTTGTTCTGCTCAGTGATCATAGAGCCTCTGACTCTGTGGCATCAGTGAGATATGTTGTATTATTTGTATGGTAATGTTTGGTCGTCCCTGCTGCAGCTGGAGCGGATGCTGGAGAGCGGCTCAGTGCGAGCCCAGAAGCAGCTGGTGCTGCTGCACAGGGAGGACGGCCCGCCGCCCAGCGGGACCGCCGAGTGGCTCAACATGCGCAGCTGGATCTGCAAGCACCACCACCTGTCCTGTCCCCGCAGAGTGTTCTCCAAAAGGAGCTTACCCAAGCTGGTACTGAACCTGAACCGCCGTGGGTCATGAGGCAGTTCTCACCTGCTGGGCCTTCTAGAGCATTTTCCACATTGAACCTTGTTTCTGTTTTGCAGAGAGAGCTGTACGGCCGCGTGTTTGAAAAATGTCCAGATCGTCACTCCGACTTCTCCCGCCTGGCCAGGATCCTGACAGGAAACGGCATCGCCTTGGTTCTGGGTGGAGGGGGCGCCAGGTACCCATTCATTCAACATTAGACACATTTCTCCTTCTGGAACCTTCCTTTCTGTCCATCTCTAAACATAAAAACTCCCAAGGTAGAAATGGACCTCCGTCGTAGGGAAATTATGCTTTGGATCAGAGGTGAACTGATAAATTGATCTTGATTTCCTTCATTTTGAGAGATCAGTGATCGGCCGATGCTTACATGTGAAGCTAATCTTTTCAACCGATCTTATCTGTCAACAAAGGTCTAAGCCTCCTCTATACTCTGTATTGAGAGGTTTGACTGACAAACCTCCACCAGATCATGTCTGAACATTCACAGCTAACAATAGTCACCCCACTGTTACAGACTCTGCAACTTTTTTTGCTAAATTTAGCAACATTTCAGACAAAAATATTGGTGTCAGCGTAAATTGAAATCTGCAGATCAGCCTTCTGAATGATTGGTGTTTGACAATCAGCCAGAAAACTGTAATCAGTGCACCTCTACTTTGGGTCTGAGCCAGACAGAACCTTCAGGGTGGAGCTTTATGCCCCTTTTCCACCAGCGGCCCGGCTCGGCTCGGCCCGACTCGGCTCTGTTTTAGACGTTTCTTCCCTCATCACGACAGTTAATGTTTGCGTGTGTTTGTATGGCTCATATTAAAACGACTGTTTGTTTTGTGTTTAACCTGTCTTTTCCCTGCCCGGCTTGTCCTCGAGCTCTGACAAGATAGGACTTGTTTTCTACTCAGTGACACCTGAGAAAGCAGCACACATGTAAATATTATGGTGAGCTTGAACCATGATGTCCATGTGAAGCTCTGCGTTTCTCCCCACAGCTTTGTTAGTTTTAGGACATGAACTTAGAGGGTGTTGGCACTTTTCCCTGCCATGAGTGTTATCATTATATTGTACGATTGCTTGATACTACATGAAGTACAGAAAATATGTTCTGGTGTATTTAAAGCCCATATGTAGTTCAGGGCTGAAAGGATTCAAAAGATTAATTGTGATGAAGATTAATAATCGGCAGCTAACTTAATAATCAATTAATCATTAACTAGACTATACAGGTGCTAAAAAGGCCATTTGCTGAATGAACAACAAATTCATAGCAGTAATTAAGCTAAAACTGCATAAATACAAAATATACCTTTCGACTTTAGGCACATTAACACACTGTTATTGCATTTTAGGCAATAAAATGTTTATTTTCTTATTTTAAAAATGTTACTTGCTGGAGATGAATTTGTTTATTTGACTCTTTTAATGCATCTCTGATATTGCAAAAAGGAAAAACAAGGTGAATGGTTAAATGAGAAATCTGCAATATGTGACCATTTCTTCATCCAATTAATGGTCAGAATAATCGATGACTAAAACATCCAGGACTGGAAGCTGCACTGCAGTTAGTAGGAAACAGGATCAGTTGTTGATGTTGTTTTTAAGATGTTTGTCCCATGATTAGTCTGAGGTAATAACAGAAGCGTTTCTCTTGAATTGCTGCATGAAATGAGACTGGTGGCTGTTTGTTTCCATAGCGACTGTATGGCTGTGCTTTCAGAGGCTGCTCTCAGATCGGCGTGCTGCGGGCGCTGATCGAAGCTGGGATCCCCGTGGACATGGTGGGCGGCACCTCCATCGGCTCCTTCATGGGGGCGCTGTACGCTGAGGAAAAGAGCAGCAGTCGGATGAGGGTCCGGGCTCGGGAGTGGGCTATGGTGTGTTCACTTACGCCACTTTCATTCCACATTTCTCATACCTTCTCATGATGTTCATCAAAACTTAGCTGCTCTTTGATCGTTTGAGTGTTGGAAAGCCTTGTTCCTTATTATGGCACCGCTCTCCTCACGTCCCTCGTTACGGTTTTGTTCAGGGAATGACGTCTTACTTTAAGAAGATCTTGGACCTGACCTACCCCGTGACCTCCATGTTTTCTGGAGCCTCCTTTAACTACAGCATTAGCTCCATCTTCAAGGACAAACAGATTGAGGTAGGGTTTGAGCGCCAGCCTCCCCCAACAGCAGCGGCAGGACAGTAAAGCTGTGGAGCAGAACTCAAACTTGCTAAAAACATTTACACCTCTTGAACGTTTCATATTGTTTTATGTCACAATCACAAGCTTCAATGCATTTTACAGGGATTTTATGTGACAGAAGTGAAATTGAAAAACATAACTGTTTTTATTACAGCTTTTTAAGTTGCACCATTTTGGGAGCTAAATATAAAAGTGTATAGTCATTTTAAATGTTCCTCAGGGGTTAATTCACTACAGTTGTGAAACTCAAACACTCATTTTCTAATTCACCACGATGATCGGAGCTTTCTTTTCTGCTGCATCTTGTGTTTTTGTCACCCCTCCACCTCTAGGACCTGTGGTTGCCATACTTCACCATAACAACAGATATCACAGCTTCCTCCATGAGGGTCCACACTGATGGTGTGTGAAACTGGCATCACCTCTCTCACAGTTTCTCTAAATATAGTAAACCACTTGTTTTTCTTTTGTAGTAAAATCTTGATGAAATGACTTTTTGAAGCTGTCCACCTGCTGGTTGATTTTTAAAGAGCAGCATATACAGTATATATAACTAGTGTACATCCTCCATGCATGTTTTTTCATATTTTAATTCCAGAAACATGTTGTCAGTGTTTTATCCGTTTTACCTCTACCCTTGTCTCCTCCTCTGCACAGGGTCTCTGTGGCGTTACGTCAGAGCCAGCATGTCGCTGTCTGGTTACCTTCCGCCTCTCTGTGATCCCAAAGATGGACACTTACTCATGGATGGAGGCTACATCAACAACCTTCCTGGTGAGAATCGGGCAGCTCCCACTGGATCTCAATAAGACTTTTAAAATCAAACAGTGTTAAAGCGTTAGCTGTATGTAATCGGTAGGGACAGTTTTTGTTGTGCCTTGCAAAAATCTGGATGTGATGCAGCAGCTCAAAAGAGTGGATAGTAGAGAAGTGAAAGAAATCATGTTACTAAAATGTTTCTATCTTAAAATAGTGCAATGTTTTCATTCAGCTGGACTTTGCTGCAGCTACAGCTCCTCTCTTATTTTACTTTTATCAGTCTTCTCATAACTCAGACCAGCTTCTCTGTCCCTGTTGAAAACTATTCCCTCAGCATAATGCTCCCACCTCTTTATCGATGGTGTATTCAGGGGAATGGGCTGTTTGCATGCACACTTTTCACACACTTTACACACAATCTGTGTTGACCACAGTTCCAAATATTGAATTAACATTAACAGCCTCCTCAGTCGGATCAGCACTTCCGTCTCCACAGTAGAGGATGGTTGTTTACAACACAGGCATCTTCTGGTAAGCTTCATAGCTTCATACATCATACATGCATCACAGGCAGGCTTTAGCAATTGGGTCAAATGTAAAATATCAACAGAGTCCGCGACTCCAGGAAGCAATCATTTCTCAATAGCTGAGAGTCCAGGCACTCAAATAGTGTAGAACAACAGGCTGGTTCTGACCAGGATAGAGAACAACTGACTAATGGATCTGTGTGTGGGATACAAGCCCTGGTGAGTAGAAACGTTGGTCTGATCACATGCTGGAGCGGAGTTCTTCTATCAACGTGCTTCTGTCTGAGATTTTAGATGAGAGCCGATATAATCCAATGGCCGTTTTTTGGCTGGTATCGGACTGATTTCTGCTGCCAGTGTTGGATCTGGACACCCCTAATTTTGAATTTGTAATGGAAAGTGACATTGGGGAACAGGTGCTGAGGAAATGTTCCTCTCCTCCATCAGCTGACGTGGCTCGCTCAATGGGTGCCAAGGTTGTCATCGCCATTGACGTTGGAAGCCGGAACGAAACCAGTCTGACCAACTACGGCGACAGCCTGAGCGGCTGGTGGCTGCTGTGGAAACGATTGAACCCTCTGGCCGAAAAGGTCAAGGTACTGATGCCACGTCAGACCCGCCGCGGCCGGTAACTCCACCTGTAGAGACCACACTCTGGATTTATCCGCCTCTTCCCTCCAGGTTCTGAACATGGCCGAGATCCAAACACGCCTGGCGTACGTCTGCTGTGTGAGGCAGCTGGAGGTGGTCAAAGACAGCAACTACTGCGAATACATCCGGCCGCCCATCGATCGATACGGAACGCTGGATTTTGGCAAATTTGATGAAATTGCTGTGAGCTTTTCGTCGTCCTCCTGGTTTTTGTTGGAGTTTCTTTTGAAATGTGAAAGGTGTGTGACGCCGGAAGGGCCGTTGCTTTGGTCTTGAGTTCAGGAGGTGGGGTACCAGCACGGAAAGACTCTGTTTGACGTGTGGCACCGCAGCGGAGTGGTGGACAGCATGCTGCGGGACAGACACCAGGAGGAGTTCCATAAAACCAAGACTGGACATGTGAGTGACAGCCAATCACAGCTGGAGATTAGGAAGCATGCATGGGATTTGATCTGTTTTCTAGTATTTCTGTTATGTAAACTCGACAGTGAAAAACGACTGTTTTGTGTCTGGAACACTATAACACGTGTTACTATATGTTTTATGATATAATGAACAACAATTGAAAATAAAAATAAAAAATCAGTGAAATGTTAATTAGAGGTAAACATCTTGTTGCTGCTGACAGCAGCTGTAGCCGACTGAAATCTCTCTAACAACAGGAACA
Organism: Poecilia picta; assembly: GCA_033032245.1. NCBI lineage: Eukaryota > Metazoa > Chordata > Actinopteri > Cyprinodontiformes > Poeciliidae > Poecilia > Poecilia picta. The sequence goes on from CM065361.1 coordinate 3,337,108, forward strand.
CAAAACCTTTTCTTCTTTCTTCATACCCTGAATATATAATTATCTTTACAATAAATTATTAAAGGAGTGCAGTGATTTCTGAACAGCTTTCCTAAGTTACAGAACAAAAGTCACCTAATATTAGAGCAGATTGTATTTATAAATGCTGAATTCTTCCAGGTGGTCACATGTCCGAACGCCTCCTTCACCGACCTGGCAGAGATCGTGTCCAGAATTGAACCGGTGAAAAACGCTCTGATAGACGGTCAGTCGGCTGTAGAACTTAGAAAACCATCACAGAATGAAACAAACACTGAAACCTAAACTTCTGTCTGATTAAAGTCTTATTTCCAGCTGAAGTGTTTGGTTGTGACTGTTCCCTGCTTCATGTGCTTTCAGAAGAACCATCTGATGAGTACCAGACCGACTACGACGAGGAGGCAGTGGAAAGCGCTCTGTCCGACTTTGAGGCCTTCACTCCGGGCAGCGAACACACCGAGGGAGAGGAGACGGCTGAGACTGTGAGCGTTACAGCATCTCGTGTTTTATAGATGGACTGTAGAGGGGAAAACTTCGCATGAACTCATCCTAGGTGTTGATGTCATATTCAGTTTTTGGTTATCACAATCTTTGTCTGTAAAACTTTTCCCCATAAGCCATGTTAGGGCCAGAATGAAGTCTTAATATTTGGAGAATGAAGTAGTAATATGAGAACTGCAACATGAAAAAGGATTTAAAAGTAAAATGAGGAATGTTGAGCGTTTTGTGAAGTTACGCTTTAGTATCAGTTTTCTAAATACGGAACTAGTCCTTTAACTCTGAGTGTGTCACGTTCAACAGATTCTAGACGTGCAGCCCAACTGGGTGGAAACGCACCCAATCTGGCAACACTGTTTAAAGCTATTTTTTTCTCAGAATTTTCTAAATGTTTCCTATTAATATTGAATCTTTGTTCTAGTAATATCATAACGTTGTTTTCAAAATATTCTTGTAATTAAAAAACTATATTCAGTACGTTAGTCTGGCTGTAGAATTCAGCTGCAGATTTCGGTCAAACAAGGTTCTTGTTTCTTGGACAGCGCCCCCCACAGTTCACAGCGAGAACATCCCAACCTGTACCTGAGGCTGACAGCTGAGGTTACATGGCTGGAAGTCAAGTGGATAATCAGCCCAACCTACAAGAAGAATGGCTCAAATAAATAAAAAAAAAATTAGCATAATATTCATGTAAATGCATTTAAAGATTTCTTCAGCAATGTGAGTAATACCTGATAATAAACATGCTGTTGTTTTAACAGGATGAAGAAGTTCCCGTCCAGGTCAGACACCGGCTCCAGAACGCCTCTCAGAATGCTCACCTTTGACCTCCTGGGAGCCACAGGAAACCCATTTCAGAGCAGGGAGGAGTCAGCTGGTCTCCTACTGCTGGACCTGAGCAGGACCGGACCCGCTTCCACTGGGAAGTAGACGAGAGGTTGTTGGTTTGATCCCGAACTCCTCTGTGTGTGCTGGACCTCATGCTGACCCTGGTGTGATGTCCAGTGTGTGACTGTAGAGAGAAACGGGCTGCGGTCATCAGCTGCATTACATGAAGTACCGTGTCCAACAGAAACTAGTTTTATACACATCATTTATTCATATAACTGTATCATAGTCTGTTTAATGTTTCAGTGACGCAATGAAAAAACCAGCCGCTATTCTGCATTTAACCTTTGACCTGTTGAAGTTGAAGTGACATCATCCATACTGACTGCTGTCTGCTGCAGCTACGATTCAAACTATTCATTCAATTTCACGCAACTTGTCCTTAAGATTGTCAAGTTCATTTATATTCTGATGCTTATTGTGTGGAAAAACTATAAATATGAGCCAGAATTCTTCACATGCACGCAGATTTGTACAGAAGAAATACTATCTCTAAAGCTGCAATATGTAGCTTTTATTTAAAAAAATATGATTTTGACTTATTTACTAAAACTGTCTGTTATCTCTCAGTATGATATGATATAGATAATCTTTGAAAAGATGGATCTGCTCCACCTTCTCTCTAAGCTCCTATTGTAGTCGGTAGAAATCCACCGCTCTGACCAAAAATAACCAATCAGAGCCAGGAGGAGGGGCTTAGTGCTGTCAATCAATCTTTTGTACTCTGCTCAGTGTGCTAATAGCAGAGAAACAAGTTACCGCTCCAGGGAAACTGTTTAGCGGCCATGCTAGCAGCTTTAGCATTGACAACAGGCTATGCTATCAGGAAGAAGCTGCAGCTTAGCACCCTCCATATGAGCACCAAACAGAGGATGATTGACAGCGCTGAGACCCGCCTCCTGGCTCTGATTGGTCATTTCTAGTTATCACTGGGAGAAGATGGAGAAGCTCGACCTTTTCACAGATTTCATGGCAAACTGTCATGACATGGTGACAGTTTCAGCAAATATGTAAATGAATATTTTTTTTATAAAAGTTACAAACTGCAGTTTTAACACTTTGCGCACGTATTCACGCCCCTTTTGTCTCAACAGTTTGTTTTGTTGAACATGAAACTTACAGTTTTCTGTCTGGACTTTATGTAATAGAACAATGCAAAATTGTAATTAAAACCCCTTAACTGTCATCCCCAGAACAATTAGATGCAAGTCCATGAGGAAACCACTGTCCTCATGACAGCTAAGGGTTTTTAACTGTGGTGTGGAAGTGAAGCATCGTTTTGGTCTGTCTCCTAAAATCCAAAGGATATTAGTAGATGTGACATAGCAAAGTGGTTACTTTATTGAAAACTGCATAGTGTTTATAGTTTGGTTTACATAGCCCCCTTTATTCATACTCCACTGGGAATAGCTGGGTCTCAGCAACAGATTGCTTCTCACAAAGTTACTCTTGTGACATATGAACTTTATTTTGTCAACATTTTGAGGAGCTTCTTCCTTCTTTAGGTTGTGAAACATGTCGAAAGCTTTTTCATATTTCATATTTACGTTGTGCAGAATCTCAACTTTGTCACTTTGACAAAGCAGACAAAAACATGTCTGCTTTTGTTTGATCAAAAGCAGACATGTGACCTCTGCTCTGATTGGTTTGGCTGCATTCAGCTCATTTAACCTAAATGATCTGCAGCTCAGTGAATTCAGCAGCTTAACTAACCTATGCAGCCTTAACGTATCCTGGATTTCTTTATGTCAGTAGCGCTCTATTGAAGTTGCGTAACAACTGATAAAACATTTTGTGTTTTAGTTTGTGCTGCAGCTCTGTTCACATAGTGTTACTTTAACACACTGCCAGATTGTCATGACTGTGTGGATCTTAGTTGAGCTTCGTTTTCCTGTCAAACACAGCAGCTTTATCTGGCAGCCATCTTGTTTTCTGCTGACTGGGGTTTGACCCAAAACCCTTCTTTACGACCGGAAACCAGACTAACTGTTGGAGCTGGGAAAATAACTGATGCCAGTGTTACCTGTTCTGTTTGATGATATAAAATGTTAACTTTAACACTTTTAAAATCTCAACTTAAATCTGTTGTGATTCATTTTTAAGTGACCTAGCCGTAGCCGCACAAAGTGTTTTGTGATGACGACTGAAATGAAGCTGTTGCCTTATGTAAAATTAAACTCTAACTGTAAAGAAGTTGTCATTGGATGATTTTTTAAAATTTATTTCTGTTTTAACTGTGAAGACATAACAAGGTGATGCTTGAACCTCATTCCAGTCGGTCAGTCGGTACCTGGAAGGATAAAAAACCTTTTGTAGAGGAATTGATGAGATCTAAGGACTGTTATTACAGGAACAAAAAGAGGACACAGCAGATCTGCTGGTCATGCACTGCATTTACTGACCAAGATGTTTCAATTTAGTCTTTTACTGCAGCAACATAATCTCACACTGGAAACCTTGAAAAAAAAAGCCTTTCATTCATTCAATCTGTTAATTTTATTTTTTTGTAATCAAAAAAATATTTTTTTGTGAGACAAGATGTTAATAATTTCTTCAAATTAAATACATTTTTATTTCAATATAAAATAGACTTCCTGTTTCCTGTTGGGTCGACCTGAGTGAGAAAGGCCTATTTGTTTTGGACACTGGCCACTAGGTGGAACGGCAACCCATTTGTCCTTTCGCTGCACACAGTGGACCCAATAGATAGAGAAGTAAAAATTGCAGTAAAGAGTGACATCTTGATGTCATCAAGTCTGACAACCACTTTCAAACCGGATGCCTGTTGAGAGAAGCCAGAAAAAGATTTCTCTGTCCTGCCATCACAAACATAAACACGTATGTGATGCTTTGCGGCTGTTTTGCTCTTCCAAAGGCCATGGAAACCTTCAGACGCCATGGTAACATGAGCTCAATGAGACCGCATGAAAAACTGAAAATGGGTCATCAGTGGATATTTCAACAGCATCATGATGTATAAATATTCCCAAATAAATCTAAAAATGGGCGACCATGCACAATTCAACCAACTCCCATCCTAAACCTGTGGTCTGAGCTGAGTGACAAGAGCCATGCATGGACTAGGCCACTCTCTCTGAATGCTCCATCCTGGTGATGAAAAGACAAAGATCTGTTCAGTAAATGTGGTATTTACAAACTATTAACAGCATAGGGTACCAACAGTTCTGCTATTTATTCCCCTTAAAGTTCTTAAATTAAAGGTTTAAGTTTTCATAGTGACATTTAGTGAATTTATTTTGAGGCCTGGTGAATATCTTTAGAAGGGCTTCCAGTAACTCTTCGGCTCTGTTGCATCATCAGAGCTGCATCACTGTTTCAAAGTGGTTCTGAAGGATCACTCTGTTACCTTTAAAGGAAGGTTCTGCTGTTTCCTACTCAACAGGTCAGGTCTGCTGTACAGACTTCATGTTTTCTTCCACTTGTTTGCTGTTTTCTCTGCATGAGCTGTGAACATCTGACTTGTTTTTTTTTTCTTCTTTCTTTGTAATTTATCAGTCGGTGAGTCTCTGCAGCTCCTCCAGAGTTACCATGGCAGACATTTTGTGATTCAGTCTGGCCTTGAGTAGAAATTAGAACAGTCTAAAACAACCTTCAAAAGTTTTTTAATGCAGTTTGTTTTGTCAAAGTGACTCAAACAGTGATTAGTTGAAGTTTTAGTGCATGCTTATTTGTGCGTAGAGAAACTGGACTGTGTTTGCTCGATGTAGCATTCTAAATAAAGGACATTATTTCCTGTATGCAAATGACCGCAGCATGAGATCAATGAAAGCTCCTTTTTTAGACCAACCCTACTCTGCCTAATGACAGAAGCTGGTCTGCTGCAGACAGACAGTCCAGCAGCTCTGTTCCAAGCAGCTGATTTCAGCTGGGTCACCACTGGTCTCTCCTGTCCTGCCTCTGTGATGTGATCATTTAAGAAACATACATTGATAATGCATAAAATTAAGACTTCTAACTTTAAAAGTGTTTTGGTTCCCCTTTTGCACCTAAATCAGCCCTCACACTTAAAATCATGGCCTCCACTGCACCAGTGGAACCAAATAACACACACGTTTGTGTTATCTGGCACCAAGATGCTAGCAGAAGCTAACAAGCAGAGAGCTGTTCCTCAATCCTGGCTGCTTGCGGCATATGTTGAGAATTTCGCGGTAAAACTGAATTTAAGCCCAAAGCAAAGAAAATGTTAAAGTATGTTTCATTTAAATAACCCATCCATCCATCCATCCATTTTCCTACACCCTTGTCCCTTAATGGGGTCGGGAGGTGCTGGTGCCTATCTCCAGCTGGCGTTCCGGGTGAGAGGCGGGGTTCGCCCTGGACGGGTCGCCAGTCTGTCGCAGGGCAACACAGAGACACACACAGGACAAACAACCATGCACACACACACTCACACCTAACACACACGTGAGGTGTGACAGACCAGACCAATTAACCTGACAGTCATGTTTTTGGACTGTGGGAGGAAACCGGAGTACCCGGAGAAAACCCACCATGCACAGGGAGAACATGCAAACTCCATGCAGAAAGGCCGGGGCCGGGAATCGAACCAAGAACCTTCTTGCTGCAAGGCAACAGCTCTACCAGCTGCGCCACTGTGCAGCCTTCATTTAAATAACCTGATGTATAATTACAAAAGACAGAAGAGGCCCCCTGGCTTCACCTTGGGCCCTAACATCCCTAGACCCACCTCTGCACATGAGTTCAAGTCATAGATTCTCCATTCAGTCTTTTCTAGTTTGGAGTCATTAAGAGATTATTTTACATTTAGGCAACAGGAATTTTTGGAGTTTGCTCCAATTGTTATTTTGATGATTATCACACATGTGTGGGATTCCATCAGGATGTTTCCTGCTGTGTGATCTGACCCGATCTGACCCGCTCTGCCACAGCCTCTCCCAAGTTAGCAGCAGCTGGGTCACACAGCTCAGAGTGTGGTTTGGGCTGCAGCTCGGTATCACGCCTCATTCTGCTCACGCTCCACCAGCTGAGCTACACTTCAGAGCTCCACACCACAGAATGACCTGATGGCAGCTGTCTCCGGTGAAAGGTTCTTTATTCTGTTCAGGTAACAGGATGAAGGACTGGAGAAGCTGCTTCTCCTTCCAGATAATAGAATGGAATTCACCACATGTTGTTTTAAGAATTTAAATATTGTATATTTATCTCTAGTTTTGTCTTGTTTTTTTTCAACATTGTGGGTTTTTTTCTTCTCTTTTGATTTGTGCATGAAAAAGTTAAAAATGACCAAAAACAAATGAATTATTTTTTAAATTTTCATTCAAACATTTATTAGGATGTTGAGTCTGTGCTTATGCTCTATAAATATGGATTATTATTTCTTGCACACTGCCAGGTGTGTTCTTCCTGGACGGACCGCCTGAGTGCAGCCGCCCCTCCCTGTGGTCACAGCTGTCAGCTTTATCTTCTATCTTTACCAGTAATGGAGTCTCTGCAAAGTAGACTGTACGCCTTTCTGGGTAAATATGACCTCAGACGTCCCTTATGAGCAATTCTTTCATTCTCTAGAAAACTAAAAGCAGGAATATTAGAACAGGAATTACATCAGAGAAACTAATTCATCACTCAACTGCTGCATTTTTTTATTATTTGATCTGTAAGTTGCCTCATTGAGAACCAAGATATCATTTTACAAAAGAGATAAACCCAAAAATAAAAAATACAAACACAACAACGAAACAAGAAATCAAGGAATCTGACTCAATAAAATAAGCTAATAAAATATGAGTTATGAACTAGATCAAGTTTCAGAAGATTTTTCTTTTTGCCTTAAAAGAAATTTGAATTGTCCCAAAGAAATCAAATTGGAAAGCTTTAGATCATGACATAACTTCATCACTGCTTTTTCTCTCAAACTTTGTGTGTTGTCAGAATCTATATTTGAATTCTTTGAAGGTAAGCGGAGACCACCAGCGGTAGAGCTTAGAGATGAAAATAGACCTGTTTAGACGAGGTGGTCGTCTGTTTCAAGTCCGGATAGAGAACCGATGATCCACTTTATGCTGTTAGACATTATGCCATTATTATTAGAGCTATTACTAAACACATCTGCAGTATCAGTCATACACTGTGACGAAACTGGAAAAGAAACAACACTAGTCTTTGTCAGGTTCATTCAAGTGTTGAGTTTGAGAAATCCCCGTCAGAAGAGCAGGACCCAAGTGAAGCAGCTCACATCAGCAGTCAGGTTGGGGAGGATGTGTGACCCGTCCATCTGTCACAGAAAACAACTACAAGCAATGAAGAAGGAATGAACCTGGGCCAACAAATGATACTGACAAATACAAATACAATTGCTGAGCGTGGAGACCGAGGTGTGAGACTGTGGGATGTTTCCCGTTTCAAACATTTAACATTCTTGTTCTCTATAAAGTTGGATCTTTGGTCTCCATGGTTTCCTTCTGGTTGAGTTTTCTGGACGTAGAGTGATGACTTGCTGAGTGCAGGCCACCATCAGCAGCTTGACCAACATATTCAGTAATAACTCTGTGTTGACCAGAACAGGGAGTCTAAACACGGCCTGCAGCACTTCCTGTTCAGACAGTTTGAAACCTTCCATCAGCCCTTAAATACACATGCAGCTTCTGTGTGACACATTTCTAGATGACTAATTGAAAACCCCTGACATGAAAACCTCGATGAGTTTCTGCTCATCTGACCCAGAGTCAGTTTGTGACTCTGTAACACGGCTTCCTCTGCCTCACTGCTTCATTAAAGCTAATCTGCATGAATGGATTAATAAAATCAATAAATGTATTTTTATATATACTGCTCTGAACTTGGTTTTACTTTGCTCTCAGGGTTTTGACTGCAGTCAGACTTTTTGGTCCTGATCTTACTGGAAGGTGATTCTTCGACCCCGAATCATTCCTTTTCTTTTTGTTTATGTTACAGAGAGGTTAAGCTCCGCCCCCTGGGTCAGCTCTTCTGTATCCTAACAACTTTTCCTCTAGGATTGTCCTGGACTTAGCTCAATTCATCCTCTCATAAACTCAGCTTCAATGCCCCAAACCTAAACATCACACATTGTGGTTCAAACTGTGGTGAACTGGATAGTTTATATTTCTCCATGGAGGTCAGACTCAAGGTCAGCAGGTTCTCCTACCTGAGCTGTGGATCTCAGAAGCTCCTCCAGTGTTACCCAGGACATGCTTGGTAGATTTACAGGTTTTAGCTCCTAACTCGCCCTAATGTTGTTCTCATCATCCTTCCACTTTACAATTGGTTATCTGCTGCTTTTTATTAGTCTGTCACACTCAATCCTGACTAAATACATTCACACTTGGGACAAAATGTGCCACATGTCAAGGCCTGAGGGGTGTGAATACTTTTTCCTCAAGATGTGCTCATCAGATGAGGTGAATGTCTAAATATATAAAAGCAGACATGCGCCCTTTGCTGGGTGGTTTTTCCATGCAGCAGAAAGAGGAAGTGAGACGGGCCGCTGAAAGCCCCGTGAGACGTTCAGCTCAGTCCTTCAGCACAATGAGAAGGGGAAGTGTTCACAGCAGCACAGTTCACTTAACTTCAGCCTGAAAACAAACGGAGCCCAACGGATCCAAATTCTACCCAACAGGTAGGACGGCTGCTTCTCCTCCACATCGTTTATGGTTGTTTTGAAGATTCCTGACCAAAGTCAAGATTCACTGTTGATCGTTTTGTCTTTTTGTAGAAACATGTGAGTTGTGAACGTGTAAACATTAATGAAAATGTGAAAATGCGAAGAAGACAAGTTAAACTGAAATGTTATAGGTGGCAATGGGAATTCTTTACCTTTAAAAGTCAAAAAAGAATTCTGATTTTAAAAGAAAATGGGTTTAACAATACCTTCTACTTTGTCAGATCATTAGAGATTAGAGACATTTTTACACTGAAGATCAGAAGTTCAGAACATTTTGAGTTCTGGGAGGCATTTTGTGATAAAATCTTATTTATTCCCATGAAGTTAAAAACACATAAAACTATTTTGGGTCGATGGAGTCTGGGCAGAAGCCGATGAAGCTGTTCCTGTAAACGGAGGCCGAGCACAGGAAGTGAGATACGTCATTCTCACCTCCCTGCTGCTTGGCACAAACAGAACAGAATCTGTCAGAAATGAGAGAGAAACGAATCAATAAATAATGAGGTCAGATGAATTCTGGACTTTACTTTCTACATCAGGAGGAAATATTCATATGTGTGTGTGTGTGTGTGTGTGTGTGTGTGTGTGTGTGTGTTTCCTGTTACAGGTTCCATTAGCAGAGTGTCACCATGGCTCAAGGCTGCCTCAAGTGTTTAAAATACACCATGTGTGTCGCCAACTTCCTCTGTTTTGTACGTATGTCTCAGTCACATCAGTCAGTCTGGATCATGTTGTCAAGCGGATCTCATGTTCGCATCTCCAGTGTTGTATAGTAACAAAGTAAAAATACTTCACTACTTTACTTAAGTATATTTTGGAGTACTTCATACTTTCCTCGAGTATGAAATTTTTTGATAACTTTTACTTTTATTTCACTATATTTCCGAACTTAATTTCATACTTTTACTCCGATACATTTTCAATGTGTGGTTTAGTTACTCGTTACAAAACAGCGAGAGAGAGAAACGCTGGAGTTTTGACCCACCTACTGATTGACTGCTACAAAGTCGGTAGCCTCCTTACCTGGGCTTGTTCATCCCACCAATAGGAAACACCCATAGACATAATATAATATGAGAGCAGACCCCGCATTGGCTGCTCCGGCGCAGGAAATACGGCGGCCATCTTGGAGCGGTAGTCCCTCGTACTTTGCTCAATCAAAACAACGGAAGATGCCTCAGCACTGAGGGATATTGTTGTTTGGATCTATGGATTATTGATGTGATAATTATTCTCTAACATTGACTTAGATTATCTGACACAAGAGCTTATTTTAGAAATGAAACCATGTAACACATATTATAAAACTTATGTATTATAACATTTACCAGCAAAGTTTACACAGGTGGTAAAGACTATTATTATGTAATTCTTTCACTAGTAAGATACATCCCAAAATCCCAAATCTTCTGTTTTTGTTTTAAAAGTTTCATAAAGACACGATGTGGGGAAGAAGAGGGAGAATCTATAAGAGAGACAGATTCACTGCATATATATATATATATATATATATATATATATATATATATATATATATATACACAGTCCAGTCACATTAATGTGACCATCTGTCAAAAGCCAGAATAACCACCTTTCGCAGAGCGAACTGCTACGAGACGTGCAGGAAGAGAGTCACTTAGGTCCCTGAAGGTCTTCTCTGGGATGTTGAGCCATGCCGACTCTAATGCCGTGGCCAGCTGCGCTAGATTACGCGGTTGAGGATCCATGGCGCGAACAACTCGATCGAGATGGTCCCACAGATGCTCGATTGGGTTTAAGTCAGGTGAGTTTGCTGGCCAGGGGAGGACGGTAAACTCATCCTGGTGCTCTTCGAACCACGCACGTACACTGGCAGCTGTATGGCACCTCGCATTGTCCTGCTGGAAGATGCCATCATCCTGAGGAAAAACAATGCGCATGTAGGGGTGGACATGGTCCGCAAGGACAGATGCGTACTTGTATTGATCCATCGTGCCTTCCACAATAATCAGTGAACCCAGAGAATGCCAGGAAAACATTCCCCAGACCATAATGCTCCCGCCTCCAGCTTGGACCGTTCCTGCAATGGTTGCAGGGTGGTTCCTTTCAGAGGTTTCACGCCTTATACGCCAACGTCCATCTGTCCGATGGAGCATAAAACGCGATTCATCTGAAAACGCTACCTGTCGCCACTCAGTGGACGTCCAGCTGCTGTACTGGCGTGCAAATTCTAGCCTTCGTCGTCGATGAACACCAGTCAGCATAGGTGCACGAACCAGGCGTCTGCTTCGGAGGCCCAGACGCAGCAATGTTCGCTGAATAGTGGTTTGGGAGACACTTGTGGTAGCCCCTTGGTTCATTTTAGTGGTCAGTTGCTCAACGGTAGCCCGTCTATCTGCCCGAACGCATCTCCGCAACCGTCGTTCGCCTCTGTCATCTATGGCCCGTGGTGCACCACATTTGCCACGTCGTTGATTTTGGACAGTCCCATTTTGCCATGCACGGTACACTTTTACCACGGCGGCACGCGAACAGTTCACAAACTCAGCCGTTTCGGAAATGCTTCCACCCTTGGCCCGAAAGCCAATGATCATGCCCTTTTGGACGTCGGATAAATCGCTTCGTTTCTGCATTACGCCAACGATTGAAATGTTTTCCGAAGCCCACACACACCCTTTATATACGCTCAACTGCACTGTGCTGCCACCTGCCTTCTGTGATTGGTTATTTAACTCTGAAGTGGAAAGTACGTGGTGGTCACATTAATGTGACTGGACTGTGTATATATATATATATATATATATATATATATATATATATATATATATATATATATATATATATATATATATATAGCCGTTCACAATAAATTATTTACGGCTGTGTGCTTTGTAATATGCTCATTATACATCAATATCAGAATATTTCATTCCTATTCTATTGTTATAGCCACTAATCATATTTAAAAATGCTGAACTATGTATTAAAAACATACTTAAATAATACAATTGTTTATAAATGTAACTTTGATAGATGTTTGAATATAGTTCTCAGTAACAAAAAAAGCGTGTTATGATCGATTAAATGCGCTGATATGTCATTTTGCCTCCTAAACACATAACGCTGAGTGGAGTGGTCTACCGCTCCAAGATGGCCGCCCTAAATCTCGTCAGGGACAATAGGCGAGAGCGGTGCATGATGGTCTATCCTTATATTATGTCTATGGAAACACCTGTTTCACGTCTCCCATTAAACACAAAGCAAGTCTCGCGATGAGCAGCAGCCACATGTCCCTGGTGCCACATAATGACCAGTTGTTGCACCAATAGTTTGTGAAGTAGAGAATCGTAACGGCTTTTTTTCTTCATGTTGGCCACATTTTCTGTACTGACTATTTTTCATCATTTTCAGCACTGACCTTACTTGAAGGGAAAACTTAAGGCTTATAAAAACTTTGTATTTTCTGTCCTGAAGGGGAAACTAAGGAGCTGATTCAGTTGTAAAGCAGGTTAAGTTAACCTTGTAGGTAAAGCACCTAATTTTCTTAACTAAATGATGCCTGCAGGTTTATCCATTAGCAGGTTTAATTTTACCTGCACTTGCTGTGTACATTACTTTAACTGTATTTGACAAGTTTTACCAAAGTATAAAAAATGTCATTCAAACTGCATTTGCCTTGTTTTACTTTTTACTTATACTTTTCATTACTTGAGTACATCCATTTTTACAGTAATTTCCATACTTAAGTACAAGAAAATTCAGATACTTTAAGACTTTAACTATAGTAACATTTCAGTCAGTGACTTGGACTTTTACCAAAGTCATATTTTGGAGAGGAACCTATACTTTTACTTTACTCTGAAATTTCAGTACCTTATACAACACTGCTCATCTCAGCAAACAATCAAGTTTGAATGTTTTGATTCACTTCAGCTGAAATCACAGAGACTCTAATCCGCAGTGATTTATACTTAGAAACATGATCAGCTGCATATTATAATAATCTGTGTGTGTGTGTGTGTGTGTGTGTGTTCTCCCTGCTGTTAGGTGTTGTGGAGTGGCGGTTCTGGGCTTCGGTGTGTACCTGATGGTGCAATTTAACTTCGACGCTCTCACCCCGTCTCTGGCCAGCCTCAACATTCCCAGCATGCTGCTGATCAGTGGCATCATCATCACCTGTGTGTCTTTCCTGGGGTTCCTGGGGGCCCTGAAGGAGAACCGCTGCCTCCTCATGACGGTAACACACACACACACACACACACACACACAAACACTCACACACACACACTTGCGCATGCCTACAAACACACACACACATAGTGTGTCTTTTTATCAGACACACTATGTTCATTGACTTCCATTAATTTTTCATTCACATCTGTAGCCCAACCCTGACCTTTACCCTAAACCTAACCATAACCAGTACCATGCTTAACCTAAACTTAACCTAAGCTTAAACTAAGCTTAACCTGAACTCAATTCACATCTTAATCCTAAACCAGGGGTGTCCAAACATTCTGTCTTGTGAGCCAAAATGTTCAAATCAAAATGACTAGATGACCAGAAAAATATCATATTCTTAATAAAACCTATATGGTGATGCTATTATTCTTTTTAACCAACCTGATAATGTAACATATTAGTTTAACAAATTAACCTCTTTTGCTCACGGCCTGTTTTTGAGCAACATGACTGAAAATAACATGCCCAAAATGAATTGAATGTATCTCATGAACTACAGAGTTTATTTTAATTGTTTTGGTATCAAAACAAAGTCAAGACCCTAGGGAATATGTTACAGCTCTAAAAACCACCCTACTATTACTGAGGAAAGTGAATTAATATAGTAAACAGCAGAAATTAAGAAAAAAAATCAATTTCCGCCTAAAAAACCATTCAATCTATGAAGGTTCCTTTCAAAGCATGCAGTTGAAAGCCAAAACATGTAGAAAACAACAGTTCACAATCTGACCTTTTACTGTGCCAAGTTTTATGAAAAAAAAAGTTAATCATATGAGTTTTAGAGAGGTACTACTTGATAAAAATCTAGGCGGACCTTCCAAATGAACCATTTTGGCACAATTTGTGCCATTTGAACTTTCTTAGTTTTTATTTCTGTAGGTTCTGTTTCAATCATTTATTTTTTCATATAATAAATGATTATTTATCATAAATAAGTAATTGCATCTAATAATTGTTTTGGGGGTTCTTTTGAAAAATCCACATGAAATTCATTCATAAAAAGAGAAAACAATAGACAAATTGTAATAAACTGAAAATGGAACAGATTAACTCACAATAACATTTCAAATAGAATTATATAACAATGAAAATGCAAATAGCAATTAAAACTCATGTTAAAATGACAAGATAACAGGAAAAAACTCACATATATCATAATTACATTACAATAACAATGGCGCTCTGCGCGTAAAGTCATTGCATTCTGCATTCAGCCATTCACAACTACGCAGGGCAGTTTCTCGGGATCCCATTGGCCGATTTTAATGATTGACATATCGTTCGAACCGTCAGAGCCAATAGAATCCGAGGGCGTTGACATCAAGACCGAATCAAGTCGTTCACCAATCACAGGGGGAGAATCGTATGTGACGTACATTTTCCGGGAATTTTGAATTTTGTTTTCATCTTAGCGATTTGAGGAAAAAGGTTCTGCGCCGAACCGGAAACCATGTGAAATGGACGCAGGGAAAATGGATTATCGAACTAAGTGGAAATATTTACTCTAATATGGATTATGACCAGAAACAGCAAAGGTAGAAATGATTTTTTGATTTTGGCTTCGTGAAATGAGCTTTTTCTTTTTTTCTTCTTTAGCTGCTGGTTCAGTGAGTTTTGCACGTAGCCTGGTGACTCTGGTATTGTTGGAAACCGCAGAGCTTCGGCTTTAATCTGATATATAGTTTTTGTGTATCGGACCTCGTTGCTCTTTTGTTGTTCCGTTTTTTACCGGCTGTGCCTCGTTAGCCTCGTCAGCGCCTAATTGCGTTTCTTTTTATCAATCTGCTTAGTGTTCAATCTGGGTGTTGTTGAGGTAGAAAATATTGTTTCTATCATTTAGAAGAGCCTTTTCCCTTTACGTGGATATGCAATATGCCTATATTGATAAATGTATAGCATGTGTTTTTAATTGATCTTTTTGGGGCGAGCGGCGAGGACCCATATATGGGTCCTCTAGAGAAATAGAGTAATCAGATTTGTTTTATTTTTATTGGAAAGAGATGCATGAACTATTATAGTGTCAAAGCTTTTTTCAGATTTCTCTTATTAAAATAAACATTTGTCAAATATTGATTGAAAAAACAAAACAAAACAAAAAATGTAGTTTGGATAAATAAAAGCAGGATTTATACCAGTGTATATGGAATTGGATTGATGTTGTTCTTGCAAAAGAAAGCTAAAAAGTGCTTCTGTAAAGATTACCGTAGTACTTTGTATTTGAATAAGATTCCCATTTGTCTCTAATCTTTCTGCCCCAAGTAAAAATAAAAAGTTTGCATTTGCATCAACCACCTGAGCTGGAGATTAAATTTGTCTTATTCTTGAATTGTAGTCCGGGGCCTCCACAGACAGTCCAAGGGCCACAAATGGCCCCTGGGCCACACTTTGGATACCTAACTCCTAACCTAAAAACAGCACTTCCTCTTATGGGGTCAGAGCTTTGGGTTCTATTAGGAGCCATCGGTCCTCACAACGGTGTATTTGTTGGAGAAATGGACCTTATACTGTATCAAAAACAAAACCACTCACAACACACACACACACACACACACACACACACACACACACAGAGACTTAAATGGCAGCAGTTAAAGGAATATTTCAGACTTTTGGAAGTGGGGTTCTGTGGAGTGTTTGTTAGCAGCTAGTTCACTGCCTTGATCATAAGTCCAGATGAATTGCTTCACCGATGGAAACAGGAAGCGATCCACTCAGACCTGAGCTGCCGTCTCAGTGGAGCTCAGTGGAAACTTTTCCTGTTGTGGAACTAAAAAGACGGATTTCAGCATTAAAGCTGTTCCTGGTTATTCTATCACAGCGATAAAAGTCACTACAAACGTCTAGGAATGTGTGACCAGATTTCAAGGGAAACATTGAAAAGTTTACATTACAAAAACAAACACACAGAAATTAGCTATGAAGAAAGAAAAAAGTAGCAATAATAGTAGTAATAAAAATATACCACATTACAATGAACAACCCAGTCCTCACTGTGATTTAAGAACTGTTCCGAGTGTGAAGCAACATGATACCAGAACGAGCAGCATAACTAGAAACCTAGAAATAAAATGATTCCCTCTTTCTAGATGAATGTGAGCAGATGTCAAATATTTCAAAATCAGTCAACATAAGAAAAAAATCACCTCAAATTGAGCTTAAACAAGCATGTCTGAATCCACAGAGCTCCGTCCCATAGTTCCTAGTCTAAGTTTCTGCTAGACTCTTTGGGGAAATGTCTGCTCTAGTTTTACTACAGTAAATTCAGGGAAAAGGAGAGGAGAGCATGAAGAGAAGAAGGAGAAGATCCTGGTTCCTGGAAGACGTTCCTGCAGTCAGCGGATGTGGTTCACACTAAAACCTGTTGAAGAAACTGTTGGAGCAGAGCTGATGATTTACATAGAGCGGTGCGGTTATTCAGTCAGCAGGCTGAGCTGGTCCTAAACACGGATCTTCCTGTGTGTCCATCTGAAGACAGAGGACTTCAACTGACTGCAGGCCTCACGTTTACTCATGTCAGGATCACTACTTCACTGTATTTTATTGGTGGTGCAAAGAGGTGCATCATTTATGAAGGAAAATGATACATATTGTTTAAATTAGTATAAAAATATGCAGAGGTGGGTAGAGTATCCAAAAAATGTGGTCATGTAAAAGTAGTCTGGTGAATCTCAGGTTAAAACAAGTTTGTGCTTCATTCAGCCAGGATACAGAAATGTTACTTAAATAAGAGTAGCAATACCTCATAATAAAATTACTCAAGTAAAAGTCAAAATGTCAATGCAGTGTAGTAAAATGTTTTCCTCAAAGTACTTTTTTTTTCTCTAAAGCTACTCAAGTAAAAGTAACTAAAGTAATGCATCTCCATGGATCTTCTGCATATGGAGGAGTAGAAAGAAAAACTACGAGAAGTTTGTTTTAACAGTTTGTCACAGGAAACATCAAGAGGTGAAACCAACATTACACATCACACTGAATCCATGACGAAACATGGTGGTGGCAGCATCATGCTGCTTCACAGGTGGGACAGTCAGCAGTAAGGGGGAGGTGGATGGAGGTGGATGGAGGGGAATCCTGGAAGTGTAAACCTGTGCAGATGGACCTGTTTCTGGAACTGGACCCAGTTTTAAATCGCCCAACTCTGACCAGCTAACTAATATTTGTCAAAGTGAAGATGGTTAAAAGAATTCAGATAAAATATTGACCTTCCAATAACAATATTATGAAACTTTCAACCAACAAAACCGACTAAATATCTGGATGAACTCTGAGATGTTTCTGTCTAATTTAAAGGCTCTTCACACCTCACAGATGTTTTGACTTTTTTCTAAATAAAACATTTCTTCAGATGTTTTGAGTTTTTTTTTCCAACTGCTAGCTAGCACTTAACCTAGGAGCATAAGCAGCTTTAATCCTATCCTAGTCATGTGAACGTAAATCTGTAACATTTTACTCTGGTCTGTGTTCAGTAAAAGTTCCAACGTTTTGCAGCTAAGTGTTGTTGGTGTCATTTCACACAGTTGCTGCGGTGATGCTGAATGTCTTTGCTTCAGGTCTCCAGGTCGTGTTGCTCTCACACTGTTCAACGTTTAAATGAGTAAAAGTGCAATGATTTGCGTTGACAGTTTTTCCTGGTGATCTTCATTCTGATGCTGGTGGAGCTCACAGCAGCGTGCCTGATGCTGATCTATGAGGCCGAGGTGGGACTGCAGCACCACACATGCTTTGTTCATAACCAGATCACCCTGAAGACTAAATGCTTCTCTAACATCTCCGTTTAGATTGGCGATATAGTGACAACGGACCTCAACAAAGGCTTGGAAAACGCAAAAAATAATCGAACTAAAATGAGTGACTGGGATATAGTTCAGATCACAGTGAGTAGAACCAGGATTCTGCAGACACTCACATGTTTGCCAAGACTCTGTTTTCATTTTCTCTGCCTTTCTAAAACAGTTTCAGTGCTGCGGAGTCTATAATGCCAGTGACTGGGGAAATAAAATCCCTGCTTCCTGCTGTGTGTTGGGAAACGTATGTCTCTCAAGAAACGGTACATCTAAAATTGACCTGCAGTACAAAGAGGTAGAGGAAATAACACACATCACCTTTTAGGCCTGTAATATCACATGATTAATAGTCTATTTTTGAAATAATGTGTTGTGTGATTCACTGTTTGCAGGGCTGTTTGAAAAAACTGAAAGAATGGCTTGAAGAAAACTTCCTAACTACTGGGATCGCTGTCATTGTTCTATGCATCATTGAGGTAGGAAGAGCATGCAGCTGTTTATTAAAATCTTACTGAACTGGAGTTACAGCTGGGCGGCTCTTTAACTGCTGAACCTGATGTCAGTGTTTGCAGCCTTTAGCAGTAAGAAAAAGAATCACAAACTTCAGTTTTTTTATAATTCCCAGGATTGTTGGCAGCAGACTGGTGTCAGCTACATTATTCCATATCATAATTGCAATTATTACATCAATTATAGTAGATATTTAGTGAGTTCAGTTGTCTGAATGTCAAAACAACTGTATTGAATATTGCATGTGGTTGTGCTATTATTTACAGTCTAGGAGCTTTGGATTATATCCTGAGACAAAACTTTAAAGATTATTTCTACTTTTCAGACTCAACTTCCTACAGTTCTTGATCTTTTGTTTTTAGACAATGAGAGAACGTCCCTGTGTTTATATACCAATTTAAATATTTCTCAAAACTTGTGTTTTTCCATGCCTTTTCATAACTGGAGAACGTTCAAATCCAGATCCACACTTTTCCTATTTGACATAGGAAGTCCATATGGATAAAAAATGCTGAAATCAGTATGAAAAGTATCAGAGTGTCAGAGACAGAGAGATGTGCCCTGATTGGTTGAACTCTGCTGGTTTTTGACTCAACTCTCTGAAACCTGGCACTATGAAAGAAACCTGGTAATGCTTGAATAACAGGCCAATATATAAAAGAAAACGTGTATATATGTTGGGTTCATTTCGTCTTTTGATTAACTGGTTTATCATGTTATAATATGGATATGCATATTCTTAAGAATATTAAAACTGTTCAAATGTGGTAAGTTCTGCTTGAAGCCTGATCTGATCAGTCTCTCCTACAGAGATCCAGTCTGTTCTGGTTGTGGTCCTCTGGCTCCTCAGCCCAAACCTCTTTATTTTGGATTTTTGATCATTTCCTCACCATGTCTGCCTCTGCAGGTCCTGGGAATGTGCTTTGCCATGACGCTCTTCTGCCACATCAGCAGGTCTGGACTGGGATACAAGTTATGAACAGCCTGACATCCTTGTACAGTTACAAGTCCTCCTTAAAAGCCCTGAATTACATTTCATTTTCTTGGACATTAAAAAAAAAAAAAAAGCTTCATTGTATAGATTTTATTATTCACTTCACATGTCGTCACCTCAGGTCAGACTGTGCAGTGAGCACTGCTGTATTTTACTTGTTCAAGTTTTTTCCTGCATGTCTTTATGTTAAAGTTTCTTTGTCTCTTAAATCAGCCAATAAAGTCTGGTTCACTCAGAGCTGACATCCATTTCAGCAGCCGTCTGCTTGTTGTCATGTGACTTCCTGTCTATGCGCCCTGTGGCGGAGGCTTTAAAACCCAAACTTCCTCTCCTGACCATTTTCAGCAAGAAACAAACTGCAGGAGCAGGAATGAAAAACACATCAACCAGAGTACAGTAACACAGATTAATTTATTTCTCTCCAGAATAAATCCTGCATCAATAGTTTAAGACCAGAAAAAAAAAAACTAGAAAAAAAATACTAGAATTTCATTTATATTTTAAAATTGTTTTTGTTCTGTTTAAAACCATCAGACAAAAAAACATACAAATACAATTTCTGCAATTTTAAAAAAATGTAACTGTACACAGCAGAATACACCTTTTATTGCAAACTGAAAACGCCTGACGCCGCAGAAACAACAGTATTGCAATTCACCTAAAAGATATGAAGAGACAAAATAAAGAAACTACTGATACAGCTCTCTCTTCCTTTAACTCTATGAAGCCAACAGCTGTGTAAAGTTTGGTCCACCCCACCCAGTGAGTCTCCACATGCAGCAGCACAGTGTCTCAGACGAGGCGCGGGACCCTGCAGGTCCACTGGAACAGGGCCGTCCCGGTTACTTCCTGCTTCAGATAAATAAGACGAGCGGCGGCGGCTTGAGGGAGACGCCGCCATATTGCAACACTGAGCCAGAATTATTGCAAACAAACACATAAGTGAGACCCTCTGAGTAGAGAAGGACCTGTGCCACAGAGCAGTTTGTCTCCAAAATCAAATCACATGAAGAAAAAAAAAAAACCATACTGTTGTTTTAACAGGAAGTAGAGCAGCTCGTTTCATTCAGCAGCCTCGCTGGTCCGACGTTCAAGTTCTACTCAAACATCCCTGATCAGGATCAAGTTTCCACACACCACATAAATTACTTGTACAATTTTGAAGCATTGCTACCAGCAACTGTTCTGTAGTGAAGCTCCTATGAGCTAAATGTTGCCAACTAGTTTGAGTTGATGAGGCGAAGCGTTGTGGCGGAGGAGCAGACGGTACCGTGTTGGCCAGGAGGCCAGCTGTGGTCACAGACCAGATCATCCACTGGACACCAACACACAAACACACCGGCAGCATGTTTCTCTCTAATTACAAAAACATTTTCCTGAAGCCTCTGATTTTTTTAAAAATTTATCTAGTTTAGTCTTTTTTTCTTTTTTCCTAGATTCATTTATTTGTGTATTGAATGTCTTTTGATGTGCTGTTTGCTTTGTACATTCTTGTTCAATAAAGATTCGAAAATAATGAGGAGAAAGAGGCTCTGGCCCAGTCAGGAGGAAGCATGCAGCGTTGGGGGACCCAGCCCCATCAGAACATGAGGATCAAACGCTGGCCGTTTGTTCAACTGGACACTAAGAGACATGTGACCGTCAGACAGCAGTGACCTCTGGAACATCGGGCTGATGGGAGTCATTTCTGATCGGCTGTGAAGCTCAGAGCGACGGGGATTGTGGCAGGAAGAAAAACGATCTGGGAGAACAGAATTGAGGCAACACCAGGACATGTCGCTTCCTTCACAGCCCTACAGACTCCTGAGCTTCCAGCACAGGTCAAAGGTCAGGGCTGAGAGCTCAGTGAAAACCAGGACCAGCAGGCTGTAGTTTACTGTGTGATCCAGCAGATGGCGCACACTGACCTGCTGCTGCCTGGCAGATGGACTGAAAACAGAACCGACTTCATCATCGTGGATGACGGTGCAGATCAAACCCCAAGGCACCGAGCTGAGTCAGCAGGTAGAGGAGCAGCGAGGCGATGGCAGGACAGTTACTGACTGAACCTGAACGCACCCTGATGATGATGATGATGATGATGATGCAGTCAGTTCCCTGCTGGCTGCCTGCACCAACGACACGCTGAAGCGGGAACTACTATGGCTTTTGTTTGGTTCTGGCATCAGCAGACAGAAATATTAGCCAGAGATTCAATTTTCTTCACTATTAAGGTTTCCAATCCAAAACAGAAACAATTGCACAAATCTCATCAGCTGCTCTGATTTAGTACGGCGTTCTGAGGCCTGATGAACCATCAGGGTCAACAGAGCGTCCTGAGCAGCCTGAGAAGACCAACATGTTGCCTGGATACCGAGGAACGACCACCTCATTACTCATGGAGGTTCCAAAACTTTCAGCTTAAGTTTAGGAAACACCCAAGGAGCCGCCTGAGTTCAGAGTGAAAAGGAAAACCTGACTGTGAGCCTGTTGGAGAGCTTGGCTGTGTCTGTCTGAATGTGCAGGAACATCACACAACCCAAACGAACAAGCACAACAACCGTCTGTCTCTTCACCCAGCCAGCTACCAGAGAGAAGTCAGGTATGAGCAGAGCTCCTGTGCCTCAGCATGCAGCGGTCAGAACCTGGTCTGACCAGGGACCTCCACTCCCAGTCAGAACCCTGACCATGCATTTCAAGCTCATGGGGCCTGCTATTTGAAACCTGATCTGGTGTGGTTCAGGACTACCAGTTTGTCCTTCACCAGGAGGCTGCTGGGGCCCGTTTGGCTGAACCCTGGTCAGAGAGCGGCTGACCTCTGCAGGACACTGTCCTACAAACCTGGAGGTCAGCTCCAGGTCACCTGAACCTCCTCAGTGCTTCCTCCCCCGCCCTGAGACTGGCTGGTTTGGTGATTGTGTTCAAATATTGATCAAAATAGTACATAAGAAGGTTCCTATTAAGACTACATTTATCATCCTCTAAGAAAAGAGTTCCTGCTTTCCCCCCTCTGACCTCCACCCCCCACTGAGCTGGGTGGCTGGTCATAAAGTGAGGAAGTGTCAGATCATCAGCAGCTCTGGGTTAACCTGACTTCTAGCTTCCTCTGGTCTGACTAAGGGAAACGAGGAGCAGCATCAGAAGCCCCTCCCTCTGAGTGGTGGGCAGTGTGTCTCTGGGTTGTCCTATTCTTCAGCATCAGGCCTCTGTCTGGTTCGCCATCCCACTAAGCAGAGTGTTGCGGTTGCTTGTAGAGTTTGGTACTGAGCTGTGCGGCTCCTGCGCCGCGGGGTGCCGGGTGGGGGTGGGGTGGGTGTGTTCTGTCTGTAGAGCCAAGTGTGTCCTCAGGCACAGGAAGCTGCTGCTGCTGCTGCTGCCGCTGCTGCTGCCCGCTGCTGCTGCGTTCCCGCCGAGGCCAGAGGAGGCCTACGAGGGGCATCAGCCTGGTGGTGTGGAACAGGAGCGGGTTCAGGTCCTCGGCCTGGACGGCCCGGTGAAGCGATGGCTCCGAGCGGCTTCGCTCAATTTTTGGCATCAGTTCCTGCACTTGCTCGATGGCTACCAAGATCTGGAGGGACACAACCACATGTGAGAAACGCTTCAACGATGCTGAGGAAGCAGGTTTCTACAGACGAGTTTCTGAAGGACTTCGGTCCTCAGCAGAACCGGAGTCACCCTGGACCTGGACTGTTGATGTGTTGAAATGAGCCAGAGCATCTGCAGGTTTCACCAACTCAAATCTAAAACCTTTTCTCATCTTTCTCAGATGTATTTCCCTCCACAGTAACATTCTTGTTGAAATAGGCCAGCAGCTTTGTGTTTCTCATACCAAACATGGCAGCAGCCTCAAATCTGAAGTGCTAAGTTTTTTATACACAGAAAGCATGTAGCATCATATTAGCTAGTAACAGAAGTGAACCAGAGGTGAAAACTAACATTAGCACTAAATTAGCAGCAAGCTAGCAGAAGCAACAAAGATGTCTGCATGTCGACTCAAACTGTTTTTGACTGTTTGCCAGAACAAAAACAAGAAAAAACACTAACTAGTAAACATGAGGTTAAATAGTACTATCACAACAAAATGACTGCCCTGCAATTAACATATTAAAGGCCAACCTACCTTTTTTTAAATTAATTTAGAGACTTTTTAAGGACTTAATTTTAAATACAGGCATTTAGGACTTTTTAAGGATGCACAGACAGCCGGTGTAGCTCTGGCTGAAAGTTTAGAGTTGACCTGCTGGAAGGTCAGTCTGAACTCGATCCACCTGAAGGCCTCACCAAATCAGTCCCTAGGCTACAAATGGTTCCCAGGCCATACTTTGGACACCTTGCTTCATACCCTGTTAGGGTTGGGCCAGTGATAAAGAAAATGCAATTAAAAAAGAGTTCTAACATATTGGTTTTCACATAAGGACATGTAGATGAAGCTGCAGGCTTTATGTTCACACTGTATCCATCTACAGATGCTACAACATTTGCATTATAATTTACTGATAAATGAATCAGTAATTATTCATGAATCATGACAGACAGAAAAAGATTCAGCCAAAACCCTTCAAGTGCTGTAAGTTTGCAGAGAGTCTATGATGTCTATCCCTTATGTTCTTTCACTAATCATCACACTAATATTTTCATTAGATACACTGAAATGATCAAATTGAAGAATTTGCGGGATGATATGCTGGTACTCATCTCAGCAGGAAGCCTCTGACCCACCTGTGGAAAAAGGGGCCTCTCCTCCCGTTTGAACTTCAGGCAGTCGATGATGAGCCTCTTCATGGACTTGGGTGAAGTGCTGCACAGTTTACCGAGGTCTGGAGACAAGTAGCCACGCCCCACCATGAACAGTATCTGAAGCACAAGGAAAAGAAACAAACATACATCAATCAGCCTGTGCCACATGAGCTGAAAGGCTGAACAAGAGGCTGCAGAGATTGAGGTTCACTGTGTCAAACTGAAGAGCAGCAGAGGTCTGACCTGGACTGGTATGACTGGGAAGATCATGAAATGCTGTGTAAGCAACAATTAGACTCTTAGAATAGAAAATATAACTAAACGCATCTTGTAGGAACTCGGACCATGTACTTTTCAGTGATGATCTAATTATATATGCCTACTTTGTCACCATGGTTTCTCAGTTCCGTTTTTATTTCTCCGTTTCTGTAGAAGCAGACTTTGAGGGTGTAATCCTGTATTCCCTCTGTCCATCTTGAACCATACTCTATTACATTTGAGTAAAACCAACAGCAGTTTCTAAAAAAGTTTATAAGCATCAAGTAGAGCAACAGTGAAAGCTGTAATGCTCCTCTTGTAAAAGGAAAAGAGACTGACAGTAACTCTGAGCACCACTTTGGTTCAAAGTAATGAAGCAAATTTGTTACTTTAAGATTATATTCCTCACTCCTCCAATATATTCTAAATATTAGAATTAAGCTTTAAAAGTGTTTTTTTTAGCAGATGACTACTCTGATGTAGCCTTGTACAGTGAGGGGCAAAAAGCACCTGCATCTGACCTCTGCTGTGGTGTTTAGCACTGATGGACACAACAGACCAGAACATCAGGCTGACCTGACCTGATCTGTGAGGTGTTGAGGTAGGTACACTGCCTCCATGTTTTAGATACTTCCTGGTTCAGAAGAACCGAGTCGTGAACAGAACTCTGCAGAACCAGGGACAGCTAGAACATACAGGACACCGGCAGCTGGACAGATCTGGGTTAGTGAAGTGTCGGCACCAAACCTGGTCTCTGTTGTTGATATTGGAGTAAGGAAGCGTTCCCGACATCAGCTCAAACAGCACCACTCCATAACCGTACACGTCAGACTGGAAGGTGTACGGGTTGCTGTCCTGCATCCGGATCACCTCAGGAGCCTGGAGAGCAGCAGGAGAAAACGCAGCAGCAACATCAGACTTAGCAGCTGCTTCCTAAAGAGAGCAGAGTCCCTTTGATTGTAATGCTGCGGCCATCTTGAGGATCCAGCAGAGGATCAGCGTAGATGTGGACGTAAATCTGCGGCGCCACCTAAGCTGCATTATATTCTGTTAATAACTGGTTGTCATGGTGAAGCACCAGTACTTTGAAGTGAAGCAGATGTTTTTCTAATCAGTGATGTTTAGTTAGTGGTGATAGTTGATGCTACCCACTGTTAACAGTTTAAAATATCAATTATGTTTCTTTTTGTATTAAAACAGTAAAATCCTAGTTAAGACACTCATCACCTCTGGTCCAAACAGTAACAATGAATGAATCACAGAAAGACGTCTTAAAGCTCCTGGGTAGTTACCAGACAGATGAATTCACAGTTGAACACTTCTGGAAGTAGAATATAAAATATTGAGATAGAAACAGCAGATATTTAAATCCCTGACTCTTCTGACCTTTGAACTCTACTAAAGGAAGTGTTATGCAAATCCCACAGGTCGCAGTTTGTTACCATTGTGTCCGATAACAAAAAGGAAGATTTTACTGCTTTAGGAGATTTTCTCTGATGAACAAAGAGACAATGCTGAAAATTATTGCTTTATTTTAAAATAATAAAAAAGTGAACATAATGAAACTTTCAATTTATCCAGAAAACTGGCTGAAAGGGATCCAGTGTGATTCTCCTTTAAATATGAAGCTGATGCGTTAGTTACAGAACATGCTTATGAAGAGCTTACCATCCAGAGGATGGAGCCGCTGGGCTGCTCTACTTGCTGGGAGCCGCTCCATCGATACTTGACCGTGGCCAAGCCAAAGTCACCGATCTTTACGGTCCAGCCCTCATGGAGGAAAATATCTGGCAGCAGAGCTGAGAAACGGTCCAGCAGACAAGTGGTGTAGAGGATCTTTGTGTCACATACCACAAAAACCAGGCAGATATTTAAAGCAGTAAAAGGCAGTGGGGGAGGGGGTGGGGGAGGGTCGCAGGGGAAACTAACCACCGAGGGAAAGTTTGTTGAAGCTCAAAACTCCAAATGTCAAATTAGTCAGCACCTAACAAGAATGAAGAAAAGTTCACCTTCAGTTACATATATTACCATATTAGTTAAATGTCAAATGAAATATGTGGAGGTCAAATGAACAAAGTATGGTTGAACAATGACTATTGTTTTATTGTATCACAAACAAATTACTTTAATCCTGTTTGAACCTTTAGAAGTTGCTGAACTCTGAGCTAAACTGAGAAACATAAACATGCATTTATTAAAGGGTAACACTGACAAAGCAAGGATACTGTTTGACTTCAGGTCTCGATGAATGATGTTCTTAGCATGAAGGTAACTATGGAAGAGACGAAGAGCAGAATGAAATAAAATCCACAAATCTTCACAAGGGTCCAGTCCACTGACCGGAGTCAAACATCCCTTCATGGAAATTCAACTTTCTGTTTCCTAGTTGCTCTTTATCTGTTCAAAAACTGTAGAATAAGTTCAATTATTTTATTAAACTTAACAATTTAATGTAAACATAAAGCTGATTATCTGTTGAGGAAGACACACAGGATGATTCTCATAGTCAGACTTCCCCCCATTAAAACCCGTTAGTGGAAAGTCATCTGAACGTCTTACTCCATGCCCTGCGCCGTCTGTCTGGCCACATCAATGCGACGCATCGTGTCAAACTTGGTTTCTGTGACGTGCAGATGGCGGTAAAGACTGCTGCCCTCACACCACTGGGTGATGATGGCAAAGTTGGGCTTAGTCATGAAGCCCATGAAGAGCAGGATGTTGACATGGCGAGTTTTCCTGCAGAGCACAAATGGCAAGTATGTTTAGAAACTCCTTCATCTCATCCGCTGGATGTCAGTGTCACCGTCTCTGACCGACCAAAGACCATTCTAATAGTAGCAGGGTTGGGCCATACGGCTTTCATTTTTCTCGTACCCGATCCTATTTTGATCTATTTTTTTTCTCACTTTCTTTGCATAAAACGTTCTTACAAATGACAAAAATATTTCCAAAAATGACTACTATTTCAAATGTCCTGTGAGTTGGAATATTAGAGCCTTATAAAAACATTTATTCCAGATTATGATGAAACGTCATTTACCAAATAACTTTGCATTATTTGGTAAATCATGACATTTTTAATGCAAAATTCCATTAAAACTTGCATTTAAAGTCCATTAATAGTGTCAACTTTACATTAAGGCTGTCATTATTTACCAAATGACACTTCATGACAACAGTAGTAAACATTCATGAAGCGTCCTTCATGTTCATGACAGGGGTTCTGTCATAGTTATGATAGTGTGTCTGTTTCATGCACATCCTCTCAAATAAAGTCTTATTTAAAAAAATCCAGATTTTCAAAACTGAAATCTTCAAAAACATGATTAATCAATAAAATGAATTTATCGTCTACCCCAAAGAGCGGAAATCAACAGGATGCATTAGTAGTACTGAATGTTGGGTATGAACCACATGGCTGCTCACCGTAAGACCTGCATTTCATTCTTGAAGGCCTGCAGCTGCTCAGGCGTTGGCTCTTTAACCTTGAGGATCTTGATGGCCACGTCTCCGTGCCACTTGCCCTTGAAGACTGTCCCGAAGGAACCTGTGCCTATTCTCTTCTGCAGGGTGACTTCTCGATAGGGGACCTCCCAGTAGTAACTAGAGTCTCTGTAGCCTCCGCGGTGCTGAAGCAACACAAAGCCGTCATTTACTCTCTACTTTCCCCACCTTCAGAGGACAACCATGGACCAGGCTTTAGACAACATACCACTTTCTTCTTGTCATCGGATGAGGAGGATTTGCGTTCCTTGTGCTCTAAGGGGGACTTCTGCAGCCTCCTTCCAGGGGAGCCCAAAGAGGAGGGTGGGCTGGTGGGGGTTTGGGCGAGGGCTCTGGGCCTGTGGGGACACATAACACCGATAAGGATGAGACGAACCCGGATTGGAAATGATACCAGAGCAGCTGTTGGGAGGAGGCTTACCTATCGTGTTGTATTTCAGTGTTTCCTAAAAACATTGGATAAAGGAACATTAGATGTTGGTCAGTTCAGGACACACAATGTTTTAATGTACAGCAGGACTGTCCAAACAAAGCTGACCTCTAAGACGATGACGGTAGTAATGTCCACTGTGCTGACCATGTGGACGTTGGGGGTGGAGGTGGAGCGATGTCTCTGTAGAGACTGGCCGTCTCCACCTGTTGTTGGAAAGTTAAAGGTCGGGGACAGGAGGCCTGATCTGGAACCGTTCCGGAAAACACAAACAGTTTTTGTGCCAGAGTCAGTTTCACACATCAGAAGCTTTTGATTTCAATCCATTTGGTTTGGGTCAGAGCTTACCCAGCAGGCTCTGGGGTTAAGGCGAGGTTGCTCTGCGATGGAGAATTCTCAGGCAACAATATCTGAGGATAATCTGTGCAGGAATTGCTGTCACACCTACACAAGAAAATCAGAGAACAAAAACACGATTTGCAACAAGTTTGTGCCCATAGACGGGTCAACACCAACAGATTAGTAATAACTGTACATGGGAGGTCAGACAGCTGAGCCTGACACTTGGGATTTGTTCTAGTTTCAGACTCTTTCATAGAATAAAACTAACTTCCATTTAGGATTATTGAGCATTTGCATGAAAACTATATGCATACAAACATCTGGAGAGTGACCTCATGAAAAGAAAGAAGTGCAGTCAAAAGTCTCAATAAAACCTTCAAAATCCAGCAGGAAAAAAGATAAGTATCTGGTCAATTTTAACTTTAGACAAGTTTGAAGACCTGATGATGATTTGCTAGTAAGTAAAACTCACCGTTTGCTCACTGTATCCATGTCGACACACACAGTGGGGACTTTGCTGCTGCAGTGTTGGTGAAACTTGTAGCCACATGTCTGACATCTGAAGCCATTAAAAAAAACTTGTGGCAAAAATCACAGTAAGCCAGTTTGAAAAAGGTTTTCCGTACCTGTGAAAACAAATACATGCAAGATATTCGCTTCTGAAAGAACAGCAGAAAGAGGAAATGTTGCGATTCTGACCAGGTACGTACAAAGTTATGCATGGTAAGAGGAATGTCATCCAGGACTTCAACTAGCAGCTCCTCTCCAACCAGAGGGGTGATGTCTGTCTCCCAGTCCGTCAGTCTCTTACGACTATGAACAGGAACAGAAACATGTTAAACAGCAGGCAGCTTTGACAAAAAGAACTATAGATATAGGGTACAGATGGGGCAACTTGCTGTATTATAATCAAACATAACTGTGAAATTTATGCCGTCTGTTTGTGGTCCTTGGCAGCATCTTTGCATTTAACACACTGCATATGGATCTCTACAGCCTTAATCCAAACTTCAGTTTTATAAAAAAAAAAAAATTCCCTTCTCACCCTCTGCGGGTGGTCTCTTTCATCCTCTGAGCTCGGGTCCTCTACCAGAGGCCTGGGAGCTTGAGGGTTCTGCGCAGTATCTTGGCTGTGCCTAGTACTGCACATTTCTGGACTGAGATGTCTGATGTTGTTCCTGGGATCTGTTTTAGCCACTGCTCCAGTTTGGGGGTGACTGCCCCGAGGGCCCCGATGACCACAGGCACCACTGTGGTCTTCACCTTCCAGTTCTTTTCCAGTTCCTCCCTGAGGCCCTGGTATTTCTCCAGTTTCTCACGCTCCTTTTTCCTGATGTTGTAGTCACTTGGTATAGCTACATCCACCACAACGGCTTTCCTCTGTTCTTTATCCACCACCACAATGTCCGGTTGGTTCGCCATTACCATCTTGTCTGTCTGGATCTGGAAGTCCCACAGGATCTTAGCTCGGTCATTCTCCACCACCTTTGGGGGTGTTTCCCACTTCGATCTCGGGGCTTCCAGTCCATATTCTGCACAGATGTTCCTGTACACTATGCCCGCCACCTGGTTATGTCGTTCCATGTACGCTTTCCCTGCCAGCATCTTGCACCCTGCTGTTATGTGCTGGACTGTCTCAGGGGCCTCCTTGCACAACCTACACCTTGGGTCTTGTCTGGTGTGGTAGATCTGAGCCTCTATTGCTCTGGTGTTTAGGGCCTGTTCCTGTGCAGCCAGGATGAGAGCCTCTGTGCTGTCCTTGAGTCCAGCTTTGTCCAGCCATTGGTAGGATTTCCTGATATCAGCCACTTCAGTTATTTGTCGGTGGTACATCCCATGTAGGGGCTTGTTCTCCCATGATGGAACCTCTAGCCCCTCATCCTGTGTTCCCCATTGCCTGAGACATTCGCTGAGCATATCATCCGTTGAGGCTTTGTCCTTGATGTATTTATGGATCTTGGATGTTTCATCCTGGACAGTGGCTCTCACACTCGCTAGTCCTCTGCCTCCTTCCTTACGGCTCGTGTACAGTCTCAGGGTGCTGGATTTGGGGTGGAACCCTCCATGCATGGTTAGTAACTTCCGAGTCTTAACATCCGTGGCCTTTATCTCTTCTATTGGCCAGCTAATTATTCCGGCAGGGTATCTGATTACTGGTAAGGCATAGCTGTTTATTGCACGGATCTTGTTCTTGCCATTGAGCTGGCTTCTCAGGACTTGCCTTATTCGTTGGAGGTATTTGGCTGTGGCTCCTTTCCTTGTGACCTCGTCGAGGTTGTCATTTGTTTGTGGTATTCCCAGGTACTTGTAACTGTGCTCTATGTCTGCTATTGTTCCTTCTGGGAGTGAGACCCCTTCTGTGCGGACGACCTTCCCTCTCTTTGTAACCATCCGACCACACTTTTCTAGTCCGAATGACATCCCAATGTCAGTGCTGTATATCCTAGTGGTGTGTATCAGTGAGTCGATGTCTCGCTCACTCTTAGCGTACAGCTTGATGTCATCCATGTAGAGGAGGTGACTGATTGTGGCCCCATTCTTCAGTCGGTATCCGTAGTCAGTCTTGTTGATGATTTGGCTGAGGGGGTTCAGGCCTATGCAGAACAGCAGTGGGGACAGAGCATCTCCTTGGTACACAGTCCAGTCACATTAATGTGACCATCTGTCGAAAGCCAGAATAACCACCTTTCGCAGAGCGAACTGCTACGAGACGTGCAGGAAGAGAGTCACTTAGGTCCCTGAAGGTCTTCTCTGGGATGTTGAGCCATGCCGACTCTAATGCCGTGGCCAGCTGCGCTAGATTACGCGGTTGAGGATCCATGGCGCGAACAACTCGATCGAGATGGTCCCACAGATGCTCGATTGGGTTTAAGTCAGGTGAGTTTGCTGGCCAGGGGAGGACGGTAAACTCATCCTGGTGCTCTTCGAACCACGCACGTACACTGGCAGCTGTATGGCACCTCGCATTGTCCTGCTGGAAGATGCCATCATCCTGAGGAAAAACAATGCGCATGTAGGGGTGGACATGGTCCGCAAGGACAGATGCGTACTTGTATTGATCCATCGTGCCTTCCACAATAATCAGTGAACCCAGAGAATGCCAGGAAAACATTCCCCAGACCATAATGCTCCCGCCTCCAGCTTGGACCGTTCCTGCAATGGTTGCAGGGTGGTTCCTTTCAGAGGTTTCACGCCTTATACGCCAACGTCCATCTGTCCGATGGAGCATAAAACGCGATTCATCTGAAAACGCTACCTGTCGCCACTCAGTGGACGTCCAGCTGCTGTACTGGCGTGCAAATTCTAGCCTTCGTCGTCGATGAACACCAGTCAGCATAGGTGCACGAACCAGGCGTCCGCTTCGGAGGCCCAGACGCAGCAATGTTCGCTGAATAGTGGTTTGGGAGACACTTGTGGTAGCCCCTTGGTTCATTTTAGTGGTCAGTTGCTCAACGGTAGCCCGTCTATCTGCCCGAACGCATCTCCGCAACCGTCGTTCGCCTCTGTCATCTATGGCCCGTGGTGCACCACATTTGCCACGTCGTTGATTTTGGACAGTCCCATTTTGCCATGCACGGTACACTTTTACCACGGCGGCACGCGAACAGTTCACAAACTCAGCCGTTTCGGAAATGCTTCCACCCTCGGCCCGAAAGCCAATGATCATGCCCTTTTGGACGTCGGATAAATCGCTTCGTTTCTGCATTACGCCAACGATTGAAATGTTTTCCGAAGCCCACACACACCCTTTATATACGCTCAACTGCACTGTGCTGCCACCTGCCTTCTGTGATTGGTTATTTAACTCTGAAGTGGAAAGTACGTGGTGGTCACATTAATGTGACTGGACTGTGTATATGCCACATTTGATGGACACTTGTGCAAGTGGTTTGCAGTTGGCTTCAAGGGTGGTTTTCCACAGCCCCATCGAGTTTGCAATGAAGGCTCTTAGAGTCCTATTGATGTTGTACATCTCTAAGCATTCATTGATCCAAGTGTGTGGCATTGAGTCATAGGCTTTCTTGTAATCTATCCAAGCGGTGCACAGGTTGGTGTGTCGGGTTTTGCAGTCTCGGGCGACTGTGTGGTCTACAAGGAGTTGGTGTTTGGCTCCTCTGCTATTTTTGCCAATGCCCTTCTGTGCCGTACTCATGTATTTATCCATGTGACCACTTATCTTAGCCGCTACGATGCCTGATATGAGCTTCCATGTTGTAGAGAGACAGGTTATTGGCCGATAGTTGGATGGGATTGAACCCTTTGAGGGATCCTTCTGTATCAGGATTGTGCGACCTTCAGTTAACCATTCAGGGTGAATCCCATTTTGTAGCAGCTGGTTCATTTGAGCTGCCAGTTGCTCATGGAGGGCAGTGAGTTTCTTTAGCCAGTAGGCATGGATCATGTCAGGTCCTGGTGCTGTCCAGTTTTTCATACCCGAGACTCTTTCTTGGACATCTGCCACAGTGATGGTTACTGTGGCTTGTTCAGGGAGGTTGCTGTGTTCCTCTCGTAGAGAGGTCAGCTACTTTGCATTGCTGTTGTGGGTCGCCTCCCTTTCCCATATGCCTTTCCAGTATTGTTCAGTCTCCAGCCTTGGTGGGTCTGCTCTGTTGTTAGTACCCTGCCATTGAGAGTACACTTTAGCTGGTTGGGTGTGGAAGAGCCGGTTAATCCTCCTGGCTTCATTCTCTCTTATGTATCTCTTCAGGCGGCTGGCCAAGGCTTGGAGCCTTTGTTTGGCAGTTTCGAGTGCTTCAGGTATGGACATCTGGCTGTACTTCTTGTGTACTGATCTATTCATTGCACCCCTTTGGAGCTCTGACACTTGGCTCACTTCCCTCCTTGTTATCTTGATCTTAGCCTCTAACCGTCTTTTCCATGGTGGGTATTGGGTCTCA
The DNA here is from genome assembly GCA_033032245.1 of Poecilia picta. Taxonomy (NCBI): domain Eukaryota; kingdom Metazoa; phylum Chordata; class Actinopteri; order Cyprinodontiformes; family Poeciliidae; genus Poecilia; species Poecilia picta. The sequence continues at coordinate 3,370,829 of CM065361.1, forward strand.
TGATTGCTCTTATAGCCAAGCATCTCAAGGATCACTGATGCTGAGTTGTATATCAGCTCATTGGTTTCTGTTATGGTGTTGGTAGGGATCGTTCTCAATGCCGCATTCACATCTTCAATTAGACTTTCTGGTGGTCCTTCACTCAGCCGTTGTAATTGGCGTCGGGGTTGTCTGGTGTTCATTACGGCCACGATTCTCTCTCTCAGGTCAGTTGCTGCCTCGTTCAGCTCTGATGGTTCGTTCATTACTGGGGCTACATACCCAGTCTCTGGGTGGGTAGTTAACTCCCCTCTGACCTGGCGTTCTGGCTCCTCCCCTTTGCCATAGCATTTGTGTTGTACCTCGTCAATCTCAAGTTGTGAGAGCAGTTGCCGTTTGCGGATGTTGGAACACTGAGCCACTAGTTGCTTAGCAGTTAGTGTTGACTGGGGATGTCGAAGTAACCATTCCTCCCACAGTCTTTGCATGTAGCCCCTCTGACTAGGGTTACTTGAGTAGTAGCATTCCAACAGATCCATGTTTTCACCTCTCGCCCATTTCCGTCTTGTTCCAGTAGCCCATTTTTCATCTAGGTGCTCTGGTTCCCCAGCACCTGACGCAGACCTTGTTTGGCCGGGGGACGTCTGAGCCGGCATGTCGTGCTTATCAGTGTCTCTCATGGTATGAGGTAGGCTATATAGCTCCAAGGGTCTTGCCTAAGGACCCACACTGACAGCTCAATTGACTGTTATATATATATAAAAAAAAAAAAAAAATTCCCTTCTCACCCTCTGCGGGTGGTCTCTTTTCATCCTCTGAACTCGGGTCCTCTACCAGAGGCCTGGGAGCTTGAGGGTTCTGCGCAGTATCTTGGCTGTGCCTAGTACTGCACATTTCTGGACTGAGATGTCTGATGTTGTTCCTGGGATCTGTTTTAGCCACTGCTCCAGTTTGGGGGTGACTGCCCCGAGGGCCCCGATGACCACAGGCACCACTGTGGTCTTCACCTTCCAGTTCTTTTCCAGTTCCTCCCTGAGGCCCTGGTATTTCTCCAGTTTCTCATGCTCCTTTTTCCTGATGTTGTAGTCACTTGGTATAGCTACATCCACCACAACGGCTTTCCTCTGTTCTTTATCCACCACCACAATGTCCGGTTGGTTCGCCATTACCATCTTGTCTGTCTGGATCTGGAAGTCCCACAGGATCTTAGCTCGGTCATTCTCCACCACCTTTGGGGGTGTTTCCCACTTCGATCTCGGGGCTTCCAGTCCATATTCTGCATATATATATATATATCTATATATATATATAGATATATCTATATATATATATAGATATATATATATATGTATATATATATATATACATATGTATATGTATATATACAGTATTATATATATATATTATATATATATACATATATATATAATATATATATATATACACATACATACATATATATAGCCTTTGGCAACATAACTGAGGCAGCGGTGAAAACGAACATCGTACCCCAAATGAAGATGTTTGCAAATGATTCGTTTGCCTGACAGAAACAGCGAGAGAAGAAAAAAGACTACATTTCATAATATATGAGATTAAATAACCCTGTCACGACAAAATGTAAGACCTGTGATTATCGTATTTAAGGCCAACTTACATTTACAAATTTAAGTCATTTTAAGGATGCGTTGGCAGCCTGATAAATGGGTGCATAACAGAACTGTGCAGCACCTGTTGACATTCAGCCACAGCTATCATTTAAATCACATGTGCTGAAGCAGAGGCAGATGTAAAAGATGCAGGGCAGTTGGTCTAGGATGGAGGAAGACCGTTTTAGCCCAATCTGGACAAGACTGTAGTGTGAACTGTGGATATCTGTTGCCAAGAGCCAAACATAGGAGAGACGCATCTGCTAGCTGATCATTGTCCAAATTGGTGGCTTGCCAACATTAACCTGGCACCGACTGGTTTCTCTGTATACTCTTCAAACACTTGTCCTTGAATCAGTTGCGATGCAAGTTTGAATCGTTCAGCTGTTCGTTTGATGAATCAGTTCATGATCTCATCAGGTGAACTTAGTGTTTTAGTCGATAGAGAAAGATGTGGATCCTCCGTGTCGTTCACTGGAAAGACTGAAGTTGAGTAACGTCCGCTGCCTTAGACTGAACCTGCAGCAACAATCTTTAGTTAATGTAAAGATTGTAGCCTGTAACATGTTCTCCACAAGTACAGAATGTAACTGTAAAGCTAATGCAAAGATTACTTTAGGCTGGTGTTAGTTTACTAATCTGTCAGTTACTGCTGTGCTTTAAAACTTGTGCAATCGTTCAACTTCTCATTGATTTGATGTATGTAACCAGGATAATTTTTCTATATTAGATTCAGTTTATTTTATTTTCCATTTTGTTAGATTTAATTTTATTCATTTAAAGATTTAATTAAAATCCTCCTTTCCTTAATTTATTCAACACCAACCAGGCGAGAACAACATTGTTCTCACGCGGGTTTAAAGTCACGTGACAGCTGCACGTCAGCATTCTAAATTGATAGCTACGGCTTATATGGCTGCTAATCGCAGCCATAATGCCACAATGTCAGACCCTGACGTGCAGGTAGGCTTCTGGTCTGTTCTCATAGCGGTTTTCAAATGTCTAGTTTACATCATTCAATTGTATCCCTTAACTTGCAGACGTGATCAATCGACCGAATGTTGTAACGATCATGGTTTGTCAAGAGGGAATTGGTGAGTGTTGGTTCGGGAGCTAGCATGCTAGCACTAGCCTCCCCAGGCGGTTGAGTAGTTATACACCGATCTAAACTACTGTTGTGAAAAAGAAATTGAATTTGCATAAATTGCATTTAATTATGTAAACTCCTGTAATTAGAAAATACATGTACATGTCAATTGATTATTTAGGCCTGTTTACACAGGTCAGGTGTATTGCAGATCCCCTGCTCAAGGAGTGGCTGAAGGGTCTAGGATAAATCAAGGATTGTCTGGCTTCATGCTGACCAGACTGGCGAGCTAACCGTTTGGCGGATCCGGAAATACAACACCTATCATCTGAGGAAACTCTTCCGAACTGGTTGGAGATTCAGCCCAACAGTCTTCGCTGAAGGAACTGGATTATTATTTTTTTTGTTTTTTCGCTTTCATCATCAACAAAGTCTTGTTGACTTCCTTGAAGTTATTGTGGAATAACTTGTATATATTGTAAATATCAATACAACTCACTGATAGCTGTCTCTGTGTTTTTGCAATTTGCCACCTCCTCCAGCACACAAACCTAGTTTTTAAGAATCACTTGGATTGAATTTAAACTGGATTATTTCTTTAATAATCCTAATAATCCTAGCATGTAACTTAGGTTACATGTAGTTTTTGGTAAGCTAAGGGACTTCAGCCTGTTAACTGAATGACTGAAAACTATTTAAACAAACCTTTTTGCTGAAAACAGCGGATTTGTTAAATTTGTCACCATCTCGTGACAGTATAAGATAAGATTTGTGAAACAAACTAAGCTCCTGTGTCTCCTCCTTGTGGTCCTACGTCCATCTGCTGAACTACAGAAACAAACAGAGCAGGGGGAGGGCGTCTTAGCGCTGTCAATCAACCTCATGGACTAGCTGCTAAGTGTGCTAATGGTAGACAAACAACTTATTGTTACATGAAAACAGTTTAGCCGCCATCATTGAGGACTATGCTAACTTTTAGCATTCATGGCAAGCTCCAGTGCAGGCAACTAGCTGTAGCACAGCAAAGAGCAAAGGGGGGGAGTGTGTGTGTGTGTGTGTGTGTAGCGTGTACATGAGAATGATCGACAGTGCTAAGGTCTGCTTCCTGGCTCTGACTGGTTGGTGTGTTGGTCCATTAGGAGAAGGCAGAAAAACTTGATTTTTTTTGCAGATTATCTGTCTCATGTTATACTGTCAGTACATTATGACAGTTTTAAAAATATGCATAAGAAACAAAAACATATTGTTTATTAAAGTTGCATAATGCAGCTTTAACAAGAAAAAAGCTTGAATATATTTTAAATATTTTCCCTCATTTAAATAAGGACTTAATGTGTGTCTGAGTGGATGTAGCTGGGACAAGATTAGCTGTGGTTTTCTGTGGAGACAGTGAGGAATGCAGTGTAATGTTTGTCACTGATGTAGGAGGAAGAACATCTTACCCTTCTAGCAGGCGAAACACAGCACAGCAGTCTTGGCTCAGGCCTCTCACTTTGAGCGCTTTATTAAGACTCTCGTACACGGTTTGTCCTTGCCGGACGTTCACCTGCCAACAAAAATCCTCAGGTCAACAGCAGAAGCTTAAATTGACATTCAGTCGACTGACAACATGGCTCACACTGGAAAGCAGCACTATGATCACTGAGTTAGCATTAGCTCCTGCTGCTGTTGAGAGTGAAGCTCCAAGCTGGAGCTTCAGTGTGCAGATTCTTTTTAAAACCAAAACAATGCTACATTCCTGCTCCGACCACAACAAAGCTCTTATAGATGACAGCGTGGGATGTCAGACAGCCACAAGCTCCATTTCCATGGCAACATTACCACACAAGATGTTTCCCAACTATGTGTGCATTTCTAAATGATGCACTGGGGAGTTTGTGCATGGATGTTTATTTTGTACAGACAGCAAAGGTGGGAAAAATAAAACTGAACCAACATCTAATCACAAGGAGGATTAGACTTTCATACTTGGACTGTGATTGAGATGTCTAAAAATAGCCAATATTGTTGCATCTCAGTCATGCACTTTACAAGTAAACGTGTGATCAACTTTTTATTTTAAGTTGATCTCAGTTTTAGGATTGAGCTTATCTACCTGTTTTATAATATGACCAGATATTTTTGATGAGGTTTTATCCTCATCAAAAATGAGGATAAAATCTCATTTTTGAGGTTTTATCAGATAGGGGTAACATGCCCTATCTGGACATGTTACCCCTATCTGGTAACATGTCCAGATAGGGGTTTGCATTTATTTTATCATTTGTCATGCTAAATTTCTTATATTTTTGATTTATTGTTCTCTCAATATATTCCAGTTAATTATGTTTAAAACTCTAAAAACTGTTTATATAGTCAGGACTAATTTTACTATTTCCCCCCCACTGTTTGTTCAATAAAAGTGTATCAATAAATTTTAAAATATGATTAAATGCAGTAACTGTGTGACCTTTAGTCAAATGTTTTTGTGTGACTGATTTCCTAAAGGACAGTATTAAAATATAAACGACTTTAATGAACAGTATTTGTGGTTGTGGGGCTATGATTGTAATATCATACAGCCACAGCCATACAGTTATCTAAAAAAGTAATTAATAGTTTTTCATCACATATATTGTTATGACAATAGTACCACAAAATATTGTAATAAAATTTTAAAGTCTGTCCTTAGTCCAGTCTCTCTCCTAGAGGGAAGCAACCCGCAGACGGATGCCATTTTGTTGGTACAACACAGGACTCATGGGGGGGAAATCACCTTTTCTTCTTCAGACAAGTGAAAAAAACCATCCCAAAGAACCAGGCGTCCAAAAGAACCAGGAAGAAGATTTATCTGCTAAAATAATCTTAGAGCGGTCTCCTCCTGCCTGTCCATGCATGATTTACACATTTTTAATCTTTCCTTGATGATAGTTTTAAACAGAAGGGGTTTCTTTGCTGTGATCCTGGCATTACACCTAACGTATGCTTACTGCTGCACAAACTCTTTATTAAATGCAACACAGTTTGCTGAAAATAGAGTTTTGGTATAAACTTAAAGCAAATAAAGTTCTTTACACAATAAGCTACAAATAATCATTGTTCTCCAAAACAACCGTGCACCACTCGTAAAGCCTTTGGCCGTGACGGCAGAGGTGAGCTTGAGGTTAGTGTCTTGTTGCATGACAGAGATCCAGAAAATAAACAGCAGTCCTGGGGCGTACCGTGAACCCATTAGCTATATTCTGAAGCCCACATGAGAAGCTAATAACTCGTTTCTACTTTACACGTAATGTTATCACTGACAACAATCCAGAAAATCAGGAAGAACAGGAATAAAACATTCAGAGTCATCTCTGTCCAACTGCTTCCAGAAACCAAGATGACTTCCATCCGCAGGTCAAAAACAACAAGGCCTGTATTTGTAGGAAGATTTGTGTTTCAGTCTGGACTCAGAGATTAAAACACATCAGGTAACAGAAAGGTTAAAGTAGGAATTGGTAATATGAAATTAAAATTTTATTCACAATCATTAGTGGTAATCGATGTGAAAACAGTAAAAGTGGTATTAGAAGATATTCTTGGCCACCAACATGTTTGATACCATGAGCTTTGGTGCCTGGTGCTAACAGAACTGTCATTATTTTTCATTTGAATTTTAAAGAATCTCGTCGTAATCAGGGGCAATTAAGTTCACTCTTCTTGTCACAGAAGTTCCTGTTCCATAGGAAAGTTTTTTTATTTAAAGGCTGCATAGATCTTAGATGCACAGCAGATTTTGTTTCTAAAGATTTAGCAGAAGGACCCAGTATTCATGCAGTTAACTGGGTCTGGCACCGTTTAACTATTTCAACACCAATCAGGAGTTGGGACAGATGAAAGCATCACTGTCATCAGGAGCAGGAGAAGAGCTCCTGGAGACCGGGAAACAATGAAAATAAACAGCGCAATTACAATAGGCCTTCGCAGCGCTTAGCTGCTCGTGCCTAATAAGAGCACCCTGTTCAACACACCAGTCCATTTTCACATTGATCTGACAGATAAGACCAAAAAAAACAATTCAAAATTACTGAACATTAATATTAACAGCAAGTTGGATTTGAAATGGAATAGCATGAGTTCACTGTTTTCTTCTCTTCTGAGCTGTCAGAATATCAGCTCAATGAGCTTCATAGAGTGATGTTTAAAAATCCATATCTTCTGCCGAAGCCAGTTAATAGACAGCAATTGTCCTTTAATATCAGATCATAATGGGTTTCCTTCAGTGTGTTATAAGCCTGGCGGGCCACCAGGCTTTGGTTACACCCCCAATAGGCTCAACATCATTTGTTCCTTTATTATGCACCAGTAACTGTGACAACAAATACAAGTTAAAGAGTCTCTTTGGAGAGACACACGATGACAGCATAGTATGGTCAGTATGAGGTTGGGTATCTTTATTCATCAAACTCCTTTAACCACCGCCTGTCTTTACCAGTCTACCCACTTATAACTTCAGCAAACAAAGTGACAAGTCAAAAAAATTATATTTATTTTAATTGCATTTCTTTTATATTTGACTTTTCCAAGACTTTACAGTTGGTGTTTATCTTAATACATATTTTGAAGAATGCATAAGCAGCAAGTCGTATTTAAAAATTTCCTGTCAAATTCAAACATTTTAACCCAAACACGGTGGGCCGCTGGATAATCACCCTATTCCCCCTACACTGGGCTTAGCATGTTTTCTGGGGAAAGAAGCCCTGTTGTGTTAGTAAATCCTCCTCCAACACCTGTAGTAAAACTGATGGTATTGTGAAGCTTTTCCAAACACCACTTGTATAAAAACTGTTTGAACACATTCAGCTTGTAGAAGGGCAAAGACCACAGCATGACTTCAATCCAAAAGAAAAAGAGAGAGAAACAGAAAGAGACTAAAAAATAAGGAGAGCAAGAAAGAGAAACAGAGAAAGGCCCCTTCTGCCATTTGATAATATGCAACTATATGAAGGCTTTAAATTATGATTAGTGTGTGCAAATGTATTAGAGTTGTGAGTTTAAGCTCATGGCATAAATATTATTAGTCGGGTAAAAAAACAGCCTTTTGTCCTACTATACTGCTATTACTACTATTCATCCTGACAGTCTGGGCTCTCCCTAAACGATTGCTTCCTGGAGGCATGGAGTCTGTTGAAGTTTTAAATTTGACCCAATCACTAATATTTGCCCATGACATGTATAATGTGCCAGTTCGGCACTATGAAGCTTACCAGAAATTTCCTGCATTCTAAACAACCATCCTTCACTGTAAAAAGAGTACAGACCTGAACAAGGTGGCTATTAATGTTAATTTGATATTTCTAAGTGTGGTCAACATGGACTGACTGGCTTTGTTCACTTCTTCCGCAAAAACTACAAAACAGACTATAATTCTAAAACAGCTCAGAAAATCAACATTATCCTTTATGACTTCTCCTCCTGTTCGCCGATTGGCCCAGTAGAAAATTTACTAGAGGAATCCAAGTAAAGGGGAAAAAGCTCAGACTTCTGAAGTTGCACAGGAAGGCAATGGTAAGGCTAAGATATTAATGATGGCAGTAGCATCTCTGAATCAACACACAGCATGCTGTCTGCCAGGGAGAAATGAAAGTAGCCAGCATTCTAAAGGAAACTTGTCAGCAATCAGGACCATGCAAGCAGTTTTAATGAGCTTTATGACATTTGAAGTTCAGAGCGCTTTATACCTGGATAACGCTTTACTGTGCAGGCTTACTTTATTGGCACAATAAATGGAGGCCTGGACCATCGTTTTATTACTCTGGCTGGTCTATAGAGAGTAATCAGAGCTGGTAGCTCCATAGTTTCACTCTGCATGTAGTAAAGACAAAACACCTTCAGAAAACCTTCCTGGTGAAGCTGTCGAGTCCAAACTCCAGCCACATTTAACACTTGGTGGTCTCTGATAGTTCACATGTCTCTGCTGTGACCTCACACTGGGATAAATATCTCTGAAAATTTAAAGAGATCAATCACTGTAGTTTAGGGATAGTAATACAGACACAGATCAGATCAGATACCAGGGTTTCCCCCAGTGTGTTATAAGCCTGGCAGCCGCCAGGCTTTATTACTTTCTGCCAGACTGAGCAGACTGAGCATTACTTGTTGCTTTTTTATGCACCAGTAATTCTGGACTGCATATGTTTCTACAGCACTCTATTCCGCAGTTCACTGGTGGACTGCAGTTGTTCCAAAACGATGGATTGTTGTTGATGCATTGCACTGGACATGAAGCCAGGGCTGCTCCAATCAAACCGTTGGTGCCTCTGCGTGTTGGACATTTTATGCTCTGTCGTGGCTGTATCTCTGAAGTTTACCTTGGTACTGATCACGCACGCCACCTCTCACTCAAAATGAATAATTTGGAATAGCTTCTAGCAGAGCAGATTCACATTTATATTAACTCCTTGTGAGAACCCATTAGGTTTAAAAACCAGTGCTTGCTCTGCTTGTGTAAACTCAATATGAACAGCAAATAGTTATGCTTTTAGAAGTGCGCATTGAGTGAACAGTGAATGATGTATTATTATGAACAAAAATAATGTGTGCATGTAAATCAAATTTAACACATTGTCATTCTCAACAAAAAAAAATAAATGTTAAAATTCTAGATTCATTATCTGTGTTAAAATGCTACAGGGCCTCTGAAGGCCCTTAAGCAGCTGCTTGGTTCACTTATGCTTTGGGTCACCTCTAAACGTGACCAACATTACAAGGTGTTTGCTGATCCACTCACTGATTACTTAATAAGCATATATTAGAAGTTCAGAAAAATTACATGATTTATTTTAATTATACTTTTTTGTTTGTCACATTTAAGTGTTGTCCACAAGGTGTTCCAGAAACATAAGTACACAGTAATATTTTTACATTTACTGTCAACATTTTAACACAATAACACAGTGGCCCCCTGGTGGTCAGCTCTGGAGCTCCTACCACCTGGTTTAGAACGTTTTCTAGGAGAAACCCTGAGATGTGCATCAGACTTAGGGCCACATATCCAAGTGACCAAGTGTAAAAATATGATCTGTGTTGTTCTGACTACCATGAAAAGTCAAAATAGAGGTTGTATAAGGGCAAAAATATCACTTCAGGCTTCAGTGTGAACATAGCCAAAGATCATAGAGCTGGAATTTATAGACAATCTCACAATTTCTCTGCTTTAGAACATTGTCAGTATTTTCTAATCCCTCACAATCTAACATGGTCATTTTAAGCTGATATTTGAATGTTTGCAGGGATACTGAGGAAAAGATGTGATGTGTGAAGTCAAACTGTCTGGACTGTGAGTCCTTCACAGAAACTCAGAATAAAATGGATATTCACACTGGTGCTAAGAGGTAAAGAATGAAGTTCACTCTCTGGTAAAGAAACTAGATCTAGCATTTATGAGCAACTGAACCACCATGATGAACAAACCTAGAAACAACACTGGCTGATGCAACATAAAAATGCAATGAAAAGTTTCTGTTTGCACATTCCCTGATGACATAGATAAAATTTCACACCATAGTTGTTAACCTTTGAGTTATGAAGTTGTTTAAGGGTGCACCGATTGCAGTTTTCTGGCCAATCGCTGAAGGCTTTAAGAAGCCTGACCTGCTCGATCAAATTTTGGCCAATACTGATTTTTTTGAATGAAATATTGCTAAATATAACAAGAAAGTTGCTGAGTTGGCAAGAGTGGGGTGATTATTGTTCGACCTGGTGGGACTGACAGACTCTCTCACAGCAGAGCAGAAGAGGACAGTGGCTGATGTTTAAATCTTTGCTGAGACAGATCAGATCAGTGGGAAAGACCAGCTTCACATGTAAGCATCGGCTAATCACTGATCTCCCAAAATTAAGGAAATCGGGGCCGATTTATTGGTGATCCCACCTCTGGAGGCTAAAATACAAAACATGTTGAGGCTGTGAGGCCCTGCCTGGCTAACTTAAAGATGGATGAGGAAAACAAGAATAACGGGTACTAATGAGACCGTATAGATGCTGTGTCAGGACACTGCAGCTAAAGGACGAAAAGAATAAATTGCTATCTGCATGTAAGAGAAATGGAGGACAGCTCCAGGCACCATCTGTGACATCTGACACCAGCTGCCCACTAACTTACTCACTGTAATGTTGTGAAAGATGTCGACTTCTGTGTGACTAATCACACTTTCAACAAACACATCACTTGCTCCACAGAAATGTGGCTGGCAGCAGCCACCCCAAAACCATTCAGCATATTTTCACTCCTCATTTACTAAATAAAGCTAATATAAAAAAAAAACTTGAATTATGCACTGATTTGAATAAAGTAGATTAAAGTCCAGTCAACTCACCACCGTCCTCTGCTTGTTGGGGAGGTAGACTCGGATGGTGCCGCCGCCACGGGGCACATCCTCCGGGCTGGTCTCCCCCGACGACGAGTATGAGGAGGTGGAGGACATGGTGAGAAGCAGGAGGAGCGGGGGAGGGGGGGACACAACTGAGGATGCTGCAACCTTAAGAGAGCTGCATGCACAGGGGGATGTGGGCAAGGCTGTTACTTTGGACCTACAACACACACACACACACACACACACACACTTCAGTTTAGATGAAACTACTGAGAACATTAGTTTTATATTTTAGCTTCAGAAACATGTAAAACCTACAATTTAGCATCATGTAGCTGCTTTAAATTCCCTGCTGCTGCTGAAACATACCCAACAGGTTATTACAAGCAGAATGTTTATTTTGATATTTAACCTTAAATCCTGATTATCAGGAATATTCTGGAATATTCAGGAGATCTGAACTGGTCAAAAGGCTGCAGTGAGCTGCTGGACACAACCAGGGTTTCTGCATGAGTCTCTCCGTTAGACTGAAGACATTTTAACACTGTTAGGAAGTCAACGTAATTCAGTTAATTAATTCTAGTGTTATCCAAGTTGACATGTTAATCCTGTGTTACTTCAAATGTATCTTAATTAGCAAAGGTTGTCCATACGCTGAAATACATCATCACCATATGCTGTCCACATTAATGTTTACAAACATTAAATAGGTTTTTAAACATTTTAAATTCATCACAGATTAGCTACAGATAATTTAAATAGTTTTAATTGATTGACCACCCAGATAAACCTACAATGCACTGATTTCTGTTAGCTAGTTTACCAAGAAAAATATATTAATCAAATACATTTTTAAAAAGTTATTGAATTGTACTGGCAAAAACAATGGATGTAAAAAGTTAGACAATAACCAAATATTTAAGAACATCTGATGCAAAATTACAAGCGATTTTGCAGCATAAAATTGAGATAAAATGCAAAAGCTTTGTTTAAAACAGGAGTGTAGTTTTCTTTCAGCCAGCTGACCAATAGTAAAAAGCAACAGGTGGGGGAGGGACACGACTGCTTACACTCTTCTATATGGTTCTCATTAAATTGTGTAAAAAGAGGTTTTAAAACAGAAACCTGGTGGTGATAACCAGCTAAGTTCATCAAAGGTGATAAAATAGAACTGGGAAAAAAACCACATCCAAACTTTATGTAACAATTACAAAACTAAACATATATATATATATATATATATATATATATATATATATATATATATATATAATATACAGTATATGCCTATGTGTCAGGAAATGTGTACCATTTAGTTCAGTGCATGTCCAATACGTGGCCAGCAGCTGTCAGAGATACACCAGCACAAGTCTTGTTTTGGTAACACGGCGGTGAACGGAGATTATTTCAGTAAACAATATTTCCAGTTGTTCCATCTGAGCTCTTTTTTTTCACCATAAAAGCATGATTAAAAGAAGAGAAATGGACAGAAATGTCCCGACTTTCTATTTCAACACTGAGCATTTCCAAGGAGCAAAATATAAGAGTTGATACAGTTCTTAGTTTTCAGTGAAGAGTCACACAGACCAAGAGTCATAACCAACACATCCAATGTTTCATAACTAAATATATGCAGACTCATGCTATTCTGATTAATTTTCAATGAAGGATTAAGATCCACAAATGTGGTTAATAATCTTTTTAATCACTTTCCCAACATGTAGTTCTCAAACTTTATGAAAAGAAATTAAGTTTTTTTTTCACACCTTATAGTAGCTACAATCATCAACATGTGAATGAGCCCTCTGTGATTTTACCTGGACATATAAAGGGCATTATAAACAAAATTGATCATTATTATTATTATTGTTGTTATTATGAAATCTGCTGCCAACCAGAATCGGATCATTTTACACTTGAACAAGGCAGGAGTGAAGATAAAACTGTATGTAAGAGACAGCAGGTCACCCTGTGAGCAACACTGTGTGGTGATGAAGTTATGGTGGGAAGACATGCTGAGCATCGCTGAAGTGTTTAAAGAGGCAGTGAGGAAGTACAACCAATAGAAGAAGCTCTGTTCTCCATGAAATCCTGACAGCTGATCATCAGAGTGGACAGTTACTAACATTGTGACAAGTCACATTTTAGGGTTAAACAATCCTGAATATATTGTCATGACAACATCAGTGCATATATAATATCTCAAAGGACTGATTACAATGAAACGCTATTTTATTGTAATCAGATAATTGCAGTCAGATCATTTGGATGGAGTAAATGTCCACAAGGGTCATAGATGCTGAGGATCTAGAAGACCAGAAGAGTCACACTGTGGATTCATAATTACTGATATCGTTAATGATTAGAAATAATATCACAATTGTGAGATTTTCTTAAATTGTACAGTTCTGTACTCTCATCTGCACAATATATTGAATGGTCATTGCAATCATGCAATATCTCAATAGAAAAATAAATAAAGGCATATACTATTTCATGCTTGAGGAATTCAGACCCTGTGCAACATCATCATATTTACCCATCTGGGTGGCTCTGTAAAGTCCACACTGGATGAAATGTTAACACTGACAACCGGCTCCAAACTGTAATTGTGAAAAATATTTTAAAAAATGTAGATATTTACAATTATCACAATTATCAATCAGTAAGAGTCCTGAAAACATATTCTATTGTAACATAACCATTCAGAACTGAACAGTAAATCTGATCAGTTTTCTGTCATAGTTTAAGTTGGCCACACGCACTTAAATACCAAAGAGTTGTTGTGGGAAAAAATTATATTGTTGAATTTGTTTATTCCAGGTGTGCAAAATTTCTTTTTAAGAAACACATATTCCTGAGCTCCATCTGGTAAAGGAGACTTCCAGGATTATTTTATAGTTTCATTTTATCTGCATAAATTAATCTGTCCTTTAACCAGGACGACTTTTCTAGATTTGTTTAGAAATCATTTCCTTAAAGCAAAATATTTGTTAGCACTAAAAAGAAAATGGTATCTGCATTTTATAGCATAAATCTATGATTATATCACAACAATAAACACTGTACTCTTCCTATTGCTATATATTTGATGTCTTCTTATTAAGTACATTTTGATTTTTCCTTTATGTCATATATGAAACCTTACATATCCACATCAGAAATACATCACAGCCATGCGCTGGTCACATATTTAGCATTTTGTTCATTATACTTCGAACATTTCCGTGAATATTATATTTTTGAACTTCTTAAAACAGCAGGTCTGCTCTTGACTGACAAGCACGATTTACCCGCTGAGGGGTTATTACTGATTATTATTATTATTATACAGCATCTCCACCTACATCTCCCTATCAATAACTAACTAATAGCAGTTTATTGTCAGTAATAAAAACGCTGTTAGCTAAACAAAACTGGCCAAAGGGAGCATTTGCATAACGATGACAATTTGTCTCCGGAGAGTTCATGTTCAACAGAAGCTTTAACATTTTGACTCATTTTCATAAAAGCCATAACATGTTAGTGTTGTCTATGCATCACGCTGGTTCTTAGATAACAACTTGTGAGAGTCGTAATCAGTCTCGGCTTTTAGGATAAATTTGTTTTCAGACTTTGAAGTGTGACTAAGTGAAAAACACCGGTGTCAACGACAAGAGAACATGAGTACAGCTGAGAGTTGGACTAACTCCCAGACGCTCACCGAAACAACACGGGAGGAAATCCTCCAGAATGAGCCTTAAAATCACTGTTTTATAGCAACTCTAGTTGTGAAAAGATGCTAATGCTAGCTGACGTTAGCATGGAATCCTCCTGCTATGCAGCTGACATTTCCAGTTTAGGGACTAGGGAGGCCATGTTTCTCTCGGGGGCGTCAGTCAGCCTAGTTTAGCTAACCATCCAATAACTTTTAAAGTGGTTTCACAATAAAGAGGAAAAACGTTAATTTCGGCACAACTAGGTTTGCGAAACAAAGTTTTAGGACTGGCCGACTCCTCTAAATTCGAGCAACAAGCTAACAAGCTAAATGCTGTGCTGAGTGAGATTATCCTCTCCCTCAGTGACTAGCTCACTTTGATGCTAGTTCTAGTCAGCTAATGTTAGCCAACCTGTGGGGGGTTTACCACGGCGTCAGTCTGCTACTCACTTCTGCTCTGCTCTCCTCCTAACTAACACTTTTCTAACAGACGACCTTAAAACACCACAGAACAGCTGCCGGAATATGATTCCGACTGTAACACAGAGACCGCTTCACTCCGCGGTGTATCCCAAACAATTAGCGTAGAAAAGTTCAACTCTTACCTGTAGCAGCCATCTTGAATGCTCTCAATCTGAAGTCGAATCTGTCAAGAAGTTCGGGGAAAGCGGAAAAACCACCATAATGCTCCGTCCCCATTGGCTGGTTCATTTGGTCGCGTTTTTTTCATTGGACAATCGCAGGCTTGGCATGTGGTAGGTGGGTGCTGTCAGTGGATTACTGACACTACTCATTTTAAAGCGCAAGATATCAAGGTAGGCATACGCCATTACATTTTAACAATAAAAGGATTCAATAATATGGGAAATAAACATAGTTATTTTCCCATCACAAGTCAAATAAAACAAGACGACACAAATGATACATATTTTATTTAGAAAAGGAATAAATGCAAAGTAAATACCACAAAGGATCTAACCAAACGGGAAAAGAAATGCTCAATTTAACGGAGCTTTCAATATATATGACAAAAATCTATAAATGATGGTCATGTCTTTACTTATATTAGATTGCTCTAACAAAGTATGAATCATAATATTCTAAACCCCAAAATGGAACTGAAGATCAGTGAAGATGCTGCGGTCCATTCATTCAGGTCCCTGGTCTCACTGCACACTGAGGAACTTCCTTTTCTTAGCCGTGTGTGTGTAGGGGTGATGACGCCACTCCACCTCTGCTGTGCTCTCGTTCTCCAGGGTGCCGAGCTTAATCATGTACACTGAACAGATGAAGAGATCAACTTGTGACAATAATGCTTCTACAGGTTGGGAGCAATTAAAGTGTGTGAAATTGAGCTTTGATGTAGTTTAATTGTCCGTCATTCATTCATGATTTTAATGAGGGGGGAATCACTTTTTCATCTACGGTCAGGTTGGTTTAGATACATTTTATCTTCTAAAGAATAAAATAATAATTTGTAAATTGATTTTTACATATATTCAAGTTAATTTTTATCCAATATATATACATTGGTTTGATTATCTGAAACATTATTTTCACCGTACCATATCCTGCCCCGTAAGAAAGACATGATGACCCTTTTTAGGATTTCCTCCCAGTGATTTACATTCTGGATTCTTTTCCATTATTTCTGCTCTGGAATTTTTAAATCCTGCTTTCGCTGTTTTATGCATCACATAAAATCATTTCTCAGTTTTGAACTTCAAGCTTTTGAACTGAAATTAACTGAACCAATTTTGTGTGTGGTGATCTATCGTCCGCCAAAGTTCAACAAGGACTTTATTCATGAATTCTCTGAACTTTTGGCAGGGATTGTCCTAGAGCATGATCGTATTTTAATTGCAGGTGATTTTAATATACACATATGCTGCCCAGATATGGTGAAGGACTTTTTGGACTTGATTGATTCATTTGATTTTACCCAATCTGTGGTTGGACCAACACATTCAAAGGGCCATAACTCTGGATTTGGTGCTATCATACGGACTTTGTTTGGATGTCATGGAAATCTTTCAGACTTGTATTTCAGATCAGTTCCCTATTTTATTCTCTATTAAGAGTTCACCTTCTGAGGCTACAAGCAATACTAAACCTTTACTTTGTCGTAACATTACCTCTGATACTGCTCTTCGACTGAATGCAATCTTGGCTCTGACTATATTTCCTACTGATAATCTTGATATTAAGCTCTTATTACAAATTTCAACAACGTCTGTTCTAATGCTCTAAATACTGTAGCTCCTTTGAAAATCAAATCAACTATAAGAAAGAAAGTTTTGGAGCCCTGGCTTAATGAAACCACTCGTGCACTTAGACGAGAATGTCGGCGCGCTGAGAGGAGATGGAAGAAAGATAAACTGCAGGTTTCCTTTGAAATTCTGAAAGTCAGCCTGTTTAATTATCAGAATGCAGTCAAATTAGCAAAATCGAAATATTTTATTAATTTTGTAGCTTCAAATAGGCATAGGCCACAGATCCTTTTTAATGTCCTAGATAGGATTGTCAATCCCCCGACTATATCTAGCCCTTTAGGCTCTGTTGAACATTGTGAGGCTTTTTGTAAGTTCTTTATGGAAAAGATTGAAGCTCTTAGAGGCTTGAATAAGATGGTAGATTTAGATTCCCATGAAATGCCACAATGCATAGCTACTCTGGAGCATTTTCAACCAGTTTCTATGGATGAACTGATTTTGATTATTAAGCATCTGCGGCCTTCAAATTATCCAGTGGACTGTCTTCCTACTCGTTTGATAAAAGACATTTTTTTGATCTTTGGCAGCTATATTCTTACGGTGATAAATACCTCACTGCAGTCCGGTTGTGTCCCATCTACTCTTAAACATGCTGTGGTAAAGCCTCTTCTCAAAAAGTCCAATTTAGACCCCAGTGACCTATCAAATTTCAGGCCCATTTCTAAATTGCCTTTTTTAGCCAAAATTCTAGAGAAATTAGTTTATATTCAGCTTGAAATGTTTTTAAAAGACAATAATATAACTGAAAAGTTTCAGTCTGGGTTTAAAGTTGCTCAAAGCACTGAATCTGCTTTGCTCCGAGTATATAATGATCTCCTCTTAAATGTTGATTCAGGCAACGTAGCAGTTTTACTACTTCTGGATTTGAGCCCTGCCTTTGACACGGTAGATCATCAGATTCTCTTACATAGACTACAGCACTGTGTTGGCCTGAGGGGCTCAGTATTCGAATGGTTCAAATCTTATTTAGACAACAGAACCTTTTCTGTTCATCTGGACCAATCATGTTCCGGGGCTAAACCTTTGAAGTATGGTGTTCCCCAAGGGTCAATTTTAGGGCCCATTTTATTTATTTTGTATTTAATGCCTCTTGGAAAGATCTTTGAAAAATTTAATGTTTCCTTTCATTGCTTTGCAGATGATATCCAGATTTATTTGCCCCTTAAACTGCAAAATGGTACAAATTATTCTCTTCAGCTGTTGCTAAACTGTTTAGCCGAGGTTAAATTATGGATGGAAAAAAACTTTCTTCACCTTAATGACAGTAAAACTCAAGTTCTATTATTTGGTCAAAAACTTCAAACTACAAATCCAGATCAGTTTCTTGGTTCTTTGGCTCAGTCTTACCAGACCTCTGCTAGGAATCTTGGTTTCACTTTTGACAGCTCTTTAAAGCTAGATAAACAAGTCAGCTCTGTCGTTAAATTGAATTTTACCACCTTCGGCTTTTAGCAAAAGTTAAATCCTACTTCGGTTTTAAGGACTTTGAAGGACTTATCCATGCCTTCATAACAACTCGTCTGGATTACTGCAACTCTTTATATAGAGGGATGGATAAATCGCAGATTCAGCGACTTCAAATGATCCAGAACGCAGCAGCACGGCTTCTCACAGGAACCAGGAAGCATGACCATATAAGCCCAACTCTGGCATCTTTACACTGGCTGCCTGTCTTTTATCGAATAGATTTTAAGATTCTTTTGTTAACTTTTAAAGTTTTAAATGGCTTGGCCCCCCCTTATCTTCGGGACCTTTTAAATCTCCGGTCTGTGTCCAGAACCTTACGATCAAATAATCAGTTATTACTGACAGTTCCTCGTAGTCGACTAAAGAGGAAAGGAGATCGAGCTTTTTCTGTTGCTGCTCCTGTTTTATGGAATAACTTGCCTTTCCAGATCAGATCTGCCCACAGCCTGGATCATTTTAAATCGCTTCTTAAAACTTATTTTTACTCTTTGGCATTTAATTGATGTATTGTTTTGTGCTCTGTTTGTTATGTGTGTTGTTGTTCTTGTGCAGCACTTTGGTGCAGTTATGCTGCTGTAAAGTGCTATATAAATAAATTTGACATTGACATTGTTCAGATGTTTTATTAAAGACAACACAATAACAGTCCAATTAATGCTAAAGCTCTGGTAGCACAAAAACAATCTGGTAAATATTAGGGGTATTCTGCCCAAATAAGTGGCCATTGTCAACATTAACCTCTAAAACCCAGAAAAACCCAAATGAACAGAGAGCTGGGAAAACCCTTCACATCCTTTTTAACCATTCCAGCTTTCATCACTTTACAATCACAGTCTTCAATGTATTTCCTTGAGATTTTATGTAATAGACCAACACAATAGGGGATATTTGTGAGGAAAATGATGCATGAAAATCTGAAAAGTGTGGCTTGTATTTGTTTTCAGCTTCCTTGTTCAGTACTTTGCAGGTTCTCCTTTTGCTTTGGGAAAGTGTTTGGTTTTTGAGAGAATCTGAACACATTAGTTTCTAAACTGTGCTGCAGTTTGTTGATTTGAATTAGGCCTGTGTTTTGACTAGGCCATTCTAACTCATGGATATGCTCTGATCTAAACGAGAGGTGTCCAAACATTTTGTCACCATGACACGCTAAGGAGGCACTTACTAGAACTAGTTTTGTCTTTATTTATTCTTGACGGAGCTCTGTGAAATGTTCAACACTTGAGAAACGGTTTTACAGTCTAATTCTGCTTTAAACGTCTCCACTGTTTTCTCCCTGAGAGAGAAGATTTAGCTCTAGGTTAACATGAAACCATTTAGCTGAACTAGTCAGATATTTTATTGAGACCTCAGGATAGTGTGGAGTTTCAAAGAATGCTGATGTATCTGCTAAGAACCAGCTAACCGGTACTGTTTGCTGTTTCAGCACCAGACTCAGCCACCAATACTTACATTTCATTTCAAACCGGGGTCCTACTTCTGTCAGCTCTACGTTCTTGTGGTCGGTTTTCTTATAAGTGTGATGCCTGAAAGAAAAAAAATCTGATTTGTCTATTTATTTGCTATATTTTACTTTCCATAATGTTTTCCACGGCACTGACCTGAAAGAGATAAAGTCCTCCTGGTTGGCGAACGTGATGACACGCCTGCTGTCGTCTTTGGGGACTGGGAACAGATACTTCAAGATATTCGACACCTGCACAAGAACAATTCATTAGTTTCATGCACAAACAAGAGATGTAAGACAATATCCCCAGAGTCTGCGCGGCGCACGCTCGGCGCTCACCCTTTTGCCGAGGCGTGAGGTGAAGTTGTGAAAAATGAGGTGGGGGTAGGCCTCAGACATGGTGCCAATGTTGGGAACATCGTGCCTCATCACCACATTGTAGAGCGTGAAATAAGCTGTGGGTCCAAACGGTAGGTGGCAAATAACCAGGCCATCTGTAACCATACAGGAACATCCAGCAGACCCATCAGATGTCAGTCATATAACACAAGTCTCTCCAATAGATGCAGACATGCTGAGTTAAACAAGAAATATTGTGTATTATAGCATCCTGAGAATAGTTAATCTGCTAAACACTTAAACACGTTTTATCTAAACACGTTTTAGTCACATGCCTAAAGCTCTGCTGTCACCGTCTGGTTTTCTCTACCAGCATCATTTCAGCGTCACAGAGCATCCAATCGGTTAAACGCTGGTAAGGATGCAAATAGGACACAGAATATATTCACATGTTGATGGTAAAATACACAAGTTGGTTATCTGTAGGTCTCTATAAGAAATATATCAACTAACATAAAGATAGAACTCAAGAGTTTCACTAGATTTTTTTTTCATTGTCCATCATTTTGACTGATGGCGTCAAAAATATCCTGTCAATTTATATATCAAAATAAAATGTGCCGTGATATTAATGACATATTTCATTTAATTTCATTTGGTTTAATTAAAATTCAAAAAGATGAACAGAGAATCCACGTTGTGTCATCACACATCAAGCAGATGAATATTTTTATTTTTTTTCTACACTGACAAAACCACTGGCTGTGGCCCAGTAACCATGTATGAAATGACTGCACTGAATATGAACTCCGGTCTTACTCCTTCATCTTGGTAAGCATGGACCTCAATAGCACACCTGCTTGTAATCAAATGTCTCCAGGGTTTTTATGTTGTTCTGGAGATCAGAATTACAAACAGCACTTCAGCCAAAGTTTCAAAATCAGGGAACATTTCTCCAACAGAAGTGATCAGAAGCTGATAAGACTCTGAACGATGGTTCAGCTGCACCAGATGAGCTCTAAAGTCTCCATGACTCTTCAGCTAGATCTCTGCATTATTCAAAAGATTAGCTACTCAAAAAGCATGAATTTCTGTCCCTCCATAGCAGACATTTGGGAGGCACACAGCAAATTTCAGAAGTTGTTAGCAGAATGCTTTCTATCATTGACCGTTTTATGTTTTATTTTAAAACAGTGGCAGAAAAATCTGAAGGACTTTATTCATTATTAGTTCCAGGTTCATTTGGTTAAAACAACAGGAAGCATCTAGGAACAGAGGCTAATGTCCGCCTGCCTACCTGGCTGTCCTCTGGTTTCATGTATAATGACCAGGTCCGATACGTTGTTGGCTTTACAGGCCCGCACCAGCGCCGCCACCTCATGGTTTCCTCTGTTCATCCGCTGGGCTCCAGGAAACATCAGCTTTACCTCCTACAGACAACATGGAGGCATGTTACTCACTGATCTCTGCAACATTTCACACTTTATAGAAAACTACAATCGCACTGAGGTCTGTCAGTCTTCTGTCGGTATCTGTCCTGTCAAACCTCCCAATGCAACACACAGCACCTTGCAAAAGCATTCGACTAGAAATGTTCAGTTTGAAAGTAGCAAGTATTTCCATGCATCTGCTAGGAAATCAAAATGTCCTGAAAAAGTATTTAAACATGTTCACCTTTCACATTTTGCCACATTACAAACACATTTGTGATAAATTCAATTCAGTTTTTTAGTGCCAATTTACAACAAACGTCGTCTCGAGGCTCTTAATCATTTCACTCCAATCACACGCATTCCACCTGATCCCAGTTATCAAACGGTACAGTAAACTCACTTTGTTATTCAAAGTAGTTTGCAAAGTTTCTACCTAAGGAAACAGAGAATTCCTTAGGTAGATGATGGGATGATGTTCACAGAAACAATCAGAGCCTGAGCGAGTTCAGGATTTCCTCTCACTTTGGATTTGTCTGATGGAGACAAACTGCTGCTGCAAAGAGCCGCCTGCTGAAGGCACAACACACCAGACCAATCGCATCAAATACACAGCTTGTTGTTGTCATGTGACAAAAATGGAAACACTTCATAAAGCATGCATATCCAGAAATCCACCCTCTATAAATAACATGTAATAAACTAATCAATGAATTCAATAATAAATTAATAAATAAAGCGCAATTCTGTTTAGAGATACATCATAATCCATTTTAATTATGGTTTTGGTTGTGTGTGCTCCCAAACAACAACTCCTGTCATTTGCTGTTGAAAAATGAAGTAAAAAGGTTTTATAAACTTTTTATTTCTTATGGTTTGGTTGTTGTATTAATATCCTCCAGTTCCAGTTTTCATGGTTTTAAAACAAATTAAAGTTTATTAGTTTATGAGAGGGTGAACGTGCATTATTATGTAATTATCACTATATTACATAAAAATGGTCTCAAAACAACAACACAGTCATTTATCACAATAACACTTTAGAACAGTGATTAATCACGAGTAATGAATGTGCTCGACTTTGTAAGCTTAAAATGTAAAAATGCACATTTTTCAAACAATGTTTAAGAAAATGTCTCAATCCAAACATTTCAGTTCTCATATTCAGGAAGGTTTAAATGAAGTCATTTTTCTTAAGCACAATTTAGAAATGTTAACTACAAACTAGTTGTGCTTCAGAGGACGGATAATTCATCATTCGCTCATACTACGTTGGTTTTATCCAAACGTCTGTCCCTGTTTTTTTTTAAATAATTTTCAATAATTCTTTTGGCACTAAGAATTTATTTGGCCTGAGTGCCGACTTAACCAAAGTGTGGATCAAGGGCGCAAAGGGGGCGGGGCTAAAGGCCAGTCCCTAGAATCAGAACACACTACGCACTTGAACCCTTCAGTGGGAACGCACATTTAAAGGACACATGGGTGACCTTTAAGCTTACTGGATCTGCATTATGTAATATTAATGCGTTAAACTTTTTAGATTAATTTTATGCATTAATGCTGACTGCCCTAATAATAAATCAACTAGAAAATTCCTGCAGAAATTTTGAAGGGCCTGCCAAAGTGTGCCCGTCGGATTGGACGCAGCAATATGATGCTAAAAAAATTTGCATTAATGCTAAATAAAAATGCAATGTAGTCAATAACCTGCAGGGAGTCAGAAGCATGTTCACTAAGCTGCACTCGTACCATTTAGTATGTTGCATAAGCTAAAATTAGCCAAAATGCTAATGTTAGCATGAATGCTATCAGCATCATGTTTTGCATCACTATCATGTTGTCTGTCATTACTTACTCCATTCAGTATATGAAACATTGGTAATAAGTAAGAAAAGTGTTCTGATGCTCAACATTAGCATCAACGCTAACCTGAGCTAAATAGTAGTCAAAAACCTGTGGAGAGTCAGAAAAATGTTGATTAAGCTCCTACTTGCACCTCTCAACATTGACAAAAAATTCAAGTATAAAACTTAACATTCAAAGGCAAAAACAGGATCAATCAACATTTCAGAGTTACTGAATGAAAACTTCCTGTTAGCATAGCGGCTAGCTGGTTACTGCTAGTTCTGATTGACTGTTTCCGGCTGAACAGGAGGAGATCGATTATATTTTAGAGATTATCTGTCTCATGTTAGGACAGCGAAAGTTTTAATACGCATGTAAAATGTATTTTTTTACGTAGATGCTGCAGCTTTAAACAGGTTCGGTCAGAGAGTCACTAACAGGTGGAGCAGAAGCGGCTCCGTGCCAAATATTAAATGTTACTGCCTGTAGCTAGCAGCGGTTCAAGAGCAGAACCAGCGTCTTACATCACAGATCTAAGATTTAAATAATTTTACAGGTTATTTGTTTAGCTTCTGCGCGCTGCTTTACCGGCTGTCTGATCCTCCATGTCTTTTTTACTGCAGTGAGCCTCGATGTAGCCAATCTTCGTCAAGTATTAGCTTCATTGTGTTGATATATTTTGCTTCATTGTGTTGATATATTTTGACGAGCTCCGCCGCTGTGAGTCCAGCTGCACATGCAGGTTATTGGCAACAAGAGACAATGATCGCAGCGCACCGCTAATTGACACTGTTAATGATTAACGAGCTTCAGACCGAGACTGAAGCTTCGCACATGTTCTCACTCACGGTACAAAATATTAAAAAAATTACAACAGTCCATAATCTCTAAATCTTTCAGCCTTCATAGTAAGGATGTCATTTCACACTGAAAAATTCAGAGAAATAATAATTTTATCTAAACAAAATATCAATAGTCACAGGAAATACTCTCTGCTGTTTCTCAGAGTAATGGCTGCCGCTGGCTGGAACCCGTTACTATGGTAATTAATGCCCCGCAGCTGTGAGGAGACAAAGAGCGGGAAAATCCTCTTCTCCCTAGTTTCTATACTTGGGAGACACCCAGCGCCAGTCTGAAGGACCCTGACAAAAATCCATAAGCCCTAGAAAATTTTTGAAAACATTTTACGGGAGCAGGGATGTGTATCTATGTTATGACCAAGTTTTAGACCAATAGGGCAATATTTATGCCTGTGAGGGCGAGTTAAACACAGTTTTTCAGTAAGCCATCAGGAGTCCTGTGTGTGTGTTTCAGACAGAAAGGTTACTGATGCTGCGAGTTCCTCAATCTCCAATTTTTTCGTTTTTATTAATTTTTGTCGTCATTTTAAGTCAGAATCCCAACAAAAGTAATAGCTCACTTCTCGGCACCGAGCCGCTCGATTTGATACCACTTTTGTGGGTGGGCACGCAGCGGTACGAGCCGTATTAACGGTAATGGAAGAAAAATAAAGATATATACTAGAAAATTCCTGCAGAAATTTTGAAGGGCCTGCCAAAGTGTGCCCGTCGGATTAATAAAGCGTTCTGATGGTGAAAATTAGCAATAATGCTAAAGAAAGCTGCAATGTAGTCAATAACCTGCAGGGAGTCAGAAGCATGTTGACTAAGCTCTTCTCGTACCATTTAGTATGTTGCATGAGCTAAAATTAGCCAAAATGCTAATGTTAGCATGAATGCTATCAATGGCATGTAAAGCATCACAAGCATGTGGTCTGTCATTACTTATTCCATTCATTATATGAAACATTGGTATTAAGTAAGAAAATCGTTCTGATGCTTAACATTAGCATCAATGCTAACCTGAGCTAAATTGTAGTCAAAAACCTGTGGAGAGTCAGAAACATGTTGATGAAGCTGTACTTGCACCATTAATTTTGTTAAAAATAATGCATAAGGTGAAATTAGTCAAAATGCTAATGTTAGCATGATTGCTATCAGTATCATGTTTGGTATCACTAGCATGTTGTCTGTCATTACTTACTACATTCAGTATATGAAACATTGGTAATAAGTAAGAAAAGTGTTCTGATGCTCAACATTAGCATCAACGCTAACCTGAGCTAAATAGTAGTCAAAAACCTGTGGAGAGTCAGAAAAATGTTGATTAAGCTCCTACTTGCACCTCTCAACATTGACAAAAAATTCAAGTATAAAACATAACATTCAAAGGCAAAAACAGGATCAATCAACATTCCAGAGTTACTGAATGAAAACTTCCTGTTAGCATAGCGGCTAGCTGGTTACTGCTAGTTCTGATTGACTGTTTCCGGCAGAACAGGGAGGAGATCGATTATTTTTATAGATTATCTGTCTCATGTTAGGACAGCGAAAGTTTTAGTACGCATGTAAAATGTATTTTTTTAGTTAGATGCTGCAGCTTTAAAGAGGTTCGGTCAGAGTCACTAACAGGTGGAGCAGAAGCGGCTCCGTGCCAAATATTAAATGTTACTGCCTGTAGCTAGCAGCGGTTCAAGAGCAGAACCAGCGTCTTACATCACAGATCTAAGATTTAAATAATTTTACAGGTTATTTGATTAGCTTTCTGACCGTCATGCTAATCCGGGTGAGTGTTTGTAGCTGCGCGCTGCTTTACCGGCTGTCTGATCCTCCATGTCTTTTTTTACTGCAGTGAGCCTCGATGTAGCCAATCTGCGTCAAGTATTAGCTTCATTGTGTTGATATATTTTGACGAGCTCCGCCGCTGTGAGTCCAGCTGCACATGCAGGTTATTGGCAACAAGAGACAACGATCGCAGCGCACCGCTAATTGACACTGTTAATGATTAACGAGCTTCAGACCGAGACTGAAGCTTCGCACATGTTCTCACTCACGGTACAAAATATAAAAAAAATAAAGACAGTCCATAATAGTTTATTTCTCTAAATCTTTCAGCCTTCATACTAAGGATGTCATTTGACACTGAAAAATTCAGAGAAATAATAATTTTATCTAAACAAAATATCAATAGTCACAGGAAATACTCTCTGCTGTCTCTCAGAGTAATGGCTGCCCCTGGCTGGAACCCGTTACTATGGTAATTAATGCCCCGCAGCTGTGAGGAGACAAAGAGCGGGAAAATCCTCTTCTCCCTAGTTTCTATACTTGGGAGACACCCAGCGCCAGTCTGAAGGACCCTGACAAAAATCCATAAGCCCTAGAAAATTTTTGAAAACATTTTACGGGAGCAGGGATGTGTATCTATGTTCTGACCAAGTTTTAGACCAATAGGGCAATATTTATGCCTGTGAGGGCGAGTTAAACACAGTTTTTCAGTAAGCCATCAGGAGTCCTGTGTGTGTGTTTCAGACAGAAAGGTTACTGATGCTGTGAGTTCCTCAATCTCCAATTTTTTCGTTTTTATTTCGTTTTTATTAATTTTTGTCGTCATTTTAAGTCAGAATCCCAACAAAAGTAATAGCTCCCTTCCCGGGCACGAGCCGCTCGATTTGATACCACTTTTGTGGGTGGGCACGCAGCGGTACGAGCCGCATTAACGGTAATGGAAGAAGATGTTATAATAATAAACAGACATTCTATTGGGTGTAGAATAAGAAGTGCCTGCCATGCAAATGCATGGAGGCAGTGACTGACCTGCTTCGCAGGTCAGTCACTGCTCTCCTTATGCATTGCAATGGCAGGCCCTAATAAATAAAGAGACATTCTATTGGGTGTAGAATAAGAAGTGCCTGCCATGCAAATGCATGGAGGCAGTGACTGACCTGCTTCGCAGGTCAGTCACTGCTCTCCTTATGCATTGCAATGGCAGGCCCTAATAAAGGTTTTTAAGTGTTCTATTGGGTGTAGAATAAGAAGTGCCTGCCATGCAATGCATGGAGGCAGTGACTGACCTGCTTCGCAGGTCAGTCACTGCTCTCCTTATGCATTGCAATGGCAGGCCCTAATAAAGGTTTTTAAGTGTTCTATTGGGTGTAGAATAAGAAGTGCCTGCCATGCAATGCATGGAGGCAGTGACTGACCTGCTTCGCAGGTCAGTCACTGCTCTCCTTATGCATTGCAATGGCAGGCCCTAATAAAGGTTTTTAAGTGTTCTATTGGGTGTAGAATAAGAAGTGCCTGCCATGCAATGCATGGAGGCAGTGACTGACCTGCTTCGCAGGTCAGTCACTGCTCTCCTTATGCATTGCAATGGCAGGCCCTAACTACAGATGCCAGAGCACAAGGCTGTCACCTCAGTACTACATGATGGGACTCAGCATGCAGAGCTGCCTGCATGGAGAGGCAGACAGTAGTGATCACAGTGTGTTTACATCATCTACATCATCTCATCTGAAACCAGGTTCCACATCAGCACCTTGGCAAACATTTTGAGTCTGGAGCTCGGGTCTCTGGACGTGGTCACCATCAGTTTGGGGTCCTCCACTCCGGCCCACTTATACTCGTCATCCATGTGAGAGCTGACGCCTGAACACAAAAACAGCCGACGGTTACAGGAGCTGAGAGGGAAACGTGGAGGAACACAGCGAACAGTCAGCTTCCAGCCTCGCTTGCCTTCTCCCCCTTCGTCATCGTACTCCACCAGCTTTTGCAGCCCCAGGGCTTCTCTGCGGACGTCGGGCGGAAGGGGAGAGTTTTCTGTGGTCAAGAACAAATACCTGTGTTACAGGGATATTTGTGGTTGGACAGCTGTTAGTGTTAACCACTCATGCAAAATGCAGGAGGAAAAAGGCGATCTGTGTTGTCGCGCTGCCTCACTGTCGAGTGCGTCTTTCAGCTTCAGTTTCTTCTCCTCTATCGTTCGCAGCCGGTCCTCCTGGGCCTTCCTGTACAGGTACTCCCGCCTCAGCCTCACCTCTCGACGGAGCTGCCTCACCGTCACACAGCAGAAAAACACAGAAAAGCGGACAGAGCTTCTCAGACTCAAGGCACACGCTCCTGCTGAGGACATGGTTTTCACACTGTTCCCACAGTAAAATTCAAACACTGTCAAGGTTAGTTTTCAAAATATTCCAGCACCACAATTTAGAGATAAAAGTAATACAAATGAACTAAAAAAAGGATTAATATAATATATCATGCATTACTGCCTTTAATGTCTTGTAAAATATTACACATCCTACAGTAGGGACAAAGTAAAATATAACACATTTTTATGTTTTGACATGTCTATTACATACACTGTATACAACTGACTGGTCTGAGAACAAAACACTAATTTAAGAAAAAATACCCCAATTTAATAACTTTGTTTAATGCTTAAAATATAATTAATAATAAAATATAATATAATAAATATAATAAAATATAATATTTCAATTACACAGACCAATTAGTCATTAAGCCATTAGGAACAATCAACATTTATTATATTGAAACAAATTGTGTTAAGGTAAAAATATAAGTTATAATAAGTTTTCTGGCATTTTGCAATTTGATATATTTTGTATCATTCTAACTGGCCTTAAACAAAAAAAGTCTGTTGTGATGCAACTTCAGACTGTGACAGATTAATTCAGCATTTAGACAAAACAACATAATAAAGTGAGGAAATACAAATTTCAGTTATTTTCATGTGAATAATTAATCAATAACCAAACTTTTCCATACTGCACAGGTACCCTGAGCACCAGCCAACTAAAGTATTTTCCTGTTAAAGCCCAGCCTGAGACAGAAAAGCAACAGTTTTGTAATTGGGCCTTGTGGACAGAGCAGGAGGTGATGGGTCAGCGGGGGGAGACACTGAAGCAGATCTACCAGTGTGTGTGTGTGTGTGTGTGTGTGTGTGTGTGTGTGTGTGTGTGTGTGTGTGTGTGTGGGCGGGGGGGCAACAACACGGAAAAACAGTGTGGTGAAAAGAGCAAGAAGCAAGAAAAGCAGAAAACATTCAGAATGGTGAGAACAGATCATAGAACAAGAAGGGAAACGCAGTAAAAGTTAGAAACAGATAAAGGATGAAACAAGCAGCACTCCTGGTCAGTTTCTGTCCTGCTTTGACCTAAACTTTATAATTCCACAAGATATTTTAAATGTTGAGCTCCAGCCCATGTAAAGCCTCTGAACCCTGGTAGTGTTAATGGAGAGCTGTATCCTCCTGCCTGCTCCTTATCCTGCCTTCAGACTCTAAAGCCAACCGAGTCAAGACGGTCCCACAGCGGCCGTCATTATCAGCTCAAACTACGACACTTTCCTAATAAAAGCCAAAGTTGTTTTTAACTCACCATGATGCTAGCTGCTAGCTTCCAGGTTCCACAAACTCACGTGGGGAAGAAAAAGCGCCCAAACAACAACTCCCGTCATTCGCTGAAGAAACAGCCAATGAAAACCGTCGGTACTGACTTTGGCTAGCTTTTCAAAATAAGAGTCTGAAATGAGTTTCCACAGCGTTCTGTAGGGTCGCTGCTGTTCGTGTCGCATGTCATTCTAACTGAAATGGATCCATTTTCTAGTACCTGTTACCTGTAGTTCTGGGGTCACATGTATTTACTTTGTATCTTCAGAATGGCTCTATTAAAATAAAAACTTTGTTTATAAATGATAACTTGTTTTAAGGACAAATGTAATAAAAAGATTACTTTTAGATAACAAGATAACACAAATAGAACAAAGTCTGACTTTTAAAAAAACAACTATCTATTTATAGGTCTTTCAGGTTTTGCAGTTTTAGACACATTTCATTTTGCTGACCCAGGGCCAAAAATGGCTCTCTGGATTGAAAAGGCTATCCCTTACCTTAGAAAGATGTTTTGTCTACATTCGCTGTAAGATAATGTGGGGTTAAGAATCCAATAAAAAAAAGAAGAAAAAAATCAATTAGGAGGTTAATTACAGTTTGATTATCCTAATGTAACATATTTCATATCAACCCAATCCAAATGGGATTTGAACTAAAATAGTCTGGGTTTAATACAAAGTTTTTAAAAAAAAAATGTGTATGTAATTAAATTCAATCAATTGATATATAATTGGATATTTATTTATATTAATAATTCATGAAAAAATCTCAACTGCATACGGAAGTAAACTGATATGCCAAAGCTTAAACTACATGAAACAAAACGATTTGCTAAGATGAACAAACAGAAGGAACACACAAATAACAGATGGTTGGTACAAAGCGAGGGCAGGATGATAAACGGGTGAGTTGACCTGGAACCTCAGTGGGTCAGTTCTGACACCAGAATAAGAATCACAACGAGCAAAAGAAAAGAAAAGAATGCCCATCGAAAATGAGGACGTCTCATTCCAAAATTGTGCAAAAAAGAAAAGAGGTTTTTTTAAAAAAAGGGGGGCAAATATAAAATCTACTGAGACTCAGTGCTGTATAAAGTACTGAAATCTCAGAGTCAAGTAAAAGTATAGGTTCCTCTCCAAAATATGACTTTGGTAAATGTCCAAGTCACTGACTGAAATGTTACTCGAGTTAAAGTCTTAAAGTATCTGAAACATCTTGTACTTAAGTATGGAAATTACTGTAAAAATGGATATACTCAAGTAATGTAATGAAAAGTATAAGTAAAAAGTAAAACAAGGCAAATACAGTTTGAATGACATTTTTTATTTTGGTAAACTTGTCAAATACAGTTAAAGTAAATGTACACAACCAAGTGCAGGCAAAATTAAACCTGCAGGCATCTTTTAGTTAAGAAATTTAGGTGCTTTACCTACAGGACAAGGTTAACTTAACCTGATTTACAACTGAACCAGCTTCTGGCATGAATCACATATACATATGTATATGTGGTTCATGTCGTATGGGGCTCCATTCGTGTCCGACTTTGTAGCAGTCAATCAGTAGGTGGGGTCAGAACTCTAGCGTTTCTCTCTCTCGCTTTTTTTTAACAAGTAACTAAACCACACATTGAAAATGTATCGGAGTAAAAGTATGCAATTAAGTTCGGAAATATAGTGAAGTACAAGTAAAATTTATCAAAAATTTTCACACTCCAGGAAAGTATTAAGTACTCCAAAATATACTTAAGTAGTGAAGAGTTTTTACTTCGTTACTATACAACACTGGGTGCCTTCCTAGCACGTTGAAATTTTAGGTTTTGCCACAGACAAGGTTTTCAAGATGTCAAAAACACAAATCTGTATATCAGCTATAACTTATAATGTATTTTATTTGGATCGTTTTGTGATAGGTGAACACAAGGAATGATGGGAAGATGAAAGCAAAGCTTGTTCCTGCAATCTAAATACAGGAACATGCTGGAGAAAAGTCTGCTAAAACCTGTAGATAAGAGAGAATAACTGGTTTTTGCCCTTGGAATGCCTTGGTGTCGATAAATGAGCTGGAGAGTGTCACTGGGGAGAGGGATCTCTGGGGATTTCTACTGGACATGTTATCTCTAACTGAACAAATCTGGACTGATCTCAGATTAGAGGTATACCCCTTAAAAAATAAGGGCGACGTTAAAATGTTAGTGAAAAACCTGCCCTAAAACACAAGATACTCATAAAATATGCAAACCCATAGAATTTAAAGGTCATGTAACTTTCTGTCTAACCATCACACGTGAAGGTATAAGCTTACTGAACAGTCACTGTTACAAAGAAATCTCAGAAAGTCCATACGTTTTGCATAAATCTCTACATCTAGCTAAATAAGAAAACATTTGTCATTTCATTCTCTACAGTTGGCTGTGGGGAACTGAAACATTTTTTCCCTGCTCTTATTTAATATTCACATAACATCAACAATATATGCTGTTTCCCTCCTGTAAGGAAACCGATAAATATGTGAGAACAAGTTTTTTGAGCATTTTGATGCTCGTGTTGCATCCATCATTCAGAAAGTTGACCTTATCACCAATGTGCTTTTTGGATTCAGCGCATCAAAATTACCTCTTAAGTGGTTGAAAAACCCCAGACAATCTTTTGGCTGTTCTGTCCTTCAGAGAAATCTAGTCATTTTCTTCTAATATTATTTGTAAGCATATTTATGAACTATTTATGAGTCAGAAAAGTAAAAAGACAAAAAAACAAAACAAGACACACACACACACAAATGAAGGACTTTGGTTTTATTCCAGGGAAAACAGTGGAATCCCTGTACATTATGGTGGAAAGAAGGATTCTCCGCACAATCAAGAACATCACGGACATCCCTACGGACCCTTTAACTGCCCTCTCAACCATATGGTTTAGCACATTTTGGGTCTATATCTCAATATGAGGAGTGCCTAACTTAGCTTAACTTGATTGAACCATCTCTGTCGCTTGCTTGAAGTACAATATGCTAAAGAAATTAACTAGAGGGCGCTGTTTCTTTAAATAGCATTCTTCTTCCTCCCCTCTCAACCAGCAAGTCAGAAACACAAAACTGTCACAAATATCAACTGGTTGTGGTAAAACTTTGAAAGGTAGGAATAGTTTTCTGGCACATGATAGTGTTATAGACCTTGTTAAACAGAATTATGTTACTTGATACCACCTAAAAAGCTAAATTAAAGGTCTAATATTTTTTTAAAAATACGCTTGACCAAACGGTTGATTTGTCACTTCATGTTAATGTAGCAAATTAAGCTAATGTAGTTAACATTTTTTTGGTATAAAATCAAAAGTCATTGTTACGACTGACGGCGTAAAGGTGTTTATGGATAATGAGTCTGCAGGTGCCCGTCCCTGATTGGCTTCAAGAAGACGACGGAGATGTCCTATTGGCTGCTTTCCGGAAGTGACGAACATAAAAGCTGCTGACGCGGACTTCTCGGGATCCATCCTCGACCCATCTCCACCCGCCACACCCCGTTCCTCTGTTTTTTGTGTTACAGCTCTGGAAGTGTAGGAGTGAGCTGCCGTTTATGTTTCCTTAGTTTTCTCATGTTTTTCTTAGGTTAGGAAGGTAAGTCGTTGTATTTTGGTTTATTTACTTTCAATTAGGTAAGCTCCGTTACTATTTAGGTAGTTTTCTTTTGTTTGTTGTTTTCGGCGATAGCTCACTCCGAAGCTAAAATATTCCAGTGGCAATCTTTTTTTCAAAATACATCTTTTAAAACAAAAATAAATCATAATCAACTATTCAACCTTGTGTGTTTCGGTTGTTGAGATTGGAGGAGGATGGATCTTTCGTGTTGCGGCCAGGCCCCCCTAGACTGGTCGTAACAGTCATTTTCATCTATTGGTGTAAATATGAAACAATAAATGTTATTACAGTGTTATACACTAAGAATAATTATAATATTATCTTACAAAATAATTTTTGTGACTTTCTGAGTTGATATTAGCAACTAGAAAATTCCTGCAGAAATTTTAAGGGGCCTGCCTAAGTGTGCCCGTCGGATTTTTAATAAAGCGTTCTGGTGATAAAAATTAGCAGTAATGCTAAAGAAAGCTGCAGTGTAGTCAATAACCTGCGGGGATTCAGAAGCATATTCACTAAGCTGTACTTATACCATTTAGTATGTTGCATAAGCTAAAATGAGCCAAAATGCTAACAATAGCATGAATGGCATCACTAGCATGTTGTCTGTTATTACTTCAATTCAGTATATAAAACATTGGAAATAAGTAAGAAAAGCGTTCTGATACTCAACATTAGCATCAATGCTAACCTAAGCTAAATTGTAGTCAACAACCTGTGGAGAGTCAGAAACATATTAATGAAGCTGTACTTGCACCATTAATTTTGTTAAAATTAATACATAAGGTGAAATTAGCCAAAATGCTAATGTTAGCATGATTGCTATCAGTATCATTTTTGGTATCACTAGCATGTTGTCTGTCATTACTTACTCCATTCACTATACAAAATGTTGCTAATAAGTAAGAAAAGTGTTGTTATAGTTAATATTAGCATCAATGCTAAGCTGAGTTAAATTGTAGTTCTATAATCTGAGATAGACTGCTAATACTATCGCCCTACCTATGGCAGTGCACAGACTCACAGTTGAAATGGCCTATTGCAAGTCAGTATTACACAAACTGATGGGTTTTACATGGTTCATCAATTGTTAATGACTGAAGCTCTTGCCAGATCCATCACCATATTTCTATAGCTGATCTAATTCACTGCAACAGTCAACAGCTGTTCAATGTAATTCAGTCCCAGACTGACGACTATAAGCTTTGCACATAAGCCATAGCAAAATTTTGAAGACATTTTAATAATATATCTTATATTATCTTCTAATCTAATATTATAACTAACTCGAGGGGAAAGGATAATAAAAGCTAATATCACTTACCTGAGAGGATTATTAAGGCTTTTATTTTGAAATTTTCATTAAGCTTCATTTGAAATGGCCACACTAATCCCATGTGTAATAGTAATTTGGTTAAATCAGTTATATAATGCTCAAAACACAAGTAGTTCTCAATACCAGCCAAGTCCTTCTCTCTAGTAACAGACAGTTCCGCCATGTTTTAGTTCTGACATTCTTCTCAACCCCCTGTTAATACCTGAGTGTTCAGATATAGTTAGAACTACAATGATGGTG
Organism: Poecilia picta; assembly: GCA_033032245.1. Taxonomy (NCBI): domain Eukaryota; kingdom Metazoa; phylum Chordata; class Actinopteri; order Cyprinodontiformes; family Poeciliidae; genus Poecilia; species Poecilia picta. The sequence continues at coordinate 3,405,830 of CM065361.1, forward strand.
AATTTGTAGTCCTAAGGACCTTACCAAGCTCCGCCCAGAAACGCCCCTGACAGTCCAACGGACTACATGTCTCACAAGCAAAGCCTTCCGATGGTGTCGACTGACTCTACAGATTATTTCTGAATCGATTAGTGTTGCATTTCTGCCGGATTTTCAAAAAATATCAGCCACAATGAACAAGGGAACCAACAAGTTCATGTCATCATTTTTGGACAACATCAAAGTGTTTGAACCACGCGATGCCTCCAACATTGTGCTCGTCACAGCTAAATGCTACCGGTCGATGAGGAAAACAGCAGATCCTCACACCCTCAGCATAAATATAGCTGTGGACAAGATCACTGATGCCTATTGTTCTTGCAAGGCTGGGTAAGTCAGATATTCATGGTTTTGAGGGTGATTTTTGTTGTTTGCAAACGTTCAATGTGCCTCGGTCTGCTCTGATAGAACAATGCAGAGCAGCAGGCTAGCACTCGGTACTCGGTGGCTAACACGGTTAGCATGGCTAACATGATTACATCCATCCATCCATCCATTTTCCTACACCCTTGTCCCTTAATGGGGTCGGGAGGTGCTGGTGCCCATCTCCAGCTGGCGTTCCGGGCGAGAGGCGGGGTACGCCCTGGACAGGTCGCCAGTCTGTCGCAGGGCTAACATGATTACAGTTTAGTAAAAAGTTTTTTCAGGTGAAATAAAATCTTTAATGTATACGGTACATATTGCATATTGATCTGTTCATGCATATTGATCTGTTCAGCTAAGTAAGACTGTAACAGACAGGCTTCAAGGTGTAGAAGTTGTATCGGTGCTGCCATTACGCTGTACGTGGCTAAAAGGTTTTCATAATGGATGTGTTTATTATTGACTTTCTTTTTTTCATTCACTAAACACAAAGAAAGCACCAGCTTACACCAGCACACACTCCTTTGTTCTTATTGATCCTACAACGTTGAGCTGCAAATGTGTTGTGAACAAGCTTTGATCCAAGCAAGACATTCTGTTTCAGATTTTGGAAATCTGTGAATTTTAGTTCCACAAACATGATCAGGATACCTGACATCGCCTGTACAGATTCCCCACTGACAGAGAACCATTGTTTTAGAGTCCTGACGCAAAAACCTTCTGTCCATCTGGTAGTCCACAATGTACATTAGCATTAGTTTGTGAGACAGTAGCCCACTGATAGCTGCGCTGTGACGTAAAATGGGCATTAGCCAATGAAAAAGTCCGACAGGGGTAAGGTTCATTCTAAGCGGCTCCTCTGCTGTGTTCCGTTACTATGGTAATTAATTCCGTGCACCTGTTGGTGGCACAGATGGTGATAGAATTATCTGTTAAAAACAGCCAGTTTTCCACTAAAAAAGCCCTTCAAACAACTCCTTCCCGTTCAGGAACCATTACACTTATTTGAAAATCGTTTGAAGCGCATGAGAGGGCTGTTTGTCTTCTCTGATATTCCAGCGTTTCATATCTCTACCTCACTCACAGTGTTAACAGCGATGAGAGAAAGATAATGTGGGCTCCGGCCTGACATTTTTCAGAAAATATATGGAAAAACATAGGTCTGAGCGTGAGTTTATCCTGTTGCGCCTCATCGATTGAAAGCACCTGGACAAAAACCGTAAACCCTAGAGAAATTTTGAAAACATTTTACCGGAGCAGGCACCGTTATCTATGACCTGACCGACTTTCATGCAAATCGGGCGATATTTGTGGGCGTGAGAGCGAGTTAGAAATTATTTTGGGGTCAGAAATTCACGCTCTCCCACACTCTAGAGGAGCGGCAGTTGGTTTCAGTTACACTCTAATTTTACGAAAAATTGAAAACTTTGGGTCGCTTGGAGACAAGTTGTGGATAAACCGGAATTCATATTGACATAACGAATTCATATTGACATACTGTCTTCACTTTAGAAGAGATCACAGACATATCTACAAACTGGAGCACCCAGAGAAAATCTATCTATCTATCTATCTATCTATCTATCTATCTATCTATCTATCTATCTATCTATCTATCTATCTATCTATCTATCTATCTATCTATCTATCTATCTATCATATCTATCTATCTATCTATCTATCTATCTATCTAGATAGATAAATAGATCTATGTAGATCTAGCTAGATCTACTTAGATCTATCTATATCTAGATAGATTTATCTATCTAGATATAGATGGATATCTATCTATCTATCGTTTTTTTTGTAGGGAAACTGGAGCACCCAGAGAAAACCTATTGTTAAGATGACTAATTACTGCTGGTGCCCATCAGCTGATTCTGTAGTCCCATAGGCAGCTCCTCCAGGGGATTCCCATCGTATTCGTTGGCTAGGTCAGAAACAGACATTCATTCGGGAGGGGAAATTGATGGGAATCTTACCCTTTTACTTTGTTGTTTGGAATTTTCAGTGAAGTGCACAGTGTTGGATTTTAGTGGAGGAAGTGTGACAGGCTTGGTATTGCTAACTTTCTGACAACTCAGTAAAGGTCTGGTTTTAGAGTCGTCATGTTTTTCAGCAGAACACAGATCTTCTCGCACAGTTCTTGGAAGTACTTCTCCCTGGTAGTCTGGTGGCGTATCTTAATATTTTCACCTCCACACACTCTTTCCAATTCCATCAAAGTGTGCATGTCTTTCCTTTCAATCTCACAAAGTTCCTTTTTCTCCTGCCGTTTACATTGTATCTGGGAATCCCAGGAATTAGTCAGAGACTTCATAGTTGCAGCTTTTTTCTCTTTCTCCAGTTTTTCACGCTTTTGCTCTGCAGATTCCCGCTGTTTTTTTTCTTTCAATAACTTATCCTCCATAATAGCACTTTTTTTTAGCTTCTTCCTTCTTTATAAGTGACAGTTGGTACACTATTTTTTTACGTATTTCACAACTTCTCAGGAATGTCACAGTCACTATCATAGCTTGGAAAGTCAGATTCATACTGAACATCTCTTCCTTGCTCAGTGTGATGCATTTCCCACTGAATTATGACTGTGCTGTCTATATGTTTTTTAGTCTCGTCCTGTGTCTTCAGTTTCTGCTGGGGATCCTTCTCCTGCCTCCTGGCTTCAATTTTCTCAGCTCGATATCCAGGAAGCACCCTTTGCCTTTCAGTCCTGTCCATTTCCCTCTTCTGTTCCTGTTTAATTTGATATTGGGCAAACACTTTATCAGCTAGAAATTTCTGCTTTGCAGTTTTCTTCTCCTGCTGATGTGCTTCATGTAGCATTTTGGCAACTTCCTGTTTGGCCATAGTGTTGCTTAGCTTTTTTTGTAAAAGAGAGTCGTAGGCAGCTTCTTTCCTCAATATATCCTCTAAATTGTCATCCACAGTCTTCTTTTGGTCTTCCATGTTTGGCTTAGTCTTATCCTGTCTCCAAAAAAATTCCTGTCTTCCTCTTTCTTCTGTCTCCTCATCTCAATTTCCTCAATTTGATGCAGTCTATCTGACTCCATTGTGGCAGCCATTTTTGTATGCTGTTTATATTCAACTTGACCATCCCATCGATCAGTCAAATACTTTTGCATTTTAACTTTTTTTTCTTCCTCCTGTTTGTCAAGTAACTTTAGGGCAAACTCCTGCTTAGCCATATCTTTATTAAGCTTTTTCACCTCGAAAGTGTCTTGTCCCCTTATATCCTCCATATTATCATAGGCCTTCTTCTTACATTTCTCTTTAAATTTAACCTTTTCATTAGCATTTTTCTCCCTAAGCCACCATTTGCCTTCACAAACTCTTTTTAGCCTTTCCTTTACAACCTGTTCCTCTGCCTTTTCAGAAAATTTTTTCCTCTGTTCTCTCAGAAAAGACAAACACTTTTTTAACTCTTTGTCTTGTTTGTCTTTTCTAGAAACCTCATTAGAAAGCAGGATGAGCAGTGGAAACAGGTTGAGAGGTTTTTGTCCATCTCTGTCAATTTCCAATAATGTTTTTGAAATGGGCTCCTCCTGCTTGTCGCTCAAGTTTTCCACATCCTGTGTGCAAACATTTGTCGGTGTAGGCTCTGTCTCCTGTAATTTTTGAAGTGCAGTTTCATTTCTTTCTTTCAACTCTGTTGAAACTCTCTCTTTCAACTCCTGTTCACTTTGTTCATCCTGGTCACTGCTTGTCTGAGAATCAGATATGTCTATCGAAGCTGAGCTTGTGCTCCAGTCAGAACCAGTGGTGTCGCTGTCTTCTGTCTGATCTTGAATTGTTTGTTTTTCTTGATCTTGTTTTTCATTTGGTTCAGTGGCCATCATCAAAGGGATAAGTTTAAAATTACAATTCTCTATGAATTCGTTGGCTTCTGCACATCTGGCTTTAGAACACCCTAACCCTAACCCTGTGCGCCCGCGAGTCCATCGGTCCTGTTGAGTCCTGCGATTCAATCAGGGCTTTTCCCCCGACTGGGAGCTTAATGCTGAATGTGACAGGCAGCCAATCAGAAGGTGCGGATTCTCCGCCTGCTTTCTGAGGGAAAATTACCGAGGTGAATCCCAAACAGCTGAAACGGCGCAACGCTAAGCCTGGCGGCGGGGCTAGCAAAGCATGGCGGGCCGCCATGCTTATAATAGGCTGGGGGAAACCCTGAATTTAGACAAGCTTCGGCCAATGTGGCTGTAACTGATATAGGCTTTACAATGTGCAAAACACAATCACCTGGTTTCCCATTAAATCTGCTCAACAGTGTTTTCTTCATCAATACAATTTTTGACGAGGAGCCTCTCTTTTGTTGGCCGCTATTTAAGCTACGCCCTAAAGACGGCGTTCCCAGCGTGTCATTTCATTCAACCTTAGCTTTGAGCTAAGCATGCAAAGAGCTGAGAGCTGGGCGATCATGTCTCTGTGGGTAGAATAGTCGTCTTGCATCGCAAGGTTGCAGACTTGGTTCCAGCTTCCTCCTGCTTCGTGTCAATGTGCCCTTGGGCAAGGCACTTAACCCCAAATTTCCTACCGAGCTGCATATCGGTGTATAAATGTGTGAGCGTTTGTGAGTGAGTTGTGCGATTATTTTGCAACTAAATATTCCACCAGTAGCTGGAATAGTGGGGTTATAACGAAGTGAAAGCAATTGGGAACTACAGCAACTTAGAAACAAATTGTCAGGTCAGCCAAATCAAGAAGTGAGGCCAATGAAAGCTGAGCTGGGTAAGTGTGTGCAAAGGTCTTCAAAGTTCTACAGAGTCGATGACTACAGACCACCAAACTTTATGTGGTTGTCAGATTATTTCGAGGTTAATGCACAGAGAGCGTCACTGAATAGGTTCATGACTGAGCAACACAATGGATAAATCTGGATTTGGGAGCGTCCATGAGAACAGTACCTGTCTAACGGAGGTAGAGGATTTGAGATAATTGTGGCGCTCTTCATCAGAAGTGTGGACTCAAACCCTTAATTTAAGTAAAAGAAATCCTTAATGCTTCAATATACCAAGACATTTGAACAATTTCATGCACAAACAGCTTGGGGATGTCCCCTTTGTGTTCCAACATGAATGTTCACAAAAAAAGCGTCTGACTGGACATCTTTGGGACGATTTAGTGACTATGAATCTAGCCATTCTCATCCATCATCAGTGCCTGACCTCATAAATGTGTTTATGGAAGAATGTTGAAAAAATACCATCAATATGCTTGTGGTGCCCCTAAAAATGCCACCACAGTATTTTATTTTTTGTTTTTTTTATCATTTGCAGTTTGGCAAGTTAATCTGTATTTATAGTGCTTTCCTGAGGTGGGGACAGGAGCGGCAGGCACGTGCAGAGGGGGGGCTGCACGTGCAGCACGTGCACGGCAGGCACCCCCCCAGGGAGCACCTACCCTTTTTGCTCCTTGCCCCCAAGTGCCCTTTTGGTCAATTTTTTATTTATTTATTTATTTTGTATTATTATTTCCTAAGCCCTCTTCTGACACATAATAACATGTACTAAAATTATTTGTTTTTTGTTGGGGGGTTTTTGTACAACATAATAAGCAATCCGGTCACCTTGTTACCTTTGACCTTTTGCCCGTGACGTATGACGCAGTTGCCTCTCGCGCAGTGAGATAAGGCGGCTAACTGGAGCTCAATGTAGCGAACGTTCCAGATTACAGAACAGTTTTTGGTGAATAAAAGTTGTACTTGCCAGATGATGGAAAACGTTAACGTATCGTTTCTGCTTCAGCTCGGAGTATATGGAGTGAAAATAGTCTCAAAAGGATTTGTGCGTGTGTAAAATTATTTGTGCGTGCGTAATACTTGACTTATAAAACTTAAAAATAAAATAAACCGTCTCCTAAGCCTATACATGCTGAAAAAGTACACACAAATCACCTGTTACACACACACAAAACTGCATTTACACACAAATCCGGTTACGAGTGCACAACTATTTTTGAGACACAGTGTCAGTTAGAATTTGTTTTGATTTGAATTTGGCTTGATTTGGCTAATTATGTTGCCATGGTTACTCAAAATATCAACAGAAGTACTAAAAGCCTGCATGCTGAGATCTATCTGCATTTTTGACAAGGGGGCGGGAGGGTGGAGCTACATTAATGGTGAAGGGATGCAGCAGTTATTTTGAGGTATATAGTAATAGGTGTCTTCAGTGCTGTATAAAGTACTGAAATCTCAGTGTCAAGTAAAAGTTTAGGTTCCTCTCCAAAATATGACTTTGGTAAAAGTCCAAGTCACTGACTGAAATGTTACTTGAGTTAAAGTCTTAAAGTATCTGAATGTTCTTGTACTTAAGTATGGAAATTACGGTAAAAATGGATGTACTCAAGTAATGTAATGAAAAGTATAAGTAAAAAGTAAAACAAGGCAAATGCAGTTTGAATGACATTTTTTATATTTTGGCAAATTTGTCAAATACAGTTAAAGTTCAGGCAAAATTAAACCTGCTAATAGATAAACCTGCAGGCATCATTTAGTTAAGAAAATTAGGTGCTTTACCTATAGCACAAGGTTAACTTAACCTGCTTTACAACTGAACCAGTTCTGGTTCAGTTGTATGGGGCTCCATTTGTGTCCGACTTTGTAGCAGTCAATCAGTAGGTGGGGTCAGAACTCTAGCGTTTCTCTCTCTCTCGCTTTTTTGTAACGAGTAACTAAACCACACATTGAAAATGTATCGGAGTAAAAGTATGAAATTAAGTTCGGAAACATAGTGAAGTAAAAGTGAAATTTATCAAAAATTTTCACACTCTAGGAAAGTATGAAGTACTCCAAAATATACTTAAGTAAAATAGTGAAATGTTTTTACTTGGTTACTATACAACACTGCTGATACTTGTAGCTGTGTTGCAGTAATCATCCTATCAGCATGTACAGATAGGAACCTCTGTGTGGTTAGACATTTCCTGAAGCATGGGCACATTTTTTTAAGCCTCCTCTTCCGGTAAACATTGCCTTTTTATTTTATTCGATGTAAGTGAAGCTTTGCTCGGTGTTTGGAATATGCATTCTTTAATCCTGGTATTCCTTTTGGCAATAGGTAAGTCTCCAAAAATATGTGATTGTGATTTAAATCTCAATCTGAGTTAATGCTAGTTCAACTGCAGAGCTTCATGCGTCTTTGCTGTTCTGACTGAAACAGCTTGAAGAGCGTATAAAACTTCTTCATTCAGAGCATTTATAGAAATCATTTTGTTGTCCAAACCACTTCCTGCACTTTTAGGTAAATAAAAATGTAGTTTAGTGAATTGTAAAGCTTTTTTACGTGGTCAAGTTGTTTTGGTGTGGTATATTTCCAAATGTTCATGCAGGTGGGAATGAAGCAGTGTTCTGGCAGAGGCTCACATGTCCCTATGAAGCCCAGGAGCAGAACCTGCTGCGGGTCTGGTGCCGGCAGAGCTCTGCAGAGTGCTGCATGGGCCTCACCTTCAGCAACAGCTCCCAGTTGGCTGATGGAGGCAAGCTGAGGGTGACCCAGGACCTGCACTCCTTCACCGTGGAGCTGCTGGAGCCAAACTACACAGGGGGGGTGTACTGGTGCGGCCTACTGAGCAGAAACGACACCATCATCAAGCTGGCTGAAGGATATTTTCATAGCTGTAAGTAAAAACAGCGTCTTGACAGCCAATGAAAGCCAATGATTGTTGCGTCTGTTTTAGTTGCTGTAGGCGACAATCTGGTGAAAAATAGCTTCCAGTTAGTTCACTGTAATAATAAATTTTAAAGGCCTGCTAACTTGGGATGAACCAATCAATTTTTTTCACTTCAGGCACCGATACAGATATCGATACTGAGCTGATACAGAAAAACAGCTGAACTGACTTTAGATCTTTTTCTTTTTTTTAAACACAGACATAAATGTAGTGATTTACAAATGTGTTTGGTAACTTTGCACCAGCACTGTACACTGAAACACACAAACAGCTTCAGAAGGTCGATCAAACATGTAAAACCAACTGTAATCTCTTCACTCAGTAGAACAGTAAATGTAACATAAGTGATAAAGAAAATGAAACTAATTAAAACAATAGGTTGGTCAAACATAGAAAGATTAACTGCAACAAACCTTCTTTCAAATGGTGCAGAAAGTGCAATTAGGAATTCTAAATATAATGTAAAATATATAGGAAAGCATCGTCTTGCACAAAGCATAGAATTGGACTGAATAGATCTGCCCTTACGGATCAGTCACATATAGTTGCACTAGGTGTTTGCTAATTGCTGCTGGCTAGTCTGAAGGAGCTGAGTGGGGGAGCTGCTCTGTGAGGCGGAAGCTCTGAAAACTGGAAACTGAGGAGGAGCTGTACCTTGAAGGCAGAGTTAAGTCCACCCAGCCATTTTGTACAAGTGAACAGTTGCCATAGAGATTAAAGAAGTTCTTAAATAAGGATGAAAGTACCAAAACACAAGCATAAAGTGACTGTGGCAGATTTATACCCACTTTTCTTTTATTGATGATGCATAAGTTGATGAAATATGACCACTGTAAGCTGATCTCCATTGATTTGCCTTCACTGCAGCCTCAGCTGCTTTCATCTGGAGTTTTACTCGCTGGATGCTGCTGCCTCTGCTGCCCGTAGCAACCATATGTGCTCATATTTGCACCACAAGTAAGCTGTTCCTGTTTTTTATCTTTTTACTTTACCGACAATGTGGTTCACTCAGGGGTGGAAAGTAACTAGTTACATTCACCTGCACTACTGTAACCAAGAACAACTTGTCTGTACTTTTTGCTTTTAACCTTTATTTTACCAGGATAAAAAATGTGATAATGTCTTTTTCAAGGGAGTCCTGTGCAAGACGCATCAATAATGAAAATGTTATGCTATAAACAGCAGTTCCCTGTCACAGAATCAACCTCTAAAACTTTTAGTTTAAATGTAAGAGCAGTAAATGAGACCTTTAAAAATAGAAGCACCTTTTATTTATTGAGGTGCTTCTTTAATTAAACATCTTGAGACGTGTATGTTCTTATTTCCTTTCTGAAATCCTCAGGCAGAATTGTCTTCTGCTCATGAAAAAGCTACTTTTACTTCAAAGTATAATTTTAATGATGTGCCTTTTATTTCGGAGTAACATTTTACACTGGTAACTTTAAATTTGATCAAACTTTTACTTGGGTACATTGTTTTTGTACTCTTTCCTGCTCTGGTTTCACAGCAGCCAGATGTTCATACAATCACAAGCTTATTCTCAGCTGTTATTAAAAACTATCATCAAGATTATGGACTTTATAGCACTGGAGTCATCTGATGTTTCATTTCTTTTCCTTCTTTTTTGGGGTTTTTCCAAGTATTCATTGGAGGATTCCAGTCAAACAGTGTCATTTAGTTGCATACAATGTGCTTTATAATATAATAAATGAATTTGATCAAATAAACAGTTATTTCTCTTCACAGTGAAAACAAACCAGTGCTGTAAGGTAAGCGACTGTTCGTTTCTTACTTAGCATTCTAGAATCATAGAATCCTAAAATCTTGGGATTTAGTTTTCTTTTCCTTCCTCAGAAGCAGGACGAGCCATATGATGAGTAGCGGCGTGCGCAGCGCTCGCTGACCCGCTCTGAGAGTCCAGATTCTCAGAATGAGAGGAATTCATCAGGGATTTACGCCATCACTCAACACATTTTCTACCAACACCACAAAAAAAGAAAAAAATCCACAATTTCTTTCTTTATGAAGAAATAAGTTTGCATTTATTGGACAAACCAAACATAGGCAAACTCACACATACTGTAAAGATGGAACATGTCATGGAGTGAAAAATAAATGAAGAATTTCATCCCAAAACGTTTTGGATAAACAGCCTCCTGAAACCAGCTTTCTAAAGTGCATATCATTCTGAGGAATGTTATTACTTTAGTAAACAGAACATGACATAGAAAAAAGTCTCTGGATTTCAGCAGGACTGTTTCCAAAAGAGTACATGACTTTGGAATGAAGCTCCTCACATATATATATATATATATATCTATATATTTACTTTATACATTCTTTTCTTGCTGTACATTTAAGTCTCATACTTTGCTTGAAACTTTTATCAGCATTTATCCTCAAACGAGATGAAAAAAAGCACACAGTATTCAGGATATTGCTGCATAGTGTCACCTTTGGAATAAAACAGATTTTTGTAAACCAGCTAATTGGAACCGTTCTGTGTGTGTATGAGATAAAGAGCTGATATCCATCAGATGTAAAACCACACATTATTACTTGATGTGATTCGTTTTCTCCATCTATTAGAAGCAGGTGAGCTGAGGCTTTCAGACAGAATGACACCATGTGGGGACTAAAGCAGCTCTGGTTTCTCTCCTTAAAGCTGCAGTATGCAACTTTTAGAAAGAATGTTTTAAATATATTTGTTAAAACTGCTGCCATTTTGTGACAGTTTGTTATGAGAGAATCTGAAGGATGGATCTCATCCACCTCCTCTCTAAGCTACTGTTGCCATCTGAAGAAATGCAGCACTCCTGACCTGAAACCAGTCAGGAGGGGCTTAGTGCTGTCAATCAACCACATGTGCTAATGATGGCGAAAGAACTCACACTTACAGAAAAACTGTTTATCTGCCGTCATTGGTGGCTATACAAACTAGCCTGAGCATTCACAACAGGATATACTATACAGAACAGAGTGATTGACAGCGTTAAGACCCTCCTCCTGGTTCTGATTGGTTGTTTCTGGTTAGCGCTGGGAGAAAACAGAGGAGATCCATCTTTTCAGATTGTCTAATACTATATTGTCACAACATTGTGACATCCGTTTTAATTACAACATACTGCAGCTTTAAAAAGCAATTTAAGTAAACAGCTGACTGTGTTACAGGTGAAAGGTCATAGTAGTAGACGAGCTCTGAGCCATACAGAGAGCTGCATGATGGGTCTGACTGGACAGTCTGGACACACAAAACCACACCAGGAGAAACCAAGATATTTTTGCAACAAAACATAATAAATAAAGGACACAACAGAACAACAACAAAAGAAAACCCGGAGGTGGTACAATTACAGAGGAATATTCCTATCAATCCTTCTACAACCAAAAACAAATGTAAAGATTCACTCCAATCTGATGACAGGCTTCCAGGATGCAGGACATCCTGGGACATTTAAAGCAGACTGAACTACATGGTTTACAGTAAGAACACTTGATGGGGACAGCTGGTCGTCTTTCCCTCAGCGGTGACCCTGCTTAAGGCAAATGCAGAGAACAGCGGAGGAATGAAACACATGGAACCTCATCCTGGGTTTAGACTCAACTCAATATCAATGGGCTTTTATCTACACTTGTAGCACATGATTTGTTTTCTGACCATGATGGGGTGCAATGATTGCAGTATTCTGGACAATTATTGTTTTTAAAAAGCCCAACCATCTGATTCTGATGTAGGTTGATATCGATTTCTTTCCTTGAAATGTTGCTAAATGTAGCAAGAAAGTCCTTCAGTTGGTAACAGTGGGGTCACTATAAACTGAATGTGCAGATGTCACCTTGTGGGCAGGTCTGTCAGCCAAACCTCTCTCAAAGAACAGGACAGGACAGTGGCTGATTAGGTCTTGAGGATCAGTGGAAATGATCAGCTTCACATGTAAGCACTGACCGATCACTGATCTCCCAAAATGAAGGAGATTGGGACCAATTTATCGGCTGGTCGATTTATCGGTGCACCGCTAGTGACTAGTTTACAGCTCTTATTCTTCTGGTGGGTGGAAGGTTGGTTAATTATGACCATAATCAGCACAAAACAAAAGCCTACAGATAACTGATGTGGCTTCATGTGAAATTTAAACAAAATGATTTGATAAATTTCTGCAGAATATTAGCAGTGATGAAGGAACAGCTTAGTAGAGACAAAGACAAAGTGTAAAACTCCCCAATGAAGATAATCATTAAACCCAATGTTTAATCTGATATTTCCCACTGAAACTAACTAAGTCAGAAGAAAAAGAAAGAAAAGGACACGATGGAGTCTTTAAGGAGTCAGTCATCACTTTGAGCATGCTCACAAGCACTACACCAGCCGTACAAACATTCAGAGGAAATCATGATCCTATGTACAGCAGCTCATTAGGAGTGCATCACAGTATCAAAGCAAACAAAAGCTCGAATCAAAGGAGTACAAAGAGCTCGCCTGTCTTCATACCAGTCATAAGATTCATTACAGTACACCTGACTCCTCCTGGGGGTTTTTATTGGTTGAGTGGAAATGAGAGCTGGGAGTTAAAATCCCAGGTTTCCAGATCCTGCTGTGGTAGGTGGGTTTCAGTGGAGGGTATGGCTTGTAACGCTGTTTTATGCATACACAAGGTAACCTTTTAGTTTAGATTCTTTTTTGTTTTTATAACAGACCATAGACTTTGCTGTTGCTGGGATTCAAATAAGCTGCAGCTTTTATAGCTCTTCATAATCCCCATCGTCTCTTTTGATGGAGCCGGTGCCTCCACCCAGAAAGTCCTCCAACTCGTCCACCTCCGTTTTCTTGGAGCGAGATTTCTTCTTCTTTTTCTCCTTATCATCTACTGCTGCCACTTCGTCTTTTTCCTTTTTCTTGTGTTTGTGTTTCTTCTTGCTCTTCTCCTCCTGTATATAAGGCATGACATTTACAAAAATAAAAATAAGTCTTTAACAATATAAAGATGACAATTCTTTCTAATCCTTATCCCAACCAACATCCAAAAGCTGGTAGCTTCAGAAACTAGCTTCATCAAGGTCAATTTACAAATAAAGATCAGCATCATCAGCAGAATGTCCGATACCAAAAGAGAACATTAAAACTTAGGCTGAAAAATGTCAAGGACACATCATGAATATGTAAAATATGATGCATGATATCTTTAGTCATCTGAAAACTAGGCAGATTCTTTGACCTTTCTTCCTATATTTTCTTGTTAGACATTTTTTTTGTTTTGTTTAAGATATTTTTCTGGGTTTGGATGCTGTGAAGCTGTTATGTAACCATAGCAGCGTGAACTTCTTTTAATAACAGTGAGCATCTTAATGGCATCTGAAAATCTCAATTTATGCCTGAACTACAGCCACAGATCCCAGATGTGTAGAAAGGGAGGCGGAGGAAGGTGGAACTGTCTTCTCTGGATCGTAACGGGGAACCTGAGATCTGTCGACCAGCCAAAGCAAGCAGCACACTGAGGATTACCTTGCTGGATTCCTCTGATAACTTTAACATATTCCAGCCATAAACAGCAGAAGACACAGGTGGAAACTTCAGAAATTAACTATATTACAAGAAATGACCACAGAGCTGGAGTGTCCTCCTCCATATGACAGAAACCTGTCGTAATCAGATCTGCTGTGTTACAGCCCGCAGCATCACCACTCAAGTATTTTTCACTGAATTAAATTTAGTTGAAACAAAGTCTGTCTGGATGGGTTGGTGTGAAACCTGGAGGAAATATTTATTGCTTACTGTGATTCCATACCTCCACCAGAGCAACAATAATTTTAGTCACACAATATTGACAGTCACTAGTGTTGACAATCAAGTACAGCTGGATGTGTGAGGATGAACTCAGATATACATCAGATAATCTGTACTCTTATAACACCAGTACCTCCTTGCTTTTCTTCTTCTTTTTCTTCTTCTCTTTGGATTGCTTGCTTTCTTTTTCTAAAAGAGGACAACGCACACATCAGAAGATTAGATGATATTGGATGATAGATGAAGCACATCTGAAGTCATGTTTAATAAAAATTACCGTTTGCTTCTGGTACAAACATTTTAGTCCAGGTACTAAATGCGTCTCCAGTTATTTGGGGCGACTGCCTGAAACACCTACACTGCTCATCCATATTTCAACTGCTGTCTAGCACTTCCTGTCGTCAACACTCCATCAACATGGTGGTGAAAAGATCTGTGAGAATCACTGGTTTCTATAACAACCAGTGCTGATCTGTTTCTATGTACTCATTTTTTTTATGTATTTGCATTAATATTCCATTAGGACTATATCAGTTGAAAATGTTCTCAAAATGAAATTATTATTGTTCATCACTATCATTTTTGATACTTTATCCTGCAAAAATGCTCTTATGGTGACAGGCCTAATCACACAGTTCACAAAAAGTTGTGTTGTTTGAACATATTGAATCCATAACACTTCTGTAAAATCACTAACAACAATTTCCCCCAAACGCCGCATACATAGCCACTCCAAGTAGGAGGAGGAGGGGCTTGTTGCTCTAACCCCTGAATAAGGTGGAATCGTCTCTTCTGATTGGCTGACAGATGAGTGGTGCTAGTTTCATGGCTGAAGTATGAATGTATCTTATTTAACTGTTTACATCAATCACTGTCATGATTTCTAATTATTTTTAATCAAAACAACAATTTTGAAATTGTGTTTTTTCAATATCAGTAGGATATCTATCCAAAATGTTTTGCACACATTTGTAATAAAAATGCAGCAACTGTCAGGACAATCAGGATGGAGCTGAGTGTCATAAATGTCACTGGTGAGTGACTCGTGCTATACGACCACAATGCTAATGCAGACCATGTAAACCTGATCTTACTGCTTATAATGGCACTGTCATTAAGTAGGTAATCCTAAACAACTGGTGCTGGTATTAGTGATGAAGAAATGTTAAAGAGTAAAAAATATTAAGTAACAACAGCATTTTGTCAGCTCAGGTCTCAGCATTCTGACAGATGATAAGCGATGGAAAAAAGATCAGTGAAATAACAGCGAAACAAACTATGCAGCTGTGTTCTGACTTGCCTTCCTGGTCCTCACTGCTGTCCTTTGCTGCTCGAGGTTCTTCTTGGATCCCCAGGCCAAACAGGTCAGCATCATCCTTGGGTTTGAAGGAAATCACAGTGGGCTTCAGCGGAACCAGAACCTTGGATAACCGCGTGTCCTCATCAGAGAGGTCAGACAGAAGTTCATCTCTGACCGGAAAGGTGTCCTGTGCAAAAAAAACAGTCAAACAATTAATGTTTCAGGAAAATTAAGAGTAAATTCAGTTTTCAGGGGTTTTCAAACATTATTAATAGGAATGTATAGGTATGATAAATCAAAAATTATTTTAAGAAACAATAGTTTCTAGATGAAACAAAATTGATTTATATAACAGAATGACACTTAAATTATAAGTACAATTTATTGCAAATAAATATTTCTTGCTGCTATGTTGAAAATGTTTATATATGTATATGGAAAAAATAAAATAAATATATATATATTTACACAAATCTTGGAAGAAAATTAATTTTAAGAATAGAGGTTAAAATTGTAATTCTTCGGTGGGTATTTCTCAGAAGTAAGTTTTCTTCATGTAAAATTTGTGGCTCTAAGCAAGTTTCCTTTAGCTGGACTGAGGGCTGCAGACCTTTGGTATAGATGAATTAAACTCTGTTTTTGTGAATTTGCTTTTGGTGACCTTAGCGATTTTTGGAGTGTCTGATGCTTCTGACTCAAAGTCCGGGTCGTCCATGACAAAAGAGAGCATCTGCTGGGCCGCGGGAGCTTCGGGGTCTGTATCCGAGTCCTCTGCTCTGGGTGTGTTTCCCTTTTTCCGGGCCTGTTGTCGAGCCGGCGGCTCCGCTGCTGGAGTAAGGGTCAGGGAGATTGGTCCTGTGGTCTGGACTTTGAGCTCAGGAACTTGAGAAGAAACCTTTGGTTTTGTGAGCTGAATAACTGGCCTGAAAGGAAAATACAAGCGGATGAATGAAATTCTGTTAGTTCAAATGAAAAGTTAAACGTTAACTAGCCTTAGCATTAATGACAGCCAATAAATGTGTATCGTTATATACTCTTAAATCAGCTTTAAGAGTTTATTTGAAAATACACAACAGGATCTGTACATCTTTTGGCAACGACTTCTTAACTGTATGTAACCTTGACGATTCCTGATAACGCAAATAAAACATGGGAATAATAGGAAAAAACAAAACAGTCTTACAGATATGACTAGGAAATCTAGCTTAGACTTAGAAAAATAATTATGACCATAAGTACATAGATCTATGTTAAATAAAGAGCTCTTTGTCAAAGTAGCAGCTTAAAAATAAATCTTGTAATCATTTACTGTGTTGAACATTTCCACATTCTGGCTACAACTCAATCATATATTATTTAGTGAAGATCTGTCTCTAATCATTATTAAATGGTATTAGCTATTATCTGTGGTGGAATTGGTCTACGTCTATTAATAAAGATTTCTGTATTTGAAGAAATTGTGTGGTTAAATTCAAGATTCTGCTGAGTTATTGAAAAACAACTTACGCTTTCAGATCCGGTTCACTGTCCCAGTCCTGGTCCTGTGTGACTGTGGGGGCCCCCTGCTCAGCCTCCTCCTCATCGCTGGTCAGAGAGATGTCCTTACTGTGGGGCCGGGCCTTCGTCTGGGGCAGGCTGGGCTCACTGTCGTCAGGATCCAGCTCATCCTGGAAGCCGGAGACCATCGGGTTTCCTCGGTTTTCTCCATCACTGTGTTACGACAGGACAAACCTCCTTTCACATTATATTCAAGTAGTGATGATTTCACTCAATGCCTCCATTACAAGCTGCAATCCGAACCAACAGTCATTATGGGGACAGAGCAGAGATGTTGATCCAGACAAGTGTTTGTTCATCATATGAAAGTTAGAGAAGCTATAGTGTTACTAGATGTCACTGAAATGTGAAGGTTTGTTCTTTGCTTTAACATACGGCCTTAACTCAGAGTTTGACAAATCAAAACTAATAGTAAGAAGTTAAGCAAGTAGGTTTTAACTCAGGGATAAAGTGTGCTTTTACAACTGATGTACATAGGCCTGACCTGAAAGATAAATTGTCCCAGTAATTATTGCGATAATCAATAATATTGTTGTTTTGAGACAATTTTCAAGTAATATAATAATGCAAGTTTATTCCCTCAAAGCCTAATGAACTTTAATTTTCTAAAGAAGACTTTTCCCCAAAATTGAACCCTGCAGAGGCACATAAGAGGCACGAAAATGGAAAAAAACCCCATTGCCATAGTTACCACAGTGATGCATCAGATCCGCTTACCTCCAACACACAAGAGGAAATGAAGGGACTTCCTTAGACTATAAAGAAATATCTAGCAGAGCCAGAACCCATACAGCAGAGATGCACCAAGATATCAGCCATGCTAATTACTACTGTGGTGCAAAAAATTGATTCAAAGGAAGAAAAAAACTTTGGGGATTTATTTTAGCATGTTAAAAACCCTGCTTAACATCAGTTGCTCTGCCACACAATGGAATGGACCACCAATGGAAAACTACACAAAATGTTATGAATGTTGCTTGAAAATTTTGATTCAAGTTAACCTGGAATCAACAAGTCAAAGCTTTTCATAATAAAATGACAAATCTGTCGAATGTTTTTCTTCTAAAAAACACTCAACACTAACTAGCTAACACTCTAAGTTAGCTGGTGCTAACTTAGCACCAGGTCTTTGTGTTGCCGTCCAAGTTGTAGCTGCTGACCAAAGACACTTCACTGTCTTTAACTGACACCAGGAGCATGGAGAGCAGCAGCCAATCAAAACATGATCAGAATCTTGTTTAAAACAACCGTGTCATTTACCTGATTTTACCAGCAGGAGCAGATAGCTTTATGGATTTTAATAAAAGATAATCTCATAAACAACTAAATGAGCGGTTTACTGTACAAACTGTCTGCCCTTCAAAGATGTATGCTTACCCTTCACAGGCCATGCATGACATTTAAGTAAAATCTGAGTACTGTAAATTCTGGACTATAAACCACTACTTTGGAGTTCATTATGTAAATGTTTTTTTTGCCTTTTAAAAAAGGGAATTTCCTTTTATTTGAATTTGTGTGAGGCAATAGCGTTTAATCCGAGACAACCAGGGTAAGTCGATTTAAAGCCAGTGAGCTTCTCACCTGTCGCTGTCCACAGCTGCAGCCGGGGCAGGTTGGGGCACCTTGCTCTTGGAGGGGACGCTGTCTTCCAGGAAACTCTTGTCCAGCCTTTCATCTGGCACAAAATCATCCACACTCTGCACCTTAGCGGGACACCCGGGGGCAGGAGGGTCTTCTGAGGAATACATTGGGACAATCAAGAACATGAGCTGCACTTCAGTTTGTCCCAGTGTTCAAAAGTTTCCATCACAACATTTCCTCATCTAGAACAAAGCCTCAACAAAGCTAAAAAAAAAAAAAAAAAATCACATGACATTCCAACTTCAGTAAGGCCTTTGATTCTTAGGAATGCTCTGCATTTTCTAACTGCTAAGTCTGAAATCTCATGACCAATTACTAGGGTCCTTTCATTTACGGCTAAATCCATTCATATCAGGATTTTAAAACAGAAATAAGGTAGGTTTATATAGAGATGTGCTGTCAAATAAAATCTAATCTGGCATTTATAGTACATTTCTAGGCAATTAGGTTCTAAAGGTGACGTACAATCTATACAGGAAACATGTAGGTTGTGACCTTTACAGAACTGAATCTAAAACTGAACAACAAAAACAAAAGCATATGTGGTGCTTTGCAAAATTATTCAGATCACTTAAACTTTCACAAATGTTGATATATTTGCATGCATTAGACCAAAAGAATGAAGTGGACAACAGTAGAGGGCCACAACCGCAGAGATCTGCTGGTCAGGTGGAAGATGACGAGGAAGAAGAAAGAACCATTGAAATCCAAGAAAAGTTTTGTTTGCATGCAGGCAGGTCCAGAATACAAACATAATCTGTTAGAATATGTTAGGATATGAAAATGTGAGTAAGGTATGATAAAGTGAGACAGAACAAATCTTATAAACAAAACAAAACGGTTATTTAAAAGATCTGATTTGAAACAATCATATTTCAGGTCTTGTCATGAAATATCTGAAAATAAATACATTGTATATTCTCAATCAGCAGTGATGTGAATATTCTGTTCTTCCATGGCTATGAATCTGACATGACATTTTTAAGCATAATGTGAACAATATCCGGTCATAAAATAGAAACTACTTTTATGTCCCTTTATCTCATCAGAGATGCTCCTCTCCTTTGCTATGACAAACATCTCATTTGAATGTAAAATATTACACTTTAAAGGTAACTTAATATGCAGGTAGATCTCAGCAAATTAGAAAATTGTGAAAAACTTCAAAATTTTGTCACCATGTCAGAACTAGATAGGCTCGGATGTGCAAGAGATTGTCGAAGCCTTTCCTTTAGCACTTCCTGTTAGATAAGCTGGAAATCAAATTAAAAATAAGGTTTCATGTAAATTTGATATCAAATATTAGTCAGTAATCTCAGTGTGACTGCTGGATGTTCCTTCAGTAGATTATTCTTTGTTGTGCATCCTTATTTTGATTAATTCTGCTTATTCTTATCATTTTCAATGAGTATTGAGTGCAAATATATAGTAATTTCATTAATAAATGTGTATCTTAATTCAGTTTGTAAATCAATGTTATTTTTCTCTGTCTGTGGGAAATGTGTCCTAATTTCACTGAAACAGATTCAACTAATAAGTATAATTACTTAGATTATTCTACAGGAAAGGAAAATAAATGTGTTAATGGTGAATTGCATGAGACTGATTATTATTATTAAGGCTGTATAATGTTAGAAAAATGATTAGAATATCAACCTGTTTTTTTTCCTTCTCAGTTGCGCCTCTATCACACTGACCTTCAGCATGTTGGCCAATATGATTGTGTCTGATCTGAACATCTGCTGTCCTGAGTCTGTCTAGCTACATATGACAGTTATGACTGGGCTTATCTAGTTAGAAACATGTTATTTTCCTATAACACTAAAAGATTCAGTTATTTTTGCCTTTGTGGTGGAATAGTCTGTGAAACCTGAGCTCTTGTGGAATTAAATCATGTATAGGAGGATTTTCTTGTTAGGCCTGACATTGTGGAAGATACTAATAAATAAATACCTGACAATGTTTTATTTCAGCATTAATAAAGCCCAATGTAAATTGTTTTTCTAGGTATTACAGTTAATCAGGGCAGCGCACACAGCTGCTCACATCACCTCCTCGTCACCATCAGTGCTGCTCCAGGCCCAGCAGACCTAGAGCTGCATGCCGCTGCCATGCCATGTGTGCAACTCACAAAATGCATGCTAAAATACTAGAAGCGTTGTACTGAGTAGTAGTTCCTATAATGAGCTCAGCAGATGAGCAGTCCACCAGATGTTTGCAAATTGCTGCTGCTGCTAGTCTGAAGGAGCCGAGTGGTGGAGAACATAAAAAATAAGAACCAGCTGTCTGTTCAGTACTACTAGTTGTTTGTTCACAGGTGGAACAGCCAGCCTCGTCAGTTTGGACTTGTCCATGTGAGGTTTAAGCAGGGCCAGTCCAGGAATGATCCACTGCTTTAGTGAGGAGTGGCCGAGTAGAGTATTAATGCTGAATAAGCAGATCTGGGTAACTTTGCTCACCAGGTGCAGCAGCAGGGGCGTCAACAGCAGGAGATGAACCAAACCAGCGGGAGATGAAACCGCGTTTCTGGGGCCCTGAGCCCCAGACACAGCTGATGGTTGCTGGTGTTCAGGTGATTGGAGTGGAAGTTTCGCCTCAGCCGTGGGGGAGGTCGCCCCACTAGCCACTGCTGTGGGGGGTGCAGGGGAGGACGCAGATACAGACGGAGACTGAGGAAGCATCTGGGAGGGTAGTGGAGGCTGTGGAGTGCTGGGGCTGGAGCTGCCAGTGGAAGCACCGCTGGGAGGGACGATGGGGGACTGGGAGCCAGAGGAGGGGCTCTGACCGTTGGCTGGACCAGGGGAGGCGTACCCTTTACTGCGAGACTCCAAGTTCTCCAAGAAGCTGGAAAGTTTATACAAAAAATTCATGAGGAAAAAAAAAAAAAGACTTGTCAAGGCAACTTTTGTATGTGTTGTCTGACATTACCAAAAAAAAACTTAGGCTTTCTCTTTCTTTTTCTAAAACAGACAAAAAATATTTTTTTTTTTACTGTGCATGATCCATCACAAAGATCTCCATCCATCTAAACAACATTTAAACATCAGCATCAAATGTTCCAGGTGGAACAGTTGTGCTGCTATCAACCACAGCAACATTCAGTGTCAGGACCACACTTTTATCCCTAACCCTCAGAGAAGAAACAGCTCCCCCTAGTGGCTCTGCTCCTCAATGCACAATCAAAAGGGAAAGAAACCACCATACATCTCATAGTTCTGGTCTTCAGTCTCCTGCTGGACAGTAAGCTCTTCCAGGGTGGCATCCATGTCCAGCTGGTTGGTCTCTAATTGTCTCAGGAGGGTTTCTCTCTGCACACACATACACACACACATTTATTTCAATGTAAACGATCAAACACAGCTATGGATCATATCTTATTGATTGAATCCTTCTTAAGTTGACTAATCCAAACACTGTTGGGGAAATGCTAAAAGCTAACCTGCAGCTGTAGGAAGGGGATGTTGAAAAACCTGTGCAGATACTTCAACCCAAATCCATTCTTCATAGAGGACTCAGCATAGTGGATGTAGGATGAGCCCATTGGTCTGTAAAAAACAAGAGTTATTCATCCAATAGATCTTAAGAGTTCATTCACACTGTTATTATGTCATCTGTGTGCTGCAGAAAGATGCCAGCAGGGATTCTGGGCTAAATCTCTGAGACCCTGGAGTGCTTTTCGGAATCAGCCGTTTTAAGGCTTCTTGTCACTTTAAATCCAAATAACCGGGTGCTGGCCAGTTATTTGGACCAGGAAACAGCAGCAAAACCAGCTGATTGAACATGCTGGAACTTCTAGGTAGCTAGGGGATGAGATGTGCTTAGACAGGGTTGCTAGGTAACACTGCAGTGCTAGCTGATTGTGACTTAATTGGAATGTTTAAAAAATGGCTAATTTTACAAACCCCCCAAAATATTGTTATTCTCAAAAAAAGGCTGTGTTTTTTTAAGACACCCAGCCATTTTGAGAAGCAGCTGAGACCAAAATGGACGTATAAAAACATGCAAAATGTGAATTTTGCTTTATAAGTCCCCTTTAATGCAATCAATCAAGCGATTGAGGTTCTGCAGGTCTCAAAACAGCTTCTTCGCATAGTTCCTGCCTGAAATGTTGCGACAGGAAAACTACCTGTTTAGTCCTGCAATAAAGTCTCTTATATCATCGGGGAGAATGACGCGATGTTCCCCCATGTCCCTGTGGTTTCCCAGGACACACACCGGCACATGGGTGGGTACTTTAGGCAGTTCTCTCAGGATGTAATTGAAAGTCCTGAAATTTACAGAATCACAGATTAACATTATTTAGCAGGGAGAGGAAGAAAACAACAAACCCTGAATAACACTAAGCTTGGGACTCGCATGTAAGAATGACTTTACTTAGTTTGGACCAGATACAGCAGCCTGACACATTCATCTTTGTGCTTTATTGTTTCCTGAAGTTATATCATTCAATTAAATAACTGAATTATTTTTACTAAATTTGTATGTTTAGTTCTTTAGGAAACTTGTGAGGTACTGAAAACAAAGTAAGCAGCAGTTAGAGAAAACCTGAAAATATGACTTTGCTTTTTCTTTGACACAATCTGAATTAATATTCTGATGACTATTAAAGAGTTTAAGTAATACACTATGTGAATAGTTAAATCTTTATTTGAACAAGTGTCTTGCTATTCTGGGCTGTTCGGGAAATAAAGTAAACTGAAACCTTTATTGTCAATATGTTAATTGATACTTGGCAGCTCAAATAAATGGTGACAAGGTGATGGACAATCTAAGCATTATTGATAAGAACTGTGAGAATAATACAACTGGCTAATTATCTTATTTTAGCAAAAAATCCAAAATATTCAGATCAATCAGACTTGACCTGGAGAATTTTGCCCTGAAAAGAGTCATAAAAACTTTATACCATAAATGCGAATACAAACATGAACACACTGAATGTTTTTCACATAGGAATCATTTTATAATTAGTCAAACACAAAATCTGCAATATATAAATTACTCAAGCTTGGATGTACTGCTCCAGACCAAAAACTAACAGAGCCAGGAGGAGGGTCTTAGTGCTGTCAATCATCCTCATGTACTCGCTGTTCAATGTATTAATGGCAGAAAAACTACTTGGCTTTATAGGGAAACTGTTTATCCATCGCCATCGGTGGCCATGCTGCTAACCTGAGCATTCATGACAGGCTGTGCTAGCTGCAGCATAGCAGAGGGGAAAGGGAGGGCAAGAGCAGCACTACACAGACGTTCCCACCCACCTCCTGGCTCTGATTGGTTGTTTCAAGTTAGCACTGAAAGAAGGCAAAGGAGCTGGATTTTTTCACAGATCGTCTGTCTCATACCAAGTTGTTACAACATGGTGACAGTTTTAGCAAAGATGTACATTTCTTATCAAATTTATGTACTGCAGCTTTAATACTTCAGAACTTCACATGATTCAAATACAAAAGAACCATTTCTGTCCCTGCAGAGAGTTGCAAGAAAGTTCTCTAACTATGATGGCTCACCACTGCTTTGTTATGTCATACATCATGATGACACCATTGCAGTTCTTGTACACATCCAGGAACTCTGCATCCAGGGCCACCTCGTCTGACTGCAACACAAACATTTAGAACATTTTAGCAATCACACATCCTGCTAGTGAGCCTGACCACATGACAGCCGTGTGATAATCACCTCTTGTGGCTCATTCTCCAGTTTCAAGTTGTCTCCGCGCCGTTTGCCTTTTCCTGAAAGAACAAGACACAAGTTAAGACAATAAGAGAGAAAAGTCAACATAAGGCTTTAAAGTGTTCTGCCATCTGTTAGCTTGCAAGTGTTTCAACGTGACTACAGCAAGCACAGCAATTCATCCGCTTTTCTCTGTGAAAAGCTCCCTGCTCACACTAGCCTTAGCATCAAGCCAGGGCTCACACACAGCGGATGTTCAGCCTCTACATGGCAGAAGAAAAACCAACACAGCAGTCCTGAGCACAGCAAAACCTCGACTTTACGGACTTTCAGATTAAAGTGGGAGGAGCCAGGGCACACCCAAAGCACACACGGGTTTCTATGCATTACAGTCACGCTCACCTCCACCTTCAGGAAGAGGGTATTTTTGGCCTGAGATGAGTGCAAGAGGTGTAAGAAAGACACAATCAAGATTGAGGAGAGAAACGAACCAGCACACTGAGCACGATTCAATAAAACACCAACATCTCATAGCCGAATTCCCTTAGTCAAAAAAAGCCTCTGAGCTGATGTCAACACTTACCTTTGTCCACCACGTCCCACACCTCCACCTTGACCACGTCATCAGTGGCTGAGCACAAAACAAAGATTGGATTCATTAGCATTGGTGTAAGGAACAAAGGAATGGATTACAGAAACATGGAGTTTAGGTGACTTTAATATGAACTAACTATGCTGGAGCAGGGACATGCCCAATACATAAATGCACAGACCATCAGCCTCTAGAGAATACAGACTGCTGTTCAGTTAGTGATGCTAACCAGGCTAAGTGCTAAAATAAAAGGCACAAGACAGCTTAAAATGTGATGCGTCTTATTTAGTTTCTTTTTATTAGTACATTCCTGAGTTAGTGACTAGGGGTAAGTCGTTGCCACTGATCCTAATATAAATAATTCATGAGTGGTCATGGTAGAAAACAACTGCTGCTGCTCATTAGAGCTCTGGAGAAATGGACAGGTCACAGCTTTTAAATTCTATTCAACAGTACTGATCCAAAACAGAAATCAAATATGCATGTGTAAATCATTTAACCAAAGAGTTATTGTAGATGGTAGTGGCTGTGGGTAGGAAAGATAAACCAAACCTTATTTGTCCAAAGGTTTTTTTTCAGATTTCAATCATCAGTATGTAGCAGTTTGTATAACAACAAATCTGAACAAGCCTCTGACTGAAGACACTGTTTTTCTATGACAATCTTATGAAGAGGATGGTCAGGGTTGTCCATACATTTCTTTACATTAAAAACTCAGAGAAACAAGCACTACTCACAAAAAGTCAGGAGTGAACTCCAGGTTGAACCTAAACATTCCAGGTTCTCTAAACTTTTAGTGCCCATGTCCAGCTGTTCAAACCTTCAGTACTTTTTGCACAACTTGCTGTTCTCTAATGAGGAGCTTAAGGACACAATTTACAACAGGTGTTTGAGTTTTGTTATGGCGTACCCACCAGCGGCTGTGTTCCCATTTACCATACATTTGCACAAATTGGAATAACAAAAATAAAATTACTTTAAAAAAAAAAAACCTTCACATTTAAATATAAATAAATTGTGCCAGGATGATGTGGTTTGTCGGCCTGAACAAAATTATCGGATTTCGCGAAACACTTAATTTGCATAACAATAATGAGGGAAGTCCATGTTTTTTAATGACTTGTATAAATAATCTTATTCACATGGGATTTTAATTGCATTACTTTGTTAATGGAAACTCCACAATTGCAAAATTGTGGGGGTTTTTTGAATAGCAAAAAAAAATCAACAACGTTTAGCACGCATTTGCAATGGAAACACAGCTGCTGATGATGGTTCTTGCTTCAATACATCGAGATGAGATCACTGCTGCTTCTACTGAAATGACCCATCTTCATCATAAGATATCATTATACTGTGAACTTTTTCTAAATTTCACCAGTAAGCCAAACAACCCAAACTTGTTGTGAGTAGTGTCCCATGTTTCTGTGAAGGATCTCTAGCTGAAACAATAAGCAGTGGAGAGGGAAAATCTATCCTGGGTAAGGAAGAAACTAACACTCTCTAAATGGTTGTTAGCTCAGATGACCTGTTGACATGTTTTACCTTGATATGGAGCCACTGGAATAAAGCACCAGGCACAAACAGCAGATGTCAAAAATTCATTCCAACAGGAAGGTAGCAATAGGCAGCATTCTGGAGGTAAAAACGATCTACGATAGTCAGAGGAGATGTGACTTACTTTTGTAATTCCAGTGAATACTTGTGACCTGGATCTCCTGAGTGGGAATGTACTCCTCCACAAACTTCTTCCCCTGCAGTCGGTGCCATAAAGTACTCTTTCCAGTATTTCTGTCTCCTCGGATGACTATTTTCACTTAAGTGGAAAAAAAAACAACAACAAAAAAAAAAACACGTCATGGTATTTGTAGCACAGATTTGGCAAAGATTCAAACTTTGCTCACATATTTGACACATTCGTCTTACTGTTATATTGCACCCCTTTGGCGAAGCGCCTTTGCAAACTTTGGTTCATGGACTGCAGTCCTGCTGGAATGGTTTTGTCCCGGAGCTGCCCCGGCTCAGATCCCACCAGCTTCTTCAAAGCCGAAAACATTTTTGAGGTCTCAGGAGGCGTAGAGGGAGGTGAAAACACTGAGACGCCACTTAATGAGATTCCTTTTGTAAGAACAGAAGGAGCAGTGTAGAATGGTGTCCTTATAGCTGAGACGTTAGGGCTCCATGTTTAGAAAGAGGTCCAACTAATTATTATGGATCAAGTTTGACTTCTATTAAATCTGACTGGATGTTCCTTCTTGGTCATCAGTGGTGGGGATCAAGAACATCGTCATCTGTGATTAGAAAAAAAAAGAACAAAAATAAAGACAAACCAAACCTTATTTGTCTATCAGATGTTTTTTTCCAGAGTTTTCAATCTTTCAGGAGCTGATAGGTTGCTTAGAGCAACAGATTACTGCAATGCTTTAGAAAAATAAAGATCTAGGCATGAAAGTGTCTCAATTGTACATCAGGCCAAAATCCATCCATCCATCCATTTTCCTACACCCTTGTCCCTTAATGGGGTTGGGAGGTGCTGGTGCCCATCTCCAGCTGGCGTTCCGGGCGAGAGGCGGGGTACGCCCTGGACAGGTCGCCAGTCTGTCGCAGGGCAACACAGAGACACACACAGGACAAACAACCATGCACACACACACTCACACCTAGGGGCAATTTAGACAGACCAATTAACCTGACAGTCATGTTTTTGGACTGTGGGAGGAAACCGGAGTACCCGGAGAAAACCCACCATGCACAGGGAGAACATGCAAACTCCATGCAGAAAGGCCGGGGCCGGGAATCGAACCCAGAACCTTCTTGCTGCAAGGCAACAGCTCTACCAACTGCGCCACTGTGCAGCTCATCAGGCCAAAATAAAAGGTTAAAATATATAGACACACTTGTATGTCTATATATGTCTGAATGGACATTTGACCATGCGTCCTTTCAGCATTGTCCGGGGTCATTTAAATGGGGGTAGTTTTCTAGACTGGACCCTGTGGGTTTCTCCTGAACATCCTAAATGATTTCCATTCATCCAAGATGGATAGTTTGGATCGTTGTCATCGAGGTGAAACATCGACATCCCTTCATATACAGCTGTTTGAACTGGTAATCAGGAGTTGTTCAGAAATGACTCAAAATACTGTTCCAGCTGATGTAAAACTAGCATTTTCATTGTCAAACATTGAACATGTTCCTGGGCTAATCAAGGGAGTCAAACAAATCTCTTTGTCTCCAAAGAGAAACTACAAGCTGTGGTCAATCATGATCACAAAGAAGTTAACAGATGTTGGCCTTCTCAAGTTTATGAAATTCTAGCATCTCAGTACCACTTATTAAATGTTTTAGCGGAGTACATGCATATATTTCAGCCTGCATGTAGAATTTTGACCCTATGTGAGTAAGAGAAAATTCACAGTAAAAATCAAACTGGCACCCCAATTTCTATTTTTAAAAATCATAGGAGATGCATAATATATAATTACTTCACCTGCAACTCAAGTAAAACAAATCATGGAGCTTAAACGGAACATGCATTCTAAGGTTTTATGTATTTTTCCATTTTGGCTTAATTTTCATTTACCAATAAAAGTATTGGTAAAGAATCTGTGGCTTTGAATGTCAGCTTCAAATAATCTGGGAGTCAAGTGAAGACATTCAGTCATACATCAAATGAATGTTCATGTGCAAGACCTGCACCTATACTGAATGGTAACCATCACTACAGTATCAGTGTGTTTGTAATTATACAATCACAATAGAAAAACATTTCCCTGTCAGTGGTCAGGAGGATAGAGCTTAAATGCCTGGATGTGTAGCTGCAACTTCGCAAAAATTACATCATGGCCTTTCATTCATTCATCCAGATTGTTTGAATCAATCTTTTTTGCATCTAAAACATTTTAGAAGATCAAAAAAGCAAATAAACGTCCCATAAATCGATATATTTTTGTTGTATTTTAGCCAGAAGCCAGTGCCTACTTCTGTCACACAAAGAGGCTGAACCGGGTAAGATGATGAGATCAGCTGACTCTCTTCACAGCGGCTCCAGTGACAGTGTACTAGTAGGTGGCTCATTAACCGATCATTAAATATTACAATTTAAGACACAATAAGCTTACAGTTGTGATTCTTTGTTTATCTCCATTTCATATAAGTAATGGAGAGGACACAATGTCCAGAAAACATCCTATCTCGATCATAACAAGTAACCAAATTAGTACAGTATTCGTCTCCGTTCATTTTAAAGACACACCAAGTCAATTTTAACCAGCACTGAATGATATGATATTAACACACTTCTTCGCCATTATTCAGTTTCCTATTTTCACCGTCGTTCAGTTAGCATTAGCTGTAATATTCACTTCGCTCCGTTAAGTGAGTACTATGCTAATTATACACTTATGGTTATATAACCCAAATATATATACTACGTACATTACTGGCTTCAAAATGAGATGATATAGCCAAGGTTACTACCTACTGTTACCCTAGATAAAGGAGGTAACGTTATCCCCCAGCTCAGTTTTAGCTAGCACTTCCAGCCGCTGTATTATTAGCTTAGCGTTTCTAGCTCGCGGCTCCATAACAGCACAGAGCAGCTGCCCTCAGTTCCGCTGCGTCGCCATTAATACTCACTGCTTTGTAATGAGGAGGGGAACCTGCATCTTTTTCTCAAAACATCTGTTAGACATCCATCCCGATGCAGGGAAAGCAGCCACATTCCTTCGCAAAGACAGCGGGCACGCAGAGCTGGCGTCAAGTTTATCGCAAAACTCTGCAATGTCCGATAGGACCTTCAAAATAAAAGTTAGATATTTTAAGATTACAGCTTTGTACAGGTTTTTGTGAAAAATAACGGTTTCGCTTACAAAACATTGGGCAGCAATGAAGTTCATAAGAATACAATATTAAACTGAATTGTTTTCATTTAACTCAGTTATTTAATCAATGTACTGCAATTATTTTGTTTAATTTACTGTTCAATTTAGCTCACTGGTACAATTTTAATCCTAAATTAAAATGTCTTTATCTAAACTTCTTATGAGTCATTACGGATAAAGCAATGGGGAGAATCTTCTGTAGAGGTCTGTTTAGCTCTAAATCTGAAGAAACCTCTGACTGAAGACAGTCTGGGTCTGTCCCTTTGGTAGACGGCTACTGTGTCTCCAGTCTGTTATGTTTTCCAGGTGAACACAGAGACACTAACGCTCCTTCAGCACAATTGCTCAAATTTGATAGTAGATGATTGTCTATCTAAATGGAGGTTAGAGGAGTCAGTGTTGGGAGGTTTAGGTGGGAAATTAGGTTTTGGGTGCATTGCTATATTTCCCTTGTTAATTTTGCTCGCAACAAAAACAAGAACAGTTATGAATAGTTAAAATAGAAAAAATATTTAGGGCTTTTATTGGTTGAAGTTTCACTGGCGACTCTAATACATCAGTATCACAGTAGAGAATGTGCTGCTGATCACAGACTCAGTAATCAGTTAATGTTATTAAACATTGAAACAACAGGCTTGTGTATAAAAAGAGATCTCTCTTTAACATAACTCTAAGTCTGTGTCTACAATATTCTTGGCTGAACCATGCTTGTTCTTCATTCAGCGAAGTTATTCATGGTGGGTAGAGGAAGCAGAGATTTTACTCAAGTAAGAGTAGTGATTATATATAGTAATATTACTCAAGTAAAGGTAAAAAGTACAACATTAAAACTACTACTAAGAGTACAATGTTTTCAACAGGTTTCTCAAGTAAATGAGTAAATGTAACTAGCCACCTCTGCATGTAAATGCTGTGACAGTAAGAGAGTAAGTGCAAATGTATGGCTAGGAAAAATACATCTGTTCTAAGACTGAAGGGAGAATAAAAAGCAAAATTACAATAAAGTTCTAGCTGAAATGTTGTCATTGAAAACCTTTTTTAACAAGAACACAATGAAACAGAAACTTCACAGAACAAGGTAAATACAGCTCAGATCTCCTGCCTGAAGACCCACAAGTGCAAAAATAAACCAGAAGTTCAAAATGAGCCTCTGGCCTGCTTAGCTGAAAACGGGAAAGTGGGCATTTTCAAGGAGGTTAAAAAAGTAAATGATTTTTTTATTATTTTGGCTGATGAGACTATGAACATTTATACTTTAAAATTGTCTTTGTTTTCTTAAAAGAGACAGTGATATAAAAATACTTTGTAAGTGTGTTTGTAGCTATTTTTTGACTTAATTTTCATATGAGGTCATATAGAGTCTAGGCAAAAAATGCCAAGACTTCTTGCTGCTGAAATTTGCAGTGTAGTTGTCATAGTTTCAGCAGTTGTACTAATCCTAAATGGGATAGTAACCAAAATGAAAAAGCTGCATGGAAAAATAAGCACATCTTTACTGTTTCCAGGGAATTTTAAAGGACAACAGGTGCCTCCAACTAAACTGACACAATTAGCTTATGATTATCAATATGACCATCTCAAAGTTTGCTGGTGTGGAGCATACGTGTGTGCTACAGGCGAAAGACATCACAAGTGACCACAGATCAACTTTGTATTGCATTATATGATCATTTCCAAACTACTTGGTGCCCATCATTTTTCAAGGAGAAAGATATTCACACAAGGAAAACATTTCAAACTGTGGCTAACCTTCTCATGACTGACTGTCCTCTGAGGGTCAGACATGTGAATGGAGTCTGGCAGTGGTCAAACCATGAATTTCACAGGGAAATGAACAGAACAATAAAGCAAGATCGATCTACAAACTGACTCTACTGGCCTGAAGTTGTCAACAGTGTGGTGTGGTGAAGACGGATCTAAGTTCAGTCAAACACAGAGGATGGTAATTTGTTACATGAACTTATAAAACTGAGGAAAAGGCACAAGATCAATGACAGACATTCTTATGAGAACAAAATATCAAGGTGAACAGGTCAGGTACAGAGTTACAAGTAATCTGATATGCTTAGTAACACACAATGGATGACGGAGGAGGGACATGATTCAGATACAAAATGACAAGCACAAACCAAAAAGAATTGGAAAAAGAATTAGTATATCTTTCAACCACAATACAGTGTCCTTGACCAAAAGGGAACAAACAAGAATATATTTATGAAGGGCACCAAAATTGGTTAAAATAAAAAATACATATCAGCACAAATACCATGCTGAAAACATGATGATTCCAGCTTGTTCTACATCTACAGACCATCTTCAAGTCAGGCAACATCAAAACAATCTGGAAACAAATGTGAAGCAATTTGTCTGATAGCTGAAACTTGGACAAAATTTGTCATCAAATGGACAAACATCGCAAACACTGCTGCAAATCCACAATAAATAACCATGTTTGTTCTTCATCTCAGTTGAAAAAGAAGATTGGAACAATTACAATGGCCTAGTCAAAGTCTGGACCATGAGCTGATAGAAACGTGTCAGCGGGACCTTAAAGCAACTATCTAACATGGATGTTTGCAAACGTAATTATATAAGATAGAAAAGCTACGGGACATGATTGGAGCAGAAGGTGGTTCCGCAAGCTACTGATTGGTGTACAAGTGTTTCCATTCATGGTTGTTGCATTTTGGATTCATTTCTGTTTATTAAATAACGAAAATCTAGAGTGCGTTACGTTTTTGTACAGGTTAGATTTGAACAACAAATAGCAGCTCATTTTCATCATGTCCTGGTACATTTGGAAGCAAGTTACGTTCCACGCAGGCTCGAGCAGGTCACTCCGACGACGAGCCCTTACTTTGAAGACTCAGAACTGACACTGCTTCCGAGATGATCGCCTCTCCTCGGGTCCAATCGGTTGAGCCCAGTCCGCTCCACCGCGGCGTGGTTCCTGATGCTCCTGCCCGCGTCCTCAGCTGTCACTGCCGTCTCACTCTAACGCCTGCTCGGTGCACGTGAGCGGCAGACGTCGTTATGGGCTCGTAAACATAAGCAGCTATACACGTTTTAATAAATTTGCCAAAAAAAAAAAAAAAAAGCAATGAGTCACTGCTGGCGGTTATTTCGAAAATTACACCAGTCGGTGTTTGTTGTCTTGAACACACCCCGCTGAGCCCCCCGATATTGTTCAAG
Organism: Poecilia picta; assembly: GCA_033032245.1. NCBI lineage: Eukaryota > Metazoa > Chordata > Actinopteri > Cyprinodontiformes > Poeciliidae > Poecilia > Poecilia picta. The sequence goes on from CM065361.1 coordinate 3,438,523, forward strand.
GGGAATAATGGCTGCACTAGAGCCGTCTCCACCATCTTCCCTGGAAGGCAACAAGCCGGGCTTCCCAAAGAAAATTCTGGCCAACAACCTGGAGGACAAGCATCTGTGCAACTCGTGTCAGAAAATCCTGCGGAGGCCCCTGCAGGCCCAGTGCGGCCACCGCTTCTGTTCGTTCTGTTTCAACAAGCTGGTGAGGTGAGTGGTGAGCGTGGGGGGCTGCTAGTTTAGGGAGCTAGCTGGAGTGTGTGGAGCCCACCGCCAGTCTCCATTCGCATAATTCACGTTTTAACTCTTCTCCACCGGTTATCACGGGAAGCGCTTTATAGGATTAAAAATGAATAACATCAGGGGAATTAGTGGGGGGATATGGCATACGGCTAATTCATAAACACTGTCTGAGCCAAGAGAAAATCTGGACCTGAGTGATGAGCTGGTTGTGTGTTTTCATTGATGAGGCTAATTTGGAAGTGGAAAATGTGAAAAGTTTGGCTCGACGTGAAGGAAATAAAATCACTATCAAGTCGCTTTGCATGCCGAATATACCAGAAGGTTCGACTCTTTTATTCCATTAATTAAATTCCACCAAAGCTTTAAATACAACTACACTGATTAAAATTCTACATTTTTGGAATGGAGTTTGGGCTGTCTATTTAAATGTGGAATAACGTTTTTACGCTAACCAGAATTAACATATATTGCTTCCCTTTTTATCTTGAAAGGAAATCGGCAGTAGGACTTCAAATGATACCGTTATATGTCTGTTATTGAACATAATAAATTAAAAATAATCTCATATTGGTTTTCTTTTTGGAGTGACGGTGCGCTGAGGAGAATGAGATCACCGGGTTTCTAGTCTGAAAGTGCGCATGTGTAGGATGGAATGGACCTTTTCCTTTTTCTTTGCTATCCTTTAGTCGCCTAAAGGGAAAAAAAGTCAGCAAATAATTATCAGAGTGTGTGATTAAATATAGTTGAGATGCTGTCACAGCTTTGTAATAACTATCAGAGTATATAAACACAAGAGTGCTGAATTGAGTTCTCCTTTTGGTCAAAAAACGGAAACGTACCTAATTCTGGGTCAATGTCAGTCGGTGTAATAAACTCACTACTGAAGTCCTCTCTAATCGACGTATCCAATAGGATTTCTTGACAAGAGATGAGTTGCTAAATATGTTAAAAATAAACAGTGTTGACAGTGTTGGCACGTAAATGACAAAAACATTTACGTGCAGAATAAAAAACGTCATCCATCACTGCTGTTTGCGGATGCTGCTGTACATGTGTACCAGAAACGAGCAAATGCAGCGGTTCCTGTCAGAGACTTTGTAAAAAAAAAAGTGAATTATTTCATTAATATTTTAACAAATTTAAAAAATAAAATAAAATAATATATATATATATATATATATATATATATATATATATATATATATATATATATATATATATATATATATATATATATACACACACACACACACACACACAAGATATTAATTCATCAGAAGTCCTGGCCTTCGATCTAAAAAGGTTTCAGGTATGAATGTTTTTGCATGTTAAAGTACAACAACTTTATATTATCATTTATTTCTTATATTTTTTGGTAATTCTCCTGTGAAAATGGTATGATGTATTGACAGAATGTTAAAAGCAGATGAAACAGTAGTGATGAGTGTTTATCTATTTTCCCTCTCCTAGTTCTGGACCACAGAAATGCAGTGCATGCATCAAGGAGGACTTGTTTGAGGAGCCCACCTCCATTCTCAAGCCTGGTGGTGTAAGCACATTGAACCTTCCTTTTGTTTGCTGTAATGTTTCAGATATTTAGTCCTTACCTGAGATTTCTACCACAACAGGTCAACTTCAGATTCAATTTAAGTTTTAGTATCACAAAGCTCAGCTCTTACACAGGTCTGTCACTATCACTAAGTTTGCTAGGGAATCCCACGTGTTAACTTTTATTTACAAGGTATTACCTAGACTCCTGCTGGTCTATATTTGTACTGCAGTCACACTGAGAAGTGTTGAGTGTTATACTTCTCATTCACATGATTTGCAGCTTCTTTCTGCTCGGACTGAATTGGGTAATAAGGCTTTTGTTCACTCTGCTCCCTCTTCTTGGAACTTGCATCAAGAAATGACTGAATTCATCTCATTTAGTGCTTTTGCATCCAAACTAAAAGTTCTTGAGCCCAATTCAACGACAGGAAGCTGTTTTTAAAATTTTTTATGGCTTGTCATTTTCTTTCAACTGTGTAATTTTTCTGTATTGTATTGCTACCTTTTGGCCATTTCTTTGTTCAAAAAGAGGTTTTTAATCTCAAAGGGTATTTATTCTGATTAAATAAAGGTGAAATAAAAAAAGGATCAGTAGTAAGGTTGAACTAGTGTTGAACTTTTCCCATATTTTCTTGATGGGAGGCAGAATATATGGTTGTAAAACCATAAAAATAAAAATAAAACCCCACTGAGAGTCAACAGAGTAACATATGAGTGTTTTGTAGGTTTCCGATCCAGTGCTGCTCGTCTTGGATCCAGTTCTACAAAACCTTTTGTGTACTCTGTGATTGTTTCCACTATAAAAAAAACGGAAGCTGAAACTCTGGTTCTGTTGTCTATTTTCATATGTGTTGAAGAAATTAGAGCCAGGGGAGAAAAGTGAGCTCCCAGCGTTGTGTCCATCGGTAAACCGATGCAGAGCGTTTGTAACTCTACACAGCCGTTTTCTCCTGTCCAGGCGTTCCCAGACAACGCAGCTCGGAGAGAGGTGGAGGCCTTGGCAGCAGTTTGTCCTAATGAAGGATGCACATGGACTGGAACTGTCAGAGAGTTTGAGGTAAATCCCAGAGCATTATTTCCCTCTGGGGTCAACCACACCCTTCATCTGTTACTGAGGATTATGACAGATTAGTCCATTCAAAAAGAGATAGATTTATTTGATCATCCATTCAAATGATCACACCCAGCTCATAAATAATATGTTTATGTTTACAAATATAAGGAATTTGGATAATTCAATGTAAAGAAAAGGCTTTTGATCTGATCTGATTGGTGTTCAAATAGAAAAAAAAAAAATTATTATTTTATTTCCTGCTTTTTAAATGCAACAAAGCTAAGATCTTCCACCATTTTGGATCCATGAGCACATTAAAGGCATGAACTGTGATGCACCTTTGAAGGAAATAAAGAAGTGGTAAGAAAACTGCTGCTTTTGGGCCCCTGCAGGCGAGCCATGAGTGCAACTGTGACTTCATGATCATCATGTGTCCGTCGTGTAAAGAGCTGATGAGAGCCAATGAACAGGAGCGCCACAACGAGCGAGAGTGTCCGGAGAGGACACTGAACTGCAAATACTGCAAAGAGCCGTTCCTCTTAAAGAACATCAAGGTGAGGATTAAATAACTAAACAACTAAACACTGTTCATGATGCACTGCTTGTGTGTGCCTGTTACCAAATACGGTAATCCTCAGAAACACTGGACTGCCAGGAAGCTGAAAGCATTTCACTGAACTTATTCATGGTTTGGATTCATGAATAATGAATACCATGATTAGTCATGGTTTTGAAAAATCATGGATATGCCATAATTATGGCAAACTATCATATTGGTCATATCATCATATGAGTACGTGACAGATCATATTGTAAATGATCTATCTCAGATAAATCATAGACAATTATCATTAGTCGTAGTTCATTTTACACTTAGTTTGGCCATTTATTCCATTGAAACTCCATCTAATCGGGAGAAAATGGTAGTGACATGCAAAGTGTGGTTCTTACATTTGTTAATGTTGCAAACATTAATAATGTAGTAAAGATATTATCATTATATTTTGTGTAGCTTTAAGAATATTTTGCTCTTTCTTTTGGCTCCATATAAAATTTGAATGAACAACACTTTTCATCTGCTGTTGTTCATAAACATTTGCTACGGGCAAATAAGTGAAACTTGAATTTCGAATGTGACATTTTAAAAGGAAATACTCATTTTGTCAAATTACAGTTTTGTGCGTCTTCCTGACAGTAAATGTTGTGAACTGATGTGCGGTGTCGTTTTAGGCTCATGACGAAATCTGCCCAAAGTATCCAATGATCTGTGAAGGCTGTGCGAAGAAAAAGATCCCCCGTGAGAAGGTATCCTAGCCGTTTCCACTCTTCTCCATTCTTCAGTTTGATAAACCTCTCTCTGCTCTGAGCTTGGGATCAAACTCTCTGACATTCTTTATGCCATTGGCTTCTTTCATTTTTGTTTTGTTTTTCAGTATGTGGACCATATTAAGTTCTGCAGTAAATTTAAAACACCATGCAGATTTCATGTTGTTGGCTGCGACACGTCTGTAAGTAGATACTTTTGTCACAAATTGCTATATGTGCATGACTGCCTACTGTGATAACTATTCCATCATTAACTTGGCAAAATAAAATATATCACACTTCAGACATATTCAAACAAAAAGGTCAGGTAAACATTTTTTTTCCCTTCAGTAATCTAAAAAATATAGCATTTTTGACTATTTAAGTATGTTTGCCAAATTATTGAAAAACATTTCTTGGAGAGGATGTTGCTCATGGAGGATAAAAAGGGACAAAATAAAGAAAAACAAACACATCCTTAAAATATGAATTAAAGTACCATGTGATGTAAACAAAAACTTGTTTTAAATAACTTTTTCCAAGAAGAAAACTAAACAAAACAGGCATTGTGCAAATTGTACCGCCATCAATAATACTATCTTTAACAGACTGATCGCCGATCACCAATCATGCACTTTTTCACAAAAATCGGCCCGATTGTGATCGGTGACCGATCGATCGGGACACCTCTACTGAATACACATTTAAGTACCTGCATAAGCTAGTGTAAGTTTAGATTTTAACAATTTAATGACGTGTTTGTTTAATTGATTGCCAGATAAATGGTTATTGTAATGATTGAATGAGGTATTTATTAATGCTGTCCCTTTTAGTCTTCCATAGTTGCTACATGTCAGCTAAATCTTGTATTGTTGGCTTTAAATCTGCTGCTTATGCAATGTAACAGCAGTTTTTTTTACATAGGCAAGTTGACTCACTGCCCAGGGTGGCATTTCCATAAGGGGCGTCATGAGTAGCCAAAAACAAAGAATAGAAAACTGTTATTTTATTTGAATGACTTGGATGTTTAGATTCCAGATTAAAAGATTGTTCCCCAGATATGACCACTGATCACATGATCACTGCTTCACAGCAACAAGGAGGATTACATGTGTTTAGGTTAATCTGGCATGAATCAACAGGGGTAATATAAAGAGTAGGGGTCTAAAACTTTTCTGTCTTGCAAATATTTTATTTACGGTGAAACTCATAAATTTTTTATTCATGATTTTATGTAATAATATTTTGTGCTGGTTTACCTTGTCAAACCCATCCTTTTATTTAGAATGTTAGAGAAAACTAGACTGAACAGGTTACCAATATTTAGTACTACCTGTTTTGTTAAGAAGTGCTTCAGCCAAACAGTATTTGGTGTCATAGTCACTGTTATAACTTGATATTGATCACAAATCAATGATCAATAGTGTTTTGGTTTTATTCCACTCAGTGATCATAATGGATCAAAGGCATTTTGAAGCCATTGCTGAATGCTGCTGCATGAACTCCCCAGCATGATGCTTCCACCACCATTCTTTATACTAATGTGAGACTAAATTTATTTATACCAAGCTGCTGTGTGCTGTTCATTCAGTCATGTGGTTTAAACCACCATTTTAGCTAAGGACAACTTAGAGTTTTTGAAAGATGTTGAAAAATAAGAAGTGACATTTTTTTCAGTGTAGTAATCAAAGATGCCATAAAATAAGTTATTATAAAATAAATTGATCAAAACTTTGATTCTGATAGCTGAACAAAGCTTATCAGCTACCATTTTAGACTATTGACTGAATTAGATCATGAGTCATTTGTGAAACACTTCATGGATTTGTGACTCCCTAGCTAATTGTTACAGCTATTGTTTTTTTCCTTTCATCTTTTAACTGTTCATAATTATGATGAGTTATCAACCCTCTATTACCCCACCACCACTCGGAATGCTGTCAGTTAGTCTGACTAACAAATCAGACTAACTGATTTGTTAGTCTGACAAATCAGTTAGTCTGACCAAAAGTCTTTTTCTATTAAAACTCATAAATGATGTCTCCTGGAATCTTACTTTTTAGCTTATTGTATTTTGGTTGGAACTTAGGCTATAAAGCCTGACTGATCTAAGATCCACACATTGTGTGTCAGTAGTGAGTCTTTCTTCAGCTGGATGAACGTTCTACGAAACAATCGTGACTGTGAAGTGTCTAAGAGAACAATTAAACTTTTTAAAATTTAGGTAAAATAAATTTTTTTGAGTAATAATATTAAAAAGTCTTTCACGCAAGTTTGAGAAATCCTCTGATCTCCATGAGAACCATTCATTTGGTTGTCCTCCTCAGAGCTTCCTCCCCCAGCCCTCCCCTGACTCCACCACTCGGCTCCTTCAGACTCGTCTGCAGCTATTAGCAAACACCTGGTTGGACTGAGCATCTGCTAAACTCATTATAGGAACTAATTCTCACTGCAGCCTTGGTAAAAATGTTGTTAAAGGGTTAATTGAGGAGCCATGTTGTGAAGACTTTCTGATGGCAAAGTTTCAGAAACAGCAGGAGTTGCTTAAAGAGACAGAGACTCAATTTGAAAGCGTTAAATTATAAAGTCATTTTTCTGTTAATCCTTGTGCGTGCGAGGACTGAGGGAAACATAGAGGTCTATGGAAAATGATATAGGTTTTACTTGTGTGGGGTCGGTTGGACCCCATTTCAACATACAAGGGTTAAGTCCTATTTGATATATATTGCATATTTTAACAACTGAAATTAACATAGTTATTTGTTATAGTACCTGAAGGTACTATAACAAATAACTATGCCTATACCTATAGTATACTATAGGTATAGTATACCTATAGTATACTATAGGTATATAGTACCTATAAAATGGTACTATGGTACTATATACCTGGAAAACACAAGTACTGTCTGTTTAATTCATTGTGTATTTCATTATAAACCGACTCTGCCACATAATCTTACTGTCTTCTTTTGTTGTTTATGCAAATCTTTTTAATTTTACAGTTTCTATTTTTGTTTCCAAGGTGGAGAAGGAGAAGATCCATGACCACGAGCGACAGTGTTCATATGAGCACCTCAACCTGCTGCTGCATTTCATCATGGGCATCAAGGTGAGTCTGGAGAGCCTCCAACCGCAGACCTTAGAGGTGGCCAGCCAGAAGCTCCAGGTGCTGCACCAGTCCCTCAGAGAGCTGGAGCTGAAGATGAGCCAGCTGGGTGGGGGTGGCCCCGCTCCCGTGCAGGGTGCATGCGCTCTCACCCTGGCCACGTCCTTCACCCCGCTGCCCAGCGCCATGGGTGCCGCCCTGGAGCTGCAGCTCCAGAGCGAGAAGACTAAGGTAGTCGAGCTGAGCCGGCGCTGCCAGGAGCTGGAGCTGAAAGTGAACACGTTTGAAAACATTGTCTGCGTCCTGAACCGGGAGATGGAGCGTTCCTGCACTACCATGGAAGCCTACAACCGCCAGCACAGACTGGACCAGGACAAGATTGAGATTCTCAGCAACAAGGTATGAACGAGCCCTGGATGCCTCTTTACATACCCAGTACCACCACATCATAGCCCATAACACCATAACATATTCAGTAACACCACATCACGCCAAATCATACCCTGTCAGTTTAGGTTGATGGTCATGTCTTGGTATGGAGTTGTGTCACACTCTTTCCATTTAGAGATGATGGGTTGAAATAACCTGACCCTGCTTTAAGTTTCTCCACTGCTCCCTCCCTCAGCCATCTGCTGTGTTCCTTGGATTTAGTGGATTGAAAGTATCCAGCTAAAACTGTCTTATTCCTTTGGTGCTTTGCTGCAGGTCCGTCAGCTGGAAAGGACGGTCAGCCTGAGGGACCTGTCCATCGTGGAGATGGAGGGGAAGATGAGGGAGATGTCTGCAGCCACCTATGATGGCGTCTTTATCTGGAAGATCTCTGATTTCACCAAGAAGAGGCAGGATGCCGTGGCTGGCCGCGCTCCTGCTATGTTCTCTCCCGGTCAGCGTTCCATCCAGAGATGCGCTTATGGCCTGGAATAACCAAGATCTTCATACTCACTCAGTCGTTTGATCTTGTCTTCCAGCATTTTATACGAGTAAATACGGCTACAAGATGTGCTTACGAATCTACCTGAATGGTGACGGGACGGGCCGCGGCACACACCTGTCTCTGTTCTTTGTGGTGATGAGAGGACACAGCGACGCACTCCTTAAGTGGCCTTTCAATCAGAAGGTAGAAGTTTAATTAGTTTATTAGTTTAAACATTATGTTGCTTTTTTTGAACAAAATCCAAATAAATTCAAACCAGCTGTAGGGCTCTCTGTCTAAATTGGAACCAGGCTGAGTTGAGTTAAAATTTTATAAAGTTTTATGAATTTTTTAAATTATTAAATGTCATAGTTTCCTTATGTAAGTTTTGAACCCAAAATTCAGGCCTGGACAGGCCAAAATGATTTGCTTGATGGTTGTGTCCAGGCTTTTGTGGTGTGTTTTATAAGCCTATAATACATCCAGCAGCACAGAGAACACCACATCAGAGTGTACAATTTAAAGCTGTGTTAATCTACTTATTATAGTCTAAATAGAGGAGTAGGCAGCTTTCCCTGTTGAGGAACAAAAGAAACGCTCATCAGACTGTAACAAGCACAGCACACAGTAAATGCTCCTATCACACATCCTACATGATTTGCACTTGACCCATCTATCCATCCATCCATCCATTCATCCATCCATCCATCCATCCATCCATCCATCCATCCATCCATCCATCCATCCATCCATCCATTTTCTTCCGCTTATCCGGGGTCGGGTCGCGGGGGCAGCAGCTTCGGAAGTGAGGCCCAGACTTCCCTCTCCCCAGTCACTTCTTCCAGCTCCTCCGGGGGTACCCCAAGGCGTTCCCAGGCCAGCCGAGAGACATAGTCCCTCCAGCGTGTCCTGGGACTTCCCCGAGGCCTCCTCCCGGTGGGACGAGCCCGGAACACCTCACCAGGGAGGCGTCCAGGAGGCATCCTGACCAGATGCCCGAACCACCTCAACTGGTTCCTCTCGACGTGGAGGAGCAGCGGCTCTACTTTGAGTCCCTCCCGGATGACCGAGCTTCTCACCCTATCTCTAAGGGAGAGCCCGGCCACCCTGCGGAGGAAACCCATTTCAGCCGCTTGTATCCGTGATCTTGTTCTTTCAGTCATGACCCAAAGCTCATGACCATAGATGAGGGTGGGAACGTAGATCGACCAGTAAATCGAGAGCTTCGCTTTTTGACTCAGCTCTCTCTTCACCACAACGGACCGGTACAGCGCCCCAATCCGTCTGTCGACCTCCCGCTCCCTTCTTCCCTCATTCGTGAACAAGATCCCCAGATACTTAAACTCCTCCACTTGAGGCAGGACGACCCCCCTGACCCGAGAAGGCTCTCTACCCTTTTCCGGCTCAAGACCATGGCCTCGGACTTGGAGGCACTGAGCCTCATCCCGGCCGCTTCACACTCGGCCGCCAACCGCTCCAGCGAGAGCCGCAGATCACGATCTGATGAAGCCAACAGGACCACATCATCTGCAAAAAGCAGAGATGCGATCCTAAGGCCACCAAAACGGATCCCCTCAACACCTCGGCTGCGCCTAGAAATTCTGTCCATGAAAGTAAGGAACAGAATCGGTGACAAAGGGCAGCCTTGGCGGAGTCCAACTCTCACCGGAAACGAGCCCGACTTACTGTCGGCAATGCGGACCAGACTCTGACACCGGTCATACAGGGACCTGACAGCCCGTATCAAAGGGCCCGGTACCCCATACTCCCGGAGAATCCCCCACAAGCCCCCCGAGGGACACGGTCGAACGCCTTCTCCAAGTCCACAAAACACATGTAGACTGGTTGGGCGAACTCCCATGCACCCTCCATGGCCCTGCTGAGGTTGTAGAGCTGGTCCAGTGTTCCACGACCAGGACGAAAACCACACTGCTCTTCCTGAATCCGAGGTTTGACTATCCGACGGACCCTCCTCTCCAGGACCCCTGAATAGACCTTACCAGGGAGGCTTAAGAGTGTGACCCCTCTGTAATTGGAGCACACCCTCCTCTCCCCCTTTTTAAACAGGGGAACCACCACCCCGGTCTGCCAATCCAGAGGAACTGCCCCCGATGTCCATGCGATATTGCAGAGTCGCGTGAGCCAACACAGCCCTACAACATCCAGAGCCTTAAGGAACTCCGGGCGGATCTCATCCACCCCGGGGCCCTGAGGCCACCGAGGAGTTTTTTGACTACCTCGGCAACCTCGTCCCCAGATATTTGAGAGCCCGACCCAGAGTCCACAGGCTCAGCTTCCTCAATAAAAGGCATGTTGGTGGGATTGAGGAGGTCTTCGAAGTATTCCGCCCACCGACCCACAATGTCCCGAGTCGAGGTCAGCAGCACACCATCCCCACTATAAACAGTGTTGGTGCTGCACTGCTTCCCCCTCCTGAGACGCTGGATGGCGGACCAGAATCGCCTCGAAGTCGTACGGAAGTCTTTCTCCATGGCCTCTCCAAACTCCTCCCACGCCCGAGTTGGCCCACAGGCCAAAAAGGCCCCGTAGGACTCCTTCTTCAGCTTGACAGCATCCCTCACCGAAGGTGTCCACCAACGGGTTCGAGGGTTGGGACTATTTCTAGCCGGAACCTCTCAGCCTCGCACACTAGCTCCGGTTCCTTCCCCACCAGAGAGGTGACGTTCCACATCCCAAGAGCCAGCTTCTGCAGCCGAGGATCAGACCGCCAGGATCCCCTCCCTCGGCCGCCGCCCATAACACATTGCACCCGACCCCTTTGGCCCCTCCGACAGGTGGTGAGCCCATTGGAAGGGGAATCCATGTCTCCTCTTCGGGCTGAGCCCGGCCGGGCTCCGTGGATAAAAGCCCGGCCACCAGGCGCTCACCATCATGCCCCACCTCCAGGCCTAGCTCCAGAGTGGGACCTCGGTGACCCGCGTCCGGGCGAGGGAACGCCAGATTCAAAGTTTGTGTCCATCATAAAGGGTCTTCGGGCTGCACTTTGTCTGGTTCCTCACCTAGAACCTGTCTGCCTTGGGTGACCCTACCAGGGGCATAAAGCCCCATACAGCATAGCTCCTAGGATCATTGGGACACACAAACCCCTCCACCACGATAAGGTGGCATCCCAAGGAGGAGTATCATCCTCCAGTTACAACAAATAAAATTCAGTTTTCATTGTGCAGCTGTATTTACAAGGGTTACCAGGAGAAAGCCTCTTTCCTTTAAAAACAATATAGCAGCAAGATGCACGTTAGCTAAGTTGCATTTGAACGAACGACATTGTTCTGGAGCAATGTGCTTTGAAGACAGAAGTAGGTGTATTTGGACATGGTGGAAGCCGCCATGTTTTTAGAAACGGAACCAGAACAAACACGTCCCATCAAGTGTTAAACAGCGAAGTGGAGGTCAAACACTTGAGCTTGTTTGCAACCACAGGTAGAACATGAATGTTTTGTGCATTAAAGTGTTCTACAGTCATAAGGTCAGGCAAAGCTGAGACAGATTATCTGTCTGTAACAAACTGTCACAACATGGTGACAGTTTTAACAAATATAAATAAAGGTTACATCCACAGCTTTAGAGGAAGTCTACAAGCTGTCAACTCTTGAGGTTTACTTAATTTTTCATTCAGAGCATTTTTATTTTGGTTTCTCTCTAAATAAATGACTGAGAAGTGTTTTGTGGGCTCTTGTTCTCCTGACGTTACTTTAAAGGCCAGATAAGTTTCCTATTACACCCTGAAATCGAGAGAGGGCTGTTTCCTGAGAGTTTTACCCTGATCTTCTGATTTGGTCTAGGCATTAAAGAACAGATCCCAGAAAACTGAAACCTACAATAGAAAAGCACCTTTGTGGGTTTCGCATTATTAACATTAGTTCAGTCTGATCTGTAGAGAATAGTCTTATGTAGTGCAAATCTCTGCTGCACTAATCTCCAGTATCAGCCTGCAAAGGTCCCCCTTGAAAATGAGATCTAGATCTCAATGGGTTTTACCTGGTTAAATAAAGGAAATAAAAAAAACAAAACAAAAAAAAACAGTGAAACAAAAGCCGCCTCAGCTCCAGATTCCGTTGAAGCCGCCGTTGGGTAATACTTGTACCATCTGTGCAGGTTACCCTCATGCTGCTTGACCAGAACAACAGGGAGCACATAATCGATGCCTTCCGGCCCGACATCTCATCTTCGTCCTTCCAGAGGCCCGTCAGTGACATGAACATCGCCAGTGGCTGCCCACTCTTCTGTCCTCTGTCCAAGCTGGACTCCAAAAACTCCTACATTCGTGACGACACCATCTTCATAAAGGCCATCGTCGACCTCACTGGGCTCTAGAGAAATAGTAAGAGCAGAAATCCCAACTTTGCCTTTTGTTGCGACTAACCTGTTCATCAACCGGCCTCCGTATTAGCAGTAACCGGCACTTCTCTTGGAGAGGTGTTGTGTCATTTGGTTTTGGAATCAGTTGTTGTTGACAATATGCAAGATATCACTTTTTCTTTGTTGGCTATTCAAGTCCTTCAGTCTCTGTTTTACCAATCAGAAGGAGCTTTTATGCATCAAGTTGTGACTATTCACCAAAGTGACTGCAGAACTTTAAACAGCGTTTTTACTAACCAAGGCATTCCAACAAGTGTGTAGTGTACTATGTGAAACAAGCTGACTCTGCCCGCCTCATTAATCCCTCATGAACATGTTGAAGCTCCTGGTGCTTCAGAAGGGGCTCACCTTCAAGGTTTAAAGGAAGCTTTCCTGTAGGCACTAGTTAATGCTCTTGTTATTACTAGTTATAATCAGAACCGTACTAACTGCTAAGATAACTAACAAACACGCAAGTCCCTGATAATATTCAGCTTCTTTAAGGACACTCATAAGTCTTCTGTGATCGTTCCACTGATTTCCAACAAGATTGTTTTTCTGGTTCCGCAAGTTTCCTTCCGTCTTAACTAGCTGGTTTGGGATTAATCAAAGGGTTTAATAGAGAAAATGACCACACGTGAGTCAAGCTGAAAAGAAAGTGGTCTGAGTTCATGAAAAATAAGAAAATGTGAGTTAATAAAGCCAAAAACGATCCAGATATTTCTTTTTTCCCAGATGCCGAGCTGAGGGATTTTGGAACAGATGTTCCTGGATTCAGACTTTCAGTCAGATCCTCTTTGTAATCATCGCCTTGTTTGCAAACTCAGTAGCTTTAAGGAGGAGAAAATGAACTACTTGTCAACTGTATTATGTGGTCTAATTTGGTTTGATGATCTTGAAGCAGTTACAGCAACAGGCTGTTGCAGTCCCAGGATCAATATGCTGCTTAATGCCAGCATAACGTTCTGGTAACATATGAGCTAAAACACTTGTAGTTTCATATGCATTTATTGTTACTGTATGTCTTGAGTCAGTCCACATGTGCACATTTCTCCTGCTGGTCTTGTTCTCTGTTTTGATGTAACTTGTTGATAGTTTGTTGATAGTTATTTCAAAAGTCATGTTCATGAAACGAGCGCTTTGCTTCGAAGGTGGTCTAATCTAATAGGATTTCAGACTTATTTAACTTACACATTTAATACAGGTGTGCAAGATATGCACAAGGAAATATAGGCCAGGCTTTTAAAACAATTGGCTGCAGAAATGCAACCAAAGACATTTAAACACACCAAATGAAGCGCGCAGATGGTCCATTCTGGTAGATTATTTGAACAAAAAGGAGATCAGAGCTTCCATGTTTGAAAGGAGAAATGAAAACTGAAAAGGTTTATGCTAAAACTAAAGCTTCTAAAATTCCTGCCCAGGTCTTATTATTATCAGACTTTTGAGGTAACGCCACCAAAGAAAAAATCTTCAATTGACATAAACTTACATTTATCATATGGGTGGATTGGTGGTACAGGCCATGATGTTATTCAGACAGTATTTCCACATTTTAACACCAGTGACCGATACTTAATAACATTTTAAACATGTTTCAAACATTTCCTCTAATTTCATATTTATCAAGTGGCAGTTTGAGTGACATGTTGCAGGCAGTTGCCGGCGGAAACGCTGAGTGAAGATCAGAGGATGGCTCCCAGACATACCAGATAAAATGAATTGAACTTGATGGAGTCTGGTTAGTGTCATCTTTTGTGTTCGCATTGTGAAAAAAAAAAAAAAACATCACCTGCCATGTTGATCACCCAGACGCCATATAACGGATCTGGTTGCACATTGAAATTCATCCGATTCGGTTTGTTCCTTCTGAGTGCTTCACTTGGTGCCATGTACGTGTGCACCAACACTCCACAAAGTGCATAAAGTGATTTTATCATCTTAATTCCACCTATAGAATTGTTTTTTCATTTTAAATGATGCACTATGTATTTAAGCATTGCTGATGATTGACAATACAGAGAAGCAGATTATAAAGTCTACAGTCAAAGCAATAGATCAGACCACTATTTGGTGATGTCATCATTATTATTTTATGTTTTTCCATAAGCTTTGCTCACAGTGTTTCTCACATAATGTTGCATAACAGCGATTGGTCCATGTCTGGCTCTGCTGTTCTTTGGGAATCATTTGTGTCTTGAAGCTCATCAGTTCTGTCTGCAGTTCTTCTGCTGCTAACATTCATGTCTATGTGTCTTTCCAGTTCCTTTCCTCTGACAGAAATTCTATGGTGTGACGTTTGAATCAAGCCTTGGCTATTATTTTGTTGCCTTCGGTTACACTGAATAAAGGTGGACAGAGTTATGGACTGCTGATGGTCTGTAACAACTTTATAATCTTCCAACACTTTTTCTCGAAACTGTCCCTTTTTTTAAAAGTAGATGAAGACATTGACAATATGTAAAAGATTCAAACTTTCTCTAAAAGGAAAGTGCAAAGCAAAGCAAAAATAACCAGAAAGATGACTTCAGAGATACAGTACCAATGGAGACTGCAGGCTGAAATGAATTGATGTTATCAAGGTCTTTAATGTTCCAACACAGTTCAGATAAAACATTTCTATTTTCATGGGATTTTTGTTGAGTTGAAACCAGGGGTGCACCGATGACAGTTTTCTGGCAGATTACTAATCTTCAAAAAACTTGACCTGCTGATTCTGATGTTGGCTTTAATGTTTTGTTTCTGAAATGTTGCTAAATTTAGCAAGAAAGTCACTGAGTCGATAACGGTGGGGTGACTATAGTTAACTGCCAGTCTATCACTCAGAGCTAAAGAGGACAGTGGTTAATTTTTAAGACCTTTGCTGATAAGATAAGATCTGCTTCACATGTAAGCATCAGCTGATCACCAATCTCCCCAAATGAAGTAAATTGGCACCGATAAACCAGTGCACCCCTAACTGAAACACTTGTTTCCAATCTCTACAAATATATTTTTCTTGATAAGGCTAACGGTGTGTACAGTGAGGTCAAAATGTGTCACCTTACATGTCTTCTGGTGTTGATTTCTTTTATTTTTGTTACACTTGCATGTTTCAGATCATCTTAATATCAGATGGAGATAAACTGAGAAATACAAACAAGCAGCATTACAGAAAAGTAATCACCCCCAGGAACTAGAACCATCATGGGTTTGACTCAACTGAAAATGAGTGTTTTTCAAAACTCCAGAGGATCTTTGGTTAACTCTCCTTGGAAATATTTTCATTCAGCCACACTGGAACAGTTATGATTTTTAATGAACAGTTATTCATTTTGTTAATATTATTATTATTATTATATTATTATTATTATTATTATTATATTATTATTTATATTATTATTTATTTATATATATATATATTTTTTAGCTAAGTTGAACTTTCTTGTGGGCTTTGGGTTACTTTTCTGCTGCATAACCCATGTGTGCTTGAGCTTATGGTCATGACCCTAAACCCTAACTTTAGGGTTTAGGGTCTAAGGTTAGGGTTTAGGAAGCAGCCCATGTATGATCTCAGCATCCACAGGATGTTCTCCTAGAAGTCCTGCTGGTCAGAATGATTTTTTTTTGTAAAAATGAGAAGGATTTTTGTCCCTGAAAATCCTTAGATCATGACTTGATGTGTTGTTGTTGTTTAGGTGCTTTGTTGTCAGATGAGTTTTATATGATTTTTCTTTCTTTTGTTATTGTATTCTTAAAGTGAGTCAGGCTTGGCTGAGGGTAGGGCAACCAAGATGAACAAAGCATTGGATGAACAAAGCATTGTGGTTAATCACTGTTGATTCATAATTTGCATAAAGCCATCAGTTTGCTTTGGATTGTTTTTTTCCCTTTCCATAATAAATAAAATGTTTGGAAAGCTGCATTTTGTAAATTATCAGGTTATCATTACCTGGTATTAAAATTTGTATGACATATCTGAAACATTTAAGAGGAACAAAAACCAGAAGAAAAATCCAGTTTTACGCAGCACTGTAGGAATGGAAGAAGAAAACTGATTATCTTTCTTCCTTGTTATAGATTCGACTTCTCCACCTTTTAACCGACCTACTTTCCTAGAAAAAGAAGTGCCTGTATTTATGTTATGTAATCTTGAATATTTTTAAATGTCCTATCCTGTATGATTAAGCATAACAGTATATTATGAACATTGGGTTTTAGAACATCTTATCCTTCAGAATTGTATTGCTTTTATGTTTGTTTTTTTTAATTTACTTGTTCTAAAATCTCTTGTGACCTTGAATGTTTTTCTTTGCGTGCGAATAGTAGTGAATGTTCAGAGTGAGGCTGGTGAACCAGCATGCTTTTAAACCTCAACACACACTGATCCATCTCTGTGCATGAGAGGCTTCAGTCGGACACCATGCATAACTTTGGCCACTGGTTCACATCTTTGGCCAAGTTCTTGTGTCCTTTTTATGATTTCACTATTGCATATTATACAAAGTAAGAAAAAACCCTGAGGGGCAGTTGGAGAAGTAAATATATCTGAATAATGCATAGACAATATTTATTGATTAGAAACGTTTTCTGTTGAGGTCGTTTGAAAGCATGTTGTAGTTTATCCGGCTCATTCTCACCAAGCTGCGTCTCCGTTCTGACCTCAGCTTGTTGCATTCTGTTCCTTTCTGAAACACGTTTCCGTTTCTCTTCTCGTGAGTGTTTTTGCACGTGTAGTGATCTCCGTTTTGCACGTTCCAGCAGCCTCAAATGAAGCCCCTTTTCTTCCTGCCTATACAGTTTGTTCTGGTTGTAGCACTAGCAGATGCTCGGCTGACGTGAGCCTGGACTTCTGGTTTGTTTACATCAAAAGGGCTTCACATTTCATCGGCATCCACCTGACATCACATGCAGGCTTTCGTCCGCTCAGAGGCAGAGCCGTGTGGCGGTTCTGTTTGAGCCAGCTGATGTTTCCGTGGGTCAGCGTTGCTGACATGTAGGAAGTGCCACACTGCCTCACTGTTCTGCAACAGAATAAACAATGTTTTGATAAATACTGCTTCAGAAACTGAAACTAGTCACTTTTTACTTTCCCTCCACCTCTGTTCCCGTGGATCTGGGTTATTCCTCTAAAGGCCTTGGTGAGATTAGGATGAAGAGCCTTCATCTGTAGCGGTGACATCAGTCGTACTCGTTCTTTCTGCTGCATTCTGTGGATAGAAAGTCATGTGTTAGTTAACTCTTTGTACAGAGGAAATTTTGTTCCATATTTGTATTTTGATTTAATAAAGATTTTAAAATGCCCTCCATGCAAAGACTCTATGTTATAATGTCCTGATGTTTAGACAGATCAATTTTAATAATCGGAAAATCATTGAAACGTTAATTTATTTTAGACAGTGAAACATTGATCTGTTATACACTCACTGATGCATTTCAGGTGTTAATTCATTAGAAATTACAACTAAGAAAACCCCAAATCGTCAACTCCATCATGTCAGATGATGGAGTTGACATCCATCATCTGACATGATGGATGTCAACTCTAGGGACTCGATAGGGACTCACTATCGAGTCCCTAGTGAAAAGGACTCGATACTTGGTTGTGGCTCCTTTTGCATGAAGTACTGCATCAGTGCAGCATAGCATGGATGAGATCAGCCTGTGGTTCTCCTGAGGTTCTGGAGCCCAGATTGCTTTGACAGCTGCCTGCAGGTCTACTGCACTGTTGGTCTGCTGTCTATCAACTTCCTCTTAACAACAGCCCAGAGATTCTTTGTGGGGTTAAAGGTCAGGGGAGGATGTTGACCAATCAAACACAGTAACACCATGATCATTTGAGCAGCCTTTGTTACCCTTCTCAATGTGGGTCAGAACCAAGTCCTGATGGAAATCAAACCAGCCTCTCCATCCAGCTGGTCAGCAGAGGGAAGCAGGAAGTTTTCTGAGACTTCCTGCTAGAAGCTGCACTGATTGTGGAGTTCAGAAAACCCAGGGAACCAGAACCAGCAGAGGACATGGCAACCCAAACCATCACTGACTGTGGACATGCCACACTGGACTCCACGTTTCATGGATTCTGGTCCTCCAGACTCTTGGACCTTGACTTCCAGGTGATGATTTTTTTACTTCCATCTGAAAACAGAACTCTGGAATTAAGTTCTGGTTCTCCTCGGCCCAGGTTAGATGGTTCTAACATCTCTGAAACGGTCGCAGCTTGTGTGTCACTCTTCAACCTCTGACTCCAGCAGAATTACGAATCTCCTCTAAACTCTTGAATGGGTTTTGTTTTTGTTGCGGTTTTCCCGGTTGCCGATTCTCATTTTTCTACAACACTTATTCTTTCCCCTCACTACTATGGATCCAACCCTCTGAACTGCCAAAAGGAGGAGACCTTTTATCTTCCTCCTGATCAAGTTGATCAGGACCATAAAGAAATATGTTCATTTTCTCACTATATTCTAGTTTCCCTCCACCAGTAAATATCCCAAAGTGCACTGGAGCTTTTGACCACATGAGGGCGCTCTGTGTTTGCTTACTAATCACCATCATGCTGAGCACAACACGTGACCCGATCAGTGGAAGACACGCAGGACTTCATATGAATAAATAAACAAAATAATTCCAGAACATCTTTTCAGAAACATTTTGAAGCTTAACAGGTAATAAAGTTATTTCCATTTTCCCCCCATCCAATCCAACAGTGAGAGAAAATATAACATTTGCTGCTTTTAATAACAAGGTTACAACCAGGTTTGGTTTTGTACTTGGATTGTTTAGTTGGGTTTTGTTTTCTGTTTCTTAGTTCCTCTTTTTTATTTAGATCAGCTTTGGTTTTTACTTACTTGCTTTCTTAGTTCCTTTAGTTTTCATCATTTGTTCTGTTATGTTGTTCTGTTCCGGTTCCTGTTCCTGTCCTTTAGTTACTGCTTCCTCTGTGATTCCAGTTTATTTCTTGTGTCTATTATTCTTTAGTGTTAGATTTATTTTCTTGTCCTCTCTCTCACTCACTCATTAGTCTGGTTCCTTTGTCTCATCGTGTTTTCCGGTTTGTGTTCCTTGGATTACATTTTGATTTGGACTCTGGCTTTTTGTGGAATTTTTGCAAGTTGTTGTTCATCATATTTTTTTATTATAAACTCTACTTCTCTGCCTTTCTGCATTTGGATCCTCAACCAACCACCAGCAAGCAAGACAGGTTTCTGCTTTGCCTTTTATTTTGCTGGATATGAAACAAAGCATATAAAATTCATATTCATATAAAGGTTTCTGCTTTGCCTTTTATTTTGCTGGATATGAAACAAAGCATATAAAATGTGACGAATGTAAAAAGATCAGACATATTTGCAATAGATTCTGCAACCAAAAAAAAGCAAACAATAATAGTAAAAAAAGATTTTTGAGATAATGAAATACTGAGACATTTTATGCTTGCAGCTTACATTCTTTTTCCATATGCAACATGTAGAAATCAGGACTTTTGGAGTTTAAGTTGGTGCCTGTAAACCAAATGAAAATAATGTGAAACAGCTGCCCAGTTATGTATGTATATCAGCTTCATATGTATATGATGCTTGTAGTTCCTTATTCAGAAAAGAAATGAGCACTTTAAAGTGTTCTGTAACACAATTTCTATTAATTTAGTACAAAACATTAAATTGCAAAACATCACATAGATTTAATTGATTACTGAATTAGTAAATCAGTAAGGTCAGTTAAAAAATACTGTTTAATTAAGCCTTTTAAAATTCATATGAATGAACTGCTGAAAATCTTGCAGTAGATCTAAAATGTTTTTTTTTTTCTTTTTTTAGAAATGGGATTTGTAACTGAATATTCATAAAGACCAACATAAAGATGACAGTCAAATTATATATCCAGAGGGCTTTTCTTGATTGATTCTCCAGGAAGTTTGAGGTCTAATATCAGCGGATGTACTTCACGCAGTCCCAAAATATGTCAACCTTCCAGCAGTGGTTCTTAGTAATTTCCCTGGAAATATTAATGGGTAATATGTCTGCTAAACATCTGGTAAAGAACTCAGTGCATCCCACTCACAGAGTTCTAAAGAAACTCTGTTCAATCAATCTCTTCTAAGAGATAGCTGACCGAGCAGCCAGCATCTAGGAAATGATGCGTGATGAGCATTGAGAGAAAAGGTGAGTTCATCTTGTGGTTCAAGAAAACATTAGATTTATTCCGACTCCAAAGGTTAAAGTGAGGATGCAGCCTAAGCTGGTAAGATTCAGTTTAGCTTCATGTTTCCGCCCTGGCAAAAATCAACCAAACATGAGGAATAAAATCACTTTCTGATTGTTTTACTGCAGTTGGAATTCCATATTTTAATGTTTTTATCTAACTGTCAGTGCTACTGCTCAGATTTTTTTCAGGCTGACAGTAGGTCAGAGAAGAGGTTTCTCTGATTTCTCTGACCTACTGTCTCTATTCTTCAACATTGTGAAGAATAGAGACAAGAGAAGATATACTGTCATATTAGCAAAAGAGGATCACAGAAAATATTTATTAAATATTGGCAATAATTGTAGTATCTGTAATTTTGTTGGAAAAACAATCATTTTGTAAACTTAAATTCTGCCCCACTGATTAAAAGGTTTTTTGAAAACATCCTTGTCAGGCGTGGTAATTAACATGGCCGGCACAGCAACAGTAATCACCCTGTGCATGCGATCCGGATCCTAATAATGTCAGAGCAGTCAGTGAGCTGAGCAGGGGCTTTTGGTCTCTTATGAGGATTAACGACGAGGGATTTCCTGGAGAGAGAATTTCCCAAAGTCATTCTAGGACACGCTTCAGTGTAAATCCTCATCTTGATCCAAACGCTTGCTTTCAACAGTGTCATTGGTAATGTATTACTCAAGGACAAAAAAGTCCTTACAAGTAGATCAAGTGGAGAATGAGCAGGGAAATAATAACCTGCGCTGGAGGTGGAACCATGAAGGGACTTTCAGTCATGAGACAAGATCTTGAAAAAGCAGCTTCTGTGACGCTTTGGTCAAGAAACAAGATTCTTCACTGTAGCTAATTATTGCAAGTATTTTTATGCAGTAATACATCTCATCTACTGTAACAGCACACAGTTACAGGTTTTGATAAGGGAGATATGGCCTGCTGCCCAGGACAGCATGCCGCAAGAGGGCAGCCCAAGGCAACATCTAAAATAAAAACAACCCAAAAAATGTCTCATTGTTAGTTTAGGAATGGGACATGCACCTATTTGAAGGTTTTATCACAGCATAGCCATAAAGACGTGTTATATTAACTTCTGTGCTAAATTAAAGAGCTGTTTCTGTACTTTTAAATATTTAGACTGATCAGACCTCAAAAGGAATCTACTCCACACTGAGCAAAAATTCTGCTTCTGCAAAAAAACTAAACCAAAATCTGAGCATTTCTATGAATCCATGTCATTGTTATACCTCCTCAGATTGAATTGAAGAGCACAATATATAAGACAGCTCAAACTTGGACTGGACTACATAAACTTGACATAGTTCATTTGTGAAACCTTCAGTTTTCACAACATGAGACTATTGTTGAAATGTATCAAAGTGTTTCCTTATACGAGTCTCTCTGGATCAAATCAAACCTGGTTAAGCTTCATCAGAGAAGTGTGTTTGGTTGTCCAACAGCAACAGGAGCCTAACTCCCAGGACAGAGATGGCAGAAGCACTTGTTGAAGAACATTTGAAAGAATAAGCAGATTTTTGTGCCAGACTTCCTGTTTGAATGCATCTGCAAACACACATGGCTTCAGGAACCCAGATAAAACATTTACAGTGCACCTGCAGAACGCCTGAGCATCCAGGGTTGTGGAAACAGGAAACAACCTTAACATCCATTTCTGACTGACGCAGCTGTTTCTGGCTGACTGCTTATGAAGAACAGCAGAGGGCAATCTCACCTCATTTTTCACCAGCCCCAAGAGGTGAGATGCTGATCATTTACCTTCTTCTTGAGTTTTCAAGTTTTGACATGAACCGATCACGCTGCAGATATGTAGATGGGTGAAGCTAGATCAGAGGTGCTCAAGTCCAGTCCTTGAGAGCTACCATCCTGCAGCTTAGAAGCATCCTTACCCCAACAGACCGGGATCAGCTCTGAACAGACCTGCTGACCAGGAATTCATTTGATTCAGATGTGTTGGAGCAGGGATGCATCTGAAAGTTGCAGGATGGTAGCTCTCGAGGACTGGACTTGATCACCCCTGAGCTAGAGCATTACACAGCATATCTTCCAACACCATTGGAATAGAGGGCAGAAATTTAACAGTGCAATATTAATACATGAAAGACAATAACATTCCCAAAGCTCACTGTTTGTGAGTTAAGCAAAAACTGACATCTTGGAGTCACAAGGTTTCATAACAACATTGCTTATCAATGCTGTGTGAAGAAACTCTGTCCTCAGGATGGTAACAGAAAACCAAATATTGCCAGATTGGTGACAGGAGAGAATGATTAATGTTGTCCCATCCATCCTTCTCATGCTCCACCTCCCTGACATGGTCTCAGCATCTGGTCACCACGTCACTAAAAGCTCCTGGACAACAGATCCTGCTACTGTGAGGGGCTCTACACTGAGAAGTGTTGTGTTTCCTGTCATAGACACACAAAGTGCTCTTCTCTAGCTGATACGATAACAGCAGGTGGCCTGAGGATTCTCTCTGCTTTGCATATTTGCTCTAAAGGGGCCCATTGACTCCATCATTACACTGTTCAACATGACAACCACCTCATAGAGTCACATTCAACAGAGAAGATTATTACCTGCTTGATCCGTTTTCCACACTGTAACATATTTTTATCATGTTTCCATGGCTTTTTGCTCATAGGTTACCTACAATAATAAATAAGGATTTATTAAATACATTAGCAAAAATTGCTAAGATCACAGTAGTAGCTTGACTGCAACCAAGACTGCTAACCAAAACAACCCCAATCTAGTTTATCTGAAAGATTTGGTGTTATTGGTCTGATGAATTAATTTTGTTAATTGACTTTTACTGAATTTCTTGATGAAACTCAATTCCTCAAACCAGGTATTGGTAGATGTGTAGAGATAAAAACAAATCAGGAAATGAAAAATCAGGTTGTGGGAAAAAGTCTGTTATCAGACAAATGATCAACAAGTGATATCAAAAAAGAGTAAAACATACCTTAGTGAGCCGAGTATTTCAATAAATACTAGGATGAAAACATGTTCATCAGGAGGAAGATTTTTCTTTTTGAACAAAAGTATATTTTTGTTAAAAACTGAGCTGTACTCACCGACACCAGCCAGCTAATCGTCTTGGCAGCGATGCAGTTAATCATTGGGTTCTTGTGTTTGTCTTTGGTCAGCCCAGGCTATGTAGTTTTCAGTGCTGTCACTATAAGCTCTGTGGAGGCACTTAACCATCGAGTTAAAAGAACAGTAGCTAATTTGTCATGTTCATAAATCACTTACCAACACTTACACGGTCATCACAGGATGGAAAACTTCACCAGTCGGGGGTAAGAGAGTGGGCTTGGGTGGGTTTTGGCTGGGGGTCTGGAGTTCCCACAAAACCCAGAGGAGGCCCTTTCATGTGGTGCTTTAACAGTGGCCACATTCTGCTAGTGTGAGCTCACTTCCATACCTCATCTCGTGGTTCTGCTTTCCCTTGCTGATGTGGTGAAAATACACATTCTCCTAAGGGTTGTTATTAGGCCTTGGAAACACACACATTGAAACAAAGGTGCTCAGTGGGCGAGCAGTGGGAGTGGAACAAACTCCTGAGGATGGGAGGCCAGACTCCCTCCACACCTTGAACATATGCCAAACTAAACCGTCTGTTCGCTGCACCATGGCAACAGCATCATCAGCAGTACCCAGAAATGCTCTTCGCTTCTATTATGAATGAGTTTTTCCATAAACACTAAACAAGCAGGCAATTGCCATAACAATATTTAAGCCTTTAAATGTAATACAGTTGTGTTCAAGTAGCTTCACATGCCGTGATGCTGAATGACTAAGAGTACGGTCAGATCTTCCCCTGAGTTTGGCCGCGGGTTTTCTTGTGGATCAGGACCAGTCTGTTGCTACCAGAGCTTCCCAGGTTGGGCCACCCAGACTACAAACACAACCTACTTCGGATGGAGCCTCATATGTCAAATGCCACATCTCTAGATGATCTCATGCTGACTTTGCATGAGATAATCTAAGATGTGGTTGAGCATTTCACCAGACGTTTGAGAATTAAACCAAGGTCCTGTTGGGGTTTACTGACGGGGGCGAAGATCAACAGGAGAAGATTTAGAAAAGAACAACTTTGGTCAAATTTTCTAAGAAGTCACAGGAGGTAAAGTTGTTCATTGCTCCACCTCATCATTGGAAACTTTACAAAACAGGATTTGGAAAGGTTAGGTTTAGAACTGATGTTTGGGTGAACATGGACATTGCTGTACCGGCTCTTGGGAATCAGAATGGTGAAGCAGCTGTCTGAGGACAGCCAGAAGAAGCAATCTGTCATTTATAACTAGGAAGGTTCTCCAGAGTATTTCTGCTGACCACTTGGGACGACCAGTTTGGAGAAATTTAAGAACAGAAATAAAATAAAACAGCTATGTGTGACATTTTAACAGCAATGTCTAAAAAATGTTTAATAAGAATGTGTGTTTGGAGTTATTATCATTAATTGTTTTCTAGATGCAAAGCGGTTTTAGGTTTTTAATAAACCTCATAACACGTCAGCAAATTCACATTAAGATAATACAGGTGTTGCCAGATCCCCCACCTCACACTGTCTCATCTGCATGCAAAACATTTAGACACAAAAATCTGCTTTATGTATAAAAATGTATATTTTAGATATTTGTAACTGAGTGAAAAGTTGTTCTTATAATGAAAACATAACATGTCAGTCTCCCATGTAAGTTTGCACACAAGTCTCATAAACAAAGTGAATCTATGGTAGATAAGATAATCAAATTATAAAACTAAAAGTGAACTTTGTCTTTGTGGGGTCGCTCCAGCTTTTCTTGTTCTCTCTTGTGGTTGTTCATGTAAAAATGGCAAATATGATAAATATATATAAAAAGTCAGTCCTTTAATTGGAGTCATATCTTCATCATCTTTATGCCTTTTGTTATGCCACAGGTTCTTAATAAGAATAAATAACACTAATAAAAATAATTTACAAAATTGATACAGTTATCAAAAACACCATACTCAGATTAAAATAAATGTGTGACTGAGCAGGGCTGTTTAAAGGGATCCACAATTAGCTGTAACAACACACTATTTGAGAAACATTCCATGTGCAAACAATCCAGTAAATATACTGTTGGGTGTTTCGTTTTTAGAAATGTAAAAAATTTAATTGTCACACAGACATTGCCATGTTGTTTATGTTGCAATGCATCCTGGGTATTCTATACAATGGTGCTTGAAGCCTTCAGAGAACTGTGTCTGCTTAGAAGTTGTATGTATTCCTCACCAATAAATAAAAAGTTCATTAGTTGCAATGTTATGATGTTTCAATCTACCAATAAAAGGGCATTAAAGGATTATATTCTATTGTACATATAATCGCTCATCTTACAATACATACATTCAGATTCTAACATGGAACAATGAACCTTACTGTATATTTTTCAAACCTAAACGGGCTCAGTTTCATAACCCTTGATCCCCCACCAGCTTCATTTAACCACAGTGGAACATCTCTACTGATGCTAGCTGAACTCACTGGAAAAATAAATTTAAGCTCCCTGAAAAAAAATAAATGGCGTCATTCAAAGATAATTAGACACACGTGCAGATCAGTGATGGGTGTATGATGGTGTGCTTGCATGTCTAGAATGGGGCCCTCATACAGGAGGCCATCGTTTGTAGCCCGTTCTACAACTAGTTTCTCTGAGTGATCAACTGCTGCTTTTTTTTGTCATTGACTGCAATTGGTTCAGCAAGAAATGTTCAAATTAACAAATTTTTCTGTTTTTCTTCCATAGTTATTGAATTGCAGTGTGCGTAGACTTTGAAGGTGAATTCTGAGCTTTTTAATTTTATTAACTCACTGTTTAGCTAATCAGTGTTAGCAAAGCAAGCTGCCATCTTCCCTTCAAAACATATTTAGGCATGTCAAATTAAGAAGAACATACGGCATTTTGATGTTTTATTTTTGTGGTTGTTATTCTTTCAATTGTAAAGTGACCTTGGACATTGTGAAATGTAACAGAAGGTGAGTTTCAGCAGCTGTAGGGAAACACATTGATCCCCAGAAAGCATTCACAGGAACTCTACAGTTGGATTTTTGTTTAGAACGACTGGAGAAGACTCACAGTGCTCCAGGTCTAATTATCTTCTAGCTCAGAACTGGGAGCCATAGCAGTTCATACAGAACATTTAAATAGCCTGACATAATAAAACAAGTCAAAGAAACTGTAAAGAGCTGCAATAAAAAAACAGAGATTTATCTTTTAAATCTTTGCTGTTCCAGATCATTAAAACTGCCGTAGATTCTCCCCTTTAGCTGCTGAAATATGAACTCTGCTTCTGATAATTAACATGTTTACTGTGAACATCAGGATGAGCTCATTGTACAGACCCAGCATGCATTAGACCATTAACTTTACTATTATTACTAAATGTGAAAATGAAAGGAAAAAGATACATTCCAATTTACCTCATATAGTTGGGTTCACAATTCTACACATAATTGCATTTAGAAAACCTCTGCTTTGGAATTAGATGATGCTTTGAAAGTAAAAGTCTAGGTAGATGGATAAATGGACCCTGAGAAGGACTGGTGCTGAGTGGCAGGGTCCCATTAAGTACTGGAGACAGACACCAGACCCTGTGACCCTGCTAGAATTAAGGGGGTAGAGAAAATGGATCAGTGCATGCTTTGAAGAATGTTAAAGGTTTTGCCATTTTTTTGCATTTTTGTATGATTAACTGAAATGGATCTCCAAGATAAGAATCAACTCTCAGGTTTCTTTCAATAAAGCAGCTCTTCCAGTCATCCAGGCCAAAAAATGTGCAGGAATCTAGTCGTGGTGTTTACTAAAGTGTGCTTCACAAGACTTACACATGCACACAAATGCATTCTTCTTATGAAAAATAGGGTATGCAAATCACAGCTCCAGACACATGGATACTGTCAGTCCAAGTACACACTTCTGTTGGTGAAGAACTGAGCCGTAAAAACTGAAACTGTACAAGTACAAAATAAGCTTTGAATATGCAACACAGTCTCACTACCCAGCTAGTGCTGTGATTAATCACGATTAATCACTATACCTAACTTTCTATGCTTGAATTAGAAACATGCATGATGTTGTAGTTCTTACAGGAATGGTAAGCCTCTCCTCCAGCCACATTCCAACTATTAAAATGCAAACAGTAATCTGATTATTTTTTATTCAGCAGAAAGCAGGTAAAGTTCTCTCCCAGCAGTTCAGTTAATCTGCATTATGTAATATTAACATGTTCAAATTTCTTATGGATCACATGCGTTAACGTTGACTATCCTAGTTACAAACTCAAGCTTCGCCCCACATAGCTGCGCTTAGTTCAGCGTTTATTTAGCTAAAGTTTTGTCATTTTGTTTCTCTTTGCTCTGGTCATCACAGTCTGAAGCTAATGCTCTGCCATGACAAGCTGGTTGCTAATAGTGGAGGACAGAGGAGGACTTTGATTTGACCCAGAACGTATCAACATATGCAACGCTGCATGACTTCTCTGGGGAGATGAAGGAAATTGCCGTTTCTTTGGATATTTCACAAGAGACTCATCCCCACATCATGACAAAAACCTTTAAATGGATGCAACCATAAAGTGTTAATGGAGTAGAGTGATGTACATTAGCTCCATACAGTTATAATGCAGCAATCATATTGAAGGGTGGATGTTTTGAAGGGCCTGATGTATATTCTGTTCAGGCTGTTGCCGTTCTGACAGTGACATTCTCACAAAGCCTCTATTCTTCACCGGGTCCAGATCGCTGTGCAGCCGACTTCCGAGAGGCTTCGGCCTGTCTGTCTCTTCATGGTCTGGCTTTACACAAGGCTCTGTTTTCATTGCTGGAAGCCATACCCTCCGAAGCGCCGGGGCCCCTCATCAGGACTCTGTTTTACTTGTCAGCAGCTACTGTTTTCTTTTGAGGCCTCGCGCTCTCACTGATGGATCTGCAGTAGCAGACGGGTTGGGGTTCTCCCTCTCAGAGGCGTTTCAGGGAACTCTCCATCTCCCTATAAAAGAACCCCTGACATTATGGAAGCAAATATCCCGGCATGGTTCTCATTAGCACATCTTCCACTGAACCTTCAGTTTACGAGCTTGGCTTAGCTCTGACTGGACTGCTTCACAGATGTGGCTGTTTTGTGACATGAACTCGGGGAATATGCAGACTATAAATCAAGTTCTGTGGCTTAAGTCGTCTAATTTGGAAGTGACCCTCCATCTGTGGGACCCCAGTGGCTTCTATTGAAGGGGTAATATGGTGCAGATGTGTGGACCCTATCAGAACAATTAAGATAAGGTGTTTTTAATGAAACACACTGCAAAAGCACAAAATCTTACCCAGCTCTTTTTGGTCCATTTTCTAGTGCAAATACCTTAGTACACTTGAAATAAGACAAAACAAGTTATAAATATTTTTTGTAAAGATATAAGAGCTTGTTTTAAGTCAATACTTTCTTAATATTGATATTCACAGATTATTTCACTTAAGAGATTTTCCAATGTTACATGAATCAAACTTCCACCCATTTCACACGGCTGCCATTATTCACATGCAGGCTTGAATCAGCACAAGTGAAACTTCAGCTCATATTTCTTCTTTGGCAACCACTATAGCAATAAAACAAATTTTAGTGCTGAACATTATTAAATCTGGATTTTTCTTATGTTCAAGTTTCTCTGCAACTCAGAGTAAAACCATCTGTGAAAATTTTGGTGTACCTTTAACACCGTAACACCATAATGCTCCCTGGCTCATTCTTGAAATTGACTCTATCAGTGCCATTTTGACATTTCTCATTTTATTGTGTATATGCTAATATGCACTAAATGAAGAATTACAGACTGCTTCACTTTCAGCTGTGCTTTTCTCAGCATCCTCAGTATAGGTTGTGTGGCTTTTCCAGCCTGTTTCTTTTGAAATGCCATCAGTACTTAGTGAACTTTTACCTCTCAACGCTGCAGGTGTGGCTTTAAACATGTATATGTTTTTGTGTTTATCAGATGATGGAGCGGGTTGGTGCATTTCAGCCCCTCCTCTCAGCCTTTGATGTTCAAAGAGTGGAGCACTACGAGCATCTGGATCTTCCATATGGTTTACACAGCACAGCTATGTGGCAGATTGGTAATAACAGTTATTATTTGGTGTAACTGCAGCGAGGAAGCTGGATCCTCACATGGAAACAGGGCATCCGACGGAACACGAGTCTGGAAAACAGAAGATAGGGAGGACTCCAGAGGGGCTATGGGAAAGGTGATGAGAACCAAGGAATAATTGGATTTTTCTCCCCATCACTCATCCTTCAGTTGGACCACATTTCAATTATGCACTTGAGTTTTATGTTACTGTAGTTCCTACCTTTGCATGATTCCATAAACCAACAACTTCCATCCAGCTTCAAAACAGATAAATTTAGAGATATGTAGGGAAACTAAATACCAGTTATTCATTTAGGGAGCCGAAATTGTTATTTAAATTTAACAACAGTTACCAGATAAACCAGTGCAAAGTTGGTTGAGATTTATTTCAGTTACTAAAACATCATTGACACTGACCCCTGTGGTGAAATTGATTTCTGGAGTTGGGCCCAGTAAATGGGATTGGGATTCATTCCAGAGAATCCCAGTCATGGCTGGAATGACCTAAAGAGTCCAGGACACCGCCGTGTCAGAACAACGATGTAGCAGCCAGGCTTCAGCAAAACCAGTGAGACGATTTGGTGGATGATCACGTTCAGACACACTGAGCTGATAATGTCCAAAAGATCAGATCTTGAATCTCAATGGGACAACTTCTATAAAAACAAATTAAATTAAAAAAAATCATGATTAGAAAAATAAAAGCTTGAAAACATCTGTCTGTGTGTGAATTTATTCACAGAATATGGAGTGGAGTTCCTGAAATCAATGATCCTTTGACTAATATTCTAATTCATTGCCTGAGACTTTTTGGGCAATAAGTTTAGATCAAAAATCATAAACTATTTTTGATCTTGGGTTCAAATCTGCACTTTTCTTATGTTGAAGTTAAGCTAGGTGCTATCTATAGCTATTAATTAAAGCTCATTACCTGATTTTTGACTCTGGTTAAAAAGAATACTTTGAAGGTTTTCTACTAGCGGTGTTCAGTTTGGAGTCACTGTCCTGTTTGCTTTGGATGTGCTTGATTCTGCTAATTACTCAGCTTAGAAGACTCAGCGGAAACATGACGAACTCAGCTGATTGGCTGGTTTAGGTTAATAACTCCAGTTAGCGGATTCGCTGGAAACACTGCTGACTCAGGTGGTTCAGTTCACTGACTTCACTCACAATTATTGAGAGAATTAACAGAGACAATAAAGAGAACCAGTCATCAGCAACAGAAGAAAGACAATAATGGTGTTTATTCTTCAGGTGACTCAAGTGAACTGGATCCCTTTAGTGAATGACTCAGATTCACCACCAGACTCCCAGAAGCTCAGCCTCTCAGCCTCCTTCCTTTCTGGCTGGAAGAAACATGGCTGACAATGGTGCAGCTCACTGCTGGAAGTTTAAAGCTCCTGTATGGGATGATCTGTCTGTTGAAGAGTCTTTATCAGCCGTTTGTAGCTGAAGAAGCATGTCACAATCCTCCATCAAACAGATCAAGGAAACCATGTTTCTCTCTCCCCTGGTGTGAGAAAGGACTGCTGATAATTTATTTAATTTATTCTTTGTCCTGTAATTGTCACATGATCTGGAGTGAAACACTCCAGACATAACTGTCAATGTTTAGAAAAAAGAAAAACAACAAAACAATATAATGAGCATTAAGCTTTTCTTTTCTTTTGGTCATTTTTTTAATCTTTTCTAACTGTATCTGGCAGGTTTCCTCAAGTTGCTGTCGAAAACAGTGCCCCCCCCCCCACCCTCTCATAGTAAAATAAAGTAATTTTAGCAATGATGTAATTGTTCAAAATACATAAATGAATATATCAGTTATTTTGGGACTTTAAAGCAAACCCTGAAGTCACCAGCAGACCACTTCTTGGAAACACAAGAAGTGGTCTGCATAAATGTCATGTCTTACATTTATGCACTAACTGTTGCATTGTGGTTCAGCCCAGCTCATGCTTATGCTATAATTTATATTTTAATTTCTGTGGAATACCACTGGAACAAGAGGTCAGCACTGGGTCTTTAGCATAAAAACTCTGCTTTAAAAAACAGAGACTCTGAGGACAAGGATTTAAATTGTTTTATTATTATTATTATTATTATTATTATTATTATTATTATTATTATTATTATTATTATTATTATTATTATTATTATTTAGTTTAGCTCATCTTGGATAAAGTCACAGTGATAAACTGTTCAAGGAGAGGTTTGCACCTCAGTGGGGAGACAGGAGCAGGTTGGCATAACTGAGTCACCGGACTCCCCCGAAGTTTTCTTGTGAAATGTGTGCAGGAAAATAACTGAAGGTTTTCCATTTTCAAATTCATTTGAAAATGGAAATGAGCATTGAGTAGCTTGGGTCTCAGATGTTCTTCTTGACTTTATTCCGTTTATTTCAGATGAACTGTAGTATGGAGTTTGACATATTGTTTCTTTAGAACTGATAGATCATGGTTTAATTTGATTATATATGTAATGTCTCTCATATATTTCAAATACTGGAGAAAAAAACTGTAATTTAGGGCTGTATAATAATATCGATATCGTGATATATATCGATATTTTCTTTCGTAGAAAAAAATCGATATTCATCTGCAAGTATCGCAACATCCAACTGTCACCTTTCTCACTCATTGCTTGCTTTGCACCAGGTCATCAGGCTTAGAGTGATTCCTTTAGATGTTAAGTTTAAAAAGGTATCAAACTATTCAGAGCAGGTACTTGGTGCATTTTATTTACTTTACAAAAGCATGTAAGCTACAGTTTGTACTGTTTTAACAAAAATACTTGAAAGGTCAATTTATTCAGTTGTTTTTATACTATCAGCAGTCCAATATCCCAAACCAACTAAATCTCATCTGCAGACACAACTTGTATTTCTCCTTGGTGAATCATTTATAGGTTTAGTAAAGTAATAGGAAATCAGCAGTCATGACAGTCAGGCTGCTGATTCTGTGTAGTTAATTGAAAAGGGCATATTTAAAACAACAGTTTTAAATATTCTGTTTCTCATTTATTGTCCGAACTAACAGCTGAGCTGGCCCTTAGCTATGGATGAAGACATTAAATGTGGTCATCATTAAGTTCTCAAAAATCATTTCAGATGGCATTCTGAAGAACTACCTATTTTCAGCAAAATGTTGATTGGACAGCTGAGAACATAAAAAGAAGTGCAGAAAACAATAGATTGCTCACCCAAAGTGATCTAAATGTTTCCAAATTGAAACCAAAACCAGGAAGATGAAAAGGAAACTTAAAAAAACAAAACAAAAAACTGCTTTGAATGAATGTGAGAGTAACTGATACGCAGAAGATGCTCAGTAAGTTATACTTATAGTTCCAATTTCTCAACATTAATTATAGTTTTTTACTTATTAAAAAAATGTTTTCTCAATTTCAGTTCTCACTGTTTTGTTAGTTTTAGTTATCTTACAATACCCTTGCTTCTTACTTCAAATAGTAGAGTTTCAGATCTTGTCCGTTCTCGGCCCCAGTGGGCTGCGCTGACATCACTGTTTCACTTCAGAATGACCCCGATGAACATGGAGCTCCTGATCTCCTGCCTCCTCTGGCAGGCGCCGCTGTGAGCAGTGGGTCTGGGGAGACGATTGAATGCGGTGAAAGCAAGCACACGCAGACTGGTTCTGATCAGTCCTTTCTCAGGTATGATGTGTTCTCATTGCGTCAGGGGCCCCTGGGGGGCCGTGTTCATCCTCTCTCTGGGCTGAAATGAGTCAGGTTTTCCACGCTTCCACTTTTGGCCTATGAAAACAGCTGTAAATATCGCCATTGACAATTAATAAAACATGAACTGTATCTTCTATAATTCAACTGTTCATTTCTAAGCATTTCAACAGATCTCTCTCAGACATAGTTAAGTTAATATATGGCAATTATTACTGATAAACATCTCCTGTTGGCTGAGCTAATTCGGTCTGATTGCGTTTTTCAGCCATCTGTAGGTTTAACAAGGCCTGAACCTAAATCCAGCCTTTCCAGTGATTTATTCTGTCAAATTATAGATGTCAGGCAACGAAACAACTTTCAGAGTCTCTGCACTAAATACTGATGGATTCATTAGACGTCCACCTGTTTTCATCTGTTTAATTGCCACCATTAATCAAAACTGCATCCCACTGCTCCACCGGGAGGAAGCAGGAGTCAGTGGATGTCCCTCACAACCTCTTCAACCTCTTTTTACACCCGCGGTAACAGCCGCCAGTCCTGGCTCACCCACAAGGAATGGGGCTTGAGTTGTTGCCCTAATTGTTCCCTCTGGACCCAGCTGAAGTTGTTAATGAACAGATAAGTGTCCAAACCTGGCTGTGGAGAGTAAAGCCAGGTGTTTTCTTTTTGTCTCAGAGGTCAAGCAAAGGGAGCGGGGAGACATGGAGGAGAGTGCAGAGAACGGGGGAGGAGAGCGGACGTCATCCCTGCAGTGCAAACCAATCCTTCTGTGGTTCCGTCTCACCCGGCCTGCTACCGAGTTTTAGAGCTGCACTGTAAAAGGCGGATACGCTTACAGCTGGCTGCTTGTGAATGGATTTCCTTCAAGTCTGCAGGGAATATCTTGAAAAGTAATAACGATGCGGCACGCTGGAAACGTTACGGCAGTGTAGCCAAAGTGCCAATTCAGTCAGAGAAGGTCAAGCTGAAATACCACTGTTATGACAGCCAATACAACCAACCAACACAAACCTACCAGCTTACAACCACATGACACCAAGAAATCTACACTTTACTGTCTACTTAAAGTGACTGACTGGGCAAAGAGAGTATCGACCAGAGAAGCAGACATGAGGCTCAGATGAAGCCTGTTTCACAGAGCAAAGTTTTAAATTGTTGAATGATTTTTGGAAGCTGACAGCGAATTGTTCCCCAGTGGTTTTCTCAAGATAAGTTAACTTCCCAATGTTATTTTTGGGAAGAAAGGTTAAACTTGAGAAAAACAAAAGTTAGTTTGCTTCACATGCAAGCCATTATTTAAGGATGGAATCAAGTTGAACACACACACACACACACACACACACACCAATCATCTTCTGCTAAACTTTCTCAAGATTAACTCGTCATTTTTGAGAAAACCCTTGAGAAAAAGTAGATGTTGAAATTGGAAAATTAACGACTTATTTTGAGAAAACAGTTATTATTTCATAATCAAGACATAAATATCTTGTTTTAAATATCTTGGCTTCCATAATAAGATACCCTACTCATGGCAATTTAACAAATCTCAAAGCAGGTTTTTTTGTATAGTGTGTGGTGTCGAGCAGCACAGTGAGGACAACACACCACACACAAACTGATTTCTCTCACCAACAGTCTGAAGTCAGATGGAAAATCTCACAAAACCTCTTGAGTCCAAACGTGAGATCAGAGTAAACAAACATGGCTGACTGGGAAGAAGCAGTTGGAGGTGGAGGCCTCAACAATCACCTGGATCTGTGACTCACCTGGATCACTAACAGACCACAGCTTGTCAGACTGGACTGTGTGTCTAAGCAGGTGGTCAACAACACACCTGTACTCTCACCATTCCTTTTCACTCTGAGTATTTCTGCAGAGTATTTTATATGCAGAACGCAGGGCATGACTCAAGGATTTATAACAAATAACCAAAGCAGCTGAGTCACTTCACTCATTCACTCTACATAAATAGAAAACATCTTTTATTCCAGGTTCTTTGTGTTTCCTATCAGCTGGGCGGTGATGTCAGAGAGTTGAGGGAAACCCTGAGTCTATCTCATCCAATGCAAGTGGAACAAAGGGCCGCGCTGGGGCCTGGGAGGACAGGGGGGTGGGGTCGGGTGGGGGTGGTGGAAACCCAGCTGTCTGCCCCACAACACCACCATTGTCTTCCTGCCACTGTACCTAGGCATGGTCACAACTCACACAGCATTAACAGGATTACTCAGCTCAGGCTGCCCCAGAATTTCCGGCCATAAACTTAAAATCCTCATGAATGATAAAAAAAAAAAAAAAAAAAAAAAAAAACAAACCTGTCAAGAAGGAAATCCAGTCCACACAAAATTTAATCAGTCATTTTGGCTTTTATTTCCACATATTTTGTCCATGTGTTCTTAGATTTGTGTGACTTTAAAATTCCAGTTTGACATTTGCAATGGTCAGTGTCAATGAAAATGTATTAATATAGCACATAAAAACAACAGATGTTGATGACAGTGCAGTATGATTCAATGAAATAAAACAAGACAACACAAATAAGAACAACAAAAATATACATAAGTAAGACTAAAACAGAAAACAAATATACTCAATAACTGTCATAATAAAAAAAAACAAAACACTCAAACTCTGAATCAAACGGCGAAGAATAAATCTAAAACAACGATTTAAAAGTTTCGACAGTTTTAGCGGTCCGTACATGAGAAGGCAAACAGTTCCGTAAACCGTTCCAAAGTTTAGGAAATCAAATTGCAAAAGTCCAACCACCTCTGAACTTTAACATGGATCCCAGAATATCTAAGAGGAATCGGTGGGTTGACCAAAGAGTTCGTACTGGAGTGTGGATGTTAAGAAGATCATGGAGAGATGATGGGGCCAATCCTTTTAACATTTTGAAAAATAACCAATAAAATCTTAAAATTAATCCTAAAACAAACAAAAAACAGAACAGAACCAGATATATGTGTTCTTGATCTTTACTACTTGTGAAATGATGAGCTGTCACATTTTCAAATAGTTTGTTTTAATGGCTCAAATAACATTTTCAAGGTCTTTCATTATCTTTTGTCATGGACTGCAGAAAAGTGAAGCAGAACTATCGACTTGCTAAATGAATTCCACTCCAGCTCTCTTTCTAGGCCTCTGGTTGTAGTCCAGGTCGAGAGGGAGACGGTTAACTGGAGTAAGACCACATATCTGGTCCAGTTCTCATGGCTGCCGCCTGGCCTCCAGACTCCAGCTCCTCCTGACACACATTCTGCTCTCAGTGCTGCAGAGGAAGCACCGGTGTGGGACAGCTGTCAGGGGAACCACCTCTGTTACATAAGGCCTCTCCAACACAGTGACGGTGGGATGGTTGTAAATGCACTCGGAACAGACTTTACATGGTTTGCACTCACAGGGAAAAAAAATTACATTCTGCACAACACAAATGGCCAATTACTAGACTTTACACCACTTAATGTTAAGGCAGATCTTGATCAGTTTGAAATTTTTTTTAAAATCTTTTTGTTTATTGGCGTATTCATTAAACAAATTTTATTGTCGTAAATTCAATTTGCTCAATATTGTGGCTGAAGAAAACACAGCTAATGATAATCGTGTTGCGAAAAGGTTAAATATTAGAAACTTCTGGTGTCAGAGTATTTTCAGCTAATTAACTCAAAATACCTGCAGTGGTTTCCTGAGCCTCTCATTATGTAGTCCTGGGAAAACTGCTGACTGGGCAGATGTCTGTCTGTGCTAATGAAGCTACTTGCCCACAGAGTGCTGTTTCCAGGCATGTTCAGGGAAAGTCAAGTGGAAGGAAAAAGGTGTGGTAGTAAAAGGTGCACTGGACACAGGGATAACTGCAGCCTGGGGAGGACTGTCAGCCAAACTCCATTCAAGAATTTTTGGGGACAGCAGCTGTAACACTGCCCATCATCTACCACAGCAGACAGAGTCATGGTGGGTCTAGTCAAAGCAGAGCCCAGAAAACATGATCCAAGATACATTATTATTAACACAAAGAAAGAGGTGCAATAAAGCAAGGACAATAACAAATTCACCCCTTTACTTGGGAACATTTCAAACATTCAGAACTAACCAATAATTCATATTGTTTCTTTATAGCAGGACTGAGTGGTTCTTTTTGTTTAACATTAGATCAGTTCATCTGGAGTCTGCCGTGGTCTGAGTCCATTTTCCTGGGAGTTGTGCAGAGGGAATCCCAGTCCCAGTGAGCAGCATCTGATGGTGAATCTGCTATAATCTGACCCTTCTTATTGTAAGTCATGGACCCGTGGCTAATGGGATTCCTGCTATCGGAGGATTATGATGATCTAGCTCCCTTTGTACACCAGCACTGCCATTTTACATGCACGTTTTATCAATTTGACACACACACTTTGTCAGTGGGGCTTGATGGTGTTTTCCCTGAAGTGGCCCTAAGAAAGCTGAGAACCCTATGTTATTAATGTAGAAAAAGGGGGAAGATGTCCGACGTGTCGGGTTGTTCTTCTCCGTGAAGACAGTCTCATCACAGGGAATATTACTTTCTGGATGCTCCAGAGGACCGCCGTCCATTCCACTTCCCCAGCGATGACAGGGGGATTAGTCCAAATGTCCCAGGGTGTGAGAGGCGGGGGCTCGCCTCCAGTCTGGACTATTTATTTCTGAGCTACTCATTCAGGGTCATCACCAACACAAGAAAAATGAGACCTTAAAGATCAACACCTCGCTGACAGTGTTTCTGTTTGTTGACAGAATCAGTAAATTACAGATTAGAGGGAAGGAAAACTTCAAAATGAAACTTATTTCACTGAAAAAGATGAGTAGATATATAGGTTGTCTTCAGTCAAGGTTTTGCTAAGACTGAATTAGACTAGGTCTAGTGAATGTTTGGGTATATAGCGGATTACAATACTGACTATAATCGACTACAGTAAGTGTATTAAACATATTTTTTTTACGTAGCTATAAAAGGCCCATTTCTGTGAAAATCAACTTTTTAATATGAAAAGGTATGTAACAGTGAGTATGAGGGAGCGACACGTTGTCATGATTGACTGAACTAAGACCCGCCTCCTGGCTCTGATTGGGTGTTCCTAGTTAGCAGTGGGAGAAGCCAGAGGAGCCGGATCTTTCTCGCAGATTGTCTGTCTTTTATCTCTTATCCGCCCAGTTTGAAGAAATATGTACAACAAACAATTTTTTAGAACAGTTGCATACTGCAATTTTAAGTAAGGAGAACTAATTCGTTTTTACAGTGAAGGGTTAGATATTTGTGTCCAGGAGGCGTTCCTGTCCTCAGAAGCCACTCAGCCTCAGCGCCCTTTAACTGGAAGAAGGTCATGGAGCCTGAAGTGACCTGTCTCTCATGCTGCCGCCACCAAGTAGAGGGTGTCGGTCACTCTCCTCCCCATCAATCCCCGGGCGTCCTCTGGACCGGGATGAATGCAGCCATGAGAGCATTTATAGAGACGGGAGGCACAGCTGCTTGGTGGGAAGCTCAATGAGAAGTAGGTCATTACCCAAGGCAAGTTTAAGGGATGATTAGAAGGAAAAGCCGGAAAGTGGGGCGGGTCCCTGTTTTTCCAGGACCTCCCCCCTTCAGAAAGCTGTTCCTCCTGAGTGTTCCCCAGATCGCCTGTGAGGTGTCACGATTTGCACTCAGCTGCCTTATAACCCAAAGTGAAGAGAAAATAACAAAGTGCTTGAGCTTCTAAAAGTTTGCTCTCCTCACGGATGTTACCATAGAAACAGGGTTCTTTTCATAGTTGTTCCAGGAAGCTGAATGTGTTCACTTCCTGTGCTGACAGAGAAAGAGGAAAGCATCGAGCATCTCACAGCTCAGTCCCTGCAGTTTGATGACAACCTGAGATTTGCTCCAACATGTGAATGCGTTCACCACATGGCTCACCGCGCCGTATGTCGCTTCATTCGCCTTATTTTTCTTGACTCTACGTTTAAGTCAGACGGATGTGAACACACAAACTACTTCCTTCCTGTCCTCCATCCTGTTTGGTCATTATAGCTGTGGCTATTTCGCTGACCTTGTGCTTGATAGGTTTTCCATGGCTCATAAAGAATTTTGCTACTGTATGCAGATTTTGCAGGTATCGAGTCACAGCATGTTGATATTTTTCTAACCTGTTCTAAACCTAATGAATTTAATTATATATATATTTTTTTGTTTTCTTTGGCATACTTGAGATTCAGAGGCGTGTGTAATGTTTCGGTTTAAAATCAGATCCTGGAGCGAGCAACAACTTTGAACACACAAGAAGGAGTTTGTTGTTAGGAGGAAATGAACAGGTCCTCCTGGGTTTTTGTGGAAGAATCTGGGATTGCAGAGGAAAGGAAGGAATGTTTTATGGGTGAAATGAAATCCTGCAGGTTACAATGTGGGGAAGCAGAGCTGACTGACTGGTGGATGGTTGAGTTTATATTAAAGTCTATCTGGCAGTAGAAGCAGTAAGCAATGGTTGTAGGAATTTCAGATTAGACCATCACCATAATCACTTTAGTCAAAGTCAAATTCATTGGTCTTTTAGATCACAGGTGGGATACAGAGATGTCATTCTTTTGTAAGTAGGATGCGCTTTCATAATTATGATTTCTGCTATGCAGCATAGGAAAGCTATACTAATAAGGTTTATGTCTAATATGATAATTGTGTATCCACTGCTTTATAATAGATAAGACAAATCAGGTTATGCTGCACGACAACAGTATTTGTCTTTTTACTGACGTAAAGAATCACGTTGGGAGTTTTTATTGTGTTTGACGTACAGAAGATCTTATACACAGTATAAATTGTACGCACACAGAAACAACAGAGTAATTCAATGTGCTTTACATGACAAAAACATAAAACAACAAACAAACAGCATCAAAATCATATTCAGTTTAAAAGCCATAGTAGATGTTTATTGTCATTTCACTCCTAAAAAAAGAACCTTTCTAAAAAACATTAAGAGCTCAGAATTAATATGTATACAGGTGCTGCATGTAAAGTTTTCATAACTGTGTATCCACTGTGTTTCAAACAGAACAGGGTTTTCAAAGTCATGTAATATTTTTAGCAAATTCCTTTTTGCTTCAAACTTGTAATTTCTTCTTCTTTTTTTTTTTTTTAGCAAACATAGTTTCTAAGTATCTTAAAGTTAGAAAACAAAGCATGTACTTTTAATTACATGTTTTCCTGGAGAGGCTTTCCCCCACAGTTTTCTTGCTTTTGTCTGACCACATTTCACTACAACGACAACAGAAAAACTGAACCTTTTCCTTGGTCGTAGTAAAAGAATACTCTCAAGGGAACACAAGGCATACTAATTGGAAACTTTGCCTCGTATATGTTACAAAAAAAAAATCCTCCTTCACAGATGCAGGACGAGTCGATAATCGGTTTATGCTAATCCATGCCTTCACCAGTGTATCAGAATGCTAAATAAAAGCTTAACTGAATGACAAAGATTTAAAATTCACAAATATGAAGGATTAGGCAACTTTCAAGAATCAGACATTATTCCTTCTGGAATAAGTGGATCATCTTTGCACACAAAGAACTTTAAAACCAGTAAGGACAACTCAAAGGTGTGTAAGACAAATTTGCATACACAGTCCCGCAACAAAAAGCAAAGAAACTGTGAGACGGCACAAACAAAGCAATGCTTTCTGAGATGATCTGAAACACTGAGATAAACAGCATCTCCAAGAGACATCTCCAGTATGTTGAGATCAGTCAGATCTCTCTCCCAGGGGATCTTCTATGTCTCCATATGTGCCTCTAATGCTGCTTTGCAGAACAAGTGGTCTGTGTTTAAAACCCACCACAGAACATCCTACTGTAAAAAACTAAACATCAGTTTTTCTCAATTTTTACCATTGCTCTTCTGTTGGAAAGTAATCGTCAATATATTACTAGACCAGTAAACTAGTGTTTGATATGAGCCAATAGCACAGCAGTTGGTTCTGTAATTTGTGTACAAGGGACAAATTTTTCCATCTGGTGTCTTAGGAATATATTTCAAATCAAAGTGATTCTAATCTTTAGATTATAGTACAATGTGACTCATTGCATTTCTGACCAGTACTGTCTATTCTTTAGTATTTTAGACCACCATGAAATATTCTGTCCTGACTGAAAACAAACACACACATCTGAGAGAAACTGTATTGTTCTTGATAAAACACACTTAATTTACAGGGAATACATTTTGAGATACTTCATAGGTTAACTGGGAAATAGAAAAATTACACATGCATAGAAACAGAAGAAGATATGTTTATACCCAAATTTCTTTTTTACAAAGAAAAATAAAAAAGTAAGGAACAGAATGAAATGAGAAAAGAAAAGAGAATGAAGGATAGAGATAAGTCTGATTCTACATAAACTGAGAAACCACAGCAGCATAACAATGTGATATTTAAAAACAACACTGTCACTCAAAAGCCTACAGTACTAATTAAAACAAGATGTATTTAATGGTCTCGGGTAGACTGTCTGTAAACACCTGAAAAGGCATGGATGTAGATCTTAATTCTGAGATCTCCAAAATGCTTCCAAACTTTCCAAATTCATCACATTCCTCTACAAAGCAGCAGTAGAAGTAAAGTGAAAGTAGGCGGGTACGGTCGGGTACAGTCGGGTATTGCGTACCCCTAAAAGATTTAGCAGGGATACGCAGAACCTGCAAGAGAGAGGAGCTGCTGTCTGCTGTAAAAAAAATCATTGGGTTCACTGTGGAGCCGTGACTGATTACTGTTTCGAGAACAATCTAAAACACAACTTAATAAATAGTTTTCCTGCATTTCATATTGTTTCTGAATTGTTTGTGCTTTGTTAGATCAGCAGTGCAACATGTCGATCGAGGAAGATTTTGAATCGATCTCAGCATTAGGTGACAAACTGAACGCCGACAGGACGCTGAGACCAGCACGTCCTCTGGCTCCTTATCCTTAACGTTCAGAACTTTATTAAAGAACAACAACAACAAATATCAACAAAACTTGTTCAAATTAATGACCCAACAAAAATAATAATAAATAATAATAATAATAATTATTATTATAAACAAATAATAATAATAAAAAATCATTTATCTATTATCTAATATGCACAAAATATTTTTGTACTGTAGGAGGAATCCGGAGCACCCGGAGAGAACCCTCTCATGCACATGAATAACATGCAAACCCAGAACCCAGACCTGGATTCAAACCCAAGATTTTACTGCTGCAAGGCAACAGTAAGTCTGCTGCTTCTGTGCAGCCCTGATGTTTAATTTTTGATATTTTATTCATGAAATTAATTTTTTACTGACACCTAAGGAGAATTTAGAGACCAGTTGACCTAACAGTCATGAATTCAGACTGTGGCCAGGAAGCCGGAGCACCAGAGAACAAAGGAGGTGATTGTTGATTTCAGGAGGAACAGAATCAAATCAAACCCCATTTCCATCATGGGAGAAGAAGTGGAGGTGGTTGAAGATTATAAACACTTCAGTGTTCATCTGGACAATAGACTGGACAGAGATGCAACAGTGAAGCATCAGTGGACAACTCTGCACCTCTCCTCACCCGAGTGTCCAAGACATACGGCGCAGATCCGACGAAACGATGACAAAGTCCATCATCAAACTGCAGCCTAGGGTGTCCTGATGCCAAGTGCAGATATGGACACCCTTATGCCTGAACATGGTGTTTGTTATGGACAATCTGTGACGAGCACAGAAGTCCAACAACAGAACACCACTTTGAGTTCAGATTGGGGGGGCCGTTCCTCCCAACCATGCCCCTCCAGGTCTCACTGTCATTGCTCACGTGGGCATTGAAAACTGTAAACTGGTTAGGAGTCTGTTTAATTTTATTAAACCAACTGGTTAACAAATGTTTACATCTGTTTTTAAAAGAATAGTAGGTTCTCTCTTATGTCTCCATCAGATGAGCAGCATTAGCAGCTTTTGGTGACATTATTATTAATAAATTATTATTAATCCTGAATATGACGCAGGATTTAAAATTAACTGATGAAGATGGTCTTATGGGTCTAGTCTGACCTGGGAGAGATGTCTGTGGTTCCCTTCTGGACCTGTTACCCATCAACCCCATGTGGAAGACTATGTTCAGAATTTACGTCTCACAGCGTCTCGCGGTGCCAACATTGCAGCCAGTGGGCTGAGGGAAATACAGCCACACAGCTTTTATCGCTTTGCAAAAAATTCATCAGCACAGAAACTCCAAAGCACACAAAGAAGCAATATATATATATATTATATATACACAGTCCAGTCACATTAATGTGACCACCACGTACTTTCCACTTCAGAGTTAAATAACCAATCACAGAAGGCAGGTGGCAGCACAGTGCAGTTGAGCGTATATAAAGGGTGTGTGTGGGCTTCGGAAAACATTTCAATCGTTGGCGTAATGCAGAAACGAAGCGATTTATCCGACGTCCAAAAGGGCATGATCATTGGCTTTCGGGCCAAGGGTGGAAGCATTTCCGAAACGGCTGAGTTTGTGAACTGTTCGCGTGCCGCCGTGGTAAAAGTGTACCGTGCATGGCAAAATGGGACTGTCCAAAATCAACGACGTGGCAAATGTGGTGCACCACGGGCCATAGATGACAGAGGCGAACGACGGTTGCGGAGATGCGTTCGGGCAGATAGACGGGCTACCGTTGAGCAACTGACCACTAAAATGAACCAAGGGGCTACCACAAGTGTCTCCCAAACCACTATTCAGCGAACATTGCTGCGTCTGGGCCTCCGAAGCAGACGCCTGGTTCGTGCACCTATGCTGACTGGTGTTCATCGACGACGAAGGCTAGAATTTGCACGCCAGTACAGCAGCTGGACGTCCACTGAGTGGCGACAGGTAGCGTTTTCAGATGAATCGCGTTTTATGCTCCATCGGACAGATGGATGTTGGCGTATAAGGCGTGAAACCTCTGAAAGGAACCACCCTGCAACCATTGCAGGAACGGTCCAAGCTGGAGGCGGGAGCATTATGGTCTGGGGAATGTTTTCCTGGCATTCTCTGGGTTCACTGATTATTGTGGAAGGCACGATGGATCAATACAAGTACGCATCTGTCCTTGCGGACCATGTCCACCCCTACATGCGCATTGTTTTTCCTCAGGATGATGGCATCTTCCAGCAGGACAATGCGAGGTGCCATACAGCTGCCAGTGTACGTGCGTGGTTCGAAGAGCACCAGGATGAGTTTACCGTCCTCCCCTGGCCAGCAAACTCACCTGACTTAAACCCAATCGAGCATCTGTGGGACCATCTCGATCGAGTT
This sequence comes from Poecilia picta, assembly GCA_033032245.1. Lineage (NCBI taxonomy): Eukaryota > Metazoa > Chordata > Actinopteri > Cyprinodontiformes > Poeciliidae > Poecilia > Poecilia picta. The sequence continues at coordinate 3,483,358 of CM065361.1, forward strand.
GTTCGCGCCATGGATCCTCAACCGCGTAATCTAGCGCAGCTGGCCACGGCATTAGAGTCGGCATGGCTCAACATCCCAGAGAAGACCTTCAGGGACCTAAGTGACTCTCTTCCTGCACGTCTCGTAGCAGTTCGCTCTGCGAAAGGTGGTTATTCTGGCTTTTGAGAGATGGTCACATTAATGTGACTGGACTGTGTATATATAAAATAATAATAAAAAAAAATTCCCTTCTCACCCTCTGCGGGTGGTCTCTTTCATCCTCTGAGCTCGGGTCCTCTACCAGAGGCCTGGGAGCTTGAGGGTTCTGCGCAGTATCTTGGCTGTGCCTAGTACTGCACATTTCTGGACTGAGATGTCTGATGTTGTTCCTGGGATCTGTTTTAGCCACTGCTCCAGTTTGGGGGTGACTGCCCCGAGGGCCCCAATGACCACAGGCACCACTGTGGTCTTCACCTTCCAGTTCTTTTCCAGTTCCTCCCTGAGGCCCTGGTATTTCTCCAGTTTCTCATGCTCCTTTTTCCTGATGTTGTAGTCACTTGGTATAGCTACATCCACCACAACGGCTTTCCTCTGTTCTTTATCCACCACCACAATGTCTGGTTGGTTCGCCATTACCATCTTGTCTGTCTGGATCTGGAAGTCCCACAGGATCTTAGCTCGGTCATTCTCCACCACCTTTGGGGGTGTTTCCCACTTCGATCTCGGGGCTTCCAGTCCATATTCTGCACAGATGTTCCTGTACACTATGCCCGCCACCTGGTTATGTCGTTCCATGTACGCTTTCCCTGCCAGTATCTTGCACCCTGCTGTTATGTGCTGGACTGTCTCAGGGGCCTCCTTGCACAACCTACACCTTGGGTCTTGTCTGGTGTGGTAGATCTGAGCCTCTATTGCTCTGGTGTTTAGGGCCTGTTCCTGTGCAGCCAGGATGAGAGCCTCTGTGCTGTCCTTGAGTCCAGCTTTGTCCAGCCATTGGTAGGATTTCCTGATATCAGCCACTTCAGTTATTTGTCGGTGGTACATCCCATGTAGGGGCTTGTTCTCCCATGATGGAACTTCTAGCCCCTCATCCTGTGTTCCCCATTGCCTGAGACATTCGCTGAGCATATCGTCCGTTGAGGCTTTGTCCTTGATGTATTTATGAATCTTGGATGTTTCATCCTGGACAGTGGCTCTCACACTCACTAGTCCTCTGCCTCCTTCCTTACAGCTTGTGTACAGTCTCAGGGTGTTGGATTTGGGGTGGAACCCTCCATGCATGGTTAGTAACTTCCGAGTCTTAACATCCGTGGCCTTTATCTCTTCCATTGGCCAGCTGATTATTCCGGCAGGGTATCTGATTACTGGTAAGGCATAGCTGTTTATTGCACGGATCTTGTTCTTGCCATTGAGCTGGCTTCTCAGGACTTGCCTTATTCGATGGAGGTATTTGGCTGTGGCTCCTTTCCTTGTGACCTCATCGAGGTTCCCATTTGTTTGTGGTATTCCCAGGTACTTGTAACTGTGCTCTCTCTATATACTGTATATATATATATAATATACACACACATATATATACACATAGAACTACTTTCACCTCTGGGCACAGCGCTCCAAAGGTTAAAACTCTGCAGTGCAGCTTTGCTGATCCCCATTCAGGTTTCCTGTTATCTGCTGAAAGTTGTTTTCAGTCTAAATAACTGAACTGACATTTTTACCTGGTAAGTGGTGGAAGCATTTTACTTTATTTAGTCTATTCATGATAAAACTTACCGACGGAATGAATCATCAATCAGTTCATTATTGTGTTTACTACAGGAAAGTTTACCTTCAGTTCAAAACTTTTCTGTTTGCTCATAAAGTCTCTGCCTGGCTTCCTTTCTCTCTGGCTTTAATTAGCTTCCTGGTGTCCAGACAGAGAGCTCTGTGTGGTAACACGAGGATGACGGCTTCCCCAGGGCCTCGCTGCTCCTTCCCAAGGCTTTCCGCTCTGGTTTGATGGGTGAAGTCTTCTTTTGGAGCTCTCCGGATACGGCAAATGGGAAAACCATATGACAAAGAGGCAGACAGCGGAGGACAGGGAAAAACTGACATCAGTGGGGAGGAGAATCTGACGGCTTCTCTGGTAAGGCTCACCAAATGTGGTGCAATTAGCCGAACCAGAATGAAAATGAAATGACCAATTTGAGTTGGAATAAGCCACATATCACCACTAAAGCTCTTCATACTTAAAAAGAAAAAAAGAGAGAAAAGAATCTTGAATGCGCCCTGATGTCAAACATTGTTTACATGACGGCGGGACAGATGCCTCAGTTCTTCTTTTCTTTAACTAACCAGCAATAGTATTGTAAGGCAGAAGACTAGTTAGAATGGAAAAATTATAGATTATTAAATTACATTTGGGTTTATTTTTTCCCGTAGCTGCAGTCCAGAAGACTTGCGAAAGCCTGTCAGTATGTCCAGGACCTATTCCCTTTTGTCATTCCATTTTTTTTATGCACAACCTGGACTAATTTACTATGATGTCTTTGTGTAAATTATTTGGTCACATGTCAACATCTGGTGTAAATTGAATTGAATTGAAATTCAATCACTGAGACATCTCCAATACTTACACCTTCAGCTCACCTGATTTTAATTGCTGGTCTACAGTCATCTGAATCAGGTGTGTTAAAGCAGGAAAACATCTACAACCTGCGCGGTGGTGCGTCTTGAGGGTTGGCAGGCAAACAGTCTGTTAACAGGAACTGATCTGGGAACATGAGCTGCTGTCAGCGGCTGGATGCGTCCGCTGCATGTGGCTCAAACTATCTAGTCATCAAACATGCATCGCTTTGCCAAGCATCAGAGGTGAGATCTTACTTCATTTTGAGCTCCAGCTTCCAAATTCAAACGGTAACAGAAGGAGAGGAAGTTCTCCTTCATCTAAACATTTCACACACTGGTGTCTTTTCTAACGGTCTCAGTCTCGGTGTCTCAGGCTTTTGGTTGGTTGTTTTAGTTTAAAGGGCTTTTATGGCACCTTAATTTAACAGTTTAAGAGGTGGGAGTCAAACCAACAACTCTGCACAGTGGGCATCTACTTCACACGCTGCACCACGCAGCAGCCAATCTGGGTAAAGAACAGATTCTTTCTCTGACCCCTGAAGGTGAAAAGTGGTTGGTTTTCACTTTCCACCATTTTAACCCTTCAGTAGGTTTGATTTTCAAACTAATTCATCTTTGGCATCACGGTGCATTTGGGTGTCACATGTATGTAAATTCCATAATCAAGAAGAATAGAAAAATCAATTACTGAAACATTTTGATAATAAAAATGTTCTGTTTGTTTTAGACAAAGCCAGAATAAAAATCTTTCTACTTTCTACTTTGTCTTTCTCTGACAGGTGTCTACCTCAGGACATTCATCTTTCCATGACATTAACAGTAACCACATGCTTTCTCAAGCTATTATTTATTAAACAAAGATCAAATAAAAATAGAAGATTTCTTCAAATAAAGGGAGACTTTCAAAATATTTGCTGCTCAATAAAAACTAAATTACACAAAAAATAAGTTTATGAAGATCTTCTACTGCAGTCGTGTTCACTAAATGAAAATATGAGGTTCATCTGTCAGACAAAAAAAAACACTTTGAAAAAACAACACTTGGGCAGGTGTTAAACACAGATTTCATTGAGCCCACATTTGTTTCATGTCATGTCTCCATCAGCTGTGAGACGAAAATCATCATGATTACTGAATAAAAGCTCGACAACATCAGGCTGTGTGGAATTAATCTATATGGTGTTTTTCCAATTAATGATGGAGTTCCTGAAATAAATGACCTTTTCAAAAACATTGTAATGTTTTGAATGTGACTGCATCTGTAACACTGTGACATTGTCTTTCACATGAGAAGAAATGAGACCTGTCTGATGTTCACTCAGTGATGATGCTGTTCCATCTTTGGAGCTTTTACTTTTACCCTCATCTCTTCGTCTCTGCTGCCGTTTTCAGACGCCCGCTCTGCTTATCAACAGATCCTTTCAACCGTCAGATCTCCGTTCCTAAATGTGCCTGCCAGCTATTTAGCTTGACAACAAAATCAAATGTTGAAGGAAGCTAGTCTTTATTCTTCCAAAGCTCCTTCGAGTTTTGCTTTGATGTCGAGAAAGCGGCCCTCGAGGGAGCGCCGCTAAAGATAAGGAAGTCATGTGTCCCACTGACCTAAATCTGGAAAATAGAAACAGAACTGAATTAAAAAGATCTAGCATGCTATATTTAGCATATTTTCAGTAACATTTACTATGTTAATTGACCAGTCTATACATTACTAATACATCAGAACACAGTTTTTTTTTTCTTTGAGTTTAATACTGTATGCTACATTGCCTTAATATCTTCTATAAATTCTATAAATTGTTAATAAATTGTTTGGTGACGTGACTTTAAAAGCAGCATGGTTCAAAGTGTGGTAAAATGCAATATTAATCATAATCATAAATCCCTCCATGGCTAAGCATAAGCACAGCATTCTGCAATTACTGACAAAGATTGGCAGGAGGGATTATATTTAAAGTATAGGTGTAGAGACTGATAATTAGCACAGTTCTCTGTCATTCAGGATCACCGAGCATTAGTCATATTTAATGGGACAGACTGTGAGCAGCTATTAATCTTCCAAGGACATGAGGTGTGTGAGGTGTGTGTGCAGCCTGACAGGTGTGGATATAGGCTAAAAAGCAGAGCTTATGTTTTCTTATATAGGAGAGAGAAAATGAGACGTTATTGATCTTGAAAAGAAAAAAACAATACATTTCAGGCAATTTTGACAGATTTGCAAAAACAAAGCCTTTTGTTGCGTGAATTAATCTGGCCCTTATCAGTTTCAAGCTCACATAAAGCAACAAAGTAGCTAATATATGTGAATGGATATGAGATTTCAACAGAGTCAGCAAAGCCTGCTGTGAGGAGAGTAAAAAAACCCCGCCAATAATTCTCATTTCAAACTCCACTTATTTGAGTATTTTCAATCAATTTGAAGTCCCACTGGCTCCAGATCAAAATGTTTGACCAGAACTACTCATTCATTTTAATGAGTTTATGAAATAAACCCCTCCAAGCATCTGCCACCGCTCACTGTTGTTCTCACAGCCATGTTGTGTTCAGAGCTCGTCTTTCTCTGCTATGAACCTTCAACACACCTGGAAAGAAAAACAGTTAAAAAATGATCGTTCAATTGTTTCGCAAATGAATCCTCATCAAAGTCCAAAGCATCCTAGTCTGACCATTGCCTTCAAATGCAGTCCTTTTCGATTCTGTGCTCTGTCCAGTATTTCTCCTGTTGAAATTAATTTCTCCATCTTTACTTTGTAACATCTATGTTGTGCTCATTCCCTTTCCACCAGCGCTTCCTTCAGGCACTACTCTGTTCATTTTTGTGTCTTTTGGAGTTTCTGTCCTTCCAAACTGCTAAACTAAAACTCCGAGATGAACCATTCGGTTCTCCTTTGACATGTGATGACGCACTTCAGCAGTATTCATGCAGACCTGCTGGCATGAGCCCCAGTCTTTAGTTTCCTACAACCTGGACTGTAAACTTATTTTATAGACGTTGTGTAGGTTCTTTGAAGTTTTATACATGAGCAACAACTGTTCTCACACTTGGCAACCAACTGTGTGGTATCAACACACACAACCCATTAGGGATTTAATGTGTGGCTTAATACGAGTGAAAACACATCATAGGTGTTCTATACTGTATAATCAGTGCTTCTTTACGGATGTTGAAGTTCAATGTAATTTTCACTTTCTTCAAAAAAAGTGAACCCTGGTTATCGGCAAAGCGTCGTCAGGCCCTTTAAATGCGTTAAAAATAAACACTGTCTCTTTAAGCAATCTAAACTGATGCTCATTTTATAACTGTCAGTAAACAAATTATTAAATATGTGCAGAGAGAATAACTGAAGCTGTTCAAACTGTCAGCAGAAAAAAAACACCTGCTGCTGATACACTTTTCATTTCATAACAATTTAATTTCATGACAGATTTATTTCTAAAGACTCTGGACGATTTGTGGCATGCAAACAACAAAATAGTCCAGCGGCTCCAAATGTTCATGAAATATGATTAATGATATTACAGACTAAATGTTTGTTATTTCAGTTCTTTATTCTAACATGAGATTTACCATCCACAGTACTTTTACTTTGCCATGGACTGAGAGGGCTCTGCCTAAGAAATGATCCCTTCAAGCTTCACTGAAACCTTCAGTTTCCCACATAAACAAATCAAATTTCTTTTGGGACAAAAACAGTCTTGAGGTCCAACTGAACTGAACACTGAATAGATCTACCTGCTGCTGAAATGTTTGGAGGAGTTGTGATGAAACTTTCAAACTGAGTTCCAACTGTCAAGCTTGGTAGCATCATGATGCTCTGATTAAAAAAAAGAAGAAGAAAAAAGAATACCTTTTGCATTTCATCAACATGTTTCTTCATACTCAATATAATATTAATGTCTGGAGTGACTGAGCTACAGTCTTATAGATAATCTCTGGATGAAGCCAAAGATTAGGGCTGATAAGGGTTATGGCAAGGAGGTCTTCCAAAGATGGATGGATAGATGGATAGATGGACGGACAGACAGATGGATGGATGGAAGGATGGATGGATGAATGGATGGATGACTGGATGGAGCTATCTTGATTTCTTCCATAAGACTGATATTACGCTGAACGAAGCCAAACTTTCTTCCTGTTCACTCATCATGTTTATTCTTCTGGCATTACAAACATGAACAGATAATCGCCACATCCTTATAATACACAGAACTTTATATTTCTGAACTTATGGCCAACTTGAAAAATGAGCCATGAAATGAGTCATGATCCACAGTGAAACTGAATACACCCTGCCTGTCCTCTGTCATGTTTCCCACAGAAATATTCGGTTACCCTTTTTAATCTTGAAGTTGTAACCTAAATATTTGTTTGGTGCCCAACAGCAGGAGTCATCCATGTAGTGAAGTAAGGAGCTGTAAGGTATCAGATATACTTAGTTTGACAGGTGGACCTGTTCACCACCTGCTCTTCTGCTAAGCAGCCTTGATATGGAGAGTCATTCAAGATGTGGTTTTAGCTCCACTCAGAGGATGGGAAGCAGATTTTTATTGTTTTTAATCTGATTTTAAACTTGTCTGGTAGGAGTTTTTTTTAACATTATTTGCCAATCTAATGAAATGAAATCCCTCCCAGCTCCCTGGTCCAGTTCCTTGGTTCAGTTTCTTGGTTTAGTTCTTTGGTTCAGTTCCTTTGCTCAGCTCCCTTTTCAGTTCATTGGTTCAGTCCATTGGTTCAATCTCTTCAAACATAGAAATCTGCAAAATGCTCACAAGGCAGCCCTGCAAAACAAATTCGTCAATACAAATACTTCCAATAAAAATAATAAATCAAATAAAATCCTTTAATAAAAAAATCTCCTTTCCTGAATGACATTGAATGCTCAGTGAGCCATGTGGACTGTTACACCGTGTCATATGCAACATGGCAGTTTATTTTCCAATTTGTCCCCTGCTATGGATTTACAGTGCATGTGTATGATGTGAAATGTGACCTTGTCTGAAAGGTGAAGAACAGTGCAGGTGTGTGGTGTGATGGATGGGATTCTGTTTCCAGAACGCCTACAGATTAGCGGGGCTTTTACTCAGCCACATCTCTGTTGGGATGAATGAGGCAGTTTGATCATTTGTCACATCAAAGAGGGAAAAACTCCGTGAGGAACTACAGAGCACAGGAACAAAAACAAGAACATTGCAAACATGATGAGTGGAAAGGATTTACCTTCTTACAATGTTTTTTTTCACTTTTTTCCTTGTTATTTTAACCACAATTATGCGACATCAACCTAGTTTTAATATCACATCAAAATAACCTTTTAATGGTTATTCAAGGAAATAGAATATTTAGTCCCACCAGTCTATATGTGAAAAGTTTACCCCTTAACTTGATAACTTGATTTTCTACACTTTTGTTTGCAGTAACTGGGAATGTCTCCCTTCTACCAATAATCTAAGTCCACTGTTCATAGCTTAAGTTGTTTATTTCAGCCACATTAAAGGTATTCCATCATTTTGACTAGGAAACTCTGAAATCTTTATTTTATTTTTCTGATCCTATCAGAGGTGGACCTGCTGGTGTGCTTTTGATTACTGACCTGGTGCATCACTTTTTCTCAGTGTAAAGCACAGCCCAACTAACTTCCGACTCTGAGAGGTCAACACTTAATAAGCTCTCCATCCAAGGAGTACTGAGATTCAAATCCGCATTGAACTAGGATCACAGATCACACAAATTAGAAGTTGTTTTCCAACTATTTGCTAACTTGCTCTGGACTCTGAGCCAGGTGTTCCTTCGTGACTCATATAGAGGCACAGCAATGCTGTGCCTGGGCTTAAACAACCTGTGAAAATCTATATGTCTAACCATGTTACCAAGACTATTTCACCACCATTAAAATAACTTCAGGATTGAAGGTGTACAACTTCTCTTAAAATTTTATATGCTGCTTTAATTAGTAACACTTTACAAGAGTCAGTAAAGCTTAATTCAAGAATTCAAAATATTCAAATAATAACAATAAATGAATTAAACATAACCTATCTTTCCATAACACTAAAACTGAATTTAGGTGGTGGTTTTGGGAAATGGAACGGCTTTCATACCTCAGTCAGGTTAGATCTTCTGTCATTAAATAGCCCTATAAAATAAATGTAAGTTAGTGGGATAGCACTTTATTTGAAGGTTTGTGTATAACACTGGCATGACACTGTTTTAAACACAACACCTGTTATGAACATGAAGGAGTCTTCATGAGTGTTTATGGTTGTCATCATAAAGTGTTATTTGGTAAATAAGTACACTTTTAATGCAGACTTGTACTAAAACTTGCATTAATTGTCCATTAAAAGTGTCAACTATGTAAAGTGTAAGTGTCATTATTTCCAAAACGTCATAACCATAACCAGACTTCTTCATGTTCATGACAGTATTGTGTCAGTCTAATGTACACTAATTCAAATAAAGTGTTACAGTTTGTGGTTGTAACTTGACAAAAAAATATAAAACGTTTATGTAGAATGAATACTTTAGCACAATAGAATGCTTGATTTCATTCCACATCACATCAAGATAATGAATCTCTTCAAATGGTCGATTAGTATTGATAACACTACCTATTAATATACTTAAAACACGAAAGTTTTCTCTGCATTTGATGAGTACATTTAAAAATGTAAAGATATTTTTCATATTAGAGTAATTTCAGACTACACCAAAAAACTGACTTGATTAAACTGACAAAATAATATTTAAGTTCAAGTCTGTTGTGTTGAAGTTCTGTTTCTACAGAAATAGCCATAGCAGGCCTCCCTACGTACGCGTTAGCAAATCACTGTGCAAACAACTGCAAAGGGAAGAATAATATAGAAAATACAGTATATACTTTTAGATATTCTATACACTTTGGTTTTATTTCCTTTATTAAAGGATTTAATAAACTCATTTCTAGATTTCATTTATGCCAGGAGATGAACTTAATGACACTCATTTCTTCCATGAAAGACTTGGAGCTGCAGTGGAAGTCTTTGGCTGCCCAGTATGCAGATGTGATCACAGAGGAATAAGCGCATGTCGCTCCTCAGCAGCATTCGGGACATCTGTCATTCAGATGAGGATGAATGTAGGTCACTGTTCCTCGTGCCTTTGCCGAGTGGCGTCTGATTAAAACGACATTTTAAGGTCTCAGAACTTGGCTCACCCGTCACTGACAAGTTACACAACATTTGACTTTTTTCACGCTCATGAGGACTGTGTAATTCTGAGTCTGCCGTCAGAGAAATCCCCTGCCCCACGGTCGCTAATCTCCCTCTTCAAACAGCCGAGATTGGACAACCACTCTGTCAGTCATATGGACTGTTGGTCCAGACCCACCATGAAACATCCCCAAACAGATGGCCAGTCAGCACTACACGTGTGCACCCCCCACCCTTCCTGAGTAAAACACTGTAAGCTCCTTACAATTTTATTCCATGCTTACCACTAATTTAGTTTTTTGTTTTTTTTAGCTAAGCAATCACAGACTTACTTTTGCGTAACTGACAAAACCTTTGCTGCTAACTTTTTTTAATCACAACTTTTTGAATGCAACCCTAAATTCCTTTTACATAATGGGGGACACAACACATAAAAGATGTGTGAAAATGTCCTAATGAGTCCACAAATCCGCAGCAGTGCTTAAGACAATAGCATGCCAGGGGGCTGAGGGATGTGTGTGTTTTGGGGCAGGGTGGCGACCCCCCGATACCCGGGCCCTGCAGGCAGCGGAGGAGGAGGCTGAGCCAGAAGCAGAGCAGGTGTCTCTGCTGACATCTGCTTCAGTTCATAGGGAAAACACAAGCACCCTGCAGCTCCAGCACCAACAGCACCACTCAAGTGATCCCGCGACGCACCAAGGTAGACCTTTATCACTTTGTTCCTCTGGCTTTTGAACCTCCCTGACTCCTCACGGTTTCAGGTGTTGCTATCACTCTTTTGTGGCGTCTTCATTTTCATCCTCTGTCATCATCCGTCACCTCTGGTTTCCTGCTGTGCTGCTGTATGAGCCTTCCTTTTATCGCAAATTCTTGCTTTTGACTCCTTTCTATCTCTTTAATGTTTTTGTGTAGCAGCTTAGTCTATGAAGGGAAAATAGGTTGTATTCATCACAGAGTATTAGGAGGATTTGACCCAGATCGCTTACACACATTAAAGAAAGAAACGGTTCCATATGCGGTCTCATGCAGTATTGATGCTGTCGTGTTTACTCATCAACCCACTTTCCTCCTGAATCTAATCAAGCTGACATGCCGGCCCCACGAGGTTCCTAATTCAGACATGTTATTGATTTAAGTATTAATTCCACTATCATGAGTGTGTTTTCAACAACTCAACAACTCAGGAACATAAGTTTCTGTAGACTGCCTTTGGTTCTCTTTGACCAGTAGATGTTTTCTTTCCGTCTTCTTGCTTTCTCTCCCCTCTAACAAGTGGACAACAGAACGCCGTACCTTCTGCCTGCAGTAATATTGGCTATTGATTTGTCAGTGCTTTCCTTAAGCAGCAGATCATGAAAAGACAACCACATGATGGAACGTTTGGAGGAAGAAGATCTCTTGGGGGGGATTTATGCTAAACATAAGCCGGTGGGGTCTGACAGGAGTGCTTGATCAAAATTCTAAGCATGCTCTGGAGTGATGGAGAATCCCTCTCCATATGTGTCCTGTAAATAAAAGAAGACTCACCCCTGTAATCTGACCTGCAGCACGTTTCATCTCTGTCACCTCAAATACATTTAAAGATCCGGGCTGTTTTAATGAGTCTGGACGGAAACTGTATTGATTGGGACCAGTTTATGTTTATCTTTTTCCCAGTGGTTTGGTCTTCGGCCCTGGTGTTCATGATTGGATTCGGCTCATGATGCTCGTCTTGTCCGTCCAAGAAAGTGCAGTTGCTTATCTCCCAGCATCCAATAAGTAAAAAAAAAAAAAGTCAATAGGTGAAATTGATTCTGTTTTATGGACGGATTTGTGTGTTGGGTTCTGCAGGATGGAGAGTAGTTCAGCAGGTTGTTCTCACAGGGAACCAGGAGTAACTGGCATGGGTCTGATGGGAGCTGATTTGTTTTCACAGCTTCTCTGATTTCCTGAAGGGAAACGATTAAAGTGAGACACATCTCTTCAATGACACAGGCGTGTCATTTAAAGACTTTACATACATGGTATGTGCTCATGCCAGGGCCGGACCAGGCCTTTCTGGGGCCCTGAGTTGATTTTCATTTACCAACATGCCAACACCAGATGCTTCATCATTCCTAAGCTGTGTGTAACATACCAGAGACCACTCAGATGTGAGATAATTGCAGATAATGGTGGCTTCTCAAGACATGCAGGCAAGAAGAACAGTAAGATGTGAAGCAACAAGGCATTGAAGTAAAGAGCTGCTGTTGTACTGTGGGTTACAGGATGGATGTTTGCTGTGTATTATCACACCAGCCATATGATTCATCTTTAACGTCCTCATTAGAATGTTTCACTTTGTACTAGTCAAACTCCTTGAAATGTCTTTCTTTTATTTCACTCTGTAGTTTCTGGTTAGTGTGTTGGGTAATAAAACTCTTGACACAAGCCTTCCTCTATACCTTGTCCACCTCATCTCCAAAACAGAAACTAATTTCCAGCACAGTGCTACATAATGCTTTAAGAAAAACAATTCAGTTTTTTTTATATCTCAACTCCTTTTGAGAACATAAATCCCATTTTCCTTCCAACCTTTTTTTTCCCCAACTGCTCCTAATCCTTTCCAGGGTTTGTGTGTCGGTGGGTGGGGGTGGGTGGGGATCCTGGTCAAGTGGGAGGTGGAGTGCACCCTAAAGTAGCTGCTAGTCCATCATAGTCATGTGTGCGTACACTCTCAGTCAGTTTACATTCAACAATTAACTTAAACATTTTTAGGCTGTGGGAGGAAACTGAAGCACCTGACGCCCCCCATACACTGAAAAAACATACAGTCACTCACAGAGGGCCCAGTAGATGTGATACGGGAGGATTTGTTCTCGAAGGAAGTGTTTCCAGTTTCTCAACACACGGAACCAGTTTGAACAAGCTGGTCTTTGTGACGCAGGGGTCCGCAGTAATCCAGGGTGGGCTCTGTAGCTCATCTGTTTCCATGTCGTCTTTTTGCGATGCTTTTATCTGATGGGTCAAATCCACAGTAAGTTTATAAACTCATTTAGTTCGTGCTCATTCTGAGCCGTTCACCTCATAAAATGCTTTGAAAAAAAATTTCTCCTTTATGCTTTTTCACATTTTGTCACTTTGCTTTGCAGCCAGAAACTACAATATGATTTTATGTGACACAAAGCAGTGCATGATAGTGAAGTCAATGGGAAATGAAACAACATATAAACATTTTGTGTTAAAAGTGCCTCTATTACTCTGACACTCAAAGTAAAAGTGATAAGTAAAATCGAGTGGAATCATTTCTGAACTGAACAGTAAAACTAATTAATGTCTTTGGGTTGTTATTTAGATTTGGGGGTGATTTCCCCCTATGAATCTTATTACAGGACAATCCTGGATGAAGATCTGGTGGATCCCAGAAAAGACTCAGGGCTGAGATGGAGGTTCATATTCAGCTGATCAACAACCCCAAACACCCAGCTAGATTTTCAATGGAACAGATTAGATGTATTATTCAGCATATTCTTGTGTTAAAATGGTCTAGTCAAAGTTCCGTCCTAAATCCTACTGATAACATTGGGCTATAAACAAATATGTTTTGGAAGTTGTCTATGTTTTTTCAACTGAATTAGAACTATTTTCCACCGCTGTCTCCAAAAATGACATCCACTTTTTTCAAGCAGGTCAGGTTTTTATGCTAACTTGATTAGAGAAATCTGATCTTCTGACTAAATTGATAACATTTTTGTGACATCATCCAAAAAAGGTTTTAGGAGGGAAAAACAATTGTTTTTTTAACAGAGTGTTTTAATTAAATGTTACAAATTTCTGCAAATTGAATCCTGATAAAGGTAAGTACATGTGAACTGAACATTATTTCTTCATTGTGTAAAATTCTCCGTCTCTTTCCTGTCCTGATGGAGTCTCTCCTCCTGCTCATCACTCATTGATCCAGATTCTCAGGAAACTGATCCATATGTGAGAACAAGTCCTGCATTTTGATGCTCATGTTGCTCCATAGTTCAGAAAGTTGACCAGATGGAGCAAAACCAATGAGATTTTTAGATTCAGCTCATCAAATTGACCCTAAGACAGTTGAGAAACGTTGACGAGTTTGATCAGTGTAAAGATTCAAACATTGATGCTCACAGGCCTCATCGGTTATTTCACCAAATGTCAGTTTGGTGCTCAATCTATAATCTTTTACCACATGAATCCAGGAAAACATTTGAGATTTATATTGGCATATTTTATATTCAAATTCACAATTGTTCACCATGTGTTGGTCTACATTACAACATAAAACCATATTGAAAAATCTTGAGGTTTTTGGTTGTAAAGTGAGAAAATGTGAAACTGTTCAATGGGGGGACAAATCATTTTTCCTTAAAACAAAACAAAAGAAGAGAATCTGTCTCAGCACGGGAACCTTCATTTGCAGATACTGGGGTCCCTCCTGCCCAGAGTCACTGCTGATCTGGCATCAGCCTGTCTGGGAACAGGATTATGGCTGACTGTGGAGGTGAGGTAGATCCTCAGGCACCGACTGAGCCATACATGCAAACAAGCGCATTATCAACAACTCATTTACTTAATATAGCTGAACACATGTCCTCCCTCTATCAATCTGTCTGTTTAATCTTCACAATACCGAATCAAAATATGATCTAACAAGCATATGGAAGGTTGAGTTATTTAGAAACCAAATAGGGATGATTTATTCATGCTCCTAAACCAGCTGTGTGAAGCTTTTGTTCTTTGGCTTCTTTCTTGTTTTCCTATCATATCTGATCTATTTATGGCGGTGGTTCTATGTGGAGCTAATGCATGATGAAATGGCTTCAAGTCATTATCGTTTTGCTGCGACAGAAAGTACAGATTAGCATTTAACCTGCTTATCTGGAATTCAGCTAAGCTAACTGAGATCTGGCGTAATTAGATTGGATACCAGTCGTGTGTTCTCCTTATCCCATTCAAGACTGGATTTTGCAGTCTTTGTTAATTGAGTTTCCACAGCAAAATGCAGCACATCTTTAAAGCTTGTTGGTACCTAATTATACAATAAAATCAATGGACTGCAGAGAAGCTGTGTGAGTAAACATTATTCAGTGTTAGCTTTATCGTATTCTTTTTGATGCAGCTACATTGAATTTCCAGAAATGGTTCTTGAATTTGTATGTGAAATTTTCTTGTCATGAAACCTGAACCTGAATCTACACAGCCGGAACAAAACAGAGTAGTATTTCAGACTCACTCAGCTCAGTTTCCTCTCCTTGGTCTGTTCATGCAGTTGGCAGACAATTCCGTAGCATCCGCTGTTGAACAGCCAGACTCAGAAATAGTTGTCTCCCATAAGCCATCAGATTGCTCAACAACCCCATCACTAAGGCTTTCTGAGACTGCTTGAAAATGCTAAGTTACATAGCAATTGATTATTATTTGTATATTTATGTAATTATAGGCACTCCTGTGTTTTTGTGTGTGCTCCGGTGGACATTCCATTGTCAATATCACTTACGTGTCTTTGTGCTCCAGCAGTAAAATAAGTCTACGTCTAAATCTCAGATTAGTGAAAAACAAAAAAAAAAGAGAAAGTAGTTGTACTTTAAAAGTGTTTTGAAGACAGCTGTCCAGAACTCCATGATTTAACCAAGCCCTGTTGCCATGATGACAGAAGCAGAGGAGCAGTTCATCTGAAGATCCAGACTCCAGAGTTCACGACACCAAGCAGGGGTTCGGCTGCTGGTGTGGAACAGTCAGCAGTCGTATATGGATCAAACAGAAACATTCCACCGTCACCAAATGTTCTCCGGATTTCAAAGCACAGAAACATGAAAAAGCTGCACTCAGAACCAAAAGTAAGTTGTGGAAATGTAATAAAAGCATGTGTATGGAATAAATCCCCCGGGTGATTATGGTGAGAACAGAGACATTGGGTCATTATGTCCTCTGCTGTGGTGTGATGGGCCACACCTGTGGTAGCTGGCCTGTCAGGCCTGAGGAAGCGGAGACCTGGCTGATCTCTGGAGGACCTGGACATGCAGGACACGGACAGATCTGCTTTGGTTAGACACTCCAGGTTCAGATGAAATACCAGGATGATATTCAGGAGAGGCAAGACGTTTGGACGCTGGATGTCGCTGAAACAGTGAAGTTGAAGTGCACTGTGTTGCCGGGGTAACACTAATGGATGGCAGTGTAATCATATGTCTGTAGAGAGGAACAAAAATCTATGGATGGCTTAAAACTACAATTATTCATTTGATCAGCCTTGACCAAATCACATAAACTAAACTTAGAGCCAGGACTTTAATACATCAATTTAGATGAATTATATACACATTTTAACATAATAGTAGTTTTACTATATAGTAACTGCTCTCACACAGTGTGACGTCACCTCTGTCAGAAATAGACCTTCATGTCATTTCTAGAACTTGTTTGTTCATATGACTGTGTGCATTGCCAAATCTGAATCAAATCTAAAGATCTCAACCAGCATCACATTTCTAAAAGCAGATGCTCTATAGCAGCAGAGGGTGGTCAGTCTGAACTCTGACCCCTGGAGAATCAGTTACCCCACGTTCTAATCTGTCAGGGTTAGAGCACTGACATGCTGTTCAGAACCACATGGTGAAGTGTTGACCCCTTGGCACGGCCCCTGGATCACACTCATTTCTCTGTTCTAGCACATCAGGGTGCGTGCTTATGAACAATTGCTTTATTTTAGGTCATTGCAAAAGAACAAACTAAACAGCAGAGGTTCAAGTCAAATCGTTCTCCCAATCTCTGAGCAGATATAAACGAGGGGAGAGATGAAGGGAGGAGGTTAAATGAGGGGTGAAGTACTGAGAGCAGCTGGATAGAAACCTGCATGCAGCACATCCATCAGAAGCATATAAATACATATACATCCTTCTACAAGAGAAGTGATTGACTTTCCTGTTGAGTGTGTCTGGAGTTTAACATGTATGATGCGCTACTGGTTGATTTCTAGCAGTGAGCTGTGATCCACGCTCCTCATTCAGGATTATCTGCCTCTAACAACAACAGCAAGCGCAAATGACACAAGCAGTGCAGGCAGAGGAAGGAAGCCCCAGCTTCTCTTCAGGAATGCTTCATTTCACTACTGAATCCCCCCGACGTCGCCTCGTCCTGCTGTCATCCCAAACTCTGGGAGGAAACAGAGTTGGGATGAAAGGTCACAAAACGAGATAATCAGCTTAGGTAGTTGATACAACATATAACCAGAGAAGAATAACGTTCATTGTAATTACATATCATATTCAAAATTACAAAGGAGTTAAATCCTTGTTTTTCAGTTAGTTTGTACCAATCTGATTCCAGACATTGACTTGACTTTCCTTTTTAGCCACTCTGTGTCATCATGTTTTGCACTGTCCCATTTTTATATGCACAGCCAGCAAAATTGTACTTTATGCCACACAGATTATTTTATTGATCTGACTAATGGGTTTTACACTCGAAGCATCTTACAATGAAGTTTGCAGTGAAAGAGAGAGAGAAAGAGAGAGAGAGAGAGAGAGAGAGAGGGACAGAGAGGGAGAGAGAGTGCTACAGCTCCCTGGCTGTCTCATATTACCTACTCTTATACACACAGACAGATGAAACACTGATGATTACATCTGACATGGTTTAAAGCTAATTGCTAAGTTTACGAAGCTGAAAAACAATTTTCTTGCATGAGTTTTGTCCACTTTGAACTAGACCTGCACTGAAATGATACGTAGCAGACATGCTAATCTCAGTACAAAGTTTGTCACATGAGCTAAGTAACAGAGCCACATGTATGTGCTGAGTCATACAGGGTTCCTGTAGAACCATGTTAGATCAATATAGTTCAGCTGTCCTGTAGAGATTCCAGCTGCAAAAAACTATTTATTTAACATTTAGGGAAGATTTCAATGTCCAGAACACCATTAGTTAGAAAGTAAAGCAGCATGCAGTTCAGTCCCCTTGAATTAAACTGCAGTGCGTTTGACTCGAACATCCAGTTTGTTGTGAGAAGTGTGAATGCATCATTGAGCTCTGATGTGAACCAAAAAAGCAAACTAAAAAAAGCCTACAAACCCAGGTCTTGGTTCAGTTGAAGTGAACTCCGGTGTGGTTCGAATGTCAAGCAGAGAACCAGAGAATGCTCCAAAGGAAAGAAGCAGATCTGCACATGGCATTCTGGGTAAACATCCATCCATCCATCCATTTTCCTACACCCTTGTCCCTTGATGGGGTCGGGAGGTGCCTATCTCCAGCTGGCGTTCCGGGCGAGAGGCGGGGTTCGCCCTGGACAGGTCGCCGGTCTGTCGCAGGGCAACACAGGACACAAGACAAAACCATGCACTCACACCTAGGGGCAATTTAGACAGACCAATTAACCTGACAGTCATGTTTTTGGACTGTGGGAGGAAACCGGAGTACCCGGAGAAAACCCACCATGCACAGGGAGAACATGCAAACTCCATGCAGAAAGGCCGGGGCCGGGAATCGAACCCAGAACCTTCTTGCTGCAAGGCAACAGCTCTACCAACTGTGCCACTGTGCAGCCTCTGGGTAAACATAAACAAAACAAAACAAATGCATGAGTTTAGCCATGGTAGAAGAAATGACTCAGCATGTTATCAAAGACAAAAGAGAAAATTGTCCAACAGCAAAAATCCAATGCCACTCCATTTGTTTCCATAGTTGTGCTCAGAGGATTTTTACTACTTCCTTCCTTAAATTCTTGGTGCAGGTTGTTCCTGTAGACAGCCAGAGACTGTGGCACTTGTGCTCTGGAAAATGAGACTCTTGGTTGAAAGAGAATGAAACTGACTGACTGCAAGATATTCATTACACTGCCCTTACACTTGTTACCGCAACCATTCTGAAAGTTTAATGGCTCTGCAGGTCCTCGGGTTTTTTGCTGGAGTCTCTCTTTTCTTAACCACAAGCCTTGGTGTGTAGATGACCGATGATGTTTTTGCATCTACACTCAAGAGGGACCGTGCTGCAGACAATTTAGCACCTTTTGTCACCGCTGTAATTTCCCACTGACTCAGTGTTCAGGCTCTGCATGATGTTTGTCTAAAACACTTATTTGAAGAGAAAAAGATACTTTTTGAAGGCTGCACTAACAATCACTAATGATAAAGGGTTTGGTTTCCAGCTTGTGATTTAGATGAAATGGACAGAGATGATCCTGAGCTACATCACTGTGAGCGAACCTCAGCTGGGCAGCAGAACGCTAGAGTACTAAATTAATGGCTGTAAAATGGTGAAAGATTTATAGGAAATTTGCTGTAGCAAGTGAGCCTCTGGACAAAAACATAGAACCCTAACCCAAAAACATAGAAGTTAAATGTGACTCAATTTTTCCTTCAGAATTTTCCTGATTCTGTCATGCTGAGATTCAATAATATAAAAAAAATAGCATAGATTTTGCTGTATATTGACAACTGCAATATATGCTGCAGATGTTCCTACTGCACGTACATGATGTATACTTCCTGCTGCACCGCATCGCAAAGATGCTATAAAGGACTGAGATCTGGTGACTGCGGAGCCACTGCAGTCCAACCAACACATGGTCGTGTTTAAGAAATCATTTTGCTGTTGGACGAGCTGCTTTATCCTGCTGGACACGGCCTTTCAAAGATGGCGCCGCTGTGGTTGTAAAGGGAAGTATTCAGTGTACAACAATACTCAGGTTGTGCTGCTCAGACAATGCTCAGCCTGTGCTAATGGCTGACAAGAAAATACCAAAACCTTTACACAGCAAGGTTGAGCAGTTGATGCTGAGCAGGATATGTTCAAGTTTTAATGTTGCTTATGTTAAATCCAGCAGTTAGAAATACCCAGAAAAGCCTCCTTGGACCAACAACCATTCCAGAAATTATATTTTTTCTTGTATAAAGATTGCATAAACAGTACATACATACAGTATATATACTGTTTGTTTTAACTACAAGCAATATTTGTTACATTCTAAACTTTCAGCAGGACTTTTTATCTTATATGTTCCACAGTTTTATATTTAAACCATCCACATCATTCCTCGACATAAATGAGAAATATCATCCTGAACATGGTTGCTCTCTCATACAGAGAGATATTGTTCTTTAAGGAGAGCCTTGATCTTGTCAGGACCTTGAACTTTCTCTATCTCATCTGCGTCGACTGCAAAATATGCCATTTTTAGATTGGCTAAGTAGGGAAACCTAAACCTGGCTTATCTTTGCAGCTGCATGTATTTAGAGACACAGTGTCTATAAAAACTATTCATCCTTCTGGATGTTTGACCAGTTTTATTGCTTTTACAAATAGTCATGATCAACAAACTCTGTTGTTTTAGATTGAAAAAATAAATAAAAACGTCAAGGTTAAAATGTGGTTTCTACAAACTATTGAAAATGAAATGCAAATATGTAACATAAAATAAGGAACTGCATAAATATAGTCAGTGTTCACTAAGATCACCTCTGGCTGCAGGGAGTCAAAGTGGACGGGTCTCAGTCAGGCTCATCTGGACGCTGCAGTTTCCTTACATTCCTCCTGCTGAACTGTTCCAGCTCTGTCAGGGTGGGGATCAGCTGTGAACAGGTCTGGGTTTTAACTGGGCCTCTCCAGAACCTCCAGCACCTTGTTGTCTTCAGACCATCTCTATTTATCTTTGTTCATTAGACCAAAGAACTTTCTTCCTCTTGGCCATGGAGTCTCTTTTATGTATTTTGGTAAACTAGCCCAGCCTTCATCTGAGTTTTTTCAACAGTTTTGCTCATTCCCTCTCTCCCATAAAGCTCTGACTGGTGAAGAACCAACATCTGTTGTCTACCTAGCCTCTTCATCTCAGCTGCTGAAGCTTGTAACTCCTTCAGCGTTGTCATGGTGACCTGGTCTCCTCTCTCTAGTCTCCTTGTTGATGGTCTCAGGTTGTGAGGACAGCCGGATTCAGGCAGGTTTACACATGGACCAGATTCCTTCCATGTCTTGACGATTCATTGAAATGAGCTCCAGGGGATGTTTCTGTTCATCCATTGACTTTTATTCAATAACCTTCAGCTGTAATAGTAGCCAGGATACTGATGAACCAGTGAATAGACCTCCCAGAACCAGAACCAGAACCAGTTGTCTTTGTACTCCAATCACTGGAGACACTCACTGCACTCAGATGATCGTCACCACCTAACTGGACCTCTGTTGAATTAGGTCAACAGTTTTAAAGGGGGTGAATATTTATTCAATCACTTATTTGATGTTATTTTTATTTGTCATTATTTTGAAGAATCAGTTTTTCCTTTGACATTGAAGACATTTTTGCAAATTGATCATTATGATCAGTTTTGTTGATCATGATAGATTCGTAAAAGCAATAAAAAAGGTAAAACCTAAAGGGGGTGAATACTTTTGACAGTCACTGTATTTTCTTTGTGACTTAAGGGCACAAATGTAAATAAATAGCTAACGGTGCTTTGTGCTGTTGTGCTGCATGTGGTCTGAGGCTCTTTGGCTTTGTTTTCTCTTTCTAGATCCTAAAAGAAAGAAAAACATGCTCTCCTCCACTTTGTCGCCGCTGGCCTAAAACAAACAGGTATAGTAGTTTCCTAATGCATGCATAATACTTAACAAGCTCTTCAAGAAAGAGAAGCCGTCCTCAAAAAGAGTTGTGTGGCACGTAACGGCTGTTGAATCAATGCAGACACTATTGCTCCCCGATATCTTGGCCCTGGAAGCTGACCGAACCCCCATCACCCCTCTGCCCCCCGACCCCCCTTGGTCTGACATCAAGACTTACTGAGGGGCAGGCTTCAGCTTGCTACAGTCAAGTGCTGCTGGCAACCAATTAATGGCCACGAAATAGGAAAATAGGAGAATAAAAAAGGCACCTTGCACCACATTTGTCTCAGGCTTTGTTTCCATGGGCACAGGCTCTCTGGAGAGGCTGGTGTCACATCGTAGCAGGTAACCACAGCGCAGCCTCCTCTGAGCTTAATTACAGCTTTGTAGGGATTGTATTTCACCCGTCACCTGCAAACTTTACAACTTCAATACGGCTGTGATGTGTGATTTCTCTGTTTCGCTGCTCGCTCCGTTAGAGAAAGCAGATTCTGTTCAAGACCTCTATTTTTATACCCCTTCCTCCCCACTTTCTCAGAAATTGCAGCTCCGTGCCACTAGACTATCTGCCAGCAGTGCAACGCCCCTCTCCCCCCACACCCCAACCTCCACTCCACACACCCCCCGCCAAGCCTTTTTCATTCAAACAGAACAAACATGGTCATTATTCAGGCTGCCATGTCTCTAGAAAAGATCTTTTAACACTCGTCCAGACCGCTGAGCTAAATATGGCCCATTAAATATGTTTGCTGTTCATATTTGAGGGTATATCTTTTCAGCAGAGTCCATTTAGTGCATTGCTTTCCTTTTGCAAATCAAAAGCACATGCCAGACGCCATGCCAGAAGATAACACTGGGAGCTTAAACTCCAGCAGTGCGGGATCTTGGAAATTTGTTGATTTACTTGACAGCCATGAGCCTGAGCAAAACCCCAAATGCTGCTGTGAAGAGCTGCACTTTGCCACAGACACCCACCAACCAGCAGTTTAACACAGTTAAACACTCTCACAGTCTCGGCATCCGGCATAAATGCACTTAAACACGCTCTTAAATAAAATCTGAAGACCCAGATGGAGGAAATAAATGACAGTTACTGACATTTTGGGCTGTGGGGTTATGACCAGGTGTGAGCAGAGCTTCAAAATTCAAAACCAAAAAACAGGACGAAGAGACAGAACCGTCGAGAGACGTGTGTAGATCTTTATTCCAATTCATTTCCTGGGAGATGTTTACACTGTCATGACTCTCTGATGGCAATACTGCATTGATGCTGAGGTTGGTCACCATGAAGGTTCCCTCATGCTCAGGCAAACTGTCCATAGACTGTGAGCTCAACACTCTGTCTGCACTTGGTTGGGGCTTCATTGTCAAGCGTACCGACTGCCTACATTTCGTTTGACAAATTCCTCCATTTCCCACAATCCAGCTGTGATGAGTAATAAGCTTGATGAGTATAAAAGGGGCAGGACATTATAAGATCTCATATCTTCTACCTCCTGCTTTTCGTACAGATAATATAAAATTTCATGTCACTTGGGGCATGATAATTTGTTTTA
This sequence comes from Poecilia picta, assembly GCA_033032245.1. Classification (NCBI taxonomy): domain Eukaryota; kingdom Metazoa; phylum Chordata; class Actinopteri; order Cyprinodontiformes; family Poeciliidae; genus Poecilia; species Poecilia picta. Next base: position 3,506,259 of record CM065361.1, read on the forward strand.
ACTTTTTTTTTCTTCTTCTTCTTTTTTCTTGATTTTACGTTTGTTCGAAATAAATAAATACATAAAAGCTAGTTTAGGTCCTAACTTTGTTTCTTCTCCACCGTGTTTGTGCGGCTCAGAGACTGGCAGTCAGTCTGCGCGTCCTTGTGATAGTTTGAACTGATTCTCAACATCATCAGGTCAGTGTAATGTAAAAATCAGTTCGCTGTGAACAGTGTTTCCCACCAAGCAGTTCACTGTGTGATGAAGAGTACATGATTGCAAAAACTGATCTGCAGCTGTCTCCAGTGATGCTGCTCTTCAACAGTAAAGGTAAAACAGGATTTTTCATTGTTCTGTGGTTGAGAGCTCTTATATTATGGTTAGCTGCATGGTTAGTCATGATGCTGAAGCGATATTTTCCAGTGGTGTGTCATTGATGGTGTAATAAGATTAAGATCAGCAGACACTGGATTCAGACATGCTTTCAGAGTCTGTGAATTGACAACTATAAACCAAGTGATCCAAACTGTTGTGCAGCTGCACGGATCTTCTCAGAAAGTCCTAAATCTGTTCTTCTGTATTCTGATGTCATCAAACACCCCAAGTGAGGCTTTCTGTTGGTATCCAAGCTCACTCTCAGGAGAATCAACAGCAATCCAACTCATCTGTCTTTGAGGTCATGTAAGGTAAAAAATACACAATAGAGTATATCTCTTTATGATTGCAGTCTTCCATCATAACCTTATTCCAGTTGTAGTTTACAGCAGCTGTCAGACAGAAACCTTTTCAGCTCATCCTGTTTGATCTTCTTTCTGCATTAGAACACACACATCCACAAACAGTCCACTGAACAAAAGTGTTGATTCTAGCAAGAAAATGGAAAACTATTACATGGCAGAGGATAGCAAAGAAATGTAGCACGTTAGTTTTAAGACTCTTACATCGCTAAAATTAATAAAAAATCTTAAAATATATTGGAGCAGGTTTCAGAAATATACAGCAATAGGACAGTCTTTAAAGGGGCAAGAATATGTGAAATCAAATTCGTTGTCTTTGCCTTGATTCTTTCATGCATGTTTGAAGGAATTATATTTCACCTACCATAGACTCATACCAGTCTACGAGTATTAGCTTTAATCTCCATGGCAACCATTCAGTTGTGCTGGCCTTTGAGGCACAGCTCCTCTTCTGTGGTTTTCAAGCTTCAGAGCTTCCTCTTTAACAGAGCGGCCCCCCCTTCTACCCCCTACTCAGCACCTTCAGACTAGCCAGCAGCAATTAGCAAACAGCTGCTGGAACTGCATATTTTACCAGCTACTCCTCAGAGCAATGCTGGGAAAATTGTTGTTAAAGGATTGGTAGAGGAGCCATGATGTGATGACTTCCTGAAGGCAGAGTTTCAGAAAGAGCAGGAGTTTTTAAACACACAACGGCCCAATTTCATGGAGTTAAATCATAAAGTCATATTTCATATATGCAGGATTTTTATAACAACTGAAGGTAATGTAGTTACTTGATTGCGCTATAAAATGATTCTACATCCTTGGTAAACTCTTAATAGTACCTCTTAAACATACTTTTGCTCCATAGATTTTCTTTTTTTTTTACAGACATTCTGCAAATTGTGGGCATATAAATTTATTTCCTTTCCCCTCCAGTGGTCATAATGTACCAGTGATGTAGTGTTTCTACAGTTTTTGCCATTCCCTCTAATTACAGGACAGCAGAAGCTCATGAAACCAAAGAGAAAAGTACCGATGTATATGTTCCAACACTCCCCACACTTCTCACTGAGGTAAACGACAAAATGAGTCGATCTGAGGACAGATGAGACATAAAAGGGTTGAGGTTAGGGATGGATAAACCAGTGTTGCGGTTATCTGACACGGGACACTGAGGATATTCCCAGGTCATCAATCTGGGTTTGGCTTGACAAGTCATCACAGAGAATTGGTCCCCTGAAAAAGGCTATTTAGTTTAGTTGGTGAGGATGCCGTCAATCAACCTACGGCTCACTGCTCCCAGCAGTTTGCTTGGATTTATAAGAGCTGCACACACACTGTTTGAGACCTACACACACCAGCAGGACAGGGAAGCCTTATAGATTGTTGCTAAATGTAATCATGAAATTTACTGAAAAAAAATCATCAGATTATGCTGATAGTGGACTAATATTGGTTTATTTGGGGTTGTGAAAAGGCTGATTGTTTGGATTTAAATACATTTGACAAAAGTATATATGAGGCTGTATGACAACTGCAAGGCGTGGAGCTTTTGTGTGAAAGAGATAGTAGCAGACATAAGCTGAGGTTGTCTCAAAGCGTAGAGGAGAGTTGGACTCTAACCAATTAATGTGATTCAGTTGAACTTTTCCATTATATGCGCTGTTACTCACTATTGCAAACGAGACATGAGCACGTAACTTATTTCCTTTTTATTTTTTATTTACTTTCCATTTTAATAAGAAATTAAATTACAATCACCTGTAAACAAGCTTGTTCACACGATAAGTCATTAAAAATCATGGCAGCGATGGATGTAAACAGTTATAATAGGTATATTTATATTAGTTATGCTCATTAGTTATGCTCGATGAGCATAACTAATATAAATAGCCAATGAGAGGAGACAACGGAGTCTTATTCAGGTGTTAGAGCCGTGGTCTCTATCTGCTTGGGAATGGCTACGTATGCAGCGTTTTGGGGAAATTGCTGCGTTTTATCTTATAGCTTCAGTGAGATTAGATCAGATGCAGCTGGGTTTTAAGTAAAGATATGACATCAGAAGATGTCAGAAGTAAGACAGCAGTTATTAAATAATTTAAGTCACCCATTGAGTTCCAAGTGTTTTCTCTTCATTCTGAAGCCATTGGTGATACTGCTGCTGTTTCTGTTCACTGTGCTGTTTTTCTAAGTGATTTCCAGGTCACATGGGGCCAGAGTTATGTAATTCCCAAATGCAACTAATCATCAAGTGTGTTCTTTAAATCCAGCAGCTTTGAAATGTAATGCTGTAACATGACAAAAATCTCAAAATCCTCTTCAAAAAAAAAAAAGAAAAAAAAAGCCATGGCCGGGACCGGATGGTGGAGCATTAACTGGGTTCACCATCTGTTCCGCCCGACTACAGCACTGCTTGTGATTTTGACCGTGACCTACAAGTCTTCCTGTCTCTCCATTTTTCCCCTCCACATTACTTTGACATGAAAGACTCCAAACACCCACAGAGGCAACCGGGTTCATCACTCACACAACAGGACACCAGCTGGGTTCTCAGATAGAAGAAGGAAAAAACTTCCTGTTGTGGAATATTATTTTAAGCTCGATGATTCCTTGAAAAGATTTCATCTTCTAAACCGTGGAATGTCTTACATAGATTTTATACAGAGGATCTCTGGTCGTATGTTTCAGGTCGGCCTCCACCTCATTTTCGTGTCATTTAGATTCATCCATCCATCCCCACAGCACGATGCTGCCACCACAATGTTTAATCATGGGTATATTTTTGTGTTTGGCGTAATGTGATACACATAAAGTTTTAATTTTGGTCTCAAATTAGATCAAAACTATCGTACAAGTAACTTTTCAGCAAGATATAGGAGCTTGTTTTAAGTCAATTATGCTTTAATATTCATGAAAAGAACTTGTTCCATCCAATGAATTAACACATAAATGAATGAATGAATATACTTTTTTCATTGGAGGCATTGGAAGATGATTTCACTAATAACATGGGGAAAATGTCTTGTTCTAGGTGACATAATCTGCCAGTGGAACTATAACTTTTTTTTTTAACAATAAGATTATTAAAATAAGCTCATACATCTTGCTGAAAAGTTACTTGTAAGTTAGTTTTGTCCTATTTTAAAATATTTGCATTAAAAACTAGACCAAAAACACTTGGTAAAAAAAGTACATGGTTTGTTGCAAGCTGCAAACAGGAGTGCTTGCAGCTTTTGATGGTTTTCTGGTTGCCACCCTTCCAGAAAAGCCAGATTTGTAAAGTGCAGAATCAAGATGTTGATCAGTTTTGCCACCTGAGAAGTGGATCTCTGCAGCTCCCCAAGAGCTACCAGTCCTGTTAGCAGGCTGTGTCTTGGCAGGTGTTTGACTTAAAAGGCATCATATCAGAAATTTAAAAGCTTTAAATTCGGTCATCTCGGGACACTGGTTTGGAAAGCGAACGTGGACAAACACTGTGCAGCTTGGAACAAGCTGAAGTTGAGGGAAGAGTTGTGTTTTGCCTCTGAGGGAGTCTTCGCTGCAGTTTGCTTAACTTAATCCTTTTAACTTCTCTTGTTGGCTCCTGGGATCATGCTGCAATGCTTCGAAGGCCATCGAAAACTCTGTTTATAAAAGTAAACTCCTGAATATATATTTTGGATTCTGCTCATGCCCGCCGGTAGTAGAGCACACCGAGTTCAGCTGCACTGCTGTGGTTGTGCAGCTCCTGTCCACAGCCTCAGCGCCAGCAGCAGTCTGACTGATGGACGGAGCAGCAGCACAAACGTTGCTACGGTCATGTTTTTTGTTTACTTCTTTTTCCCAAAGTGCTTCACAGACGGCAGAAAGGCATGAGCAAGCAGAAACAGGAGTCAGTTTGGGCTCACAGGCACCTTCTGTACAGAGCACTTTATCAGTTTAGAGAGTGAAAGTACAGCAAGTGGTAAAAACTGTGGTGGGAGGGGAGGAGGTCATTCTGGTACATCTGGAGTTGGACTTGAACTCAAAACAAATATGAGCGTCGGTGAAAGTTGAGACTAGCCACGGGTTGCTTCAGAGTTTCACATTCAACCCAATGTTTCTCATAAATCCTTCACAGCAGAGCTGAAGCAGATCTCCTCTGTCCTCAGTGGCCCAGGCCGATCCCCGTTTCTCTGCTGTAGCTGTCTGTCCAGAGCGCTGCAGCATTACTGCACAGCTGCTGTCATGAATTTTATCTTACAGCCTCCATACAGTTGAACGTACTGGTGCTGCAGTGTTGAAAGGCTCAGATGGACCAGCAGGAACAGCAGCTATGAATATTTGTTTGAAGTGCAGCAGAAAGGATTCGTGCTGCGGTTGAGCTGACATCTGCCTCCTGTGATCAGTGAATGAGTGGCAGGTTACTTTACAGACACAACTGTACGCTTCAGCATACAGTACAGACAAACAGGCCTCCTTTTACATTTCCATTGTTTTTTTATTTGTTAAATAATTCAAAGCATGAAAGAAATCTTTAAGACAGACAATGATAAGCTGAGTGAAAACAGAATGCTGTTTTCACATTTAAGTTTTTTTTTTTTATCTCATAAGGGGAGCGTTATTTAAATAAATTGGGAACTTTACGAAACTAATTGCCCCTAAATCTATTTGCTTTGGAAACAATGACTGTTAGCACAATCAAATAACTATGTTACCTTCAGTTTCAAATAAACCAGCCTGCACTGATTGGTGAGGCTGATTAATAAAGGTGCTGGCAGCCTGGACAGGGTGTCCCTCCCTCCAATACAATGGCTGCTGGACACAAGCACCAGATCCTGTGAAACAGTCCTCACTTTCTGCATAGAGTTTGCATGTTCTACCTGCACATGGATCTTTTTTCTTCAGGTACTCCAGTCTTCACCCAGAGTTCAATAACATGCATGTGAGGTTGACTGCAGAGTTTATGTTTCTCTGAAGTGGAAAGTGTGTCCTTCATTGTAAGACACATGGATTAAGATGTCAACTAATGTCCCTATGAACTCCTTCAGGACTTACAACGACTCGACTGGAGTTCACATTCATTACTAAAATGTCCTTTTTCTGTTAGATTTTTTTTTTTGTTGCTTTGATCAATTCTTAGAATGGCTCCAGTTGATCCATGTGAACAAGAGCTGGATGCCTAAGAGCCATGCTTCCTCTGGTGCTCTTTGTGGCAATTACCCAGCAGGCACCAGCTCTCACTCTGAAGCTGCCTGTGTAATTACTGCCTGCTGGCACCGAAGGTCTCAGCAGACCCGACTCCTGTAAGTAACGTGTGGATGTCATAAATGTGAACACATACACAACTTCATATTCCTACCCATATTAGGTCTTTGTGGTGATTTTGATTCATTTTAGCAGCCTAACCCAGAGATTTTCCATAATCCTAACTGCTAGAATAATTAGTGTTAAAGACACATTCAAGGCAGAACCAGACCAGAAATAGATACTCACACATGTTTGATAGTTAGTCATCCGATGACTTAAACTTTAACTCATGATACTTGATCAGATAAAAGTTCTTGAAACAAAAGAAATGATCTTGCTTTTATATAACTGTCTATGCCATTTGCACAGATATAAGGTGGATGTTCTGCAGCCCTGCAGAAACACAAAGAAATACTGGTTCCATGGACTTAGTTTTCCTAAATACTGTAAATGCTGCAATGTGTACGTTTCACTTCAATCATCAGTGCATCATGTTATTCTGAAACTGGACTATGTCTGTAAGTATAAGGTCAAAGGGGCATAATGTAATGAACATCAAGAATATAATGATAAACCAAATACAATGTAATCAGTGAATGCAAAGTGATTCTTAATATAATGAATAAAATGAGTAAATGAATGTATGGATAGATATGTATAAAAGTTGAATATGAGAAAAGGTAATAATGAGTTAACATGTGATGATAAAATGTTGATAACTAACATTTCTCCAACACTAACCATTACTAGTCCTAACCCTAACCCATAAACACGACCTAATTCATACCTTACCTCCAAACCTAAATAATGTCTAGGTCCACTGGTCTTAAGAAGGTCAGTAAATATGCCAGAAATGGTTCTAGGAAGAATAGTTAAACAAGTACACACACACACACACACACACACACACACACACACACACACCACACACACACACACACACCACCGGCTGAGGGATCTGTAAAACCAAACACACACATACACAAAACCCATAAAGCTGCAAAATTCTAAATATGAAAAGCCAAAGGAAGCGAAAGCTGATAGTGTTGAGACAGCAGCTATTACACATGTTATACATGCACATGGAAGCTATTACGTTTCCTTCTCGTGTTCTAAAGAGAGCAGCTCAGTTCACAACGGGTAGCAGTGAAACCTTCGGCTTACTCCGTGTTCCTGGCAGACTGCGTCCATGTTGATTCAGGCTGATGTGCTGCTGGCATACAGATGTGCAGTAAACGATGCAGTTCAGGGAAGGGTGAGCAGTAAGAGGAAGACAACGACTTTCACAGAATGTGTAAAGCCAAGAGCGCAAACAAGGAGCCAGACAGTACCAGGTACAATAAAACAGTTTCAAAGTGAAGTGCAAGGGAAAACAAAATGTATTTGAATTATTTTCTATCCTATGCCACTAATAAAGTATCAGACTGACATAGTGTGGATAAAACTGTACTCTATAAATGTTTCTATTTGGATTCTTCAGCTGAAAGTATATTAACTGCAACAGCTGATGTATTAGTATTGTGGCAACTTAGTCGATGCACCTGCTCAGTTGCTGTGAATCAATTTCAGTTGGCAAATCAACGCAATGGGAATATTAACTGAAGTGACATCTGAGGATCAGAATAACCGTAAGTGATTTGGGGGCAGATGGGTTTGTTTCAGTATGTCAGAAACTGCTGATATGGTTGGATCTTTACACAGAAAATGATTCGAAAGAGAAACAAGTATCCAGGGAAAGGCGGCTTCACTGATGAAAATGCCTTGTTCATTTTGGAGGTTATAGAAAGAGCAGATTGATTTAGGCAACAGCAGCTTACGCCAAGGTATGTAGAATGTCATCAATGAACACACACATATCAAACCTCAGAGCAGATGGGCTACAGCAGCATGGAGTCACACCAGTGGTCAGTAATGTCAGCTGACAACAGAAACCCAAGCTGCAAAGCACAAAGGTCCAACAATACTGGACAATCAGATTGTAAAAATGCTGCCTGGTACGACGAGTCCTGATTCCAGCTGCAAAATCCAGATGGGAGTCAGAATTAAAATAAGCATGTCTCTATGCTGCCTCACATCAGTCAATGGTTCAGGCTGTTGCTGCTGGTATGAAGGAGACAATAGCTGTGCTTCCACTGGCCGTAAAATGAAAGTAAATTTGCATGGTGATTTCAAAACAACTCACGTTTTTCGAAAAAAAAAAAAAAGAGAGTATTTTATAAATCTGCAATGGAAACAAATTTTTTTGCGTCACATGAGTCATGACTGGTAGAAAACGCGAAGGCAACAGGAAGTGAGGATGTAGGAGCAGCATGTTTTTAAATGACTTACTGCATGAACAAACTTATTTGTGTGTGATTTTAATTGTGTGTCGTATTTACTTGCAATACTGAAATTTCAAACTTTGATTTTTTCAGCTTTAGGAGACGCAGCTTGTTCCTTGGCAAACTTTGGGCCCTTCGTACGAACTCAGCATTGTTTAAACACCTCAGCTTCCTGTGCAGTCGCTCACCATGTCCTTCCCCTGATTAACAATCTGTCTCCTGGTTCTGATGGCTGCTTCCAGCAGGTCAGTGCACAATGTCCCCAAGTCCAATTTAGCTTGTGCTTCTTGGACATGATGAGGACTATGTAGTACTCCTCCATTGTAACCAGACAATGAAAAGGAATGTGCAACAGAGTAGATTTTCTTAAAATGTACAAAAAGTGCATTCGCATTTACTCTTTTAAGATGACATGTTGCAGGCAAGGCCTCAAAGTGCTGATGTCATTGTGAGCTCACAGGTTTTTGCTGCCTGCAGAGTTAAAAACGCGCTCCTTCCTCTGTGTGGTTTTGCTCTTTCTTCCATCTCTTCTTTTTGCCCATGTGGACTATTAAGGTTAACTTTGACTTTGGAATCACATTGCTTTTGAAAAAAAAGTGTTTCCCTAAAATAAATTAAACGGCAGCACTGTGACATTTTCCCTTTATCTCCCTGACATTTTCAACTTGACCTTTTTGAGTATTTTTATCCACATATACGCCATTATCCCATTTCTGCTTTGTTTTAAATACACAAAACCTGACTTTGACATTATCATGGATAAATCCATTAACAGTTAGGTGGCTCCTATACAAGCCTTAGAATAAGGGTACCCTATATATGAAGCAATGAAACCATGACTTGGTGGACTGTTCTGACATAAAGTTCATGTTTTTGTAGGTGTTTTTTCATACACTGTATGGCTTATTAAGGTGCTTCAAGTCGATGTTTCTACACATTTTATTCATTTATTTTTTTCCTAGTTTTGACTTTTTGAAAACTTGATGAGCTGAGTTACTCTAGCTGTAACTGGTACTGCTTTCATGACGAGATGTGTAATAATCTTAAAGCTCAAGGCAGAACCCCAAACTTCACATGTGAAGATATGCATGAATATTATGTATTTCTACTTTTTCTCAAAGTGGTGTACTTCAGTAGAACATCTTGCTCATCCCATCTCGTTCGCTTGGCTCGTAGTTTCACCCAGAGGACGAGACTCATCATTCTGCAATGGAGAGAAATCATGTTTTGATGCATTATCTAATTGCATATTCTGTTTTTAGCGAGGGAAGATGTTTTGCTTCTGTTAAGGACTCGGTTTTCTGTGTGTAAACCTTACCAAGAGGCACTGAGAATTCAAGGAAGCAACTACAGAATCTAAAGTTACTTTAAAAACGCAAAGGTTGGGATCGGAAGAGTGTTGAAAGGATATGAAGATCATGAGTCAAACAGCTGCCTTAGGAAGCAAACAGCCTTAATCGCATCATATCTCTAAAGGAATCTCTCTTTTTGAGAACGCGTGAACATGTTGACAAGACCGAATCCTCAGCAGAAGCTGTATAATAAGATATGAAGAGCCAGAAGTGCCAGTCATTTGTTTATAGCTTTTAGGCATCCATAAGGTTTCTGTGTCTACTTGAATGTGTTTGCCTGTCATAAGTGCCACGGTTGTGAGCTGTTTGTCTGTCTTGTGTTTGTCTGAATGAAGAACAGCACATGACACAATGTAGGACAAACAGAAAACAAGCAAATATTTTGCATAAAAATGTCTTAGAACTGTTCTTTTTCTTTCAGTTCTCATTGGAATTTTTTTTACAAAAACTCCTCAAATCCAGGACTCAAGGTCAGTGTCCTGCAACTTTTAGATGTCAAACACACTGAACCAAATAACTGAATCATCTTCTCAGTGCAATTATGTTCTCTAGTCCTAGTTCTTTGTTTTCTTTTATTTTCTTTTAAATACAAAAGTGCAAAATTGGAACCATTGAATTTGCATGTTTCAGAAAACAATAATGATGTACAAAAAAAAAAGTTGCTTATCTGTGTCCCTTGCAGTTCATTTCTGTTTCTAGACTTATCTAATGGGACTCTGGTAAAGACTGTTATTGTACTCGTGTTGCGCTAAAGGAAGTTAAGCTATCAGCTAAGATATTCAAGCTTAAAACATAATCTAAATACTAAACGTGTTCCGGAGCTGAGATGTCTAACGTTCATGTCAGTGTTTATAGTTCACATCTGTAAAGGATTTCCACGGCTGTAATAAAAATTTGATGGTCGAGTAGTTTAAAAACAACAAATATCTTAAATTGTAATAACTCATATGTCTATTTATTCAATAATTTTGGAGCAAAAGGTTTTTTTAATATCAATATGTTTTTTTTTTTAAAAATTAGATTAATTGTGATTAATTAAATTGTCAATTAAACCCGTTTAATCCCATTTTTTTCTTTTTTTCCAGAGTTACAGGTAGGAAGTAAAAAGGTCTGGTCATCCGACCTTTCACACTAGATACATGAAATTGGTATTGCTTAGAGTAGACACTCTATTATTTGACTTAAAAACTTCAATTAGTTGCTAAAAGTCAAAACAATTCTTTTAGAGGTTCAGAAGTTAGAAAAGATTTCTGGCAACAATTGTTGATGGAATGTAAAAACAAATCAATGTTTTAAATCCTAAAAACCTAAAATTTTAGTTGAAGGTTTCACTTTTGAGGTATCAGGCTTGGTCTACAGGTCTCCTGTTATTGCTGTCTATATGTTCAAACATAAAATGAATAAACAGATTAATTATAGTGGAACAAAATACAGCTTGGAACTTAAGACAAAGAATCTGAGTTCAACACTCCAGCTTCTCTATTAAAAAAATGATATATCTACATATTTTTCTTTTGGTAGACTAAATTAACAGATGCACATGATTTTGAACCATATCCATCTTGTCTTGTTCCATCAATATTTCACATTCACTTAAAGTCACATAAACATATAACTTTTAATACACATTTGCAGCAGTCCTTGAATGAGCATTCTATCGGGAGCCTTGAAGGCTCCCGATAGAATCTCTCTTTGTTTGAAACGGCTGGCAGGTTGTGAGCATAAATAGAGCAGGCTCTACATCTCATGATGCCTTGAGCCCTGCCGAGTCTCTGAAGCTAGTTTATCATTAATAAACACTTTGCACTTCCCCCTGCTTCCCTCCATACCTAAAGCTCTGCTTCTGTTCATCTTCGATGAATCATTAACTGCAATTCCTTTCTTGGCAAGCATGAAGCATGAAGAAAAGACAATACGTGATTACAGGGTCTCGCAGTTTAAATGCAATGCACTGCCATTAATAAATGGTTCACTTGTTATCTGAAACAAGTATCTTTAAATGGAACTCAGAAATTATTTACATTCTGTGTTAGAAACCAAACTAACAGGGAACTGTGCATGAGCCTACATCCACACCGACACAACCAGGATCAAAGATCAGCTTTTTCTATGACAATGTGGGGAAAACCTCAACAACTACGCTGCTGAACCGCAAAACATTGGGAGACTGAACTTGTTTACATCAGCAGGAAGCATTTTCAGCTGAACTATAAATCAGATATGATCTTTGTGTGATCTCATTGGATTGGCCGAGGGCCTGCTCTGCTGCACAGGCTGGCTGTGCTTCAGAAAGACGCTGTGAAGACATCATCCTGGCTTCACAGCGTCATTCAGTGACTCAAATGAGTAACTTCCTGTCTTTTTGTTGGCTAAACTACAGTTTTAAGTAGTTAATTGATTAAATCAACAACCACATGTAATTCTGAAATGTCCTCAACTCGTGACACATTTCTCTTATATATATCTATATATATATAGATATATCTATATCTATATATATATATAGGAGCACAGATATAGATAGATATATCTATATCTATATATATATATATATAGATATAGATATATCTATATATATATATAGTTTCTTGGCTGTGCCTAGAACTGCACATTTCTGGACTGAGATGTCTGAGTCTGATGTTGGTCCTGCCTGGGATCTGTTTTAGGCACTGCTCGATTAAAATTACACTTCAGATTGCTGCAAAGCTGCATTAATACGTATTTCCAAAACAGAAAAAAATTAGCCCATGAATAAGACGTAACATTTTGCTTCTGGGGTGACTGTGGCTCAGTTCCGTGCCTCACCACCATGTCTCTGCGGTCAAAGCATACATAAACACAGTTGTCCATTTCTGTTTCAGGAATAAAAAAACGACAAAACCTGCAGGATTTAGAAAAAGACTTATCACAGTTGTCCTCTGTCATTTGCTTAAAGCTGCCACTTCATGCAGTTCATTGTCCAGCTGACCTCCTGGTCAGTGTTGACCTGCATGCCTTCACCTCTCACCTCTCCCTGTCACAGCTGCTGCGGTGCTGCACAGCTGGGATGGATGGCTGCGTCCTCCTTACATACGGACCTGGTTCTTGCTCTGCAGGTTTTAAACTAGACAAGCCTGATGGCTTTCAAGTTGTATAAGTTGTATACAGTGAAGATTAACTTTCTTCACTAGCTGTGTTTCATTACAAATGTGATCAAAACTTTGGAAATAATCTGCTAAGGTTGAAAAAAAAAAAACACAATTTCCCAAATCCAGTGTTTTCATTCATAATAATACAAAAAATAACACAATTGAAATAGCACATAAACAAGTTTGTTCATGAGATGAGTCATTAAAAAACATCATTCTCCAACTACTTCCTGTCATCTTCTTCTTGGTTTCTTCCAGTGGTAACATCCAGTTGACAATCATGTGACTCCTAGCGCCAAAGCTTTGTGTCAAAAAACAAGAGCTTTTTTAGAAACTGGCATGTTTCCTTTGTGGAATGTTGCTCAATTAGAGAATGGAAAGACAGCTACTATTTGACAAAAAACTTTGAGTGGAACTGTATTGTTGTGGAATGGAGACAACAGCAAATTAAAGATGGAGGTTGAGTATTAAAATAGAATCCTCCCTCCAGCTCTGCTGGTGTGTAACAGCAGTGCATGTATTCTGTATACTTAACATTCCAACTCCTCAGTTTCCATTAGGAAAGCACTTTAATGTGTTTCTAGGAGCACAGGCCACATTAAAATGCATTGCCTGCAGTTTCTGTCAAAGATATCCTTGCGGAGCTTAAATGCATTTGCAAAACCCAACATTTTAATACCGTCACTGCCACAGCAGATGAAGATTTTGTTGATGGCAGTGAAATTGTGACATGACTGAAACAACGTTTCATTCTTATTCAGGGACCACCAGCAGCCTATCAGAGATCACACCCGAGGCGGGCATCAATCATGAGGAGCCTGAGCTGCTTTTTCTTCTGTTCAAGCACTGCTAAAGCAAAGAATAAAAGCCTTGACAAGGATCCATTATTCAGCAGCTCATCTCCTGTCAATTTGCACGTCACCTGTCAGCTCTTCAGGAGGCTATCTACCCAAAGGTCACAGTTGGTCATCAGTCACATCACTGACATCTGAAATCAATTGGCTCTGGGCTCTGTCTTCATGTTTTACACCGCGCTATTAGATGGTGATTATGTGATAATGAGAATTGGTGCATTCATGTTATCTTAGAATATTTCAGCATTTATGTCAAATGTCTTTTTAATGAAAAAAAAAACAGGAGGCAGAGATCTGAAGCTGATTGCAACTTCACTTCTTTCATATTGTTTTATTGGATGACTAAAAATCATGTTATGGTAACTAATCATTAAGAGCAGTGTTTGTCAAACTGTGGTCCTCGGACTATTGGTTGTCTGCAGGCACCCCTATAAACAACAAATAAATGGTTATGTGCTGTGATGTGAGCTCAATGTGTGACACATAAAAGTAGCTTAATAAAAGGATTATTTTTGATAATAATAATTGAAAAGTAGGTTAAGAAAAGCTTAAGATGCCAATGGAAAGAAAGCAATGCCATAATTACTTCAATGATTAGAGCTGCTCCTCCTTGGGTTGCCAGCTTATCGTGGTGGAGGGGTTTGTGTGTCCCAATGATCCTAGGAGCTATGCTGTCTGGGGCTTTATGCCCCTGGTAGGGTCACCCAAGGCAGACAGGTCCTAGGTGAGGAACCAGACAAAGCGCAGCCCGAAGACCCTTTGTGATGGACACAAACTTTGAATTTGGCGTTCCCTCGTCCAGACGCGGGTCACCGGGGTCCCACTCTGGAGCCAGGCCTGGAGGTGGGGCACGATGGCGAGCGCCTGGTGGTTGGGCTTTTAACCACGGAGCCCGGCCGGGCTCAGCCCAAAGAGGAGACGTGGATTCCCCTTCCAATGGGCTCACCACCTGTCGGAAGGGCCAAAGGGGTCGGGTGCAATGTGTCATGGGCGGCGGCCGAGGGAGGGAACCCTGGCGGTCTGATCCTCGGCTGCAGAAGCTGGCTCTTGGGACGTGGAACGTCACCTCTCTGGTGGGGAAGGAACCGGAGCTAGTGTGTGAGGCTGAGAGGTTTCGGCTAGAAATAGTCGGCCACTCGGCAGGAGTGGGCTTACTTGTTGCCCCCCCATCTTGGCGCCTGTACGTTGGGGTTCACCCCGGTGAACGAGAGGGTAGCCTCCCTCCGCTTACAGGTGGGGGGACGGATTCTGACTGTTGTCTGTGCTTACGGGCCGAACAACAGTTTAGATTACCCACCCTTCTTGGAGTCCTTAGAGGGGGTACTGGAGAGTGCCCCTCCGGGGGACTCCCTTGTTCTGCTGGAGGACTTCTCACGTGGGCAATGACAGTGAGACCTGGAGGGGCGTGGTTGGGAGGAACGGCCCCCCTGATCTGAACTCGAGTGGTGTTCTGTTGTTGGACTTCTGTGCTCGTCACGGTTTGTCCATCATGAACACCATGTTCAGGCATAAGGGTGTCCATACGTGCACTTGGCACCAGGACACCCTAGGCCGCAGTTCGATGATCGATTTTGTCGTAGTTTCATCGGATCTGCGGCCGTATGTCTTGGACACTCGGGTGAAGAGAGGGGCGGAGCTGTCCACTGACCACTACCTGGTGGTGAGTTGGCTCCTGTGGTGGGGAAGGAAGCCGGTCAGACCTGGCAGGCCCAAACGTGTAGTGAGGGTTTGCTAGGAACATCTGGCGGAGTCCCCTGTGAGATGGAGCTTTAACTCCCATCTCCGGCAGAACTTCGAACACGTTCCGGGGGAGGCAGGGAACATTGAGTCTGAGTGGACCATGTTCCGTGCCTCAATCGCCGAAGCGGCTTATCAGAGCTGTGGCCGCAAGGTCGTTGGTGCCTGTTGCGGCGGCAACCCTTGAACATGTTGGTGGACACTTTCGGTGAGGGATGCTGTCAAGCTGAAGAAGGAGTCCTATGGGGCCTTTTTGGCCTGTGGGACTCCAGAAGCAGCTGATGGGTACCGGCGAGCGAAGCGGCATGCGGCTCCGGTGGTCGCTGAGGCAAAAACTTGGGCGTGGGAGAAGTTTGGAGAGGCCATGGAGAAAGACTTCCGTACGGCTTCGAGGCGATTCTGGTCCACCATCCGGCGTCTCAGGAGGGGGAAGCAGTGCAGTACCAACACTGTTTACAGTGGGGATGGTGTGCTGCTGACCTCGACTCGGGATGTTGTGGGTCGGTGGGCGGAATACTTCTAAGACCTCCTCAATCCCACCAACATGCCTTCTGTTGAGGAAGCTGAGCCTGTGGACTCTGGGTCGGGCTCTCCAATCTCTGGGGACAAGGTCGCCGGGGTGGTTAAAAAGTTCCTTGGTGGCCTCAGGGCCCCGGGGGTGGATGAGATCTGCCCGTAGTTCCTTAAGGCTCTGGATGTTGTAGGGTTGTGTCGGCTCACGCGACTCTGCAATATCGCATGGACATTGGGGGCAGTTCCTCTGGATTGGCAGACCGGGGTGGTGGTCCCCCTGTTCAAAAAGGGGGACCGGAGGGTGTGCTCCAATTACAGAGTGGTCACACTCTTAAACCTCCCTGGTAAGGTCTATTCAGGGGTCCTGGAGAGGAGGGTCCGTCGGATAGTCAAACCTCAGATTCAGGAAGAGCAGTGTGGTTTTCGTCCTGGTCGTGGAACACTGGACCAGCTCTACACCCTCAGCAGGGTCCTGGAGGGTGCATGGGAGTTCGCCCAACCAGTCTACATGTGTTTTGTGGACTTGGAGAAGGCGTTCGACCGTGTCCCTCGGGGGGCCTTGTGGGGGGTTCTCCGGGAGTATGGGGTATCGGGCCCTTTGATACGGGCTGTCAGGTCCCTGTATGACCGGTGTCAGAGTCTGGTCCGCATTGCCGGCAGTAAGTCGGGCTCGTTTCCGGTGAGAGTTGGACTCCGCCAAGGCTGCCCTTTTTCACCGATTCTGTTCATTACTTTCATGGACAGAATTTCTAGGCGCAGCCGATGTGTTGAGGGGATCCGTTTTGGTGGCCTTAGGATTGCATCTCTGCTTTTTGCAGATGATGTGGTCCTGTTGGCTTCATCAGATTGTGATCTGCGGCTCTCGCTGGAGCAGTTCGCGGCCGAGTGTGAAGCGGTCGGGATGAGGCTCAGTGCCTCCAAATCCGAGGCCATGGTCTTGAGCCGGAAAAGGGTAGAGTGCCTTCTCCGGGTCAGGGGGGTCGTCCTTCCTCAAGTGGAGGAGTTTAAGTATCTGGGGATCTGGTTCACGAATGAGGGACGAAGGGAGCGGGAGATCGACAGGCGGATTGGGGCAGCATCTGCTGTGAAGCGGGCGCTGTACCAGTCCGTCGTGGTGAAGAGAGAGCTGAGTCAAAAAGCGAAGCTCTCGATTTACCGATCGATCTACGTTCCCATCCTCATCTATGGTCATAAGCTTTGGGTCATGACTGAAAGAACGAGATCACGGATACAAGCGGCCGAAATGGGTTTCCTCCGCAGGGTGGCCGGGCTCTCCCTTAGAGATAGGGTGAGAATCTTGGTCATCCGGGAGGGACTCAAAGTAGAGCCGCTGCTCCTCCACGTCGAGAGGAGCCAGTTGAGGCTCGGGCATCTGGTCAGGATGCCTCCTGGACGCCTCCCTGGTGAGGTGTTCCGGGCTCGTCCCACCAGTAGGAGGCCTCGGGGAAGACCCAGGACACGCTGGAGGGACTATGTCTCTCAGCTGGCCTGGGAACTCTTAGAGTTCCCCCGGAGGAGCTAGAAGACGTGGCTGGGGAGAGGGAAGTCTGGGCCTCCCTTCTGAAGCTGCTGCCCCCGCGACCCGACCCCGGATAAGCGGAAGAAAATGGATGGATGGATGGATGGATGGATGGATGGATGGGTGACTAGAGCTGTTCATTCTGAAGGAATATTTTCTACTTTCTCAGGGTGAGTGGCAAAACTTTTGTTTTTACTTTACATAGCATGACACCGGCACATAGATGGAGGTCTGCCCAGTGTTTGGCTGAACTGCTGCAGCTGTGCTGAATTCTATAAGACATTGACAAGGAGGTGACCACCGCTGCACCCCATGCTGACTAACTGCATATGTAAAGCCCAAAATAAAATAATTACATCAGGCTTAAAGAAAACAAAGATTAGAATCCACATTGTCAGAATGTGTAAATAACTCAAATCGGCCCCAAAAACACTTGTTCATGGATTTGTCTGGTCCAGTCATATACAAACATCAGGACGGAAAAAAATACAATAAGTGCGCTAAGAGACTAACATTTTCATTTCATATTGCATTTAAAGTATATTAAGGTACTTTCACTGCAGAAATATTTCAAGTTAAAAAAAGACAACAATAAGTGTGCAAAGAAACTAATATTTTCATTTCAGGGTATATATTATGATGTGGTTTTATTGCAGAAGCAATTTCAAGTTAGGTGTTCATGAGTGTTAAATGGCTTAAGTGGTTCTCCACTTGAAAAAGTTAGAGAAACACTGATTCAGAGCAGCATGAACACTCTAGTCCTTTTGAAAATTTTACGTCTTGGTAGAAATGGAAAGTTTTTGTGCACATGATGAATTATATCAAACTTTTTCTTTGATCTTTATGCTGCTTTACTCTTCACCTGTTAATCATGTCTCATTCAGCTCACCTGTGTCCTGCCTACTTAATTCCCTGCCTTCACCTGCACTCTCTACCACTAAAGGACCCCTCAGTCTCTACTTCCCAGTCATTAGACGTCTTTGTGTGAGCAGCATTCCAGCATTCCTTCTTTGCCCTCGTTTGCCTGCCAGTGCCTGATCTTGTTTCTGAACTACTCAGTGCATCTGAGTATAAGCTGCACCTACTAACTTTGAAAAGAAAAAAAAAAGACACATAGATCGCCCTTATCTATAAGCCGCAGGTGTCCGTGTTTTGTGGTACCTTGAGGTTTTTCTTTGAGTGTTTTAAAAACAATGTTTTTTAAATATTGGACATTTTTCTTCTTTTATTGCTGACAAAATTATGTTTTTTTTTCTGTCCATGAATAAAATGTGACTGTGCGGTGAAGCTGTCTCACAAACACACTTTTAAACAGTTAAATCTCATTGAAACGTTTGTCAAAAAGAGTAGAATGGAAGCAAATGTCACTTCACCTTCTCCTCCTTTGGAAGTCACGAGCTGGGTTTCCTTTTATTTGAAAAAAAAAAAAAATTACTCAATGAAAATGAAAACTTAAAAAAAAACCTAATCTTTTTGATTAAAACATTTTGTGTTAGGATCATGTGTTTTTTTTCCGTATCGAAATTGGTGATTTCACAAAACAGCAATGGAAACACTTTTGTTTTGTATCACGAGTCCCATAATTGACAATTGGATTTTACTACTGGTGGGTTAGGGTTAGAAGATGACTGGAAGTGGTTGGAGGATGATGGTAACTCACCACATAAAAAACATATTCAAGTGTGATTTTTAAATTGTGTTCCTTCACTGACAGAAACACCGCAATTGTGTTTTTTCGTCATTAGTGGAATATCGACAAAATTTTGCACACACTTGTAATGGAAACAGAGCTACTGACACAGGAACTGAGCCTGGTCTCTGGCAGGAGGAGAGTCCACTTCAAACAGGCGGCATCTGTTTTCCTATTTGTTATTCTGTGCCATTTGTAACCAATAGGCTATGCAGGCATGCCTGTATGTGTGTGACTGTCTTATTGTGCACATTGGCTCATGTGTGTCAGATGCACTGTTTTTCTGCGCCATCACTTTCAGCCTATTTGTGTGGTCACTTACTGACCATCAGATGTGTTCTGATGTTGCTGTTTGCCACATGCATCGCACACATGTGACCTGTATTTGTGTGGATCAGGTGCATGGTCCTCATCAAGTAAATATCCAGACGCAGGGGCAAAAAGTCAATTTAGAAGACTGGCCGATGTCTTGAGATGATGTATCAATATTTCTAGATAATTTCTAGATATGAACTATGTGATGCTGTAAGAGTTTTGGTGCATCAAGCAGCACATTGTCCAATAAAAAACCAAATTACAAACCAAAATAAGATTATTTCCTGTCATCCGTCTGTTGATCATGTGACTCGTGTAATGCACAAACGTATTTCCATTGCAGTTTTGAAAAAATATGTTAATTCTGATGTATCAACCTAATTCAAAATCATATTGCAAAAGGGAGTTTTTTTTCAAAATTGGAGTTTCCATTAAGAAAATGTATTTATTTTTGTCACAATTTCAATTTGTTTTATGGCTAATGGAAACGCAGATGCTGATGGCAGAATGTTCTCGGACTTGTACTTCCTGCCTTTTTCCTCCAAATGTAATGATGGTCATAATGACTCTGCACTCCAAATTTAGTTCCATCAGACCTCAGCATTTGTCTCTAAAAGTCAAAGCTTTTGTACTTTTATTACATTTGCAAAGTAAAGTCTGTCTTTTTATGTACCTCTTCCTCTCTGAGTGGCCTTTCAACCCAGTTTGATACGAAACTTGTTCCATTATTAACTGTGACACTCTTATCAGCTATAACTAGCATCTTAACAGTGATTTTATAATAAATTTTTACTGGAAATTACATACATTAAAATCTGTCATAGCAGACAGATGTATGCACTTTTACTCATTTTAGCTGTGTCTGCAGACAGACTGCTTATGAAGGTATTAGTTTCAGCAAGGCATTCTGTTTGTGTCTGCAGGATTGAGAAAACTCAGAAAGGCCATAGAGACGAGGAGCAGTAGACAAGGAAAATCACAGGAGTTAAAGGAAATGACATGGGAATGGTTCCGAGTTTGTCTGCACATTGGAAGCAAGGTGCAGACAAAGAAATATACTTTTACAAAAAAAAGAAAAGTACAGCAGCACAAAAGGTGAGCAGAAGGATGGAATTCGAATGGCTTTTGTGATAAGTTGACATTTAGAAAAATCTCTGCTCCATCTTTTTTTAAGGAAAAGATCTTATCTGGACCCTGAGGGGGCAAAGAGGTATTGTTGCAGCTTAAGATTTGAAATTGTGAGATAAAATGGAGTGATATATAAGTTTGATCCTTTCTAATGTCTAAAAAGCAAATGCAGCCTCTCAGACAACAAGCATACTGATTGAATGAACTTCTGAATGTTATTCCTTTGAATCAGTCATAAACGTACATTGATTTTCATGACGGTCAGTTGCAAGAGGACATTGTGAGGCCTGCTTTAACGAGGGACTTCTCTGATCAGGGCTAAACGTTGATGCGGAGAAACACAAAATAGATTGTTACTTCTTTATTACAACACCCCCCTCCACTCCCAACCCCCAAAGTCCCCTTTGCTTGTAGACAGTATGAGTCCCCTTGTAGTCGTGTAGTGACGAAGCATATGTAGTGTGAGAAGTAGGCTCTCAGCTGTTCATCCTGCGGTAGTCATCTCTCCTCCCATTCCGGTCTTAGGTGAACCTCAATACTTCCCCAGACCTCCCTTCCCTTTTGGCTGCCATTACCCAAACTAAGCTCATTTGTCCCCCCAATAGACCCATGATCTGCCCTTTGTTCAGGGCCCAACCTCCCATTCACTTCCCCCCAGGAGAGCAGACAAAGGCAGAAAAGACACAGGCCTGAACCCTTTTGCCCAGACAGTCTTTGGTAAAGCGACCATAAAGAGATGCAGGACCTGAATGGATGGATAGGGAGCTTTCTTGCTTTGACTATAGCCTCTGTCTGTGAAGACGTCCGTCCCCGTCTACACCAGCTCTGGAGGAAGCGGAGTACATGTGGAAGCAACATGATGAAAACAACATCATGTAAAATGGACGGTCCATGGTGAAAACAATCCCCTGGGCCTTTGTCAGTTCTATACTTTATAAACTGTGATGCAACTTATTAATTTGGGTTTTTGTAGTAAGTTAAAGGGGCAGTATTATGTAAAATTGACATTGCTGAGCTTTACATCTTGTTAAAACTTCATCAAAACTGTACCTGGAGTGTTGCCCTGAGTCTTTCATGCAAGTTTGATAAATCCTAGAATCTCCCGTGGCAACCACTCATCAGTGCAAAACACCTTGGTGCTTTGAGACACTTAGGTATGGTGAGAGGTTGAAGGAGACCAGATGGAGGTTGGTTACCAGTTTTATTGCAAGCACAGATGTGGCAGGCGAGGAAGTGTTCTCTAATGTCTCTAGTAAAAACTTGCTTGAGGTTGAGATATTCAGACATTAGAGAGAACGGGAGGTTCTAGGTCCCCTTGAATGGCAGGGAATGGTCTAGGAGGAATGGCAGACTGCAAACATACAGAGACAGTGAGTGGACCAGGATTCAACATGAGAATTGGACCAATCAAGTGGAAGATGAAAAGAATACAACACAAGGACGCAACAAACCACCCTCCGGATAATTAATAAATGAATAGCAAAAGGTGCTTAACAGGAGATTTTTAAATTATTTTTACAGAATTTGATGCAGGTGAAGCTAAAACTATGGGACCTCAGGAATTCTGGAAAGAACATATTTACATACAAAGGTGTTTGTATCTTATAGAAGAAATGTATAGATTACTTGTACTGTTTTAATTACTTCTCTGTAAACGTGTTGTTCTTGCAATAAACTGCATTTTGTGAGTTTGTATAACCCAGTTAATGATTAGTTGATTACCAATTTAGTTGACAACTATTTCAATAATCGATTCGTCATGATTAATCCAGTTAATCATTTCAGTCATACTCTGAAATTTGCACATCCCTAATTTATCTGCCATCCTTTATTTCAAAATGTTTTGCTGTGAAATAATAAATGATGCTATAAATTTGCAGATATGTTTAAAATACCAGATTGATATTAATGATACTATTAATAATAATAATAATAACAAGGCAGGCCAAATGTTAACTTTAAGCAGGCTGTTTTTTTCATTGCAAGATTTGCCAAAAAGAATTATAACAGCATCCATGAATGATTTTTGTTTGAATGCTGCAGCTTCAACACTCTGTAATGTTTTGGAATCCGAATCCAATCATGTTTAAACCATAATCCATATTACCACGACTCAGACTTTAAAGGCTTGTAGAAAACTAGTCTGAACTCCTCAACATGTTAATCTACAAAGCAACACAGCCTGACATATATAGTATTTGGCTCCACCTGTGTGATGTCGAATATGAAACGGGGGTTCAGCTAAAAGCCAACGGGTGGGAGCTGCCATACTGTGCTATAGGGCCTCTGCTGCAGGGCTTAAATTAGACGAGATTTGAAGCAAGTCTTCCGAGATGTGAGCTTTGAGAAGTTTAAAAATATCATTGGGGCAGGCAGATGCTGTCTCTGAGTAGAACGTGAGGTGTGAAAGATTACCAAAGGTTTCAAATCAGTGAAATCCACTGCATTAAGAAGAACCAGAACCTTTCATAACAGTGGGGAGCTGATGCCATCCTTCTCACTGTGGGTCATCTGAAAATGGGCGTATTTCATTTTGATCGTTTGCCTTTTCTTTTTTCATACCAGGCAGAAATTTACTTTAATCAAACAAGACAAGGAGGAGTGAATGCTGCAAATGACTTTATGCAATCTGCTGGGTTTTCTTAGATAGAAACTTTTTAAACAATTTTGAATAACTGAGTTCACAGTAATGTTTGATAACTGATCATTTGGAATGTATGTATGATTGACTGTAGGAATTCTTTGTAAAGAGCCTTGAGACGACACTTATTGTGAATTGATGCTATAGAAGTAAACTGAATTGAAACAGATAATCTGTGAAAAAAGTGAATTCCTCCCAGTGCTCCCATTACCATCTACAGAAACCACAATCAGTCAGAAACAACAAACCAGAGCCAAGAGGAGGAGCTTAGTGCTGTCAATCATGCTCTAGTACGTATTGCTTAATGGTCCAATGCAGAAAAAAAACTTATTGTTTATCCACCATCATCAGTAGCCATGATAACCAGCTTTAGGATTCAGAACAAGATCAGGGGTGAACCAGCTGTAGTGTAGCAGAGAGAAAAGAGGAGGGAGGGAGCAGGGTGTACACAAGGATGATTGACAGCGCTAAGACCTGCCCTGCTGACTCTCATTGCTTGTTTCTGTCCGAGCTGTGTATTTCTGCAGTTTGATATCTTTCACAGATATTCAGTCTCATACTATACTGTCACGACTTAGTGACAGTTTTAACAAATATGTGAAAAACATATTTTTCTGATAAGTTACATATTGCATCCTTCACAATATTAATAAAATTTACTAAGGACACAAGTCTTTCCTACTCTTAGCCTGCTCAGGAGTTAGGAGTAACAACACAGAAGGGGATCATTTGAAGACGGTAAGCTTTTTAATCCATAAATGTCTGTAAATATTATAATATTTTGGGTAAAAATTACTCATTTATTAACAAGGTATTTTTTTGTAAAAAAAAAAAGGAAGAAAAACAAGGAAAATGACTAATTTCTGTTTCCAGTTGGCTGTCATGCAAGGAGCTTTCAGATAGCAGACCTACATCCTCTGAGTTTCTATTTTACAGCGATGTGACAGAGGAGCACATTATTAAATGACCTTATTTAGAAACTGATTTGTTTATGTGCTATCCTTCTGATCCATTCACATGTCACATATCTGTTTAACTCAGAAATTTGTTTAGATCTATCCATCTTCCCATCAACTCAGAGCAAACCTCCAGTTGTCCTCTCAACAGATTGTTCCACCTGAGCTGTGGATCTCTGCTGCTCCTCTTGAGTGACCATAAACCTCTTATCTGATTCTCAGAATAATAGTCATGTCTGAAGGCACAACTGGAATTTGGTTAAAGGTGTCAGAGCATAGGAAACTGAATAAAACTACATGTTGAACTTTTAAGAGTTTTATTTGTAAAAAAGTGAACCATGGATACTTTTCTCATTCCAGATTGCAGGCATGCTGTATTCTGTTATCACATAAAATCCCAATACAACACATCAAAACTTTTTTTGCAGTAACGACACAAAATGTGAAAATATTAAATGGGTATGAAAGCCTTTACCTTTATAAAATGACCCCAGATCAGATTATAACTGCTCTTCCCCACAGCAGGCTGGATAAAACACCATATTTTATAAAAAAAACAATCTCTCTCTCTCTGTCTCTCTATATGGGATCACATGTCTCAACAGAAAAAAGAACCCAGTGTGGCCATTTTAATGTGTACAGTACTATTATTTATGTTACAGTAATGCAGAGAAAAATTAATCAATTAGCTGTGTTTGGAGTGAAGTCCCGGGTGTAATCCGGCTTCATGAGACTCTTTAATTAGGAGGTAAAGAAAATGATCATTCCTCATTTTTCTTCACTTTTCCTTCACTCCATGTGTCTACAGTAGGCCAGCAGACATACAGAATCCCTTCAGGATTCCTTCCTACCATATGGGAGCAGAGGAGCTTTTTCCCGAATGAAAATGTCCTGTCACTGTTTCTACTTTCCCAGTTAATCCAACCGAAACTATAAAGTCAAAATATGGTGTTAAGGCCAATATTAGGATAATATATATAGTTGAAATTAATCATCCATTTAGAGTATTTATATGTAATAATCCATACACATTATAAGCAGAACAACACTCAATGAATTAATGGATTGCTGAGACATTGCATACATGCATGTGTAAAATCATAAAAAATAGTGTCATCGCAATGCCAACTTTTGTAATTCAAAATCAGTACTAAAAGACAATTAATACTTAATACCATTTTTATATTTGTTGAACACTTATCTAGTTCCTTCACATTGTTTATTCTGTTGGTAAGAGGCTAATAGCTAAGCAGGTAAAGACGGCTTAAACAGTTCACCATGTTCAATTCTTTGCTGCACATGAGACATGGGAACTCAACCAACTTTTAAAATCCACTAACACTTTATTTGACAGGTGTGCATAAGACTGACATGATACTGTCATAAAAACAACATGACTCCTGAACAAGGAGTCTTTATGAATATCTTTGACTGGTGTCATGAAGTGTCATTTGATAAATAATGACACTTTTAATACAAAGTTGTTCTAAAAGTTGCATTGAAAGTCTAACTTTGCATTAAAGTGTCATTTCATTTTTTACAAAATAATACAAAATTGGCAATTTTATGGAATTTAAATGGAATGTTAACGCAACGTTTAGAGCAACTTTGCATTAAAGTGTCATTATTTTCAGAATGAGACTTCATGACAACTGTCTTAGACATTCATAAAGATTCAATCATGTCCATGTCAGGTGTTATGTCCATGTCTATGACAGTGTCATTGTCATATCAGTCTATTGTACACCACGTCAAATAAAGTGTTACCTAGAAACCATCTCAAGCATCAGAGCGTTGGGCGGCACCATGCTACTGCAGGTATAGAGCTCATCTGCTCTGCTGCCACCATTTTGGTTCTGACTTCCATCGGTTTATCATCAACCTTTGGGTTTTCCTGTGTGTCTGCCTCATAGGAAAATTGCTCCAGATAACACTGTTCCTTTTAAATAAATAAAGAGGGGCACTAATTGCTCTTCTCCATGTACTAGTTATGTTGTGGCTGTTTTAGTGCACTGTTCTGACTGTCGGCCATCATTTTTCATATGAGCTGCTGTGAGTGAAACAGAGGCTCTGTAGAGCTGCTGTGTTGACATGGCGATAATGGATTGTTTTTCTAAACTCAAATAAGCATGTTAAATTCAGTGATTTCTCAGAGTTGATTATATTAAAAAGGCAATATCATGTAAAAACGTCTTTTTTGAGCTTTCCGTCAAGATATGATGTCATTCCTTCGTCAAAACCATGAAGTTTTGCCTTGGAAAAGAGCTGAACTTCCTATTGCTGGTAGTCACATTTCTTTTAAGTCATATTTGATATATTCAGCATTTGTATATTAACTTAATGTCACATAGTTACTTGATTATGCTATAAAACGCCATTACGTGACTAGAAAGCACATAATACTGCCCCTTTAAATTACTGATTATTTTTACAGCTCTGTCTTCTGTTGTTATTTACTGAAGAATTATAATCAAAATGGAGCAAAATGGCAATTCTTTTTGATTGCCTTCAAATATGAAAGAGTCATTATCTTTTTTTTTATCACCTACAGAGAACCAAAATTATTGGTTTACACTGAAAGCTGCAGGATTTGGATCAGAACATTTAGTTAGTGGGATGGAGGGGAAAGACGAAATGAAAGATGAGTCCAGCAAGCCGGGCTCAGTTGGGTGCCCCGACAGGTTCATGTCGTTAATATGTCCTCGTGTCAGCCGTAGATAAGGTCAGGGGTCACTTCACAGTGGAGGGTCTTTCACTGTGTGAAATCGGACAAGAACAGCCAAGCTGCCAGTTCCACTTTCCAAACTCTGCTGCTGCTAACCCAGATCATCTCTCATGGTGACCAGAAGTCGCTTGGAGCCGATACACTGTTTAACATCGTTTTGCTTCATTTGATCCCTCGTTATTAAATTCTTAGGAAGTCAGGAGGAAATGGTTCAGTGTTCTGTGAATCCTCCGTTTGCATATAGAAGGATGTCTGCTCAGTGGGTTGAAATGGAGCATTTAATACAAGAATAGGCGAAATATAAATAATTGCATAACAAATAAATAATCGAGGAGTGGGTGACACGTAACATGTAGGCCTAAAGACAGTCTGCATCTGCAAGACTGTTACACTCTGTCATCTTGGGGCAGAGACATTCTTGTAAATGTGCTGAATGTGCAGCGCTAGCTTGAAGTGAAGCAGCTATCATGTGCAGAGGAAACACGAGGCCAACTGTAGCTGTACAATGGAAGGTGAAGAGTGGGTATCAGGTCAGAGGTCATGGACCACAGCACAGACATGTTTGCAACATTTACTACCCATTTGTTCAGTTAGGCTGAGTGGCTGTGCCTGTGTGTGGTCTACTGCAGCTACTTCTCTGTCAGTATTAGCATCTTAAGGGAGATAAATATCACCTAAATAAACATAGACTGTTTCTTTTAAACTGTGGTATTATGTGCTTTCTAGGCACATTGTGCGATTTTCAGCACTGTCAAATAACTGTTACCTTCAGTTGCTATAAACATGCTGCACAGATCAATTATGAGCTAAAAACAGTTTACTTCCTGATTAAAGCCTTGAAATTTGGTGTCGGTCTCTTTTAAAGCTCCTGCTCTTGCTGACAGTCTGCCTTCAGGAAGTCATCACAACATGGCCCCTCTATTAACCCTTTCACATTTTTACCAGCTTTGCTCTGACAAGTAGCTCCTACTACGAGCTCCACCAAGTGCTTTGATAATTCTATAGGTTAAGCCCAAAAAAACTCACGTAGACATTCAGTCATCTTAGTGCAAAATTATTAGTTACAGTGAAATATTAAAGTCACGTTGCTCAAAAAAAACTTCCGCAAACATAAAGCTGGACACCTTAGGTGTGCAGAAGTCAAAGAAGTGGAACAGACTTAACAAAATGTTGCAGTATTCCATTAGTTTCTGCTGGAGATGTTTGTCCTGCTGGGTTTTTAGATTTGATGGATCTCTGGCTTGTTTTTCCCATGAACCTTTTTGATATGATGCCTCTCATCGAAGGCAATTTATTTCACAAACTTAAGGCAGATAGTGCTACAAACAGCTTGAGAAAAGCGATACCCAAACACTCTGTTTGATGACAGCTATAGTGGGCCCATCTATTCTCTGAGTTATGAATTATGGATAACTGTTAATAGCTTTTTTCTCCCTTGTTTAACCTTTTGCGGCCAGATGCTTCTGCCTGATGGCTGCTGTTTCTTGGACTCCCTTTACTCTCTTCTTATCACCAACATCACACTCCTGATCACAATTTTACTGTCTCGTTATTAAATTACATGATGCAAAGGCTTCAGTGGCTCAGGGAGAAGAAGGCAGGTTAAGTCTCTGGGCGAGTGACCCTCTCTGAGGAGTTAACCCACCGTCCCACCTCGCTGCTGCATAATGGATGAAGGACAGGCATTGGTAGGGAGGAGTGGAAGCAGGCCCTTATTACCTTGTGATCCATTTTTAATGAGGTAAACAGGTCTTTCCAGGTCACCTGAACGCTCGGAAACACACACCCATGGCGGATGGTGTGTCTTCCCCGTCGCCTACCTCAGTGCTGCCCATTTTGACATCCACCATGGCTGCAGGGCCTGAATAGCATAATTAGGCCTCACTGTCATTGACAGAACGTGTCTCACTTCCCGCTGAGTCCTCTTCTGTTCTTCAAGTCAGATGGCACCAATTATACAGTGGAAAGAAGACCTTATTAGAAGTGCTCCAGGCAGCCTTTGCCTTACTTTTCCTCTTAGGTTGAACTTCCCAGAGGTGAGGTGCACACCATGACTACCAGCGCTACTAATACATCACTAGATATTTTCATAGAGTTGATCTTATTGCACTTTGCAGCTCATATATTGAATTGTAAATGTTTTATAGAGCAACTATTTCAAGGAGCAGTTTTAGGTGGTTCCCAAGCACATAGTGCCATTTTTACAGCACTTAAGAAGTAACTGTTACCTTGAGTTGTTATAAAAATGCTGCATTTATCAAATATGACTTAAAAGAAATTCACTTTGAAATTGCATCTCTGTCTCTTTAAGAAACTCCTGCTCTTTCTGAAACTCAACCTTCAAAACGTCATCACAACATGGCTCCTTTTTTTCACCCTTTAACAATGTTTTTAGTAGCTCCTACAATGAGTTTAGCAGATGTGCAGTTAAACCAGGTGTTTGCTAATTGCAGCTGGCTAGTCTGAAGGAACTGAGTGAGGAAGCCCTGGGGAGGGCTGCTCTGTGAGGGCGAAGCTCTGAGGCTGGGAAACTGCAGCCCAGAGGAGGCGTTGTGTCCTCTCAGGTGGGGATAGGTCCACCCAGGTGTTTCACACAGCTGAATGGTTTCCATAGAGATTAAAGGTTTCATCAAACATACATGAAAGAATCAAGTTAACACTCCAGGTACGTTCTTGATGAGGGAATAACATCATAACATGATGAATGCTGACCTTTCATGAATAATAGAATAGAGCTGCTGATGTTTGTATGGATAAATAACCAGCCGTGATCAGTGCCTGGTCAGTTGGAAATGCAATAATTCAATCTTTTTTTCCAATCAGTGAACACACCACACCTAAACACAACAGGCAATGCTGAAAACAACACTCTTCAGTGTAAAACTGGTTACTGCAGTTATGCATAATATTTTACTGGGGGAATGTTGGCTATTCACTGAAACTGCTTCAACAAAACACTAGTCTTTCATTGTTCTCCTGAATCAGTTATGTACTTGTGCCATTTTGATCATTTTATACCCGACTTTTTCGGTACAAAAGAAGCTGCATATTAAAACATCATTTGGCAAACAAAAATGAACAAAGTTTAATCTTGCTGAGTCTTTGACCTGCCTGCTGCAGAACATGTTGGATCTAGAAATGTTTGTAACCTTTAGGAAATCTCAGGATTAATATCAGCATCTACATCATCTTCTGCAGGGAAAACATGCAGAATCTGCTGTCCACAGATTGTTAAGCCAACCATTGTTGATAGACAGTTTAAAATCCATCCATCCATCCATTTTCTTGACACCCTTGTCCCTTAGTGGGGCCGGGAGGGTTGCTGGTGCCAATCTCCAGCTAACGTTCCGGGCGAGAGGTGGGGTTCACCCTGGACAGGTCGCCAGTCTGTCGCAGGGCAACACAGAGACACACAGGACAAACAACCATGCACACCTAGGGCCAGTTTAAAATATTAACTTTAAATGACTTTGTTATAAAATAGTTAAGCCATGTTTATTGGAGTTTGGTCACACATGAAGTGCTGTTCATCCAATGCCTGGAAGGAATAGTTTTGAATATTTGAAGTCATTCTATATTTTGCTGTTGTCAGTAGCGGTTCCATTTCCTGTAATAGAAATATCTCATCTCCCTGCTGCAATCCTAACCATTTTGTTTATTTGCACATTTCAGTAACAAGGCACTGATATGAATCAGCTGTCATTTGGCATATGGGCATTTGGCAAAAACACAAAAAATCAACAATTAAAACATTTCAGTTTTGTATAGTGGGAGTGGTTTCAGCTGAGAGGGGCGGAATCAGGAGTGAAGAAAGAGGAAGACTTGAGTCATGTTGCCTTCAGGAACGAAGGTACAGGAAGAATTGTGGCTAGATTCAAAAACTGAACAAAAAGATGGTTGTGTTTTTTAAGTTTTAGACAATTTTCAATTTCAAGTTTCATCCCTCCATTCATTTTCTTACACCCTTGTCCCTTAATGGGGTCAAGGGGTGCTGGTGCCGATCTCCAGCTGACGTTCCGGGTGAGAGGTGGGGTTCGCCCTGGACAGGTCGCCAGTCTGTCGCAGGGCAACACAGAAACACACAGGACAAACAACCATGCACTCACACCTAGGGCCAATTTAGACAGACCAATTAACCTGACAGTCATGTTTTTGGACTGTGGGAGGAAACCAGAGTACCCGGAGAAAACCCACCATGCACAGGGAGAACATGCAAACTCCATGCAGAAAGGCAGGGGATCGAACCCAGAACCTTCTTGCTGCAAGGCAACAGCTCTACCAACTGCGCCACTGTGCAGCCAATTTCAAGTTTGATTTTTCAATTACAAATTTGCTTTGACAAAACATTTGGCTCTAATTTAGTTCCGTAGAAACTAGCTAACCTGCTAGCTGAGTGACTAACTGTGGCTTACTGTGACTTTAGACAAATAAACTATTACTGACAATACTTTTACATAAATCTATTTTTAAAAATTCAAACCGTTCCCTTGAAGAGAAATTTGACTCAGCTAAAACTGACATTATTGGGTCAAAACTGTACAGAAGCCAGACATCAGAATTCAGCGGGAAATCTCAGATCAGTGAATCTCAGGTATTCAGTTATTCTTTACCTAGTTTGTAACACACACACACACATTCACACACAAATATCTCTTTGTCTTTTCTTAGTTTTGCTGCTTTTTTTTTGCCATGTTATTGCAGCATTCGTTTTTTTCCCCCATATGCCAAATGACAGCTGATAAAACTGAACATTGTTGTGCTCTAATGGAAAGAAAATGGGCTCCCTCAAGCAGGCGCCTCGTACTGGAGTGGCAGAAATTGGATGACAGGCGAGAACGCATGTATGAGGTGTCATCTGGGAAATCAAACCTGCTCAGCTCACTTGCTCTGAAAGTCGGTGTACAGGTACACCTTCGCAAACAGGGAGGTGGAGAACTCCCACAGCAATTCTCCGTGAAGCCTGCCTGGGCTGTGAAGACGAGGAGAGAAAAAAAAAAGAGAGAGAGTGAAAGAGAGAGAGCGACAGGAAGGTGAGAACAGGAACAGATGGAGAGATGTGGAGAATCTACATTTCCAGTCATTTAAAACAGGTGCTATACATAGCTGAGCTTCCAGCCCATCATTTCATCTAAATGATATCATTACAGCTGAGAGTCATTAAAAATGATCCTTTTTCTCCAGCCTATATAGATTTCCACAATCTCCCCAGGGAGCAAGGATAAAAATGAATTTAAGGCCCCTGAAGACACAGAATTAGCTTTTTTATCACCACATATCCTGGCTGCACACGTGCCACTGGGCTGCATACAGGATTAGTTTGGATCTCTTTTTTCCTGCCTGACTGGCTACCGGCTCTCTTACCGGGGTGACGACGACCGTTTCCCCCCGCTGAGAAAAGCTCTGGGTTCAGCCGGGGAAAAAAAAACAACTCTTGAGCACACGCTTCCCCTGCTGGTGTTCAGTGTGGATCTTCAGTCATATCCCTCCACTCTTCATCAACATGTGGAGCATTTGATATCGGAAGAGCAGATTTCCCCTAAAGGCTGCCTTACATCAGTTAGAAAAAGATATATTTATTTAGCTTCAAAAGAACATCTTCCTCTGAATTTACATGAAGAATTTTACTGAGCAGATGCTGAATGATACATCAAGCAAAAAGAAAAAAAAACCTACCTTCCACTTATCGCCACCAGCGAGAGCTTGCACGATGAGGTTGGGGTCAAACTCCGACTTAATGAGTCCACCCTACGCAGTGGAAGTAGCTTTGAAGTGGCAGCTTCTATCCATCTCACAGAACAGATGAGTGATGGATCAGATCCGCCTGACACCGACTCCTCCTGAGTTCTTTGTTCCTGTGTTTATTTCTGGCGGTTCTGCCCGGTTACACCGGATTCCACCACGCAAAATGCCTGGTAATTGTAACCAGCACATGTTTGGTACCCCAAGCAAAGTCTAATCAAGAGGTGGTTGTGGACAGGACTGTTTGATCCAGGCTGTCGGCTTTCCATGGTGGTCGTTGCCTGAGCAGTTAAACACATGAGTCACTTAAATCAAACTTTGTTTTTTGGTCTAAATAATCATTACAGTCGTCTGTAAGTTTAGACGGACTCTAACAGATGGCTCAGGGCGATAAAAGCTGATGAATGGAATGCAGTAGCTGTGTTTCCACTACATATGTGTGCACATCTTTGTCTGTGTTCTGCTAATGTCGAAAAAACACAATTAAGCAATTGCGGTGTTTCCATGAAATTATAAATAAAACTAAAATCACATTTGAATACGTTTGCTGAGTTACACATTTGCTGTTAAGTCAATAAAAAGAATTCACTCATGGTGCTAGTGTTCATCATCTGTCATCCATCAGAGGAGACGCGTTAGAGCAACAAGCCCCGCCTACTTGTGAACGTATGAGGCGTTTTTGTGGAAATTGCAGTGTGTGATTTTGCGGAAGAGTTATGGATTCAATACGTTGGAATGACACAAAACCTTTTATAAACTGTGTGGTTCTGTGAGAGCTCTGGTGGAGTCAGCTGATGGAAAAGAAACAAAAATAAACCATCATCCTCCTGCTACTTCCTCTTGTCTTCTTTGTCTGTCTGCCAGTAGTAACATCCGGCTGTTGATCATGTGTCTCATGGGACGCAAAAAAAGTGTTGCTATTGCAATTTTGTTAAATGTATTTTTTCAAAATGGCTGAGAAACCACCTCATAAGTTTTCTTTTCAAAATAATGTGAGCTTTTTTCTAAATTAGCATGTTTCCATTAAGCAAATTTATTTTCATAATTCCAATTTTATGCTTAGTGGAAACAAATGATTTAGCATGAGGGTTTATGCTTTCTGCTACACCAAAAGCTCCTCACCCACAGCGGAACCTGCTGTCAATGCTAATACCAGTTAGTACAGCCACCGATTATGGTGGATAAGTAGTTTTCTTGTAACATTAGGTACCTTCTCTGCCACTACCACAGCTGCAACAAACTGTGAATCTTGAGATTGAACAAGCTGAAAAGGGGAACATGTGAGCAGCACGTACGCAAGCCTGTTTGACAGCTGCAACAACTTACTCCTGATTCTTGTTTGTTGTTTCCAACTCAGTGGTGTATTTCCGCTGATGTCAGTAGGACCACCGGAAGAGAAGAGCTAGATTTTTTGCACAGAAAATTTGTCTCATGCTGTCGGGACATAGAGTTAGTTTAAAACCTCTTTTTCTCTAGAGGACCCAAATATGGGTCCTCGCCGCTCGCCCCAAAAAGATCAATTAAAAACACATGCTATACATTTATCAATAGGCATATTGCATATCCACGTAAAGGGAAAAGGATAAATGAATGATAGAAATGATAGAAACAATATTTTCTACCTCAACAACACCCAGCTTGAACACTAAGCAGATTGATAAAAAGAAACGCAATTAGGCGCTGACGAGGCTAACGAGGCACAGCCGGTAAAAAACGGAACAACAAAAGAGCAACGAGGTCCGATACACAAAAACTATATATCAGATTAAAGCCGAAGCTCTGCGGTTTCCAACAATACCAGAGTCACCAGGCTACGTGCAAAACTCACTGAACCAGCAGCTAAAGAAGAAAACAGGAAAAAGCTCATTTCACGAAGCCAAAATCAAAAAATCATTTCTGCCTTTGCTGTTTCATGGTCATAATCCATATTAGAGTAAATATTTCCACTTAGTTCGATAATCCATTTTCCCTGCGTCCATTTCACATGGTTTCCGGTTCGGCGCAGAGCCTTTTTCCTCAAATCGCTAAGATGAAAAAAAAAATTCAAAATACCCGGAAAATGAACGTCACATACGATTCTCCCCCTGTGATTGGTGAACGACTTTAGATTCCGTCTTGATGTCAACGCCCTCGGATTCTATTGGCTCTGACGGTTCGAACGATATGTCAATCATTAAAATCGGCCAATGGGATCCCGAGAAACCGCCCTGCGTAATTGTGAACGTCTGAATGCAGAATGCAATGACTTTACGCGCAGAGCGCATTGTTATTGTAATGTAATTATGATATATGTGAGTTTTTTTCCTGTTATCTTGTCATTTTAACATGAGTTTTAATTGCTATTTGCATTTTCATTGTTATATAATTCTATTTGAAATGTTATTGTGAGTTCATCTGTTCCATTTTCAGTTTATTACAATTTGTCTATTTTTTTTCCTCTTTTTATGAATGAATGCATGTGGATTTTTCAAAGGAACCCCCCAAAACAATTATTAGATGCAATTACTTATTTATGATAAATAATCATTTATTATATGAAAAGAATAAATGATTGAAACAGAACCTACAGAAATAAAAACTAAGAAAGTTCAAATGGCACAAATTGTGCCAAAATGGTTAATTTGGAAGGTCCGCCTAGATTTTTTTTTCATAAAACTTGGCACAGTAAAAGGTCAGATTGTGAACTGTTGTTTTCTACATGTTTTGGCTTTCAACTGCATGCTTTGAAAGGAACCTTCATAGATTGAAGTGGTTTTTTAGGCGGAAATTGATTTTTTTTCTTAATTTCTGCTGTTTACTATATTAATTCACTTTCCTCAGTAACAGGTAGGGTGGTTTTTAGAGCTGTAACATATTCCCTAGGGTCTTGCCTTTGTTTTGATATCAAAACAATTAAAATAAACTCTGTAGTTCATGAGATACATTCAATTCATTTTGGGCATGTTATTTTCAGTCATGTTGCTCAAAAACAGGCCGTGAGCAAAAGAAGTTTTTAACAAATATATAATTTTTTTTTGTAAAAGTTACCTACAACAGCTTTGACACCCTCTGGTGCCTGATCTGGACAGCCTCATAGCTGTTGCTGACTATTGATTCTGGCAAACTAACGCATATGCACACAGTGTTTCTGTCAGTGATTGTTTTCTATATTTTATTTTGTTTTCAAAAGTATTTTAAGTAGTTTTGCATTTAATTCCTGACTGTACCTTCCAGTTATGTTCACTTTAAGTTTTTAAGTGTTACTCTGACTACCAAACACCCCCCCCCACTCCCCAGCCTGAGAAAATGTCTGCTTTCAACGCAGTGTTATACTGACAAGCTCAGCAAAGAAAGCATCATTCAAGGAAGGATCCCAGAAACTAATGTTAACTCTAGGATAAACCCTAAACTAAGGTGAGTTATTCTGTAGACTGTTTACGGTTGCTGGGTTACACATTTGCTGTTGATTAAAGCTTTTCCCTTTGCGTTTTCTTTTACCTGTAATAAACAACACACCAGAGGTGAATACACTGTCAGGATGTTTCAAATAGCGATGAGGACAACTCACGGTCAGGACATCCAGTCAATGAGATGACATGAAACTGTGGCTGCACATTAGCCACAACAGCATTATTCATGTTCCTCATGTTTTCCAAAGTCGTTCATGGCGAGAACGTGCGTGATTACAAGATCACAGAGGCGTAAAATTACCTGAACAGCAACAAAATTGATGAAGTAATGCTCAACAAACAAGGCAACTTTATTTTTCTTAAAGCAGCCGCAGACCGAGCCAGAGCATATCACCCGAGCTAAACAGTTAACATGGCTCATGCTAAGGGAGGGGTGAAGGAAATGTTCTATCTTTTTAAGGTGTTTACTTGAATTTAGGATATTTGGTAACATGCCATTTCAATCTGACAAATAAACATTAAACATTAAAGTCCTTTGGCGTTCAGGCCCTGGCCAGCGATGTTAAGCTGGAACTTTGATAAGCTCGATAAACATTCCTGATGCTACATAGGAATGTAATCCCCCCAGGGCCTGAACAGGTGGCGGCGGTCAAAGAAGGATGTGGCCTGAGAACCAGGTGGAGATGGGGCAGAGGTGGGTTGATCGCAGCTGATAAGCAGAGGAGGCCGTGGATGGAGGTCCGTATCAACTGGAGCTTGATCGATGATTGGCCATGATGTGGCTTGATCTAGTGCTGATAGGTCCAGAGTGAAGAGAGGGAGACGCTGATTGATGAGGCAGGTGAGGCTAAAGAGTCTTCCAGACTGAACTTTTGCTGAGGCTTCATTTATACAATAATTTTTCAAATGCCTAACACGCATAACAAATCACAAACTGGGTTTTATCAATTTTGC
This sequence comes from Poecilia picta, assembly GCA_033032245.1. Taxonomy (NCBI): domain Eukaryota; kingdom Metazoa; phylum Chordata; class Actinopteri; order Cyprinodontiformes; family Poeciliidae; genus Poecilia; species Poecilia picta. The sequence goes on from CM065361.1 coordinate 3,543,132, forward strand.
TATTAGTGTAGACTACTCTAGTCCATTTTTGACATAGTGGTTGTAGTTTTTAAACTAGAGCAGATTAAAAAAGCTCAAGACAGTAAAAAATTAGACGGACTCGCCAACTTCAGCTTTGTTACTTCAGTGAGAGGCTTTTAAATAATGTTTTCCAGTGATTATGGTTAACATTAACTGTTTGTGTTAATGATTAACACTAACTGCTATGGTTTTTGGCATTTAAATATAACAGTAGCAGCTTTCTAAAGGTTGTATGGAGAGACGGACATTAGACGGTATTTAGATGCTTTACTGTACAAATATCAAACTAGTTAGAATACATTGTCAGAACGCCGGTCATAGTCCAGGTAGGGCTTTGGGTTGGGGTGTGGCTATGTGGGCTTTTGGTCAATAAATGAAAAGAGCAAACCTAAACTCTCTTCATGGGGTACTTAAGTTAAAGTTGCCAGCAATGTAAGTTTTTGATCCATTTTCCTGAAAGTTGCAGTTCTTGCTTCCAGCTCAGTCTGGGTTTTCTCCCCTTCACTTGGATTCCTCTGACAAGATTTTCCACGGGGCCAATCAGCAAATTAGAATTAGTTGCAAACAATGAAATTGAGTTCCTGTGATGTTTTAGAGTTGTAGTCTGCTTGTAGTTTTAGCAACAGCAGCAGAGAAAGTGAATGAAGCGGTTCAGTCTGTTGGCCACGCTTTCAAATATTAAATTAGTATCAACATTTGCCTTGTTCCGATTGCCTCTTCACTCTCCAGAGTGGAGAATGGCTATTTACAGTGCAGTGCCGATAAGCTTCTTAGCACCAAACTGGTCAGTTACATACGTCATGTTAATAGAGTTCACAAATCAAGTAAGCAACCGTTTGTAAACAGCTGAGACCCTCTGGACGAAGCAAAGCGTAGAACAAGGCGTCACAAGCTTGGTTCTATGTTTCTGTCTGCTGAGCACATTGTTAATGGAAATAACAATGTGCTCATTTAGAACAATTTAGCTTGTTCTAACAGACATTAACGTGACCTACTGTAGTAGGTCAAGTTTTATGTTGAAAATTGAATTAGAAAAGTATTTACCTTCCCTAATATTTGTAAATATATCATATGTTCTCATTTTAATCTTTATTTTACTAGGATTTGCAGAAAAGGTCATATTTTCATCTGATAACATAAACCTAAAGTATTAAATGCAATGATATGATCAATTCCTCAATACTTGATTATTCCTTTTTCAGAAATACTTTTATGATTTCTTGTGTCATTTCATAGATGGATACTTTTTTACTTTTATCCGACTAAAAATCTGTCTATGTGGCGCTACTCTCACTAGGATGGAGCCAGAGGCCAAACCCTGAGAGAAAACCTGCAGAGCTTCCTCTTCCATCAGGGCCACAACATTATCTTCTCCAACTTTGTTGTGAATGCAACAGCAAACATTCCCCAACATTCGCTCACTACCTCAGTGGAAAGTTTTTGCTCTGCCTGTTGTGTGAAGATGCTTAACTCTATCGCCGTGCTCTGGTGCAGACAGGGTTTCTAAAACGCAAACCCCCCCAAAAAAACTGTAGCACCATTCCTTCCAGGTTGTTATGTTTAAACCTTGTATATCTTTTCAGTGTTTGGGGGAATTGTTTGCTGGTGATCTGCCTCCTCATCAGTCTAACAAATGGAGGCCTTGTTCTCTCCCTGCTTTCAAGTTCTTAAATGCTATGTTAATGTGGAGCCTGCATTCACTTATATCTTGCTTTCCATTGGCTTGCTCGCCGCAATTTGCTGCTAATGGTCCAACCACCACCGCACCCCCCCTACCCTCCACCCAACTCCCTCTGTCATCCACTTCCCCATCCCCTTCCCCCCGTTTTCCTCTCCTACTTTCTCTCTCTCTCTCTTTGCTTCTCTCTTTCCAGCCTTGAGGCGTCCCGTTTCAACTCCTTCGCTTTCAGTCACAATGCTGTGGAGAGGTTTGAATGGGTGGGGTGGGGGTGGCAGAGGGGGCATTTAAGAGAGCAGTAGGTGGGAGTGGAGTCTGACTGCAGAGGGTCTTCTGTTTCAGAGAAAAGGGAATTCTCTCATTCACTCTCTCTCTCTCTCTCTCCCTCTGTCTGTCTGTCTGTCTCTGTCTCTCTCCTCACTGGCTGCAGCACATCAGCTGGCTCTCTAGGTAGACGAGAGTAAACACTCATAGGGAAGAGAGAAAAGATGACAGAGCTGTCAGCGCTCTGAGAGCCACGGAGCGGTGGGAACATTTTCTCTGACTGGCTGAGGAGGCTTTCTGCTTCCATTTTTCGCCGTCAGCTGAGAGGCTGCTAGCGTTTTCTACGAGGTAAGTCACCTTCTCTACCTGTATGGAGCTGCTGGGGGCGAGCAGGCTGATGGGCTCACCTCACTGACACAGAGCGCTCACACTTTTTAAGATCTCACAACTTTCACCACTTTTTTTTCTTGATTGTTTTAATCAGTCGATATGAATGCCTTCCATTGGAGAGATGCGACTATGTTAAAACGTGTGATAGGTGTTATAGGGAATGACTTATTTTTAGCAGTTTTACCACTGAATTATTCAAATATGTCAAACAGGAAAGTTGTAATGTCTGAGTATTAAAAATAGGGCAAAAGTTTAGATGTTTGCTTGATTAAGCTCTCTGATTTCAGTTTTTTTCCCATAACATTTCTATCATATTAACATTTCTGAACACACTTCTCACACATCAAGATAACAATGTATGTGACGTTGGCTGCAGGAAAATAGTTTGGTCCTTGTATTAATGGGCCAGGACTTCAGACTCCCTTAATTACATTCTTTACTGCACTCACCTGGGAGTCATTTATGTCCTGTAGGAAAAAGTGTTTGCTCCATTTTGCTTTATTATTATTATTATTATTATTATTATTATTATTATTATTATTATTATTATTATTATTATTATTATTATTATTTATTATATTACTGTTATTCTTATTATTTTATTTGTTTAACCAGGTAAAACCCCATCGAGATCCAAATCTCTTTTGCAACACAGATCTGGGCAGAAAATCCGCAACCCAAACCAACCTGGTTACACAAAAGTGAAACAAATTAAACCAAACTGTTCAAAATGATTTTAATGAAATAAGATCTGACATCTTGAGTTCAGGCTGGAGCTGATTCCATGCTGCAGAAGCCATAACACCGAATACTTGCCACTGCTTTTCTGCTTGAACACGTGAAAGCAGAAAAAGAAAAATGTTGCCCGAGTATCTTGGGACCCGGCAGGCAGACCGTGACGTTTTGCTGGTTTACCCTGCCTGCAATAAGGCTGATGCTGGGTCGAGGTTCTGCTGGTGCTGCAGAGCAGAGACGGGCTACAGTCTGAACATGTGCACTTACCCATGTGCACATGAGCGCAGCTCGCCGCCGACTACAGGTCCAGCTGTAGAATTTACGGCTACCGGCAGACGCCTGGGCTGGTGTAACCCAGGAGACAGAGACAGACAGCTGCTCCGCTTTAGAAGCTGCCGGTTTGGGTCCTCTCCCAGATCTCCATGCCTCGCACACTGCCGGCTGGAAAGTTGCAGCCTCTCTAACACACACATACACACACACACACAGTCGGAGGCTCTCCCTGATCCCCAGGTTGGTGTCATGGTGGTCCCAGGAGGAAAGAGGAGCCGAGGTTGTCTGACAGATTAGGAAATAAAACTGGCATTCACTGACAGGGGTGTTGGTGGCAGATATGCCATTTCTGGAGCTCTGCCAGTCGGGTGTTTCTTCTCAGAACAAAAAGATGGTGGTCTGTGGACACAACTGTCACTGACATGAGAACAGCATGAGAATGGTAAGCAACAAAACAAAGAAAGACCTGACAAGTCTGCCACTAGACACCACAGTCCAACTGAAGATGTATATTGTTTTTATAGCAAGACATTTTTAGCTGATTCGTTTCTGTTCCTATAGCGTGCTTGTCAAAAACACACCAGCATATAGTGCCTTGTAATTTTCTCTGATCTCATAATGACTTCCTTCAAAACTTAACCATGCAAGTCAGAAAACCAGAAAATAATCCACCAGTTGGAAGCCCAGACAGCAGATTACAATCAGGACATTAACAATGACTTTCTTCTGCAGTTCTGTTTATGTGAGACAGTTTCTGACTGCAGCCGTTGCGATGTTTCAAACACACCCCAGCCACGCTGCATTCAGATACTGTTGAACAGATGGCTGAAAAATGGGAGGTTTTACATCAACTTATTTGAACTTTATGTCATGTTACGGCGTTACTCCCTCATCAAAAACATGAAAGAATCAATGTTGCCTTGATTCTTTCATAAAGTTTTGGTAAAACCTTTAATCTCCATGGCAACCATTCAGCTGTGCAAACTGCCTGGGTGGATGTAGCTCCGCCTTTTAGATGCAGCTCCTCCTGCAGTTTCCAACTCATAACACGGCCCCTTCAAAAGCCCTTCAGGAAAGATGTCTACTGATGTCTAAATGTGGTTTAAGGTGATTGGCTGTGGTTAAAATGACCAGCACTTTCAACGTCTTTGTTGGGATAAAATTTGCGCACCAACTATTAAAAAAAGCGAAATGAAGTGACCCTATGTTGTTCCTTCACACTGTGCATTGAGTAACTATGTTACATATTTGTGCTGTGAATATTCATCAAAATGATTGTGCTCTGAATTTTTTTCACAAAATAAAAGATTTTTGCATTGACCCTTTATTCAGATCAGCTCAGATGTAAGCCTGTTGTGTTGGTGTTGAACACTGTATAGTCTGTGACCGAAGGAGAGAGAGGAAGACCATCAGGATCTTAGGGCAGCTCTTGTTAGACGGTGACTGGAAGTGACTTGCAGATGAACCAACCTTTTGTCTGGTTTAATTGTCTTTCTTGATTCTCTGCTAGTTTTGTCCAAAATGTTTCCAAGAAAACTTTGATTTTGGAAAACCTATTTTGATTGTCACAAACATTTCAAACATGGTCTGAGGACCCCCGTCTGTGAGGATTGCACATAGCCTCATGGTACAACAGCTCATACTTCACACATTAATGTTTCATGTTGGGTCGGCTATGCATTTAAGCAGCCTCTGACAGTCACACTTGGTATGGCGATGAGTGGGAAAAGCAGCCTTTGTTTGGACAGCTGTCAGCTCCCAGAGCTTCATGCCCTACAAAGCTCTCAGAGAGGGCGACCATCTCTGACCCCACTTAGCTCCTTCACTGGTGATCCAGAGCGTACTATAATCATGGGTATTCATGATGACCCATGTCGGCCAGGATTCGGGAGAAGGTTTTGTCTGGTCTAAGTCAACGTCATCTTTAATTCAACCTTTGTTTGCCACCTCTTCTCCTTATTTTTCTCCTTTGATTTGTTGAATTAATGTTGTTGCTGGCTTTGCTGTGTAAAAACTTGAGTCATCATAAAGTAAGATAAGGGTAGTTCTTGAACTATCTTAACGTGTATTGTTTCTGACTGATTGTGATTTATAGTTCCGACCAGCGTCGAGGTTGGAGATGCGCTCTGAAATCTTTTGTTTCAAAAATGGCCTCAACAGGGCTGGGTTATGGATTTGACCCATAATCCACAGATGTAGGTTTTCAAGCCAAAAATAATCTAACATGAATGTTTTTGGAAAGCTGGATCACAAAGACTGTTAAAACTGTTAAGAATGTTAAAAGCTGTGCCACCATGCAGCCTAGAATTATTCAGTTATGAAAGTAAAAACACCAACCTCTTTTTGTCTACCAGCAGTGTCCTAAAAACTGAATTTAGAAGTAAAAATGATTGACATAAACTGTCTAATTGACAGGATACTGTCAGGACTGCTGGATTAAAAAATAAAAGTTCAGCATAATTGTATTCTCAAATTGAAATTGATTATTTGTTTCTTTAAGATGATATTCACTATAATTTCAATTTAATTTCACTAAAGTATCAGTCAGATTTGGAGTTCAAACAAATATTTCTCATGGTTGGAAATTAACCCGTCGTGTAGGACATTTTTCTGCGTCCGATTGAAGACCAGTTACGTTAGTCATCAGTCCATCTCAAAGGAATCCAAAGTTGTTGCCCTTCCAGATGGTTTCCTGATGCTCCTCCAATTTTAATGTGAAACGCCAAAGGAGTGGAAGCCGGGGATTCCGGGACGTCTTTGTTTTGCCTTGGCCACCATAGGAGCGAGCCAACTGATGAACACGTGGCAGATTCTTTACCCTCTACTCTACACCTCCAGCACTGACCCCCCACATAGGAATGTGTGAGCCATAATGTTTTAGGACAAGATGGGAACCCTTTGAGAGGAGTAGACTATTTAAATGGAGTAAAATGATAGAGAAAAAACAGAAAAAACCCAGGGAAGCCGGTGAAGAGTCGACCTCAGAGACCGGGGTCATTAGGCTCATACAAGTGTATGAATGGAAGGCACTCGCAATTTGGACACGCAACACGCTTCAGGCTTTCAGACATACAAGGACAAACAGATGTCCGGGTATCACAGCCAACATGCTTCTATTTGTAGCACAGAGAAGAAGGAAAAAAAAAAACTCCTTTCCATCCTGTTTGAAAGGAAGTAACCAATAAACATCCAGCATTGGGCTAAAGGAGGCAGACTGTGAAAGCTCTCCTTCATTTTTACTCAATGTCTACATTTACTCTTCCAGATCCTTCTCCTGGCCTTCTCCAATGTTTGAGCTCCAGCTCAAACGAATGAAATATGTCACAGTTTGTCCAATTTATTTTATGATGCCTTGGCCCCTCCAGAAAGTTTCATATGATGCAGTTTCCCCTTATGCTATGCTATGGTGAGACTTTAAAGTTCATAATAAAACATGTTTTGCTCTTATTTAACTTGTCAAACTACTTAAAAATCATGTTTTTTATCTTGCTAATATGTTTTGTAGCATAAATGGGCTGACCTGATTGATATGTTAGCATTTTCTATTTTCACTTTCATTAAACACAATATCTATAACTTTGAAATACTGTCTCACTCTGAATTTGACGTGGATATGTAATCCTTGCAACCTCTTAAGGTTTAACTAAAATTGAACTGAATGACACAATTTTAAACATTGTGTTGCCAAAAGTAAGAGATACCTCTACACTTCCAGAAATAAATCTTTGAGGTCAGATGATGATGTTGGGCAAAAAAGACTCTTATGTAGTCTTTTCTCTATGTGGTCTCAAATGTGTTCTACCAGGTTGAGGTCAGTTCTTTGCAGGTTTCTTCACACCAAACTTTGTGTGCTGGTGCTCATTCATGAACAGGTGGTGGCCATTGCTAAACCTTTCTCACAAATCTGTGGAGATCTTTGGAGGGTTGGGACATTTTTTGGACATTTTGTCTCTAGTTGAAGTTGGGGTCTATGTAAGGGGATTGAAGTCTGGACTGGTTCTGGTTCTAGCTGTGCCTGGTCCAGGTCTGGACTGATGTGCTGCTCCGTCATGCTGGAGGTTTGCCCCATCTAGAGACAATGGAATGGATGGGAACATCTCCTGATGTGAACCTGAGGTTTACGTTGATCATGGTAGAACTCCCTCCAGTCTGCCGCTCCCTCAGAGTGGAATCAGCAACAAGTTGAAGAAGTTGGTCTATTTTGATGTATTTAAAGCCATTCTTGGATTGTAAAAGTATTAGTAAATGTTTGGTGGAGATCAACTCGTACCTTTATGGGTTTGTTTGTTCATTGCTATTTTTCTGCTTTATTTACCGTATTGCATGTCCGTTTGGTTTTAGCACCTGTGGTTTTACGATTACCATACCATACCATACCATACCATACCATACCATACCATACCATACCATACCATACCATACCATACCAACTTTATTTATAAAGCACTTTAAAACAACCACTGCTGATACATATTGCTGTACATTAAAACACAGCATAATAAAAAAATAAAAAACTCTTACAGTTTTAAAACAAACACATACACTTTAAGACTAGATCCCGCTGGAGTTAAAGTAAAATAAATGGGTTTTAAGACGAACTTTAAAAGTGGACAGTGAAGGGGCCTTTCTGACCTGCAAAGGCAAGTCATTCCATAACTTAGGACCTATGACCGAGAAAGCCCTGTCCCCTCTGAGCTTCCTTCTAGATCTCGGTACCTCCAAGAGAGCCGCTTGTCGGTTACAGTAATTGTTTGTGTTGCTGCTGCCATTCTTGGCCAGATTCCTCTTATAAAAATCATTTTTCATCTCAGTGACAGCTCAATGTCAATGTTATGTGAACATTATAATTTGTAACATTCCAAATTGACCCTGAAAGCTCAGAGAAAGTAACTTCTGTGGAAACAAAGGCACACCAATGCCCATTTGAGGCTGCAAGGAGAGCATGCTCTCACCTTGCAGAGGATTACCTGAGACACAAGGTGTTAGTTTCATGGTAGGTTTAGATTAGCTGCTTAAAGTAACATGAATCCCACTGTGTAGTGTTACAAAGGCAGCTGCCAGGCAAGCACGATTTTTACAGTAATTGCAGTGCAGCGTGAAAACCAAGGAGGATGGCGGTTGAACTTCCATCTATTACATGTCTGGGGAAACCAGTTGGTGTGCAGGTGGGTCACCAGCACACAGCATGCTGAACAGACGGCCAGCATCCAGCGTCTCCATCTGGAGCTGGTGAAAACGTAAAACACACTGATGGATCTCACTGCCAGTCAGCCGTCTTGTAACAACTGGACTGAGATTTGATTTTCAGCTCTTCAGTCGGCCCCAATGAACGTCAACATTTATTTTCTTCATATCTTTGTGTCAAAATTGGAAATTGTTTCTGCTTGAAGAAATAGTTTCTTTCTCTTTTTTTTTTTGACTTCTATCAATCATACGTGTCCGCTCTTGGCTCCGTATCAACACGGGGTTATTATTAAGATTTTTTTTATTGTTTTTAAAAGCATCAGTCTCTGAGTGTTGGCAGGAAACTCTCTCCACGCTTCCAGATAAGTGTTTCTGCTGGCATCTCACATCCAGCCCCCCTATCCACCTTATCAGCCAGGAACACACAGCCCCCCCACTCCCCCACATACCCTCAAGTCTATCTGTGTCATCAGAGCCAATGGGGTCAGAGTTAAAAGCCGATGAGCACAGCCCCACTTTGATGATACCAGCCTGTTTTTTCCATCCATCCATCATCCATCGTATTCCTGATTTCACTCCATATGAGAAAGATAAATTCTGATTCATTCGCCACACCAGAGCCAGCAGCATTCCTGTGCTCCTTCTTGACCCCCTCTAGTGGCTCAAGGGGGGTACTGGAGGCATCACAGCAGCCTTATCAACGTCAAAGAGGGTATTTAAATACCTGCATGTAGTTTCTCTGCAATACTTTAATTAACTGCATGTATGAGTTGACTATACATGTGGGAACAGTTTATTTTTACAAAAACACATTCCAAGCTCAGGCTTAAGTTGCATGTATTCACACTGCCAACTTCACCACACTCTGAGCCCAGGGATTTCATCTTGAATCCCTGGATTTCTAAACTTTTGAACTTATTTATGCATATGTTTCATGTTACAGCATCTGAAAAATAATGTTAAGCAATTTATTCAAGCCAGAAATGTATTATTCGGTTCCAACATTCATCACTTACTAAAAACGTCTGTAAAGATTTCTTACATCCACTTATTGAAGTTTTTAACCTGGTTGCCATAGCAATGAAGACACTAGAGTCCAGCAGCTGATTGTTTTACATTGATTCACAGAATGAAAATCATGTCTTCGTCACAAGATTTGAGGTTCAAATATCTCCTGTACTTCAGTTTCACAATTTCAAGGTGGTAAATATTGATGTCACATTTCTTGTAAGTCATATTTTTATAAAAACCAAAGGTAACATAGTTAATTGATTAAGATGACACTGTGTGCCTGAACCATTCTGTTCATGAAACTGTCATGGGAAAACAGAGCATCTTCAGTCAGAGGCTTCTTCAAATTTGCTGTAATACAAACTGCTATAGGGGGTCTTCCCTACCAACAGCCATAACTATCCACAATAACTCTTTGAAGAAATTGAATTAATATGATTTACAACAAAATTTTATTTCCCTTTGAAGTCAATAAAATAGTTTTAAATTTGAATTTGAGTTGAAAACACATAATACTGCCTGTTAAAGGAAAAACACTTCACAGTTTACTGCTATCAAAATGGCAGTAAAAACACATATTTACAAAGGTTTTGTCAAAGAATCGTTAAAGCAGAGGAACATCACTGAGGATTCTAGCTATGGGTCTGTGAAGCATGGTGTGACCAGCTGAGGAATAAACTAAGACAAGACAAGATAGAACAAGAAAAAGCTCCAACAGGAGTGCACAGCGAGGCTGCCTGTCTGTAGCCAGTTAGCTGCATCCTGAGGTCATGACCTGACCGCATCAGTGTCACATTAAAAGCTAACCCTGCTCTACCCCAGCACGACTGAAACTGTCTGCTCGTTGATTCACGATTATTCTGTCACGATGATTCTAGAGCTCAGCACAATGGAGAATTCCTCACAGCAGAAACAAAAAAAACCCCAAAAACAAAAAACAGCACCGGTCTTCCGGAGAGTGAGGTGATAAAAAATCAAGCTTTTCTCAGACACAGTAACAACAGTCCCATCGATCTTAAACCAGACCACCGACTCTGGGTGAGAGCCTTCCTGGAAATTCATTTCTGTTCTTGGTGATTGTAACTCGGAGCTGCAGTGCTGTCCTCAGCAACTTTTTCTCTCCTCAGACAGTGGAGATACAGATCAATATTTGCCTGCCCTGCTCCAGGACGACTGTGTGTGGGTAGATTTTATCAGCACATTCACTGCATTCGTTTGAGATATGAAAGAAGTTGTTATTAAAGAAGCAAGCGTTTTCTGATTCTGCACCAAGCTTTGGGTGCTCATGATTTGTTAGTGCTGTGGAAGACAATTCGTCTCCTTACAGATCTCTGCCTTTCCTCTTCTTCAATTTTGTAGCTTTTTAGAGTTTAGTACCGTTGTCCTACTGCAAAATTTAAGTTTAATTGCTAGATTTCTCCTTCAGATTTCAATTATTTGCATAATTTTCCCCTTTCGTACAGATCTTAAAGCAGCAAGAAGGAGCCCCAGTCTCTGGGTCTGTCACACGTTTATCTGTGGGTAAAATGATATTTTACTGAAATGTCATGTTATTTGTTTTGCCAGATATAACAGGCACACACTTTCCAAAGTGCTGCATTTTTGTCTCATGGAATATTCTTTGCAGAACATACACATGATTTTTAGGGGAAAGTGTGAAATAGACCGTTGTCGTTTTTTTTGGCCTCAGTCTTAGGAATTTCATTCATTTGTCGATTCATAAATGTATATTTGTTTGTTTGCACTTGAGGTAAAGTGTCATGACCAGTACTTGTTCATTAGTACATGGTTAATGGTTCTAACTGGTTTACTGGAGATCCAGAGCCTCAGAAATGACTTTAAAATTATCTCCAGATTCATTAATGTCAACGACTTTGCTTCTCATCTCTTCTTGAATTTCTTTAGAATTTCTTTTAGGTTATAAAAGAAATTAAGTTTAGCTTTTAGTGATCATTTGGTTGCTGTCAGACCCATTTTTAAATGATTTCCTAATTCTGGAGTTCTGGTGGTAATGAGGCCTGGTTGTTTAAGTAGTTTTTAGTGAACCATACAGATAACTTATTTCATCGGTTAAAACTAGAAATAGAAATATCGGAATATAAAGTATATATTTGTCCCACAGTGGAGAAGTTCAGGTGTCACACGAGCACATTAAGGTAAGTGGAAACATGGCTCTTAACACAAAGTAAAAAAAAAAAAAAAATCACCAGACAGTTTCTGAAGATGAGAGCATGTAAATCATGATTGGTTTCTCAATAGGTCAACTTGGTTTGGATAGATTTTACCACTCATATATGAAATCCAAACATTTGCTTAGGTTCTCTCTGTCAGATCTGAAACCAGTAAGTGTGTCGAAAAGCAAAAACAGGTGAAAACCTTTGGTAAGAGAAAGCTTCACTGTAGATCTGTTTCTCTTTCATTTGGCGCTGTCGTTGCGCCGTGACCACATCTAAAGGTAACAGTGGAGTCAGCCACTCACCCCCTCCTTCAGTCCCTGTACCGGCGACCCAGATTTGGATTCTGTACCAAGAAGACAAGCTGAGTTTTTGTCATGGCTGACCTATAAAACTAGGGAAGCCTGATAAATTCTTCACAAATAGGAAGAAAGCAGGAGCCTCCTATCAGCCCGTCTAACATGCAGTCCTGGACTTGAGTTGTGCTTGTAGTCATTGAATATTTAGAGCTTTAACACACCAAGTGGGGCATGCTGCCTTATTATTCAGTTTATTTGTTGTCAAGTTAAAAAGTGGATCTGTTTACAATGCTGCTAATATACTCTGACAGCTGCTGAGCTGGGTTTTTTTCCCCCCAACGATAGAAACAACTACAGTGATGGTTGAGCTGCATTGCAGAAGACCTGTCTATACAAAGCAGAATGAAAACATTATACTTCTCCGAATTTTCTCCACAAATTCTGAGCATTTCCTCCTCTAAAGGACAGCACAGATAGCTTCTACTGAATGCTTGCCGAGGGATATTTTTTGTTCTGATTTATCTTAGAGCCGCCATATGGTGGAGGTCTCAGCAAAGGTGCACTACGGTGATGATTAAGTTAGTCAGCATGGGGTCCTGGCTGAGACAGAAAGTTCGGACTGCTGCGTATCTCTTCGGAGGAACACGGAACGTCTGCTCATCAATCTTTAAGCCAACCAAAAGCAAACTGATTTTTTTTCTTCCCAAAAAGATGAGTAGGATGGAAGGATACCGCTGCTAATGTCATCATCCTTCCAGACGTTATTTTCCATAGCAGAAATCTCATCCAAATGGAAACCAGATCAACCGCTATTTCCCTGAGCATCTTTCAGGCCAGACTCAAGTGGGAGATTTGCACTCGCTACACTTTGTAGATCATATTGGTTGGCTCTGACTCTTGTGTAAATATATATTTGTATGTGACTCATGGATCACATATGATAGTCAACATCGAAATGAACTGGAAAATATATTGTTTGTCACATTAACAAAATGACAAAATCCCAATCTGATAACTGATTAAATCATGCTCTGCATAATAACACACACCATGGTCTGTATTAATATTCTGATTGTATAGAATCTAACCTTTTGAAAAGTAATATTCCTTTCTGCAGATATAGCTGAACTGAAGTATCCAAAGACCATCTTCAATCTTTTATCTGAAACAGTTTTGCTGCTCGGCTGAGTTGGGCTATGTTTGTCTCTGTTTTGATATGACTTGTTGCTAATTCATCCCACACTTTAATTTAGTTTTGGTGAAAAAAATCTTACAGAAACATATTTCCTGCTGCTTCGTGACCTTGGCGTTTTGTTTGGAATGAAAAAAACAAACAAACAAAAATGTATTTCCAGAGCAGTTTTGTGAAATATCTCTATCTATACTTCGATATGGCTGAAAAACCTCATCATCCACTTTTTTATTAAAACATTTGTTGTTTTTATTGGCTTGTTTCCATTAAGCAAATGTACTTTTGTAATTTAATTTTGTTTTTTTTTCATGATGAATGGAAACAATCAGTGGATCAGGGGTGTTTTTTTCCACTCTGACACCAGTCACTTAAGAGTTGAACCTTGACCTGATACCTGGGACTGAACCAGAACCTGTTTACTTTACAGATCTCCACAAATACAAAGACAGGCTCAATTGTGTTGCTAGAAGACAGTAAATGTTTCATTACCGTTTAAAACATTTGCTTTCTAAAAATGGAAGTCTAATATTTACATTTAAAAGTGTAAATAATCATTTTGTCATAACTAGATGGACAGACGTCAGCACTCCACCAACAAACTGTCTCAAAACTCTCTTTCCTGTATCTCCTGCTAGAATTCTCCGTGCTGCAGCTCATTGTTCTAAGTGTGTAACCTTAAAGCTCCTCAAATTTCTCCCTGGTGAAGAAACTGTGGCTGCTTATTTATTTTATTCAACTTTTTAACGAGCAGATCTGACTCTTGAGTTCTAACATCTCTTTTTATGAGCGTTCCTTGGCGAAGTCAGCAGGCAGTTTAAACAGCAATAGCTGCAACATGCATATAAACACATCAATACTTTTATACATCGCAGGAGACCAACAATAAAAGCTTTAAAACTATAACCAATGAAATTCTATTATAAAGTCAAAGCAACAGGCATCCGCAGCAGAAATACAGCAGGGTTTTTAGTGCGATATGTTTATGTGTTTATTTGAGATTTAAATTCCTGAAGTTTACTGAAAAAAAGGAACAGACATGCAAAGGTCTTGTAAAGCTTTGGACTGCCAATAGTGATTTCAGATGATTTTTTCTCCAAAATCATAGAAGAATAGTCAAAAAATGTTCTACCATGACTGATATTATTTTAAAGTTGAAAGTGTTTACAGAGCTGACATTTTAATATACGTTTGTTCTCCAGATTGGAAAAACGTCCTTTCCACTAACGGGTCAGTATTATGTAGAATCGATTTTTTAGAGCTTTGCAGTGTGTTATAATGTTAGTCCCTCATTAAAAACCTACCTGGAGTGTTGCTTTGGTTCTTTCTTGCATGTTTGAGAAATCACTGAATCTCCATGGCAACCTTTCATCTGCGTAAAATGCCTGGGTGGATCTAACTCTGCCTTCCTAGCGTAGCTCCTTGTCTGAGCTGCAATTCCCAAGCTTCCACCTCACAGAGCAGCAACCCATACTGCACCTCCCTCACTCTGCTCCTCCAGACTAGCTAGCAGCATTTAGCAAACAGCTGGTGGAACTGCTGAGCTCATTATAGGAGCTACTTCTCAGTGTAGCGCTGATAAAAACATTGTTAAATGTTTCAAAGAGGAGCCTTGTGTTGATGACTTCTTGAAGGTTGAGTTACAGAAAGCATTTTTAAAGAGACACAGGCTCAATGTCAAGGTCCTAAATATATCTTTTTAATCATATTTGATCTGTAGCTTTTTTTTTTTTTTTTTAAAAAACTGAGGTTAACGTAGTTACTTAAGATGGCACTGTGTGCCTGGAAAACACTTAATACTTTCCCTTTAATTATAAAATCTACTATATTTCATTTCTGATTGCTTTATACCCTAGACGCATTGTGTGTTAGGAAAGTTGTTAAGGTTTGGATGGAAAACACAGACGTGTCTGATCGCTGCACCTATTTGCTTTAATCCACTTTAAAAGCATAAAATCCATTTACTTTCCTGACAGACCCAATTCCTCTGGAAACGGAGCCTAGCTGAAGCTTTCCCAGCCCTCCTCTGTGTGGGGTATGAAACTGTAAGTGTTTGCCCAGAATTCAATCACAACAGGGTTGTTTAGATCAGTGGCAGCAGATTCATGCGTGCCAGCAGGTTTTCCCCCCGCTAAAATTCTCTTCAAATCCAACTGTGAGGTGCACTACAGGCTCTGCGGCTGTTTACTAAGCTAACTATGAAACAAAACCAAGTGAGGGAGCAACAAAGCAGTAGTCAGACTGCATCAAGTCCGTGTCTCCGGTGCCAGCAACCAGCTGTATTAGCATACTGCCAGGGCCACGGGGCGCCTATGAAGGAAGTCCAAGCAGAGGGATCAGCTCAGTGTTTCTCAGGGACACACTCACATTCTCACAATCATATTGTTCTTCCTCACATTATGGAGCTGCTGATGGCAGACAGGAGAGAGAGAAAAAAGATCTAATCAAAATATCCTCTTGGGTTGGACGTTTCTTCTCTTTATCTGTTTCAGGGCGATGCAGTTTTACCAGAGACAGACAGAGTCTCTTAGCGCATATAGCATGCCTCGTTCCCCCTGGGCTGGTTTAGCACTGCAGTCCATGTGGAGAGCAGCCAGCCTTGAAGAAGTGGAGAAGCCAACCGTCGTCCCAGAGCTAAAACCTGAGCAGCAACTCAAAGCAATTTTCTGGCTGTTTAATCCTTCGTTTGTGACGCCTGGGCTCTGACTGCTTTTGTTCTGGTGTGTGTTGCTCAGTCTAGGATAGAAAAAGTGTTGGTGGAACTCAAAGCTCCATGTTGTAAGGACTTGTTGCCTCAGCCTACTTTATACTTCTTTGGAAATGCTGACATTACGACAACAAACGTTGCCGTTTCATTGAGATTTTTATACAACAGACCAGCAAGAAACAATTCATGACTATGACTTACACAATGATGTTTTTATTCTAAAACATGTGGTTTGTATGTGCATTCAACCCCTTTACTTAGTTACCCCTAATTAAAGGAACATTTTGAAGCCACCTAACTTGTAAATAGAGTCTGTGTTAGCTTGGTCTCTGTTTTAGCCTGGTCATTTCCATCCTGGCCTATTGTGCTCGATTCAAATCTGGCTTTAGACAATCTAGGATTTTCCAATTGACTTGAATTTTCTCTGGTAGAATTTCTACTGGGCCAATCAGTGATCAGAAATAGAAGTCGTAAATGATTAAGTTAATTTTCTGAGCGGCTGCACAGTGGCACAGTTGGTAGAGCTGTTGCCTTGCAGCAAGAAGGTTCTGGGTTCAATTTGCATGTTCTCCCTGTGCATGCGTGGGTTTTCTCTGGGTACTCCAGTTTCCTCCCACAGTCTAAAAACATGACTGTCAGGTTAATTGGTCTGTCTAAATTGTCCCTAGGTGTTAGTGTGTGTGCATAGTTGTTTGTCCTCTGTGTTGCCCTGAGACAGACTGGCAACCTGTCCAGGGTGACCCTGCCTCTCGCCCGGAACGTTAGCTGGAGATGGGCACCAGCATCTTCCAACCCCACTATGGGACAAGGGTGTTAGAAAATTGATGGATGATTTTCTGAGCTGTTTTCCAATTGTAGCCCATCTCTAGTTTTAGCATGGTCAGCGTGTTCGCCACACTTCCAAACATTGAATTAGCATTAATAGCTTCCTTGTTCGGATCAGCACTTCTCGTTTCCCAGTGGAGGTTGATTGTTTACAGTGCAGGCAATTTCCATTAAGCATCATAGCGTTGAACTGGCACATTACATTACAACACAACCAAATGTTAGCGATTGGGTAAAATTTAAAACCTCAACAAACTCCATTACTCCAGGAAGCAATCGTTTCTCAGTAGCAGAGAACCCAGACCCTTTGGATGAAGCAAGTGTAGGACAGGGCTACTATCAGCAACCTCTGTATTAATCCATCTTTTCTCTTTAGAGAACATTAGAGAACAAGCAGCATCATGACGCAGCAAATACAAAGTTTAGAGTTGGATTAGTTTATTTATTTGGATCCCTATTTGCCATTGCTGCAACAATGGCTACAGTTCCTGGAGTCCACATCGTTGCTGAATTTGGACAACCCTGTAAGAGGCTCACCTTTGCATAATAAAGGTAATTTGCTAAGATCACTGTTTATATGAGCCTTTTGCAGCATTAAAAATAAAAGGCTAGTCTGGGTCTTTTCAGTGACTAGCTCAAAACTAGATAGGCTAGGCTAGCTAGTCCAGCCTGTCTTTCTATGATAGGCTGGACTGTCTTTGACTAAAATGTGGTGTGAAAGCAGAAAAACCTGTGTGAAGAAAACAAAGCAACATTCTGTAGCTCTCCATCTTTAACTGATGGAGCTGGAATTGCAGAATCAAAGGAAAGTGTCTGCAGAGGATTTCCATCAAATTCCAGTCCTCAAGGGTCAGTGCAACTACTAGATGTCTCTTTTCAACACATCTGAGTCATAGCTGGACTTTGTAGAATTTTAGTGCATGAAGAGATCAATTCAATCTTTTGATTCAGGCGTGTTGGACTTGGGGACGTTGACAGGTCGCAGGACACCGGCCCTCAAGGCCTGGAGGCTGACACCCAGCTCGGGTTCCTAATCTAATCTAAGCTTCCTAATCTAAGCTTTTGAAACACATTCAGTGCTTCAAGCACAAACATAGTTGTTGTGTGCTGTCCTCTGTGTGGTTCATCAGACTCACCTGATCAACGTATGTCTGAGACTAGATGAACTCAGGAGGACTAAAACCAAAGGTCTGAGACACTTTTAAGATTTTTTCTTTTTTTTTTAAGTTTTGAAACCGTGTTTACCATGACAACAATTATTCCCTATCATGTGTTTTTCTGTCACACTAATTATCGGCTAAAACATATTGCAGTTTGTGAATCTAACGTGTCAAAATGTGAAGACCCTGCCCACTTCTTCTTGCCTGCATATTCATGGAGAGGGGGAAGATGGAGGAACATGGGGGTTGGGTAGAGAGGAGGCTGAAGCTGTGAGGTTCTTCAAGCTGCATTAATCACATGTGAGACCAGAATGAAGTGGTGGTGATACTGTATATATATACACAGTCCAGTCACATTAATGTGACCACCACGTACTTTCCACTTCAGAGTTAAATAACCAATCACAGAAGGCAGGTGGCAGCACAGTGCAGTTGAGCGTATATAAAGGGTGTGTGTGGGCTTCGGAAAACATTTCAATCGTTGGCGTAATGCAGAAACGAAGCGATTTATCAGACGTCCAAAAGCGCATGATCATTGGCTTTCGGGCCAAGGGTGGAAGCATTTCCGAAACGGCTGAGTTTGTGAACTGTTCGCGTGCCGCCGTGGTAAAAGTGTACCGTGCATGGCAAAATGGGACTGTCCAAAATCAACGACGTGGCAAATGTGGTGCACCACGGGCCATAGATGACAGAGGCGAACGACGGTTGCGGAGATGCGTTCGGGCAGATAGACGGGCTACCGTTGAGCAACTGACCACTAAAATGAACCAAGGGGCTACCACAAGTGTCTCCCAAACCACTATTCAGCGAACATTGCTGCGTCTGGGCCTCCGAAGCAGACGCCTGGTTCGTGCACCTATGCTGACTGGTGTTCATCGACGACGAAGGCTAGAATTTGCACTCCAGTACAGCAGCTGGACGTCCACTGAGTGGCGACAGGTAGCGTTTTCAGATGAATCGCGTTTTATGCTCCATCGGACAGATGGACGTTGGCGTATAAGGCGTGAAACCTCTGAAAGGAACCACCCTGCAACCATTGCAGGAACGGTCCAAGCTGGAGGCGGGAGCATTATGGTCTGGGGAATGTTTTCCTGGCATTCTCTGGGTTCACTGATTATTGTGGAAGGCACGATGGATCAATACAAGTACGCATCTGTCCTTGCGGACCATGTCCACCCCTACATGCGCATTGTTTTTCCTCAGGATGATGGCATCTTCCAGCAGGACAATGCGAGGTGCCATACAGCTGCCAGTGTACGTGCGTGGTTCGAAGAGCACCAGGATGAGTTTACCGTCCTCCCCTGGCCAGCAAACTCACCTGACTTAAACCCAATCGAGCATCTGTGGGACCATCTCGATCGAGTTGTTCGCGCCATGGATCCTCAACCGCGTAATCTAGCGCAGCTGGCCACGGCATTAGAGTCGGCATGGCTCAACATCCCAGAGAAGACCTTCAGGGACCTAAGTGACTCTCTTCCTGCACGTCTCGTAGCAGTTCGCTCTGCGAAAGGTGGTTATTCTGGCTTTTGACAGATGGTCACATTAATGTGACTGGACTGTGTATATATATATATATATATATATATATATATATATATATATATATATATATATATATATATATATATATATATATATATATATATATATATATATATATATATATATATATATATATATATATATATATATATATATATATATATGACAGCATGGTGTCTTGAGATGCTGAGGAGAAAATCAAATCCAATCTTCCATTCTCCACCTCCGGTTTAAAATGAACAATGCCTAGTATACACAGCCTACCTCCTGTCTGCTTAGGAAGACATTTTTAAGCTGGCTGCTGGCAGCAGCTGTTAACCTTTAGAGCCGCCAAGGCACACAGCAGTTTTATTGAAGGAAGAAAACGATCAGAGTCAGCGTCTCTGTAAGGTGGATAAAGAGCGCAATGATGGAAACCAGGTTTTCTCAGGAAAAAAAAATGAAGAGGAAACGGGTCTGCATGCTCAGTTCCTCTCCACGCTGTGGTCGCATTTCTGACAAGCCATTTATTATGTTTATGTCCAACTTTTCAATTATGGATCACACTACAGAGACAAGCATCCCCCTAGCTGCTTTAAATGTTAACCTCTTTGCAAAGCTTAATTTGACATTTCTGAAAAAGAACAAGCAGATAGAAAAAAAGACAGCATAGTATATCACCTACTTAAACAGACCAACAGACTATTTTGTCAATTATTTTAAACTTTTTATTATGTTATAATGTTTTCTCTCACCTGGAGTGTTGCTTTTCTTCTTTCATGGATGTTTGAGAAATCCATTAATCTCCCTTGACAACCATTCAGTTGTGTATAACACCTGCGTGGACCTATAGCTCTCTCTTCAAGGAGCTGCAGGTTCTAAGCTTCAGAGCTGCAGCTCCTACCACTCAGCTCCTTCAGACTAGCCTGCAGCAATTAGTAAACACCTGGTGGAACTGTTTGTCTTCTGAGCTCATTATATCAGATACTCAGTGCAGTGTTGGTAAAAGCCTTGTTAAAGGGTTGACAGAGGAGCCATGTTGTGATGACGTCCTGAAGGCGGAGTCTCAGAAAGAGCAGGAGTTTTTAAAGAGAAAGAGGCCCAATTTCAAAGCTTTAAATTGCAAAGTCAAATGTATTTTGTGTCATATTCGGTCTATAGAGCATTTTTATAACAACAGAAGTTAACGTAGTTACTTCATTGTACTATTAAAATGGCACTATGTGGCTGGAAAACACATAATACTACCCCTTTAAGCCTCATCCCAGCCATGCATGAAGTCCAGTAAAGATGTCTCCTGTAAAGCTATAATGACCATCAACTTGGGCTCACGGGCTAATAGAGGAACCCAGAAGCCTTGTGAAACGGTCCAGGAATGCTCAGCAGCCGGTGTGTGGCATTAACAAGCGCTTGTTGCCTTTACAGGAAGCACACAGATGGTTTAACCACACGCCAACATTAATCTGCCAGTTTGGACTGTGGTTTGGACCTGAGAGAGCAGAAGAGGCTCGTTGCCTTGCAGGTGTTGCCGCGGCTATTTCTGTCCCAGCAACCTAGTCAGAAAAAAATAAGTCTTTGCATAGAGCTTCCAGGTAACATGCCACGACTGAAGTAATCGCTGCTCTCAGCCCTTGAAGGAATTGAGAAAAGAAAATCAGACTTTATCCACTAAATGTGTGTCTTCTCCACTGGGAGCAGGGACGTCTCATGGGTCAGAGGCAGAAATGGGATCAGAGGTGTCCCTTTGTCAGGGAGGACAGATGGAGGTTAATTGTTTTTAGTGGGATATATCTCACTCCAGCTGTTCTCCCTGCTGAGGAATGTACATGTGTGATTGAGGGCAATGTTGTAAAAATGAATGATTAAAAACAAGCCAGAAAAGAAAACATGCAACATAGTTTGTGTAAAATGTGTTTCACCAGGCAGGGTGTGTGCTTAAAGAAGAAGTTTAAGTTATTTATCAGACACAAAGGTTCAGAGTGTTACATACATAACTAAATCATGTTACATTGCTTAGCCAATCAGTGCTGCGGAGGAGCCCTGATTGAAGGAGCTCCACTCTCAGCAGGGATTTGAACTTTTGTCTTTAATTGCTTCAGCAAAGCTCACAGTTTTTACCAAATTCTATAGTCTAAATCTGCTCCTTAGTCACATGTTTTCGGGGTTGGTACTGCCTCTAGTGGCGTGGGGGTGGTAACACAGCTAATATAATTACATTACTGAATCAGAATACGGTAAAGTATTTTGTGTGTCGGGTGTGTTGGAATAAAAAGGGTTCGGTGAATGCACATAAGCAACTGGGGGGTTCAGTACCTCAAAAAAGGTTAAGAACCACTGCTCTAAGCATAATTCAAAAAGGTTCAATATAATTAAGGTTGTGAATCTCCAGAGGCTCCAAACTATTCTGCTTTATCTCCCCCTAAAGCAGCTTTTTTTAAATCTAATTTCTTATTTAAAAACAACAAGAATAAAATCTCCTCACAAAGACTGATATAATCTTACTGTCCTCTTTTCAGTTAGTTATATTAATCCTGACAGCATACCCCTTCATGTGATTATCTAATACCCAGTTTCTTGTATTTTTTTTATTTTTTAGAAAAAAACAACTAAAAACACATTCTCCTAAAGCGGTTTTGATGTGGGTGGGGTCATTGTCCAGTTGGATGATGCTTGAGTCGCTTCATCTTTATATATACTCCACTCTACACTCTATACTGTAGACAACATTGCCCTCAATCACACATGTACACACCTTCTCATTTCATGTTGATGTCAAACTCCAATAGGACTACTGGAGTTACAACATCGTCTTGTTTTTTTTATGGTTCCATCTGGCCCCTGGTTCACCATGTGGTCCATCATGTTTAATCTGAGGGTAACAGTTTGGGTAAAACGTTGACACGGTTTGGACTACCAGCCAGTCGACGTTCCTGAACACTTCATAAGTGGTTTGGGGCTATGAGAAGAGTCAACCAGAGGAGTGTTTTAAATTTAGGGATCAACAAAATCACCAACAAATAAAACATGAGCACCCAAGAGTTGATCTTAAAACTCACTGAAGTTGTATGTTTAAAAGGGACTTTTTTGAGCTTTATATTATAATGTTATTCCCTCTTAAAAAGCATACCTAGAGTGTTGTTTTGATTCTTTCATGCATGTTTAAGTTTCCATGACAACCATTCAGTTGTGCAAAACACCTAGGTGGATCTAGCTTTGCCTTCAAAGCGCAACTCTTCTTTTGAACTGCTTCCACCTCACAGAGCAGCTCCCCATTCAGCTCCTTCAGACTAGCCACTAGCAAACACCTGGAACTGCTTCTCAGTACCACATTACTAAAAACACTGTTAAAAGAGTTAATAGAGAAGACATGTTGTGAAGATCTCCTGCTACAAGTTTCAGAAAGAGAAGGAACTTCTTGAAGAGACAATTTTAAGGCATTAAATTACAAAGTCAAATTTCTTTTAAAACATCTTTAGTAAAGAAGGTTAAATATTTACTTGGTTGTGCTATAAAATTGCATTATGTGCCTGGAAAAAATATAATGCTGCCCCTTGAATAGTCATTCTACCATAAAATTGAATGATTCAAATGCATCATTAAAACCCAAAATTAAAGGTATTCATTGCCATCAGAGTGCATGGAAACTTTTGAGCCATGTTGCTGCTGCAATGTTATCTGCTTGCTAAAAGTAATGTCTCGATGTGTTTGTCTTGTTTTTCTACAGATCTAAAAGCAGTGCACAACCACTCTTTTACACTCATCTGCTACCTTCTCTGAGGCTGCAGTCTATGGGTGTCACCATGGGGACGAATGGTTTCCTCTTGAGCTGCCTCACCACCGCTGTACTAGTCCAACTCTCCACCGCTGGCTTGGTCAAGACGGTCATCCGCCACCGGAGGGAGACCCTGATGCCCAAGAAAACCCAAGAGAACCTGACTCTCCCCCATCCCGACCAGCCTGTGGTGTTCAACCACGTCTACAACATCAACGTCCCCTCCACCTCCCTCTGCTCTGTGGACCTCGACTCGCCCGGAGGGGGCAGTGTCAAGCACAAGAGCGCCTCGATGGACATGCAGAGCACTGAACACATGGAGCACACGGTCGATGGCGACAACCAGATCGTTTTCACTCACCGTATCAACATCCCCAAACAAGCCTGTGGCTGTGACAACCAGCTGCCGGACATCAAAGACATCCTGAACAGACTGGAGATGCTGGAGTCTGAGCTGTCTAGTCTGAGGGAGCAGTGCACCAGTGGAGCCAGCTGTTGTGGAGCTCAGGCTACAGGTACGTCTGCAGCTTTCTACAATAATACACAAAGCAAGATCAAAGATTGCCATTAAGATTTTAAGTGATAGAGCAACAACACCACCCTCTCCACCTGACTACCCATGAACATGACCCCTTGCCTGTCCCTCTTCACTGTGCATTATGCTTGATGAAATCCCTAACTGAAATCCCTAACTGAGGAAATAACAGGACAATAAAGCACCAACAATCAGAATAATCAAAAGAAAAGAATCTGCCAAATACTTCTGCACCACTGGCTCTGAATGAAATACTTGTGAGCTTCAGTTCAATCTGGACCAGCAAATGGTTGAGCTTATTCACAGGTAGATAATCTGTGAAAAAAGGAACATTGCTCTGATACTTTCTGACAGCTCAGGTACACTTGTGTCTCTCAGTCTTTGCTTTGTATTGGCAAGGTAAGTTTGTCTCTGTAACGCATATCAGCGACAAAACAATTCAAGGTTCTTCACAAGATGAAAACATAAAACAACAAACAAGCAAGAAACATGACATCATCCAACAGTGTTCCACTAGTATACTGTTCCATAACAGTATACAACACCACCTGCTAGCTGCACCAGTGGGTTGTGCAGGAGACACGTGATTTATTGTATTTTGTGCATTGCAAGAAATGTTTTGAATGCTAGAACTGTCTGACCAGCTTTATAGATGCCACCACTTTGTGTTGGTATAATTGCAGAATACGGGGATTGCTCCAAACATGATGCCTTAACGTCATACCACAGAGTTCAATCTCTGTCTCATTAAACCAGAGAATGCTCCCAATGGTCTGAGATCATTCCAGTGCCATTGCTAAACTCCAGACTCGCTGCCATGAGCCTTTTATTAAGGAGTGGTCTTCATCTGGTCGCTCTACCATACAGATTGCATGCTGATTGGTAGATTGCTGCAGAGATGATTTTCCTTCTGGAAGGTTATCCTCTCTCCACAGTTGAATCCTGCAGCTCTAACAGAGTGACCATCAGGTTCTTGGTCTCTTCTCCCGTGATCACTCAGTTCAAACGGCCGGTTAGCTCTTGGAAGAGTCCTGCTGGTTCCAAACTTCTTCCATTGACCAATGTTGGAGGTCTTAGTGTTTGCATTGTAATGTTTATGGATCCTTCCTCAGATTTATGCCTCAATACAGTCCTGTCTCTGAGGTCTAGAGACAGTTCTTCTGATTTAGTTCTTACTGTTTGACTTCTGACTTTACATGGACAGGCGTATGCCATTCCAAACCAAGTCCAATCAACTAAATTTGCTGCTGACAGACTCCAGTTGAGCTGTAGAAACATCTGAAGGCTGATCAGTGATGATGCCTCAATATTACGCGTTGTCAACAAACACTGTGAATACTAGTGAAAATGTCATTGTTTTTGTATATTTTTAATACATGTTCAAAACAATTCCATATTTCATAAAGTGGTATTTGTGAGAAAAGTCATTCATTTAATACAATTAGAAATAAGACTGTTGGATAACAACATGTGAAAAAGTGAAGTGTTGTGGTACTTTGATAGCACTGGTGCACTGTATGCACTAATTTTTGTTGGACACATAAAGAAAAATGTGAGGCACTGTAGGTGGACAGCAATAAAATCTATTTTATGCCCTGAAAAGCTTCCCTAACCTAACCAATGAGGGTCCAGTAGGAAAGAAAATGACGTGAAAGGAAGAGATACAAAAACAGCAACTGCAAGTCCAAACCAGATAACCATTTTTACAGGTGATGTATCTTCTCCTAAGGGAGTCATCTGAATGTGTATCCTGACATTAATGTGGATATCTGTAGAATTTGCTGCTGGCTTAATTATAGGTACAGCCAACAGTTGGCAGAGAACAGCCAACAGCTGGCAGGAAGCATCTGTAGAGAACAGATTGCATTAAAATTGATGGGAAATGTCAGCATGAAACAAAGTGGAAATTACAATGTTTTCTAAGTTTGTACTCTGTTTTCTTTGTTTTGCATAATCAGAGGTGAAAGTAGGTCAGGTGCTGCATACCCCTAAAAGATTTAGCTGGGGTACACAGTACCTGCAAGAGAGGGAAGCAGCTGTCTGCTGTAAAAAAAAAAATCATTGTGTCCACTGTGCAGCCATGAGTGATTAATTTTTCAAGAACAATCTAAAACACAACTTAATCAGTTGATTAATAGATTTTTTACCCCCATTTCCTATTGTTTCTGAACTGTTCGTGCTTTGTTAGAGCAGCGGTGCAATACGTCGATCGCGGAAGGTTTTGAGTCAATCTCATCATTAGGTGACAAACTGAATGTTGCCCGGAGGCTGAGACCAGCACGTCCTCTGGCTCCTTCATAACTTTATTAAAGAACAACAACAACAAAAATAATCAATAAAACATGTTCAAATTAATGATCCTATATATATATATATACTGTATATATATATATATATATATATATATATACACTTTTGTCATAGAACCAATTCAAAATTGCCCCTGTGCATAATTGAACTTTGGTTTTTTATTTTTATTTTTAGTAAGCATTCAAAAAGCATAAAAAACAACAACTAGGAAACATATATTAATTTGTTTTTGTGATTATGCATTTCTAGTTGCTAAGCTATGCACCTCTGGTTCATGTTTTTTGGATATATCATGAGGTATTTACAAGTAAAGGTCTGTAAAGTAGTTGGTCTACTTTGTCAGTAAAATAAATAACAAAAAAAACATCTATGACATTTACAATCAGTGTGTGTAACTTGGGAAAACAGAAGGTTATTAATTTAAGCAAGAATTTAGGAGATTTGAATCAGGCCTTTGTTTTAAGATTCTTGTTCCTTGGCTGGTCTTTGATTATCTTGATTATCTGTCTTCCCAGAGCAGGTTTCAGCAAAGGCTACTGGCAAACTCACCACAGCAAGCTGTCATGTTTGAGCAACTGACGTACTTGAATAGCTTTGAAATAAACTTCTTTTTTACTCGTCTTGTTTTCCAATAGGAGAGGTGTCTACAAAACCATTCTGTAACGGACGTGGAAACTGGAGCACGGAGACCTGCAGCTGCTCCTGCGAACCCGGATGGAAGGGCCCCAACTGCACGGAGCCGGAGTGCCCCAATGATTGCCAGGACCAGGGTCGATGTGTGGATGGGAGATGTGAATGCTTTGAGGGTTTCGGCGGGGATGACTGTGGTGTTGAGCTCTGCCTGCTGGACTGTGGCGACTACGGCCACTGTGTTGAAGGGTCCTGTCTTTGTGAAGAAGGCTTCATTGGTGAAGACTGTTCTCAGACTAACTGCCTTAACAACTGCCTGGGTCGTGGGCGCTGTGTTGATGACGAGTGTGTTTGTGATGAGCCATATACGGGCTTTGACTGTTCTGAGCTCATTTGTCCTAACGACTGCTTCGACCGAGGACGTTGCATCAATGGAACCTGCGAATGTGAAGAGGGGTTCACTGGAGATGACTGTGGAGAGCTCAGCTGTCCTGAAAACTGCAGCAAACATGGCAAGTGTGTCAATGGCCAATGTGAGTGTGAGATAAACTACAGTGGAGAGGACTGCTCAAAGCTTCTCTGTCCCCAAAACTGCAATGAGAGAGGCCATTGCTTTAATGGGAAGTGCATATGTGATCCTGGCTTTGAAGGCGACGATTGCTCAGTCCTCTCATGCCTTGACAACTGCAGCAACAGGGGACAGTGCATTAACGGAGAATGCGTTTGTGACATAGGATACGAAGGGGAAGACTGCAGTGAGGTCTCCTGCCCCAACAACTGCCAAGAACAGGGCCGCTGTGTGGATGGGCAGTGCGTATGTGAGAAAGGCTATGCAGGTGAAGACTGCAGTATCAAGACATGTCCTAAAGAATGCCATGGAAGAGGGGATTGCGTAGATGGAAAGTGTGTATGTTTTGTGGGTTTTACGGGAAAAGACTGCAGCGAACTGACCTGCCCGAATGACTGCCTGGACCACGGTCACTGTGTGGATGGCCAGTGTGTTTGCCACCAGGGTTTCACTGGCGAAGACTGCGGTGAGAAGACCTGCCCCAAGAACTGCCACAACAGAGGCCGCTGTGTAGACGGTCAGTGTGTTTGCCACCAGGGTTTCACAGGCGAAGACTGTCATGAGAAGACATGCCCTGAGAACTGCCACGACAGGGGGCGCTGTGTAGATGGCCAGTGCATTTGTCAGGAAGGGTTCACAGGCGAAGACTGCAGTGAGAAGACGTGCCCGAAGAACTGCCATGACAGAGGCCGCTGTGTGGATGGCCAGTGCATTTGTCAGGAAGGGTTTACGGGCGAAGACTGCAGTGAGAAGACGTGCCCGAATAACTGCCACGACAGAGGACGCTGTGTGGACGGCCAGTGTGTTTGTCACCAGGGTTTTGTTGGTGAAGACTGCAGTGAGAAGACATGCCCTAAGAACTGCCTAGAGAGAGGTCACTGCAGAGACGGTGTCTGTGTATGTTATGAAGGTTTCACGGGGCTGGACTGCTCTGCGCTGAGCTGTCCAGAAGACTGTCACCACCAGGGGCGCTGTGAAAATGGAGTGTGTGTCTGTGACGAAGGCTTCATTGGAGAGGACTGCTCTGAAGGTAAGCTAGACCATGGATGTGTAGCTTTCCAAAATATTTGCATTTGTGTAACTTACAATCAGTTCTCAAACATGGAGTTCTTACAAGCCCTTAAAGTAACAGTAGCATTATTTTTTCAATAATAGGAAAAGACTGTCAGAAGGATAGAAATGAGATTTTTTAAATAGAATTAACACATATTAAGCATACATTTTTACTTGTATCTTTTTGTAGGTTAGTAATTCGCATCCTTAAAATCTGATTAGTAGAGTAAATTCCTCAACTGAGCAATACCTCAGTTGATAGTTTTGGAATGAGCAGAGTTAGGTCTCAGCGTCTTCTGAATTTAGGGCCTGTTTTGGGCTCCACAGAAGAAAGTCATAAACAGCAACAATGTAACTTTAACGTTCTGGAGAAAGAAACCTTTTCTTTTTTAGTGGGATGGAGTTCATCATGCAACTAGTCCAAATACAGTAAGTACTTTGCGTGCAAGAAAGGTTCTTGAGAACCATCCTCAGCATTTTATTTTGTTCAACAAATTCCACTGATAAACAATTGTTCAGATCAGATTGACAAAAGAGTCTTTGCTGTTGTCTTTGCGTTGCTGGTTCCACAAATAACTGTCCCAGTTAGTAGTTGTGATAAAATATATATAATAATATAATAACATTGCTATAATAACATAGTAATAATAGGCTCCTTGCAGTAAAATCAAGAAAACGATTCACACTTCCTCATCTTTAATAATAATAATAATAATAATAATAATAATAATAATAATAATAATAATAATAATAATAATAATAATCTCTTTTGGCAAAAAAATTGACTTGGGTATTTTTTTTAGAAATGTGACAAAATATAGCTGTGATTCACAAAGAACTGTTTGTAGAAAAAACATATATTAGAAGGAAAAACGCTACTTTGTTTATTGAAACATATAAAACTGCAAATCAAGTGGATATTTTTTCGTGCATTTGCTGTTTGATCTGTCTGTCAAATGAAACCACTAACTCGTCTATGTGGCTTCTCGCAGAGTGCACACAGCTTTCTTTTGTTCTGTGCAGTGCCATTGTGCAACCACTGTCATCTCAGTGGACTCCACACTGTTTGGATTAAATCCAATTTAATATCGTCGCTTGACTTACATTGGCAAATCAGAGCAGAAAAGTTTTCATTTGACTGCACAAGTTAATCTGTCCAAGATCCAACATAAAGCATCCAGTTAAAATCTGTCTCAGTAATGAAGCTGTCAGCTCAGGACTTTGGAGTTGATTTCCTCATATGACCAGCTATGCAGTAAATGTATAATTTAGTTTACATTGGCTTTGATTGACCAGTAATGGCTTTGCAGGATCATGTGGTGAAATGATAAAATGTGGTTCTGGAAAACAGCTTGGGATGAGGGATCCGGAATGAGGGTGGAGGGAACAGTCTGCAGGTTTTTACCAGTCAACAGAGTGTCCACAATTCAGATAGAGTTATAAAAGCTTGAAATGTCCAGAATCCTCCACAATTATCAGAACTCCCGGTAAAAACATGTAAAAAGCCTTGACCCTTGTGTTTACAAATGGGGTCCAACTGACCCCACACCCGTATCACTTTTATCATTTGCCTCAGTCCTCGCACACCAAGGATTAAAATAGAACAAGATCATGAACTGACATTGAGAATGAAATATAAAACCATTTATTTCTAATTGTCCTGCTTTCCTGGGTTAAAAATGTGACGTTAATTTCTGTACGTTACTTTTCAAAATAGGAAGGGCAGAAGAGGTCTTTCAGAAAAGAGGGATGTGTTTTCTGAATTAAGTGTCTGAGTGTTTTCACAGAACCAGGTAACTTGCTGAAATCACCTGATGATTTATTGGCATGTAGAACCATTCTGCTTCAACAAAAACTTCACCATGAAAATGCAATAAAAACATGATAGCTATTGTCATAACTTTTTTCTTAATTTAAAATGTTCTCTTCCCCCTAAAAAGAAAAAAATATTTTTTTTCTCCCCACAAATAACAACAATTGGTAGCTATAAGTAATGATGTACTAAACATAGAAGTTTAGTCTCCATCTCCATTACTGACTTCTGTTTGAATGATAGCGGGAGGATGATGTAATTCAAACAGAGCGGTGACTGTGATTGGTTCCCCTTCTTGTGAGGAGCATAGTGTGTGGCCAATTGCATTTCAGTAAATAAAAACACCAACAGCGAACTGCAAACAGAAGGAATAACAGCAAGCTTTCTATAAATGTAGTGGCGACAAAAGCCCTAAGTTCCACCCCAAAAAATAAATACGCAAGTAAAGATACTCAGAAAATGTGCTTAAGTACAGACCTTGAGTAAGTCTACTTACTGTCCCTTACTGTCCACCACTGCTGATTGTCCATGTTTCTCCACAGTCTCACCACCTAAGGACCTCACGGTTGTGGAGGTGACTCCTGAGACGGTGGATCTATCCTGGGAGAATGAGATGCGAGTGACAGAGTACTTGATCACCTATGTGCCCACGGCCCCTGGTGGTCTGGAGCTCGACATGCGGGTGCCTGGGGACCAGAAGGAGGCCACCATTCGGGAGCTTGAGCCTGGTGTGGAGTACCTGATCAGTGTCTATGCTGTACTCAGCAACAAGAAGAGCGTTCCTGTCAGCGCTCGAGTGGCAACACGTAAGTTAAAGCTCTACCTGGCGGCTCCCAAAATGCACCTTAGAAGATATGGATGCGTTAAGAGTTTTTGCCATGTTCAGATCTCCCCGAGCCCGAGGGTCTTAAGTTTAAGTCAGTTCGAGAGACGTCAGTGGAAGTGCAGTGGGACCCCCTGGATATCCCATTTGATGGTTGGAACCTCATCTTCAGAAACACAGTGAGTCTTCTAAGTTCCCAATGAAAGGAACCTGCTGTGGTTTTGGTAATTACACACATTCTTTTCCAGCCGAAACCCGATATGGCCTGACCTGCTGTAAAACCCCGACTTTAACCCCCACCTCCCATTAGAGCATGCTGCATACATTATGTTGAGAACCCGATGGAAAATGATCTAACCGAACCAGAGGGTGAAACACAGCAGTTAAAGTTATGAGCAAGGCCTGACAGATCCAATCAGTGTACAAGCGTTGGAGGCTGAGGACTTTCTGAGTGAAACTGTTCCAAAGAGAGCTACTGGGATCTGCACAAAGCCACATTCAATTAGAGAAACTCCCTGCCTCCTTTCCAGTCCAAACACCACTAAGAACGTCTTTATGTCTGCTTTTATACCCGTCTCTGCACACTTTATGCCAGAACTACTCTTTGAGGACTGATTTTTTTTCTTTCTTTTTTTTTTCTGCTGTTGGCAGAAAGAGGAGGACGGTGAGATTCTCAACTCTCTGGGCCGGCCGGAGACCACCTTCGAGCAGTCGGGTCTGGGTCCTGGCCAGGAGTACGAAGTCAAACTGGAGGTGGTGAAGAACAAAAAGCGTGGGCCGCCTGCCTCGAAGAACATCGTCACAAGTGAGTTCACGCAGCCTTGCTGCACACCGATGCTGACTGGACATGACACAGTGGTCAACACATACTAAGTTCTTCAAAAGCCTCCCACTTGAATGTATATTTGTTCTGCATTAGAAACAGTGTTCAGGAGAGAAATATCTTTATTAGACAGAAAATCTCCTCCAGTGTGATAACAGTGTGGGCTCATACACCAAGAAGTTCAGTAGTCCTTCTATACACTGCAAAAACACAAAATCTTACCAACTATTTTTGGTTTAGTTTCTTGTGCAAATATCTTAGCTCAGTAGAAATTAAGACAAAACTAACTTACAAGTAACTTTTCAGCAAAGAAATAGGAGCTTGTTTTAAGTCAATAATTCCTTAATAATGGTGAAAAAGTATTAGTTCTATTGCCTGAATATTTCACTTATAACAAGACATTTTCCCCTAGTTATATCTTAATTTAACTGCCAGTGGAACTAGTAACTTTTCATCAATATTAGGAAATATCTACTTAAAACAAGCCTCCATGTCTCGCTAAAACGTTGCTTTTAAGTTAGTTGGTTGTATTTCAAGTGCACTAAGATATTTGCAGTAGAATATAGGCCAAAATTACTTGGTAAGATTTTCTGTTTTTGCAGTGGAATGGTCCAGTCAAAGCTGGGTGGGACATACCAGCAATAACATGTAGCTGCATTTGCTGCAAAACATGGTTCTACATAGAATTGACTGAAAACATAAGCAGGCTACACTTTTGCAGATCTCCATCTGTAAAAAGGTCGTCACATCTGATAAACTATAAAAGAGGAATCGGATATCCTCCCTGTTGTTTGTGAGTAAAAGTGTTAAAAATTGTTTTTATCCCATCATAAGTTAAAGGAGTTTGAATTCTCTTGCAAAGCACAGTATCTCTTATGAAATCATCACCCAAACTATTCATTGCAACAATGAAATCATGTTATTTAGCATTCATGACTGGTTCGTCAGTCGTCTCGTTAGAAAATGTCCGTTCTGGTTACCACTTTGGAACCTTTTTCTCCTTGGTGTTTTGTTTTTCCATCAGAGCTGTGCTGAGGCAGCTACTTGTTGTTTCTCCCTGGGAGCGGGTCGTCACATCTGATAAAATATAAAACAGAAATCAGATATCCTCCCTGTTGTTTGTGAGTAATGTGTTTACCTTCAGGTAAGCCGGAACACAAAGAAAATATGAGATGAGATAAAGGTGACCGACCTGAGGAATCGTATGTTTCTGACCAGCCTTCTGTTGAGCCTTATCATTTTTGATTCATGTCCATAATCAAGTGTGTTTTTGCTCCCTTCACCCGTATAGATGCAGGTCATAAAAACAAACTGATGGATTCTGGGTGACACAACTATACACTCTATAACTCTGCAGAAATTGAAAGATTGATATCAAATAATTGTAAATTCAAGCCCTCACCGGTGTTTTCTATCAGCCTGATATAAAGACCAGAATAGGTTTTTGCTTCACTTTCAACATTTGAACCCAGTGGAGTAAACACAAGGAGAAGGACGCTTCTCTTTCTTCTCACAGAGAGGTTTTATAAAATAAAAGATTTATTTAAGTTCAAACGTAATGGTCAAACCAAGCATTCACCTTTAGATACAGGCTCATTAGTTTCTTTACCTGGCTCATCCATCTTGCAGTCAGTGAAAGCAGAGAAGTGTTCATGTCAGGCCTGACTGATTGGCTCATTAGAGATTTCTGTAAAGCTATGATTTACCAGAGGCGAAAAGGCTGATATGGATTTCCAGTCCCTGTTGACAAGTAATGACATACTCCCTCCACTTGTTTACTTTATAAATCCTTAAACTTTAGGAAACTCAGAGCTGGAGACCTCTCTGTAAGAGAGCAAGAAAACAACCTCAACCTGAATATATTTGTTTTTACTGATGAATAACGGTCAACTTCCAACACATTTATTATTTCTCCCCTTGTTCTCGTCGTACATAAGCGTACCCACAGCAGAATCTATGCAGATGCAGCACATTCCACAACATGGGATTAAATGAAAGGAGACTGGACTCTTTGAGGAAGCTAAAGTCCTTCAGTGTTTGCAGCATCTTTCATAAATCTGTTGGGGCAGCAGCATCAGAGCCAGGGACCTAAAAAAAAGTTCAAGGACCTGAAAATAAAATTGTGGATGTGTTGAGGGAACGACCCTGAAACCTCTGGAGATGATGGTGCAAAGAAGGATTCTGTAGAACATCAAGAAAATGATCAATCGATCAATTCAATCAAGATCATTTGTAAAGCACATTTTAGCAATGAGGCAGTTCAAAGTGCTTTACGTCACAAAAACACAGAAATGCAAAATAAACAATTGAGAAAGCCAGTAAACATTCAATTATGTACAACCCTGAGCATCCTCTTCATGAGGACAGCAGAGTGATCCGATTTAATAGGATCCTGTGTTTCTTAGCGGTTGCAGTCCGTCATGGAGGAGGGATCTCCTTAATGCAGTGCATTGAGAAGTTAGAAATTAGTCTCTGTTCTCTGTGTGAAGCTCAGGTCTTCTTGGCATGGGTTCACTCTATTGTTTTGGAAATCAGCGATCTTCCCCAACCTCTATGGCACATGGTGGATTAGTTTTAGAGACCAAGCTTTCTGTCTGTATCATCAAAGTAAGAGTTGTGTCAGCTTGCATTCCTGGTGTCATACTCCTTCTGGGCACAGGTCCGCCGTGTGTCACTGATCCTGGTTCAGATGATCATGGAGAACAGTTTGGAGTGTAGGGTGTCTGCTCTGTTGGCCTCATGGTCTCATATATGCTTTGCTTATTCATGATGTGGTTATGTCAATGTGTCAGACTAGAATTGTCATTGGCAGCAAAACTGTTCCAGCTGTCTCAGTGTCAGTTCTGTCTCAAGTGGAGGGTGCCTGAGACAGAGAGGAATCTAAGATCTTTTATCATTCGAAGGCATTGGCAGAATGTTTAAGATTTCATCAGCAGTGGTGAAAGTGCTACTAAAATCAGTCATGGACCAATAAGAACTGAGCTAAAAACCAAATGTCTGAAATACCTCACCTTCATTGCAACACTCTTCTGATCAAACGAATAAGATTTCAGAAACAAACTGCTGAACTAAGCTTTCTCCGTAGAGTGAGTTTAGGACCGTCGTCAACATTAGACATCTCTCAGCAGGAACACAACTTTTCTCCATCTAGAGGAGGTAGACCAGCTGATTTGGACATCTGAGTTTGGACCTGCTGAACTCCTTCCTTTTTTATGTGAATCCCCCTGGAAAAAGACTCCAGAGTAAACCCAGAACTCAGTTTAGGGATTTCCTACGACCTGGGAATGCTTTGGACATCTCCATCCTCAAATAGTTCTGATGGAGTAAGGAATGTCATGACTGACTGGCTGGCTGGCTGGATGGACCGACGGATGGATCCAGTTAGGATCTTGTCACTGTGTCCTGCATTTGCTTCCACATATTTGTCATCTATACCTGCTGATGATGCTCTGAGTCCTCTGGGACACTCGGGGTCTATTAAAGGCTCCTGTTTCTCTAGCTTGGGGGTTTCATGGTTTAAAGAATGCCAATTCTCCATTCACCATTCATACATGCAGCCACACTCAGAGGGACACCGCCCTTCCAGGAGAACACAACCCTGAAACCCCAATGACACCCTGCAGCAATGTTGGTAGCCAACTCTGTGCTAGGCTCACATGAAGACCACATTTTATCAACCCTTTACAGAGAGTTTACTTTCTTTAACATGCTTGTGTGTGACAAATCAATTCAAGCAGCAGTGAAAAGTCAACCTTCATGGAGCTGGGATTTGATATGTAAATTATATTCAGACTCTCAGAAAATTCAAGCAATCTGCCTCATTGAGAGCAGCATCTATGTTGCTGAACTGACTCGACTACAAGGCATTATTTTACAAAGTAAAATTTCCTTTATGACATATTTGATATATGCAACTTTTTTTTTACCAAGTAAGTGTAACATAATTTCTTCATTGTGCTGTAAAATGATTCTATGTGCCTGGAAAACACATAATCCTGCCCCTTTTTTTGGGCAGGATTATTGGTTTTACAACGACTCCTCCTCCACCTGTCCTTCCAGTGATCGACGCCCCCGGTCAGGTGGATGTCCGAGACGTGACAGACACCACGGCGCTGGTCACCTGGTTCCATCCTGTGGCCCACGTGGACGGGGTCAGTGTCTCCTTCGGACCCAGCCTGAACCCAGCGGATCGCAACGTGGTGGAGCTGTCATCTGCTGACACACAGTACCACCTGGCTGGCCTCAGCCCTGATACGCAGTACGAGGTGTCTCTGACGGCAAAGAGGGGGGAGCAAAGCAGCATACCTGTGTATGACTCCTTCCTCACAGGTAAGGCTCCTGGATTCTTCTTTGTTTCACAGCTTTCATTAGACGCCCAGGGATTTGGGGACCACACAAGATGTTGCTGTTGCTGTATTTATGAGAATGGATGCATGTAATCTTTGAACTTTGACTCAGTTCCCCCTGCTAGTTCAGGATATAAGTCCCTGCTGGACCTGTCTCCCCTTGACTTCCTGGTGGCTGCAGCAGAATAATATCATTCTATAGATTTTATAAAGGCATTGTTAGGTAATTATGACTATGTTTTTAATTAACCGATCATTCCTTTCCAACAGTGGGAATCAACAAACATCTTCTTGCCAAGTTTAAGAATCAGTTTGTCCCTATTAAGTTCAGAACTTCACTCTGGAACTAGATCTTGCTTAGCTAACGTAACAAACTCAGACCCCGTCCACATAGAGACAAGATCAGGTATGTCTGCAAAGGGATGTTTCCGTCCAGGCAGTGTGTCCACACAGAACTGATTGTCTTTGATCAGTTCTGGCCTCTCAAATTCAAGTGGAAAAATGACCAAAATGCAGATTTATTGTTTCAGTGAGTTCATGCTCCATCTGTGTAACAGACATTTGCCTCTCTCTCACGAATCAACATTGTGCTATTAGTGTTGTGTTTATGCTAAGAGCAATATTGCTGTTGCTTTGTGTCACATGACTTCTTCATGCATGAACAGTGTTTTTGTATCTTTCTGTGGCAGACAGAGCTACAGCGCCACCAACTGGCTCAGCATACATCCTGTCAAATGGAGGGATGTTTTTGTCTTGTTTATCATAATGTGTTGTGTTTATATCATGTGCACAAAAATTTATTAGACGTTTTGATTTTGTCTTTGTCACAGCAATGCTAAGGCATCTTTGCTGCCACATTTGCATTTTTAAATTGAAGGAAAAGTGGTGTTTTCTGAAATAAAATTGTTTATAGTGAGATATAAGACACTATAAATTCTTTGTTCAGAGGTCAGGCTTTTGTCATATATGGCGTTTATTCCATCTATAAGTCCAACTCATACATTTAAGTTGTCTAGATTTTTCTTCCTGATTCTTTGATCTTCAATCTCATTCAAACAAACGGTTTAAATAATATGTATTTGCAATGTATGTATTTGTAGACCTGGACGCTCCCAGAGACCTTCAGACGGTGGAAATAACAGACGAGAGCATCACTCTGGAATGGAGGAACAGTAAGGCTCAGGTGGACCAGTACCGCATCAAGTACGGCCCGCTCTCTGGAGGCGACCATGGAGAACTGCTCTTCCCGCCCGGAGCCAGGGATTCCACCCAGGCCAAAATCACTGGTACGACAGACAGACGGTAGCTTGTCCAAGCTACCGTCAGCAGGCAGATGTGAAATGTAAAAAGCATGGTGGTGAATTAATGTACCAGAACAGAATCGAAGCAGTTCTGATCCTTACCTTCTGCCATACAAAGTATGAGAACCTGCATTTAGCTGAATTATTTCTATTGAATAAATAATAGATTATTTATTTCACAAATAATCTACCTTTTACATACCTTTCACTGGCATGTAAAAGGTAAAGTATGAGTAAAAAATTTCAACCATTTCAGCAACTGGTATGATCCTTTTTTACTGTGTGTAAAAAAGGATCTTTGTAAATATTTAAACTGCTTCATGAATGGAAATTATTTTGTCTTCTTCTACTCTGATACTCCAAGATGAGTCCTTTCTTCCTTCCTTTGTTCCTTCCTTCCTTTGTTCCTTCCTTCCTTCCTTTGTTCCTTCCTTCCTTTGTTCCTTCCTTCCTTTGTCCTTCCTTCCTTCCTTCCTTCCTTCCTTCGATAGAATAAATTCATTTTAGTATTTTCTCTTGTAAATGACTGAGAACTGAACAACATTGTAGTTTGCAGTTACAGCAGAAACTAAATGGCTTAATATGAAAATTAAAGAGTTTTGGGGGCTGTTTTCAAAACGGTCAGCAGGATTTTCACCCAGTTCATTTTGCAAAACTCCATTTTATTTCTTTTGTCTTGTTAAATGTTTGCCTGGACACAGTAACACTTTGTTTTGTGTAAAAAAAAACCCCAAAAAAACCCATCAGCTCTGGGTGCTTTGCTTTCTTTCGGTCCTGAATGAGGAAGCGGACTGTGAGAATGCTCTTGTTGAAGGGAGGGATTGGTTTTTCCTCCTGCTGCAGCGGCGACCGCATCCAGCCATGCATTGATGTGTTTCTGAGGCTGGTTGTTTTCTTCTGCAGTTCTCCAGTACACAACACTAGAAACAAACAAGGAAAAAAAAGCTTCTAAAATAAACCAGTTGAGTCTTTGTTTGACCCACTTCTTTGTCCTTGGACGGCCTGTCCAATGAAAATACAGCACTGTGTCCATTCAGCTGACACCCACCCCCAACCCCCTTGTATCCACACACACCTCAGCACTTCTTTCACACACTTATTATCTGTAATTGCCTTCACGCTCGTGATTTTATTGATAATGAGCTTCCTGGGCTTTAGGTGTAATTTCATGCAGGAAAGCCCTGCGCGCCGTGACCTCTGTGGGAGTTAATAAAGGAATTAGGAGCGATCAGTGTGAGAGAGGAGCTCATTGTAAAGACCAAACAGCCCCCAGAGCCCGCTGCATCACTGCAGCAAGTGTTCCTGCTCTGCAACAAGGGCTCTATAGATCCATCAATGCAAATACAACACCGACGTTCCACAGTGAACACAAGCATACCATGAAACGCAATTAGGCGCCAATCTATTGTGCAATCAAGCCACAAGAGAGTGTTTTTGTGGCCCCGCAGCCATTAGCTGCAACAGCTGGCCACTTGACTATAGACACTCCCTCAGTTCATTTGTTGACACCTCCACAAAACAGGAGAGGGGCTTTTTCATAGTTTTCATGTTCCTGGTGTTCTGCAGGCCTGAGACCGGGGACGGAGTACGGGATGGGAGTAACCGCGGTGACAGATGAGCGGGAAAGTCTGCCCACCACCACCAATGCAGTCACAGGTCAGATGTTTCCACCGACACCTTCAACAATCACCTCTCACTCCCATGTTTCAGCTGCAGCCAACGTCATCCGCCTGCTTTTTATGAGGAAATATTAACTTTCTCCCATTAGTAGGTCTATAAAAGCACATTTACACCCCGACCCAACGTCTGCTTAATAAAATGAAACAACAAAAATGATCATGTTACAAAAAGTACATGAAAAACATAGAATCTTAGTGAAAGTCAACTAAACTGAACACAACAGATATAAAGTAAAATTAGATGTTAGCGAGGAACTTTAAAACTGACTGAAGTTGTTCAGAGCTACAAATGTACATGACCTTTAAAAGAAAAAAAGACAACTTGTATTGTTTGATAAATATCAAAATTATCATTATTAAAGGAACCTGTTTTATATCTTTTTAGGTTCTGAAATAAAGAGAAACATTTTGCTTTCTCAGAAACGAGAATGGAAAAGTTTCTTTATGTGGTATGTTGAAATTTATGGAAAAGAAATAGAAAAAAAACCATAATTTCCAGTTAAAAGATCTAAAACAATATCACTAGTATTTGAGTGTAATTCATTATCAGTTTATCCCATGAAAACTACCATTTGTTTTTAAATGTATAGACAGTTGATTCTTTATGATTTGAAACCAGAGTTATTAAGAGACATGGTGGAAGGTCCGAAGAGCCGCAGGCTGCAGAGTCCTGGTCTAATTTGTGGCCAGTTGTGGTCTAAAGATGTCATGTAGTAGCAGAGCCATAGTCGCCTCTGATCACTGTTCTGTTTGGAGAACATCTAAAACATCCTGGTGGGGGTAGAACTCCAGGTGATGCATTTTGTTCCAACTGGAAAGACAAAAACTTCACAACTTTGTTTGGATAATGGGAGGATTTACATGTCAATCCAAAACAGTTCATATTAAAAGGTGTTTCCTTGGAATCCCAGATGACTTTGCATCTGGATTTATCACCATAAGTTGATAAAATCACAAACCTCAGACTGTAATCAGCACAGACTTTGTAACTGGATTTCAAACTGGTGCAACATCTGAATAAATCCATTGTAACTGTGAGCAGTTCTGAAAACCAGATGAAGTCCTTACAGTCAGAATATCTTTGAAGTACTGGGTTTTTTATGTTGATGATGAAAGGACTTTCCTGTACGTTCATCTGAAAAGTTTAGGGAGTTAGCAAAAAATATTTCTGATAGATTTATGTGTCAGAGAACAAATCTGTTAGCTTTATTTGTATTAGTTTTCCAAGCCGATCTTCTTCTCTCCCATCAGCCCTGGACGCCCCCAGAGAGCTGACTGTAGCAGAGGTGACAGAGACCACCATGATGCTGGAGTGGAAGCGGCCATTGGCCAAGCTGGACTCCTACCGGCTGGTCTATGTGTCTGCTGACGGT
This sequence comes from Poecilia picta, assembly GCA_033032245.1. NCBI lineage: Eukaryota > Metazoa > Chordata > Actinopteri > Cyprinodontiformes > Poeciliidae > Poecilia > Poecilia picta. Next base: position 3,583,589 of record CM065361.1, read on the forward strand.
CAGAGGGCTGAAGACTCGGTCCCCGGCAGCTCAGAGTCTCACACCCTGCGGGGCCTGAACCCCGGCATGATGTACACCATCAGCGTCACCGCCGAGAGGGGTCGCAGGAGCAGCGCGCCCACCACTGTTTCAGCTGCCACAGGTCAGCACGTCCAACAGCTTTCTCCCAGATAAGTTGCTGTGGTAGGAAAACAACAGAGCACAGTTGTTAGACTCTTGGCATTTATTACTTGATGTTTGAGATGCAAAGCCTTCCTTAAGGCCCTGGATGTTGTGGTATTGTGTTGGCAGTATTGCAGTGACTATGAGGGGATAGTCGAACCACAGATTCACAGAAAGCAGTGTGGTTCTTGTTCTGATCCTGGAGTACATTCTGGACCAGCTGTACACACTCAGCAGGGTCCTGGAGGGTGTGTGGGAATCCTCCCAACCAGTCTATTTGGACAAGGTGTTGGACCGAGTTCCTCAGGGAACCCTGTGAGGGTATTCTGGCAGTATGGGGTACCAGGCCCTTTGATATGAGCTGTTGGTTCCCTGCAATGCCAGCAGTAAGCCTGGTTTGTTTCCAGTAAGAGTTGGACTTTGCCAATGTTGCCCTTTGTCACCGATTCTGTTCATAATTTTTATTCTAGGTGCTGAGTTGATCCGAGTTGGTGGCCTTTGGATCTCGCCTCAGTTCTTTGCAGATGATGTGGTCCTACTGGCTTCATCAGGCTTTGAACCAGCTTTGAAAAAGCACCAGGCTGATTCGTTCCTTCTTAAATGCTTCAGAAAGACCAAGGATGCATTCTCTTTTTCTCCTTCAGCATCCATGTGATGACAGACAGACAGTTTGTTAGCTTGTAGTTAGCAGATATCTGCACTGTACTGTGTAAGGGTTCAAAATGCAAATGCAGATTGTGCCACTCTGTAGTTTAAGAGGTCTGATTTGTAGCTGATGTTTCTGAATCCATGATGTGCCAAATCCAGCTGGATGTCGGAATCTCCCGTCTAAATCCCTGAGAGCCGGAGCCGGGGGATCAAGAAAAGACAAAACACAAAACAGACTAATCTTTCTTCAACATTTCAGGGAACATCAGAAAGAATGGAGAGGTTTGTTTTGCTAAAACATACGACAGTGTAACTGTAGCTCACTGTTTCCAGGAGGGTTTTAGCTGATGGTGCAGAGTTGAAGGGGGTCTTCTCATAATCCCCCACACACTCATGCTCCAACCCCCTTTTTTCATAGCTGTGGCCAAACCAAGGGAATGAATTGCATTCATTGTTATTTCTCAATGTAACTGTGTCTCCTTCTCCTACGGCTCATTTATAGCACATGGAAATATTTCTTTCTTTTTTTTCCACTTTTTTTTTTACTTAAAACAAGAAAAATTAAATGAAGTGATTGTATATTTTGCGCTGCAGTAAGTGTGCCGCCAAGACAAACATCCCACAGGTAGATGTAGGCAGAAATCGCTGAACGAAGCCGGCTCTGTTTGTTTCCATCTTGGGGATCAGAAGCTGCATGCCTGCTGCAGTTGGTTAAAGCAAGTCAGTGGATTTATGTGAGCATTTCAGTAATGCACTATATCACAAGCCTTGCATCTGCCTTTAAGCTGCAGATATTTCCCCCATTTGCTTCAAAGATGGAGTCTCAGAGGAACCTTAGAGCAGACTGGTAATGTGTGTGTGCTGCTGGGAAACGGCCTGGCCATGTGTGCAGCCCTGTGCGTTTCTCATTCATGTGTTAATTGGCGACCTGAGCCCCGCTCCCCTCTGGGTTTTGTGTGATTTGACCACGATGAACCGTGGGTCCGTCTGATAAAGGGACACATGCTGGGAGTCTTGCTAAATCGCTGTCTTCACAATCAGCAGCCGCCTAATCCACAGCCGGGAGGTTTATATCATCTCCACCAACATGGATCATGCTGGTTCTGCAGGAGGGGACAGGGGGACAGAAGACGGATGGGGGGTGGGGTTTATAGTAGTACCTGAACAATCACAGACAAGGATTAGGATTGGAAATTTGATAGCAGACTCAATCGACTGTCTCTGAGGTGACCTGCCTATAGGATGTGTTTCATGGCTGAAAGTTGCTCTTCAGGGTCCAAAAAAAAAAACATGGTTTTTCAGGCTCTAATTTTATTGTTGGTATGTTAAAAATCAGAAGTTTACATACAGAATGATTACTGGCTCTTCAACCCCCCTGTGGTCTTAGAGCAACACTCAGGAGGTGCATGGAAAAGTCATGATGGACAGCGGGCAAGAGTGTGGTTGGGGTGGGGGGGGGGGGGGGGGGGGGGCTGTCCCATCAGATAGTTAATTTCCAAAACCAGACACACAAAAAAAAACACAACTTGAAGCGCAGACTGGGTCAGAGCTACACCTCCAGACTGTGCACAGTTTGTTATTATTGTTATGAATGCACAACATGTACTAACATCAATATTGGTCCCTTAAGTAAATCGAGGTCAATATTAACAACCAATGTTCATTTCCATCCTGTTGGCGTTTGATGGGAGGGGCTTGGCCATCAGGTATCGGTTTGGTCATGTGACTGCAAGACTGTGAGCTGTTCAGTTGAAGCAAAGAAGCATCTCAACCTTGAAGCATCTCAATCTCAGGCTTGTGATCATTTTTCCATAGTGATGAAAGTGTATAGAAGTAATATAAGTAAATATGACTTACTGTAAGGTCTGCTTCATTTCAGCCCAGCATTGCCACCGATAAGAACAACCTATTTTATATTGTGCAGCGAGCCACATTAAGGGGTCGGCTTTCCACAGAGTTCAGGTTTTACAAATGAGGTTTTAACTTCACTTAGCTGTAAAAACATTATTTCTGTGCAAAACCATCCGTCACGGCCCTTACACCACACAGATCTGCCTGCAGGTAGATTTCACAACAAGATGATGTTTGGCAATAAAAAGCCCCTTAAAACTAATGCTGCACATCTGACGGCTGAAAAGGAAGTCAAAATAATAATAAAAAAATCTGTAGTTCATTAGATGCTGTGAAAAAATGAGTTACAGCTGCAGCTACTTACTGTGGGAAACGTGAGAGAGAAGATTTGGAGAGAACAGTTCATCTAACCGGTTAAATGAGTTTGCAGACATCAGCAGACACTCGGTAATGGCTGTGGACAGATGAAAAGTAAAATCCACAGATCAACAATGCATTTATTCTCCTGAGAAATTTATGCTTACAAACAACACATGTGGTTGCTTTGATGGTCTGGCTGCTGACTCCACCAGAATCGTCCTGGTCCCTCAGCTTTGACTTGTTCCTTCATGTGAACACGAGTCTCTAACGGTTTCATAATCCTGGGCCCAAAAGTGTTTCCACTGAGTTGGCAGGGAAGAAAACTGTGATTGATTTACTTTTTAAGGATGTCAGCCATTTTTCCTGTGATGTTGATTATCCTAAGGGAAAGTAGGAGTGTTCACTCTGTGATTTGTAGTGAAGCGAAAATAGACTCAAGGTATCTGTTCATATGTAATCCTAGATTTGTGAACTTTGTAAGCCTGTTTATGTGTAGCTTTGGGTATTTGTAAGTGTATTTGTATGATTTGTAGTCTGCAAAAAACTTTTTGAGTGCTACTTTGGTAACTTTCAAATGTTTTTTAAAATTCAAACACCAATTTCACTTCCTTCGGACACTGAAGGAGGTTTTTCAGACTCATGTCAAGATCCTCATAGGTTATAGTGCGTAAGGTGGTGTGTTTAATTGCCGGGTAGTGTGATCAAAATGATATGTGCATGTATGTTGTCTTATTTGCGCGTATTACATGACTTGCGCACATGAATTTAACTTTTTGTATGCATAAGAATGTTTTGGAATTTATATATAATTAGCACATTGTTGAGGTTTTTTGTCGTTTGTAATTGTGGTATATTCATAATTTCTCTATTGGTGTGTGCATTTGAAAAACACATTTGAAAGTTACCACGGTCACGCACAAAATGTTTTTTTTTTTTGCTATTTACAAATTATACTTAACACACACCAACTCCCAAAGCTACATACAAACAGGCTTACAGACTTTACAAATGCATACACACAGATATTATGAGTCTACTTTCTCTCCAAATATTTTTTGGTTCATTTTCAGCAACAGACATTTATGAACTGCAGTTTGAGACATCAGTTCATATGTATCTGCTCTGAAGAAGCAGAGAAAAGCAGATTGAGGTTAAGTTTTGTTTTTTGTTAATGCTGCTGATGTTCGAACGCCCAACATTTACAAGCCGCTTTGTCAGTGGGAATAGCAAACCCTGAAGCGTTTCAGTTTGTTATTCTGTAGGGTTCTTCCGGTAAACCTGTCTTCAGTTAGTCAGCAGCATGGGGGCCGTTTCTGGACTCTTCACAAGATCTTCACTGAACGCCGCATCTGAAACCACGGCGCTGTCCTTATATGAACCCACTTCTTCCTCAGTCATGGCTTCATTATGATTTCAAAGGGCCGCTTTCCATTGTCTTGTTGAAACAGCACATAGCTTTGTTCATTCTTTGTATGACAGTATTCTTTTTTGTCTTTTTGTGAATTATTATTGTGGTCATGTTGAAAAGGACCAACAGCAGTCAGCAAAGACTTCTCCGTCTCTCTGGAGCCATTTTGGTTCTCCGACCAGTAGTTTAAATCTCCGCAAATCAACACGAGGTCTGATCATATCCTGGTCAGCCATTTGGCTGCAAATCAAAGTCACCAAGTTTATCTGAGCTCTTAGTCAGTTTATGGTGAGCAAGAATAACGGCAGTGGTCTAAAAATCCCCTGAAGCAAAAAAACGTTTGTAGAGAGAAACCGGCAGATTTTACATACCTTTACATCAACCTCAGAGATAAGTTATTTTCATGATTTCTTTCATTCCAATACAGCCTTTTCTTTTTTATATTGTACATCTGAAATTAACAGGAATAATATTTTTTTTTTCTCTTTTGAAATGCCAGCTTACACTTAATCTGTAGCCTCAATGTATGCCATAACACTCCGCATGCCTTCAAATCAGAACTAAAACTCAATACAGAAATAAATTAGTCGATAGCTCATTCTGAATATCCAGAGCAAGCATTCATTGGGTTTTTCTTACTTTTGGTTTTCATTTTAAATAATACCAATACAAAATCAGAAACAGTATGCATGACAGATTGAAGACATGCATGTACGACCCTAGATTGTCTGAAAAACTTCTAAAGTGCACCGCCTTGATAAAGGCTAAATCCACAGAGTATGTTTCCTCTATTGACCACAAACTTCAACGGATTTTATTAGGATTTTGTATGATGTTTTAAAAAAGTCATGTTTTTTTAAATAACATGAAAAGTGTGGCTTGCATTTGTATTCATTCTCCTTTCCAAAACTGCTTGATAAAATTTGCTGCAACTAGAAGTCCTCAGGAGTTAGCACGATAGTGCGCAAACTCCACCTGTGAGCCATTTAATGGCAGAAGGTCCAAATGTTTTGTTTCTGGCCTCAGAGGTTCACAGAACATCAGAAACAAAACAGCATCATGAAGACCAACCTTACCCAGCAGATGGGAAGTCTGGGAGACGGTTAAAGCAGAAACGATTCACCAAGATCTGAACATCTCAGAGCTCTGATCAATTTGGCATCTTACAATGAAAAATGCATGGTGGACTTTGAAACTCACCAGGACATGGCTGTCCTCCCAAACTGACAGAATTAGTCAGAGGAGCAGTCGAGGTAGCCATAGTAACTGCAGAGGAGCTGCAGGAAAGAGGTCAGAGTTGATGGGAGGATGGATGTGGTTAACATGTAACTAACACCTCTCTGGTAGAATAACCACTAACAAATGTAGAAAAATGTTCTCATGTGGGTGGAGCCAAAAGTCATGGAGGGGCGGGGCCAGGTGTAAAGATCGGAGGGAGAAGGTAGAACTGTGGTCTAAAAATTCAACTGTTTAGGCAACAATTAACCTAAAGGGATGGTTTTAGGCAAAATATTGCACAACTAAGCAAATTTTCACACAAACGAAGAGAGAACCCTAAATAACCTATTGATAAAAAATATTTTTTTTTGTTTTTATTTTCCTGAATGTTGATTTGGGGGCTAGTCTGTCTTTCAATACAGAAAAAGGAATGTTCACAGATACACTGTCCAAAAAGAGTTTGAACAAAGAATGCCAAAAGAAAGCCATTAGAGATGAACCCCTAAAACACCTGGAGTGCTGACTGAAAAAAGGCTTCCAGAACAGGGAGTGAAAACAAAAGCACGCCATTTTAGATTTTTGTAATCCATGTGTTACTTTCCTTCAACTTCAGAATGTTTTAAATTGTGTTATTTTCTCACCTAAAATGCCAAAAATATACGTTGAAGTTTGTAGCTGTGAGGTAATAAAATATAAAAAAGCTATCTAAATCCTTAAAGCAGGCAGTGTGTGAGTGGTGGAAGGGTCAGGGTGTGTGTCACTCTGTAATCCGCAACCTGCAGCAGACAAGCCTGTGTGTGAAATGGAAGATATCAGCTATAGAGGAGATATCTGAGGGGACCGTTTCATATGTCAGGACCCGTTAACCGCATGAGCTTGGTGAAACACCTCTATTACACACTTACTAAAGGGGCAGTATTATGTGTTTTCCAGTCACATAGTGCCATTTGTAGCACAATCAAATAATGTTGACTTCAGTTGCTAAATGCTGTATATACCAAATATGCAACATTTAGCAACTGGATTTTGTAATTTAACACCTTCAAATTGGGCCACTGTCTCTTTAAAAACTCCTACTCTTTCTGAAACTCCGTCTTCAGGAAATCATCACAACATGGCTCCTCTGTCATCTCTTTAATAATGTTTTTACCAGTGTTGCACTGAGAAGTAGCTCTTATGATGAGCTCAGCAGATGCTCAGTTCCACCAGGTGTTGCTGGCTAGTCTGAAGGAGCTGAGTGGAGGCGTAACAGTGGAGGGCCCGTCTGTGAGGTTGTAGCTCTGAAGCTTGGAAATTGCATCTCAGAAGAGGAGCTTCATCTCAAAAGCGGAGTTAGGTCCCCCCAGACGTTTTGCACAGCTGAATGATTATCATGGAGACTGAAGGATTTCTCAAACATGCATGAAAGTGTCAAGGCAACACTTGAGGTATGTTTTTTTAAGAGTGAACAAAATTCTAAAGTCATGAAGCTGAAAAAAGAACGGTACTGCCCCTTTAGAAAGATGGAGGGAAGGTTTAATGGGGAATAATTTAGAGGAATTTTCACCAGAACGTCTCCTTCATCAGCATCTCTCCTAACATCCAATCCCACTCCCTTTGTCCACCGCTCCATCTTCTCTCCAGCATGCTGTGGCGATCAGCCCATAATGGCTGCCATAACGTATACCTGTGCCGTCGATTTTGTTTTCTTTCTGGACTGCTTTCTTAACGCTCACCTTGCACATCGAACAGGCTTCAATTCCTGGCTGCATGGCTCCATGCATGGCTCTGTGCTTGGCCTCCCCATAGGTTTGAAGTGGACAGCGTACTTCAGCCTCACCAGGCGGGCTACGCCGCACCTTCAGATGTTAATGGCTCATTCACAGCAATTAATGGGCACAAGCTGCATCAGCATGTCTGCATGCTGCCTTTAATCATTATGTCTTCCCACTTATATGGTAATACAGAGGAGACAGCTAAAGGCAGCTGCTGATAATGAGGCTGTTTGGTCCCTTTGGTCTTTGTAGTTGAAATCCAGGAATACTTTGACTACAGACAAAGTAAAGTCTTTCCTTTATTGTCCTGAGAGCAAAATAAAATAATTGAAATTCAAATGAGATGCCATCGTTGTTGACCTCTGTGTGACGCTTGGCAAAGGTTCTGCTGTTTGTTTTGTGTATTTCACATGTGCATCGAAGTCTATGTTTTCCTTGTTTTAGTCACATTCTGCAAACAATTTGATTTTGAATGTTTTTATCTGTAGTCCAGTTCTGTCGCGATGCAAACGGATCACCTCAGCTTTGAAACTCCATGCTAACATTTTGTGCTTGTGTTGTATGATGTTGATGTGTTTGTCGTCGACCAGCGGAGGAGAAGCCGACGGTGACCAACGTCACCGTCAGCGACGTGTCGTGGGAGAGCTTCCTCATGTCCTGGTCTGCTGACGACGGGGCGTTCGACGCCTTTCTGATCGAGGTTACCGACGCGGAGACGGGCGCCGAGTGGCAGAACCACACGGCGCCCGCAGACGCTCGCAGCCTCGTCGTCTCGGGCCTTTCCCCCGGCACCTGGTACAAGGCCGCCCTGTACGGGGTGCAGACAGGGGAGCTCTTAGAGCCTGTGTTTGCAGACACCATCACAGGTACAGATGCAGTTAGCACTGGGGCCTCACTCTGTCCTCTGCTTCATTCACTTCCTGCTGCACTCAAGAAACGTACTGCCACTTTTCCCTGCTGTCTTTTTAAATGACACTAGAAAAACACAAAGTCTTACTGTGTGTTTTCTTTTTGTTATGTTTCAAGTGTACTAAGATATTTTCAATTTGAACTAAAAATTGTGCAAAAGAAAAAAAGAAAAAGCTATATAAATAGTTTCTTGAGCTATTTATATAGCTAAACAGTGCTATATAAATAAAACTTATTTGTCACTCTAAAACTACAACAAAAATATTTGGTCAGATTTTGTGTTTTTGGAGTGTGGAAGCTCTCATACAACGGGACATAATAAAAGAAATCAAATACAACGTTTTGGGGACCTTGCAGTTGGTGATATTGCAGAAGAGCTGTATATTCAACATGAACATTTTTCAACTTGAGTATTGAATGTTTCTTTCACTAGTGCTATGAAATTATGTTGAAATTATTTTTTTTATTTTTTTTAATAAGTCATAGTACATTTTCATTAAGGAATCCCTAGAAATTATAATAATTTTCAAGTCTGTGTGAGTTTTAAAAATTTTAAAACAATTATTTTTTCATAAAATATGGTATAATCTCACCTTAACAAAATGTTCAGTTTTTTTTTTACATCCTATATATTTTTTAATGATGCATCATCTTCCAGTGTGTATCACACGTTCAGTAGCATATGCACATCACTGCACATTGAAAGAAAGATGTAGGTTCTTTCAAGACTTCTAAATATTTTCCATAAAAAAACACGGATGAAAAAGTTCTATAGAATGATGTAAAACCACCCAACAGTTTCAGTGAATCCAGAGAGCTTCCAGAGAGCATGAAGACTCCAAATCCCTCCACAGACATCGATCACACACATTCCCCTTCCTTTCATGCAGGGGGGATCGTGAAACAGGCTAATGTTCTGCAGCAGCTCCCTCACAAAACCCCTTTCAGTCTACATGAGACCAGTCTTGGATCCATGTTTTCTCCACCTTTAAGCCGCCTGTCTGCCTGCTGGTACGAGTCCAGCCTGAAACAGCACATAGGCTGTTGTGTGAACGGCCCAGAAACACATCAAATCAGTGTTCCTGTTTGCCCAGCACAACAGGTGCTGCGGCCTTCCCTCCCACAACACTAATAATAGTCATTTTTAGCTTTGAACGTGCTGTTGTTCGCAAGACGCGCTTAATGAAAGGACTGTGAGCTGCGACATCAACATCTGCCAGTCATGCCGTGTGACTCCGTTTCCTGCTCTGTGTATTGTTTCCATGAAACCATTTGAACTTTAAAAGGTCCAAATAACAGATCTGAAGCCTTTGACACTTTTTTTTTATGTCAATATTAATTGCGACATTATCAGTGAGCATGTTACAGATGAAGAGCAGTCAACAGGAAGAAAGATGGGGGTACTGACAGAGGAAAGAAAACCCAGAGGCTCTTTTGTCACTTTGTGTGAGGCCTCTCTTCTGTATGCATCCCCACTTCCCTCCAGCCTGGACCGCTCCTCATTCTCATGCTGCCATTGCCCCTGGGCTCTTGTGCTGTGGTGCCAGGGGCTTCTGGGGCAATGCGGAATATGGCATGTGCTCAACATGGCCCATTGTCTGCATGCTAATAGGCAATGGGGTGAAGCCATCGTACCATTTTTCATTAGCATCACTTAATCCATAAAACATTCCAAGTTGTGAATGCGACCTCGGACTAATTTGATCACATTATGCGCGGCGGTTTGTCGTCAGTCTGCAGGAGGAAGCCGCCGAGGGCAAACGAACCAGAGGGGACGTGGGGGAAACTTTGAGTAAAATAGAGGGAGTTACATGTAATTGACTGACTGGTTGAACTACAAAGAACTGCGGTTTGTTCAGAGCTCCACTCACTTGTGATTCATACCACCACTAGCTGCTGTTCTGAAGTTATCAGGCGAGACTGGGACAGAGCTGAGGTTCTGCTCGCAGACCCCCTTTTCAGAAGGTTAGCCGTTTTGGCGCATACCTCCTCCATTAACAGGCTCCTTTTTGTGAGCAGGGATTGTGTTCCCTCAGGTCCTGAGAGGCGGGTGGGGGTCTGGGGGGTGTTGTAGAGGAGGGTGAAACCAGCAGCAAGCTAGCACATGTTAGCTGATGGATGCGGCCCTCCCTCTTCCACTGACCAGTTAAAGCCGCTCGGCGGCTAATGAAGAGTGACAGCTCCCTGGGATTTGTCGGCTATGCTCCTCATTTCCACCACTTCTTCTCACAAGCAGTGCCTCACGCTTTTCCCCCCTCACAATGAAAAAAGGGGGTTTCAGGCTAGTTCAAGGACCCCTGAGACCCTCGCATTTGGAGCAGTGTTTTAATGAGCGGTGGCGCTGGGCTTTATTGAGCCTTTCCCGAGCTCACCGATATCTGCTTTTACCCAGACTGCTTTTAGAACTCTGTCCAGTCTGTGTATGCATCTTGCTGCTGCCGGAAGTTTCTTTGGCTAATTAAGGTGAGGCAGACTCATCGTTTGAAAAAGCAACTTTCTCCTCCGACAGATACAGACTTCTTTTCAAAACGAATGGCTCATCCAGCAATCTGTAAAGAGGCAGTGTTATGGAAAATCTGCTGAGATGTTATCCACCTATTAAAAACATACCTGGAGTGTTGCTTTGATACTTTTGCACATGTTTGAGCAATCCTTTAATGTCCCATGGCAACCATTTACCTATGGAAAACGAGTGGGTGGACCTAGCTCCTCCTTCACAGACGCAGCTCCTCCTCAGACCTGCAGTTTCCATGGTTCTGAACTTTCTCCTCACAGAGCAGTCCACCCCATGACTTCCCCAACTTAGTTCCTTAAGACTAGCCACCAGCAGTTAGCAAACACCTGGTGGAATTGGTTACCTGCTGAGCTCATTATAAAAGCTGAGGCCCAATTTCAAGGCATTAAAGGCATGCATGACTAGTAGAACACATTGGCCTAAATATGTTGTAATTTTTCTATTATTTAAAAATTGCTGTTTGTGGTATGTAAAATTTCAAATACTTAAAAAATTTAATATCAGTAATTATATCTTTCACCCATAAAACAACTCAGGTAATGTTAGTCCACTTGTGTTTATTGTCATGTTGCATTTGACTGGTGTGAACTTAGACAATGCCACACTGCACCTCTGTTGACTATAATTTAAAAAAGACAAGAAATAATGAAGTGAGTCTTCATCGCTTCTCACATGGAAAAAAAGAAGAGTGCAACTTCTGAAGAACTTACATTTGTGCTCTCAACATTTCTTTCCAGAAGACAAAGTAATTTTTACAAGCAAGATTGATGAAGGAGCAAATAGATTACTCTCGCAAGCTAAAACCAAATACAGTGCCAACAGTTTTTATCCACAAGCAAGTATAACCCAGGCACTGCCTAGTGAGTGAACAGTGCCTGAAGAAACATCAGCTAGGCAACGCTGGAAGCTCTTTTAAATGATAACAAAGCTATTGCTACTGCCACCAGCACTGAATGCGAAACCATAGACCCAACACCCCGGCTGTTACCGGACCACAGATCAGATGGGACACAGAATACGACAACTACTCACACGGTCCGACAAGAGCTACATGTTATTCATAGTTTTGTTTATGAAGCCGAAGGCAGAATTAACACAAACACCAGCTTCTGGCAAGCAAAAGAATAATCTGTTTGACCTCCAACTCCTAGCACATGAGTGAAATTTAAGCATACAATAATGTAAATCCTCCAGTTAAGTAATATCTTTGGGTTTTAAATTTTTTAATTAGAATGTGTTATATAGTATTTATGTCCATTATAATTCATAAAAAGTACCACAGTTCCCAGCAGTGGGGATCCTTAGCAGATTTGAAGTCTTAAAGAAAAAAGGCAACTGTAACATTAATGCTGTTAAGAGTGTCCACAGCAGAACCCTGGCAGCACAACAACAAATCATCAAAACATCTAGAAATGTCTCAGAATTCAGAACATCAGGAATTGTCATACATTCTATTATAATGGATGATGCACAGCTTTTTGAAGACTATCAATGTTTTTGGCTGTTTGTCCAGGCTGAAGAGGGTGTAGAGATGAACACTCATCTCATTCAGAGTGAATTTTTTTCTCAGCTATGCTTGTAGATGACCTACATCTTTGTTAGATATTTTAGGTAGATGCTTGACAGGGTGCTCCACAAAAAGCATCCTATGTTCTAAACTTCTTTCTTCCATTTACATCTAAAACTTTTCTCCTTTCCCAGGCTGATGCACTTTCTTTCTTTGAAGCTGCAATATGTAAATTTCATAAAAAAAAATAATTTTACATACTTGTTAAAACTATCACCATCTCATGACATTGTAATATGACAGAAAATCCATGAGAAGGTCAATCTCCTCCACCTCCTCTGTAAGCTACTATTGGCGTCTGAAGAAATGCTCCACTCCCAAAAACATCCAATCAGAGCCAGGAGGAGGGGCTTATTGCTGTCAATCACCCTCATGTACTTGCTGCTAAATGTGCTAATGGAGGAGAAACAACTTACCAATACAGGGAAACTATTATTTATGGCTGTGCTAACTATCTTTAGCATTCACAACAGGCTCATATCAAGAAGAAGCTTTATCATAGCAGAGAGGAAAAAAGGAAAAGGGGGTTAAATGGGATTGACATCACTACGACTCCTGGCTCTCATTGGTTGTTTCTGGTTTAGCACTGGGAGAAGGCATCTGTCACAACAGTGAGAGTTTCAACAAATATGCAAAAAAAATATATATATATAAAAGTTACATACTGCAGTTTTAAAGGGTCTTTATGTGTCCAACTACACTTTTTAGTAGACACATCTGGAAAACTGACTCTTTTTAAATGTCACATAGAGACTGAACCAGAGGTGCAGGCTCTACAAGTCTCCAGCATCACTCCAGAGAGTTTTGTGCTGGCCTGGACGGCCGAGGAGGATGCCTTTGACACGTTTGTCCTGATGGTCAGCGAGGCTGAAGACCCAGGCCAACCAAGAGAGCTGGTGCTGGGCGGCGAGGAGAGAAATGTCACTATGTGCGATCTCACAGAGGACAAAGAGTACACCGTTGAGATCTTTGGGCTCATTTTGGGAAGACGCTCCAAGTCTGTAAGAGAGGGGGTGAGAACAGGTACATGGTAACCGGGTGGAAGCAAGAAGCTCTGCTGACATACTGGGGCTCTGGAAGTGTCTCGTCAACATGTATTTCATATGGAATGGTGTCTTGTCCTAGCTTTTTCCATGACAGCATGAAATGTGTTCTAATAACTGACCGTAATACCAAGTGTTGTCTGTTTGTATACTAACCTGGTACTATGATTTTAAGGCTTCTACTGAGGTTCTATAGTTGGATTCAGAATTTTAACCTGGCAGGATTAAGATAATTGCTGGAGCACAACAGTCCTGGCCAGTTTGATAAAGCAGCACTGTCAATGATAAGCTATTGTTTTAAGACAATGTAACTTATTATGGTCTGAAAGCTGTTTTGGTCTTTGATTATACTTCTGAACATAAAACTTATACTTAGAGCATTAAATTAGTTTAAGGATTTTAAAGAAGCATTTTAACAAGTTTTTACTTTTCAACATTACTGACACAAAAAGCTACTTCTGTTTTTACCTTTTATGGGCAGTCAATAAAGTTCTGGTATAATAATAAGACTAAGTCTAGTCTTATTATTAAGACCTAGTCTTAATAATAAGACTTAGTCTAGTCTTATTATTAACCCATGTTTGAAGGAGTCAAGGTGAAGTTTTTATACTTGAGAGGATTGAAACAACTATAGTTCCCGGTGTTGGTGTTACTGAAGAACTACCTTTAAATTCCTCACCTTCCCCTTGTATCAGCAGCTAGATGTTGATACCTAAACTCAGATGTTCCGACAGAATAATGATCCTTAGCACCCGGGTCTGTGCCAGGAAACCAACTACTAACATTTCTCAGAAGATCCTTGGTCAGATATCCAAACAGAATCATGTCAGGACTTTATTGATCATTATAAAACTGCTGTAGTTTTTCTGCAACTTAAAGAAAATTCATACAAATATTAGTGCAAACCTCTGAATTTTGACCTCTGTGTATTGTGGGAAAATCCATATTAATTTCAAAAGTATGCATCCAATTGCTGTTTTAAAAATTCACTTGTGTTTTTGCTGTATAACAAACATTCTGAGAAAGATTAAATCATTAAAGGGCCCAATATCTGACCCAGTCTGTATTGTTTAGGTCTGTTGTTAATCTGGATTATTACTACACCAGCTCTAACTAGTTGTGTAAAGGAACATTTAGTTGCTCCTCCCATTGTGTGTTCTGTGTCCTCATTTTCCCAAATGTCACCTTTATCCACCTGATCCCTGTGTTGTTGCCTGCTTTTCTAAAGGAGCCGACGGTGGTGATGGTTGTTGGGTGGTGATTAGTTGTCCGTGTCACATAAAAGGCTTGTCTGTCCTTGTGTCCCCTGTCCTCCCTGAGGGCAAGGCTTTGCTCCTGGGTTTGCGTGGTGCATGTTTCACTTTTTGTGTGTTCCATGAAATGAGGCCAAGTTAATCTCTTCAGGTCTGTCACGCGAGATACTGCGGCTCGCCACTAACTGCGAGGGTCTCTCTCTGTGAGTCGGAACCTCCCCAGGTCCCCTTTGTCTGTCTCTGGATCTCTCTCTTGCTCCATTTGTGTAAAATGATTTGCCTTCCTTTGGAGGATCTGCACAGATTACAATCACTGAATTTGTGTTGTCTCCTTTCTGCTGCTTCAGTTTGTTGCAAATATTAACACCTCAAACATTACATTAATCAGTATTTGGAGAACATATTGACTAAATCTTCTGTTTTTCTTGTCGTTGCTCCCGTTTTCTGTGTCTGCGTTTCTGTCCCGTCTTTGCAGACCTGGGCTCACCAAAGGGCATCCGCTTCTCCGGAGTGACCGACACGTCAGCCACGGTTCACTGGCTGACTCCTAGGGCTGGGTGGACAACTACCAGGTCACCTACATGCCTGCCCATGGAGGTTATTACCGCTGTAATATTACCCGTGGTTTCACACTTAGTTGTTATTGATAGTTTATAGAGGTATTGAGATCTTAAAAATACCATTACAGTTTGATAACAGCTTATTTGGTTTTCTAAATCATCGGTGACTTTCTTGCCAGAGTTGAACACACATGTACTAACATCATTGACTCAGAAAGTGGCTTGATGCTGCCCCCTGCTGACCACTTGATATAAAACGTCGACATGAAATATATATGATATATGTATATATATATATATATATATATATATATATATATATATATATATATATATATATATATATATATATATATATATATATATATATATATATATATATATATATATATATATATATATATATATATATATATATATATATATATATATAGTAGATTGTAGATAGTCATGAAAGGAAAAATATGTCTGTTCATTTTTCAAAGTCCTACTTTCAGCATGTTTTCACCAGAGTTCCAAACTAATTATTTAATTCACCAACTTTGATTTGCAAACTAAATATTTAGCTTTCAAATTTAATATTTAAATATTTAGTTTGCAACTTAACCTAAAACATGTACTGGGAACTAAATAATTAGCTTCCTACGTAAATATTAATTAAATATTTAGCTTGGAACTCTTAACATTTATAAATGTAGGAATAACATGGCAAAATGAACCAAATTGCTATTAATTTTCTACTATGGAACTTTACAAATGGCACCCCATAATATTCATCATAAAAAGGCAATGTAGACACATCTGCTTCAGTTTAGTAAGGGAGGAAACAATAACTCAGTTATTACAGTTTCAAATGACGGACTTGATGCTCCGCATGAAGTGGAAGTGAAATATAAACACATAAAAATAAAACACAAATAAAAACAAGAGTTCATTAAAAACAAACCATAAATATATATCCATGTTAGTTTGTTGGTCACTTTAAGAGAGAAATTCATCTTTTTCTGCATATAAAATGCATTAGTAAACAGAGATTTCTTTTAAATGGCTTGAACTCGCAGGTGTTGCGAAGACACTGACGGTGGACGGCTCGCAGTCGCTCACCGTGCTGCCAAACCTGACGCCTGGGGTCACCTATGAGGTCACCATCGTTGCCGTGAAGGAGCAGAGGGAGAGTGAGCCTGGATCTGACAGCGTCACCACAGGTTAGCTACATGGAGCTTCACATCGGATTCAGTGATAACACAGAACTTCACTGTGTTTCATTACACTGGGTTGACAGTAATTGCTCAAGTTCTTGTCAGTCTAAAGGGACAGACTTTACACTTTGCAGCTCGTATTTGTGACAGTGTGGATAAAAACCTCCTGGGTTTTAGTTGGATCAGCCACAGTGTTATTTTATCCTTACTGTGTGTGTGTGGTGTGTGTGTGTGTGTGTGTGGGTGTGTGTGTGTGTGTGTGTGTGTGTGTGTGTGTGTGTGTGTGTGTGTGTGTGTGTGTGTTACAGCTCTGGATAAGCCCCGTGGACTGACTGCAGTCAACATCACAGACACTGAGGCCCTGCTGTTGTGGCAACCCGCCATCGCAACTGTAGACGGTTATGTCATCACATACAGCGCAGACTCTGGTACATGTACACATCCAAAACCTAACCTCTAATCCTGACTGATGGTGATCCATTCTGTCACATTAGTGTGTGGCCTTGATTTATCCGCCCACGTTTTGAGAAATGACACCGTTTTGTCAGTGGGGTTCAGATCCAGGCGGCTTATTAATCTGTGAGTCATTTTCTGATCCGTTCTCCACCATAGTGGAATATAAAATCCAAGTTGCAGTAAGTTGATTGTTTTGATCCCTGTTCTGACTCAGTGATCTTGGGCAGATCTATGCTGCGGTGGAAGCAACCCCATCCCTGAGTTAGTTTAAGATGCTTTATGTTGACCATGGCTTTGAGAAAAGAACTTTTAACAGCATCTATTCCTGTAGAAGTACAAGCTGAAGTCTTTTTATTATGGTATAACATTATACCATAATGCACACCTTATTTTATATAGTACTAGCCTTTTAAAACTACAATATGTAAGTTTTATGAGAAATATGTTTTTTTTTCATAATTGTTAAAGCTATCACCATGTTGTGATAGTTTACTATAAGACAGATAATCTGTGAAAAGATCGATCTCCTCTACTTCCTCTCTGAGTTACAAATGCGCTCTTACCAAAAACAACCAATCAGAGATAACAGAAGGGGCTTAGTGCTGACAATCATCCTCAAGAACCCATTAGCACTAAAAATGCTAATGGTAGAGAAACAGCTTAAAGGAAAACTGAACTGTTTGTCCTTTAACGGAGTCTTGATATATTTTTACTGATTGTCTGTCTTGTAATGACAGATATGTCATATCATTTTACACATATGTAAAAATAAAATTCACATAAAAGTTCCATACTGCAGCTTTAAAGTGTATGTGGGGAGAAGCTGATGATGTTCAGATCCCTAAAACTAATCATGAACTCTAACCTCTGCAGGGCTATGTTGTCATATTGCAGCTGAAGTCTCTCTCTGAGGAACAGTATATTGTGAGAATTTTGTGTTAACACTGGAAAGTTTAGGTGTTTTTGATAAACTGAATCTTTTCTTCGTCTTCATTTACCATTTTATGTTTCTTTTTTTTTTAAACCTGAGCTTAACATTGGAGACCCATCTTCAAATACCTTCACTTTAAACTCAGTTCACTTGTAACAGAATCACAGCAGTGCTTGGATCTCCTGCACATCCTTGTCCTTGTGCTTGGTGAGAGCCTGTCTCTCTGTGTGTCTCCCAGTGACTCCAGTGATGGAGCGTGTGTCTGGAAATGTGGTGGAGTTTGAGATGAGCTTGCTGAAGCCAGCTACGCTCTACACTGTGAAGGTCTACGCGGTGAGGGACTTGGCCAAGAGTGCAGCCACCACAACAGAGTTCACCACAGGTCAGTGAGACGTCCTGCCTTACATGAAGACAAAGACAGTCTGCTTCTTGTTGACCTCAGTTCATTCATAAAATTCATTCTCTAGTGTCTTGCCAAAGTATTCACACCCCTTGAACTTGTCTGATATCGTCATGTTTCTAAAGTAGTGGTCTAAGTCATTTAAGCCACTGTTTTAGGAAGGTGACAATATATTTTTTGATTTCAAAACCATAAACTTTAAAAAATGTTCTTAGTATTTGATTTGATTGACCAACACAAAGTATTGCGTAACTGTGATGAGTAAAGAAACTGATGCATGACTTTCAAATCCAGTCCAGCCAGTTGCTTTTAGAAGTCGTCTGACTAGGAAGACATTTCCATGTGCTGGATTTAATGACGAAATAAGTCTTTATTTTTTTGTATTTCTCTTTCTTTCTATACATCTGTTTCTCTCTCGCTACTGTTGCTATCTGAAAAAAATGTAATGCTCCCAACCGAAAGCCACCAATCAGAGCCAGGAGGAGGGGCTTAGTGCCGTCAGTCAATCTCATGTACTCACTCAATGTGCAAATGGTGAGAAACAAGTTACCATTACAAAAAAAAAGGTTTAACCACTGTCATCGGTGGCCATGCTAACTAGCCTTAGCATTCACAAACAAGCTCTGATAGCTGCAGCTTTTCAGCGAGCAGCATGGTATGGGGGGATAGATAGCAGCGCCACACAGAGGGTGATTGACAGCACTAAGATCCACCTCCTGGCTATGATTGGTTGGTGTATTTCTGTAAAAGCCTGTAGGTCCACTGAGAGACAGCAGATGAATTCGATTTTTCACAGATTATCGCATCCTATTCTGTTAAAACATAGTGACCATTATAACAAATATGTAAAAACATTTTTTGCATAGGAGTCACATACTAACAGCTTACTTGAACTTACTTGAAACTCCATTTGTGACATCTCTAAATAACATGTAGCTGTAACGTACTGACACTGAGCTGACGGTAGAGTCTGCAGCATCCTAACACCAACAGGCCGCTCTGGCTTCCTGCTTGGTCTCCAGATGTAGATGCTCCTCAGGACCTGGCAGCCACCAACATCCAGACGGAGAGCGCCATGCTCACCTGGAAGCCTCCCCGGGCCGACATCAGCGGCTACCTCCTCCACTTTGAGTCTGCTGTCGGCACCATCCACGTGAGTTCACAGCAGAACTCCAGATAAGTTGGCTTATTCAGGTGATGAACGGCGATCTGTGAGTGGAATCAAATGTAAGAGTGAGTCTCTCTTCCCTCAGGAGGTGGTCCTGAGCCCCACCGCTGTGTCGTACAACATGGCCGACCTCAGCGCATCGACAGAATATTCAGTGAAGCTGGAAGCTCTCGCTGGCCCCAAGAGGAGCCAAGTCATCTCTACCGTCTTCACCACCAGTGAGTACAGCCCTCTGTATGTCGAAGCAAGTACACACATATGTACATATAAAACTAAGAAAGTTTAAAAAGTAAGAGGCAGTAAAGTGTACTAACACATCAAATATAAGTCTGTACCTGTACATTTGTCTTATAAACTAAATATTTGATTCAGATCAAAATATTTTGTTGGAAAATTAAAACTTTTGCTCAGACTAAAACATTTAGTTGGGACCTAAATATTGAGACTTTTATTTAAATATTTATGAATGTTAAATATTTAGTTTTCAAACTAAATATTTTGTTTCAAAACTAAATACTTAGTTTAAAAATAAATATTTAATTTGGAACTCTGACATTTCTAAATAACAAGATGAAAACATGACTCAAAAATGAACGTCCACATTTTTTTCTATATCACAGAAAATAATGCAAATTACATTTTTTACTGTGTAACTTTATAAATGACTCTATATATAAGGGATTCATTTGTCGTGTTAATATTGCATGGTTCTATTATAACAATCAAGATTGTTATTGTTATTATTATTATTATCATTATGAAGCAGTCTTGCTGTGGACAGAGGTTTTTGTCACTAGATGACCTGCCTGATGCAGACTGAAACACAAGGACCTTAATAGCCGTTGCATTAGTATGTGATGTGTGTGTCCATGTAGCCGGCGTGCTGTACAGACACCCCAGAGACTGTTCACAGGCCCTGCTGAACGGCGACACCTCGTCAGGCATGCACACCATCTACCTGGGTGGAGACGAGAACCAACCGCTGCAGGTCTACTGCGACATGAGCACCGACGGAGGCGGATGGATCGTAGGTTTATCATTATTCTGGACACGTAATGTTCTCCAATAAAATAGTAGTGTTTAAAAGTCTTGAATCATCTATATCACAACAAGTTTGTCTAATAACCTAAAGTAGTCTCTGAATATTTTTCTCCAAGGTTCTGAAACACCTCTCAATGGTTTTAGTTGGATCTTTGTTCAGGTTTTGTGCTTGAACAGTTGCTGAGAATATTTAGGAATATTTAAATTTCTTATATGAAATGAAAATTGGTGTATCTAAAAGTGTGGGAAAAAAATGGAACAAATTGAGTCCTGTCTTATCTATGGAGTTCAGGTAATGCTTAGAGTACCTCCATATGAAATAAAATATTCACTGAATGAATCAGAAGAAGTTGATCTGAGTGTTCATATGTGCAGACAGAGCATCTGCATAATGTAGCTAAGATTGAGTGACTTAATCATTGGGTCACTTCTGTTTTATTTGAGTAGCTCTTGTGTAGATTGTGCAGCAGTGGCATGAACATGTACAAACTATGGAATCTCTATGTTGCAATGATTTTCTTTGACATACCCAAGTATTAAAAGCATGACAAATACCTAATAACGTGATAAAGGTATATTCCAGTGCCTATATATAGAAGAGTTTTTTGATTTGGCCCAAAATTCATTTTAAGAATTGGAGTTTTCCTCGAGAGCTATCCTTGTCTCTGCTGTTGCTTAGAAACCACAGATATTAAAACAGTTGCAGTCTGAAAGGTTGTTCATCTTTTATATATGGGGTTTGTTCCGCAGGTTTTCCTGCGACGTCAGAGTGGCAGACTGGAGTTCTTCCGCAACTGGAAGAATTATACGGCTGGTTTTGGTGATATGAATGATGAGTTCTGGCTTGGTAAGTTCTTAAAAATCAATAGTAAATTAATTATATTTCCTAGAGATTTTTGCTGAATCATGTGATCAGCTGTATTCAAGAAGACTGATGTCAATTAAAAATAGAATTCCTTACAATGTGCTGCTGATGTGTTGTCATGGCATAATAATAAAGTGTGTGCTTTACTGTTATATAATTGCACTATTTTTTTTAGCACTAGTGTAAAACAATGCATTTTCTACATACAAGTAATATGTGATTTAACCATGTATGGTGAGTGATTGTGGGGTTCCATTCTTAAGGAAAAAGGTGATGATATATAAGCAGAATTATGGTTTTATGTCCCATACACAGAAATCACAGATCCCAAAGATACATCTGATACTTTTTAGAATGTTGATGGAGAAACAACATTCTAAAGTTGCACTGTGTCTTCATGGCTCTAGAAAAAGCAGACCACTGGATATCAAGAAAGGAATAAAGTTTCTGAATATTGACATCACGAGTGACAAAGTGGTATGTAAGACTGGTGGACGACAAAATAACAGTGAGGCTGAGGAGAGGTGTGTGCTGGGACACACATGGATTGATTTTAAGAGGCAGGATTACCTCAGGGCTCAGCTAGGACCCTGATCTGCCTGTTGGCTGTGGTGATAGCCACGTTCGCTGATGATGCTGTGATGTGTAATGAGAGGTGGTAGGTTGCTGAAGAGAGCCTCTGGAGAGGAGACAACATAAAAATCAAAAGTAAAATCAAGAAACTGTTCATTAGTTAGATTAAGAGGTGGAACAGTAGCAGCATTTTCATTACAGATGTCAGCAAGTCTTTTACGATATTCTACTCATGTTGAAAAAACACAGTTTTGCAGTTGCTGTGTTTTTATTAAATAAGAAATTACATTAAAATCATATCATGTCATAAATTCATATAATCAAGGGAGACGATGGAGCAAACCCCTTATATGTGGAAGCGGCTACGTATGCTGCGTTTTGGGGAAATCGTAGTTAGGGATTCAACATGTTGGAATGACACACCACTTTTTATGAATTATGTGATGCTGTTAGAGCTCTGATGTCTGAAAAAACAACAAAAACAAACCATCATTGTTCTACTACTTCCTGTTCCTTTCTTCATCTTTTCCGCCTGTAGTGACATCCGCCTGTTCATCACGTGACTCGTGATCTGCAATTCTATGGTTAATGGAAACGCAGCTGTTGAGGCTATAAGAAGCTTCAGTACTAAAGGTGGATGAGTTTAAGTACCTGGGCCAACCAATCAAATCAACATGCAGAATATAAGATGGCAGGAGAAGTAATCAGTGCCAAAGAGTAAGCTGTGAGGGAGAACGATGTCAGTAGAAGCTGTTCTGGTGTAAGGTTTGGAGAAGAAGAAACTAACACCATGACTGAACATGATGCTCCAGATCACAGTCACTGAAATGAAGACATGAGCAATGACAGCTGAGCAATTTGGAGTCAGAGTTAGTGACGTTAAGATTGAATCAGTTTGGGGAGATGGGATGTTGGTTGTGATAAACATCTTGGACAAAGATGCTGAATATGGTGCAGCACCAGACCAGGAAGACAACAGAGGAGGATTGTGGTTGCAGGATCAGATGATGCTGAATGTAGAATGAGATTAAAGAGAGGAGCTTAAAGAAGAAGGGACCCAGCATCATCAGTCTCATTCCCACGGTGACTGACTGGTAAGATGCTCTTCCCTCCCTCAGGTCTGTCCAACTTGCATAAGATCACATCTGGAGGCCAGTACGAGCTGCGGGTCGACCTGAGAGACAAAGGAGAAATGGCCTTCGCTCAGTATGACAGGTTCTCCGTCTCAGAACCTCGGACCCGTTACAAAGTCCATGTGGGAGGATACAGTGGCAATGCAGGTAGGGCTCCTGGCTTTCAACTGCACTTTCCATTTATTCTGACGTCTCTACATCACTTAAGAGGGCCAGGTAGTCGGATTCTCCTAAAAAACATACATGAATTTTTGGGCCAACCACCGTCTAGTCCAGTTTGTGAGGAATTTTTTGACAACTGTACACTGAAGCATTTTTAATAGCAAGTTAATCCACATTTGATGCTCCAATTAACAGACTTATGTATGGCAGCAGGATTTAGTACTGTTATTATGACATGGCAGGTACACAGCTCCACCTATCAGCAGGTCCTGCTGCAGGTCCTTTTCGGTCCTTAATCTGCCACCAGGTGGCGCAGTCACTGTTCCTTTTATCTACAAACTGCTTCCTACTGTATTCATAGGAACACCCTGGGCCTTTTTTATCTTTATGTTTTTTCCTTGTTTGTGCAAAGCAATAGTTTCTTCTTGGAAATGTCTGAACAAGTCTTTCAGCTTAGCCAAATTTTCAGCCTGATTTAACTGTCACCATCAACAGCTGAGGTCATTCTGGTGTATCTGGTTGTAGTTGATTAAAAATTGGGTTTTGCCAGTCAGTCTATTTTGTAGAGAGGGATCAACAACAATGTTCTGGGCTAGATGTTTGAGAGGTCTTATAGGGCCCAGGCTCTAACCCCATGGCCCACTTCTGTTTTATATGAGTTAATTATTTATTTTCTTATAATTAATCACAATGGTTCCGGGTCATGAGAGCCCAAATTTTGGTCAGGAAGAAACAGTCAGAAAAGTCTCAAAGTCAGGCAGCAAAACCCTGTGTTGGAGGTCACAGATCATTGGAATGGGTCAACAAATAGCAGAGTGGCTGTGAATGAGAGGTTGTCTATTGAAACAGAGACAAACTCAGGCTACAGAGGAATGCAGTCTGACGGGTTAAACAAAGCAGCAGATTTCTACAAAAGATTAAAGACACCACCATCACTTGAGGCATCAGCAGTCTGCTTTTATATGTTTTCCAAGAAGCTTCTAAAAACACCTGAAGTCCACTCACTTTGTTTGATTCTTTGTTTTAAACTTTATCACCTCTTTATAATCACATCTTCATCACCATGCTGTGTTCTGTCCTGACTGTCTGCTCACCAGGCTTCTGTTGCCTTATGTTGTATCTGTTTGCCACTGATTAAATTGAAATGAGTTTTTTGTAAAGTGCCTCAAGAGCACATTTGCTGTCAAATGGTGCAATAGACTTAAACTATATGATTTGAACTATATGATTTAATGAAATCAAATAATTTCTCCTGAAACATCATACTGATGATAGTAAAGTGCTTACATACACAGTACGCACTTAACAGATAAGATTACTGATAAACAAAGTGGGCACCTTTGTCTCTTGTTATTTTGGCTTCAATACTTAAGAAACAATGGTTAAATCCTCTGAACAGCTGATGAGCCGTCAGATTAACATGCCATCTATTGCTGGAGCAGCTCAGATACTTTCATGTTATTGTATGTGTTCCTTATAAAAATTACATGCGTTTCGTAGGTGACTCTATGACCTACCACCACGGCCGTCCATTCTCCACCTACGACCATGACAACGACATCGCCGTGACCAACTGTGCTCTGTCCTATAAGGGAGCCTTTTGGTACAAAAACTGTCACCGGGTCAACCTGATGGGTCGTTATGGAGACAACAGCCACAGCAAGGTACAGCAGGGTTCAGTCCAACACAGACAAATTGAGTTTGTATTTTATTTCATTTTTCAATTTAACTCATATAAAGGTCAAACAAAGTCAAAAATAAAATGAAATCTGCATAGGGACAATGTGCCCGATTAATAAGGGCAGATCTATTCAGACTAACTTTACGCTCTGTGCTCTGATTGATGTCATGCTAAGTGTACATTATATTTAGAATTATTAATTCCAAAAACCTTCTTTCAAATGGTTCAGAAATTGCAGTGATTTTTTTTACACGTTTGATTAACAGTCTATTGTTTTTGCCAGTTTTAGTTCCTTTACTATTTATTTATACATATATTACTCCTGGTTGCACTGATAGAACCGATTAAAGTTGTCAGCATTGTCAGATAAATTTGTAAGTCAGTATATTTATGGCTGTGTTTAAAACAAGAAACGTTTTAAGAAAGGTCAGCTGTTTTTCTGTATCGGCTCAGTATCATAAGCGAAAAAAGTAGATCGGTAATACTTAGTCCTGACCTCAAATAGATTTAATAAATCGAACCCAATATCAATGTCTGCCGAAGCACTAAAAGTTGTCCTAGCAATTTGTCTCCTACTACTCTAAACATGTACCTGTAAAAGAAACTAAGCTATTTTGCGTTCTCTCACTTCCTGTTCATCTCTCTACCCTGCCTTTCCTTCCTCAGGGCGTAAACTGGTTCCACTGGAAAGGCCACGAACACTCCATCGAGTTCGCCGAGATGAAGATCCGTCCTTCCAACTTCAGAAATCTGGAAGGACGGAGGAAACGGTCTTAAATGACCCGGAGAGCACTGCCTCCACCACCACAACCATCATCATCAACAACAAAACACTACTACATCTGTGTGTGCCCCTCCACCTGTCCAATACGTTTTCCACACACAACAACCCTGCAGCAACCAAAGCCTTCAACAAGACCCCTCCAAACACAGCGTACCTCCCCACCCCATAGGTCTGCCTGTAAAAGATGGTTGTCAATGCAAAAAAAAAAATGCATTTAATTTCCTTCCACTTAGCGTCTACTCCCACACCAAAGACAGTAACTCCACCTCAGCAGTTTCTAATCCACTCAGTCATCCTGCTGCATTAGCGGGGAGGTGGACCAACAACTCGGGCATTACGTTGTGTAGAGTCATCGACACCGGCTCTCATCACGCTCACGGATCTGGAGTCTTACACAACAGAACTGTATGTTTACATCACAGTTTGGATGATTCATTCTGCTGCTTGTATAAAACTGTTCACGTCTGATTCACACATCTGAAAACAGATATTTGTCAGACCACACAGAGCTTCGACATCTGTTTGTCTTCATGTGACGTTAACTAAATCAGTTTCATTTCATTCCTCCCAGAGAACCTGCTACCACTCCCTCCCCCAGCAGCCAAAACATAATAATAAATCAAAACAAAAAAAAAAACAATCATGAAAAAGGTCTCCTCCCATTTCCTCAAGAAAGGCAGCAACGTTTCTGCTCCTGACCTGGCCCCCTGCAGGCGGCACGCTGCAACTACAGTATTCTGCTTGAAAACAAGTTGAACAGAGAAAGAAGTGTGTTTTTTTTCTATCATGAATCTGAGGCAGGACCTATCACTCAGTATATAATGGTAAGCGGTGATTACTTTTTTTTTTGTTGTATCTTTTTTTTTGCAAAATGTGAATATAGTACTTATATGTGGATCAAGAGAATGTTTTTGTGATGCTTGAAACGTAAACATTTTAAAAAGGCCAATTTTAATTACATTTCAGTGTTCATAGTAAAGTCTCCATGATTCTTTTGGATATAAAAAAAAAGATTAGTGTTTGGACCGGCCAAAACTAGTAAGCTAGTTAATCTTTGTACCCTTCCATCACCCCAAACCCCCTCCTGCTCTTGCAGGATACTAAACCACTGACCTTCTAAAGAATGCCTGTGTAAATTAAGTTTGTTTTGATTGTTTCGTCTGTTTAGAACCGGGTGAACTACAGGTGTGTCTCTGTAAACTGTTAAAGAATAAAACCGTCTGGTTGAAAGACAAATTTGATTTCTGATTCAAGTTCTGTTTTTTTATTTCTGCAATTTTACCTACACATCACAGTCCCTCCCACAAATACATCTTACTACATTTGTAGGAACTGGTTGATTAACTAACAGCAGTTTAGAGAGCAGCACAGGTAACATGATCATTTTTACTACTGAAACCAAGTAAAGCCACAAAAAGGCATAACATATGAGAAATAACCTTCATAAAATTTTAACTGGCCAAAAAATGTTTAGATTCTACTTAATCTATTATTAGATAGATGAGTCATGAAGACTTAGAAACAATTTGAAAAACAGTAATTTAATTAAGAATTATGTCATTCACAGATTTTTCTCTTAAGGTTCCCTTAAAAATGACAAGAGATGTAGATGTATCATAGTCTGAGCTTCTACCTTTAAAAACGTTGCACCAAGACCTGATCTTTACTAGATGGCAAAGTATCTGGAAATTAGTCTTATGTGAAAAACATCATATTCCATACTGTATTATTAGTTCAAAAACAAAGATAAAGTTAAATGGAAAAGGCACTTTATAATTAAATAGCTTGTAGAAGCATTTTTAGTTCTGTTAAGAACATCTAAAGTAATCAGATCTATGTTGTGATTGATCTGACTATTAAGGGTTTTACAAGTGAAAAGGAACGTTTCAAATCTGATCTCTTTTCTTAATCCAGCCACTTTGAACTGAAGACTTTTAACTCTCCTGATAGTAAAGAATCACAGTATTCCAGCTTGAAGTAACTTTATTTTCTTTTTCAGCTACTCAGCTGCAGACCTGCTGCTTTATTTACAAAGCTGACTCAGTTTGAGCTTCCGCTATTTGACACATGATCTCACATTTTACTCTCTACATGTCCTGTCATGTGTTTTAATATGCAACATGCTGCTGAGTCTGATCTTATTACATGGTCTGACCCTGGGGTGAATTTGCTGGAACCATTTTCATAAATCTTTCTTTCTCTAGACGACTGAACCTCAGATTGTATAAGCATTCTCAGACTGATGAAGTGCAGCAGCTGCTTCACTTAGGTCATAGCTGATATCTTTATATCTTGACATTGTGTATTATGTACTGATCTGTGTGTTTTAGAGCAGCAAAGAGATCAAATGTCCAGGATTTATTTAATAAAAAAATATTCACACTTTTTGAGTATCAATATTAACGTGACTGGAATTTAGAATCACCAGACTAAAATATGATCTCTAAAATATTATATAAACCAGAAGTGTGGTGCTGGTTTGTAGATCTATAACATTAGATTTAATTAATAGGAAGTGGATGTCAGATGCAGATTTCCAGAAAGTCACATGCATTAATTTTGAATGTGTTTCCTGATGAGGCTTATTTGTCAGATTAGAAGTATCTTTTAAAATAACCCACATTTCTGTATTGTGATTATTATTATTTCTTTTTTGATCTGATCTCATTTTAAATGTCATGTTTTCACCAACTGTTAGCAAAAAAAAAACAAAAAAAAAACATAACAGGAATAAAGACAACTCCAGTCTGCATAGATACCTTATTTAATGTGTTTCACTTAGTTATAAGGTTCCTGAAAAAATGAGATTCCAGTGTTATTCTTGAAACAAAGAAACCTAGAAAGAAAAAAAGAGAGGAATCAGGGAATTTCATGACAAATTAATTTCATGTGAGAATTACTCATTTTCGTGTTACTTCTCTGCTATTTTCTTCCACATTTATTTAGGAATAAATAAATAAATGTTATTTTTTAGAGGTGTATACGTCATATCTCTCATGTTGTTTTACTTTTTGTTTTTTTTTGAACGTGTCATTTCCTCCATTAATTTAAACGATTTTCGAACACCGGCGCAGTTCTCTACCGACTATGATTTTATGTGAGACGGAAGTGACTGCCTGTGTTCGTAGAGTTGGAAGTGTAGTACAAAGGTCTCCTCCCTCCGCTTCAGTCGGATATTGCGTCGCCTGCAGAGGTTTTCCTGTTCCTCCGTGTCCGACGGGACCGAACTGGACAGGACCGCGAGAAAAAGTTCGTGGGCGTGTCCGGTCTCGCGGCAGTTTTTTTTTTTTTTTTTTTTTTTTTTTGGGGGGGGGAGAGAAACCATGGAAGTCTCGCGCCCGGAGGGGTGAGGAGCTCGCGGCGATGCGAATGTTGGCGAAATTCCTCTGTGCCTCAGTCCTCCTGCTGCTCTCCGCGCTCTACCTCCTCGGTTCAGTCAGACACACCGCCAAGACGAACCTCCCTCCTGCGGAGGAGCACCGCCTCATCCCCCCGCTCACCCACCGCTTCCTCCTGAACCAGCCGCGGGTTTGCCTGGGCAGAAGCCCCTTTCTGGTCTTCCTGGTTCCGGTCGCGCCTCAAGAGGCAGAAGCCAGGCAGGCCGTGAGGAGGACGTGGGGGGCTCCAGGTACGGACACTCTCACCCTTTTCTTCTTGGGGTTGCCAAAGGGGGCGCTGCTGTCACCCCTTCAGAAAGTCCTGGAGAAGGAAAGTCAGCAGCATGGAGACGTCATCCAGATGGACTTCTTGGACTCTTACCAGAACCTGACGATAAAGACGATGATGATGATGAAGTGGCTGGCTGACCACTGCCCCAACTCCTCCTACGCCATGAAGGTGGACTCTGACATCTTTGTCAATGTGTTTTACCTCATCCAACGCCTCAGGAGTTCCCCCAGGGTGGGCTTCATCACCGGGTCGGTGATCCGGGACGGCAGCCCCAGGAGGGACCCCAGCAGCAAGTGGCATCTATCTAAGGAGCTGTACCTTGAAGACAGCTTCCCGCCTTACCTGTCTGGAGCTGGCTACGTGTTTTCCACAGACCTGGCTGCCAGGATCTCCTGGGCCTCCAGGTTTGTGCGAGTGATTCCTCTGGAGGACGTCTACGTGGGCCTGTGTCTGCGTGTGCTGGGGGTCCGGCCGGTGTACTCCTACAGCCTGCCACGCTTCAGGAGTCTTTTTGAGGTCCGAAAGCTGGTGTATGACAGGTGCACCTTTGCCGGACTCATCATTGTGAACAGGTTTAAGCCATCAGAGCTGCTGCAAGTGTGGCAGGACTTTTCTAAAGGTCACGCCGCCTGCTGACCGCCTGCTGACCGCCTGCTGACCGCCTGCAGTGTTCACTTCCCTGTGAAAGGATAAAAGCCATAAAAAATGATGATAGTCATTTAAATGTGTTGACAGCAGTTATTTAATATGTCGAAATGGAATAATGAAGTGAAGAAAAGCTATTTAAAATGAATCCACTCCCAAGTTCCAGGACTTGTTGCATTTACTAACTTTTCACAGTGTGACTCATTGTGTGACTGGTAAGTCAGCGTGCCTTCCTCCTGTTGCTAGTGGGTTTATTTTACACCAAAGACTGTAACAGAAGTTCCTTTTAGAGATGACCTATTGCCTAATGATGAGGTGTCTGCCTTTTGTTTGGGTGTGAACCTGTTTAAGTGCCTGAGTGATGGATTACAGGAGAGTTCTGGGCCTCATGGAAGAACGTGTTCAGGTAGTTTCCTTAATCATCCGTTTTTCTCTGAATTTTTTTGTGTCTTTGATGTTTTTATTCTCTAGTCGTGTGTTCTGATTCTGAATCCTTGTTGGGTTCAGTGACTAATAAAATCCAACAGATTTAGACCATTTACTTGGGTCATATAAACACATTTCCTTACAGCTGACTGTGAGCACAGCATAGGAAAATGACTTTGTTACAGTGAAGCGTCCTCTTGGTGGGTAGAAATAGACACATAGTTGCTAAACAAACCAAAAGTGGAAAGATTAAAAAATGTCAGCTGGAGTGAAAAGACCCAACACTCACCCGTTTCATTCAGAGCTGACCAATATATAGAATCACAGTTATCATCACAGTATCCGTGTGTACAATGCTACAGAAAAGACTGCTTTGATGCAATATTTAGGAGAAGTGTGATGTGTCTTTTTAATGCACACACACCATGTCAGGCTCTAGAGGAAGTGGTCGAGACATTGTGTGTGTGATGGTGAAGAAAGAAAAGTGACCTGAAAACGAGAGCTAATGTTCCTAGACAAGGCTTAGACCTGCTGCTGGTGTAAAGTACATCTGCTCAGTTTATAAACTTGCAGTCACTATCTCAGCTGACTTGCTGCTTGGATGCA
Source organism: Poecilia picta (assembly GCA_033032245.1). Classification (NCBI taxonomy): domain Eukaryota; kingdom Metazoa; phylum Chordata; class Actinopteri; order Cyprinodontiformes; family Poeciliidae; genus Poecilia; species Poecilia picta. The sequence continues at coordinate 3,614,576 of CM065361.1, forward strand.
ATATATTATAACATATATTTTAGGTGGAATAAAACTCTCCTCTTCAATAATATACTAGGTCAATTGGACGGTCTTTCATTGTTTCAATAACACACATAAAATAGGTCTTAGTGAGCAGGATGCTAAAGCTCAAGGAGGACAATAAGGTCTTTATGATGATGCAAAAGTAAGAAACGAGTGAGGAAAATATAGCTTAATCACAGTCATTATGATTATGACAACACGCAACAGGAATATCTCTGCTTTTTGCTTTTTTTCATATTGTGCAGTGATAAGGTTTCCAAAGATATTTAAAAGCTCTGATTTCAAAGCTGCTCACATTTTTCGTACCTCTGGTTTGAATCCTAGGACAATAAAGTGATGTAGCGCTGTCCCTCCCAACCAGTTGCTGCCCACTGCCAGTCAGCAGTAAAAGACGTTTTTATTTTTAAACAACAAAAACAAATGTAACTGTCTGGAAATATTAAAACAATTAGACCATGTTAAACATTTATATTTCAATGCAGACAGCTGGAGTCCCCATATATTTAGTCTTTCTTGAAGCGGAGCTGAATATAAACATTATTATTCTTGCATGAGACCCAGCATATTAAAACAATCTGAGAAATTCTGTCAGAATATTTGAACATACCTGCTGTAATATCAGGTTTGATGCCTATGTTTGCATTTACTGCATATTCAGATGCTGTACACACTGGGTTTATAAAAACAACCAGCAGGTGGCGGTGTAATCCAAATGATAAAATAGAGATCTCTGATTAATATCATTTGTTCACCTGCAAGAAAATGTATGTCTTACATAGTTTAATGAAAAAAACCTGTATTATTTTTATTGTGTGTGTGTGCTGTAAACCAAACTGCTTTATGATTTTATACCTCAGGGTTTTCATCATATCTCATTCAGTTTCTTGGTGAAGGAACATCATCATCTGTGATTGGCTGCTGTTCTGCTCTGATCACGAGGTCTGCTGATAAATCCTGTTTCCTAACTCGCCACATAAATGCCTCAGGAACATTTTAAAACCACTTTTCTTATGCAAGTTTCCGCCTTGGCAGAGTAAAGTTGTGTCTGGTCAATAAATAAATGGAACTGTGCAAAAGTCTCAGTCTTAGTTTTTATTAGCTTGCTTCAATGTCACACGTTCCTCACTGTCTTCTATGGTGCTCTTAGAGATGTTCTTGGAACAAGAAAGTACACCTGCAGCATGAGGTACTGGGTTCATTTCCACAACTAACACTAGAAAGCTTCAGGAAGAGTCAAGTGTTTTACCATCCGCGCGTCTAACACTCCAATGGAAAACACCTGTAAGCATCAATCACTGCCACAGATTCTTAACTGGAACTTTTACTCGACCAGTCTAACACAGAAATATACTCTTATGTTAAATATTCCATTATAGTTCTGTATAACTCCCTCTAGTGTCAATATCCAGCTGAAAGGTGTAATAAGTCCTGTTGGAATTAAATGTGTTCTATAAATTAGAGCAACATGTCACAGTGGTTTGAATTTCTCTTGCTCTGGTAGAAAGAAGCCATGACAAATCAAAACATGCAAAGCAATTTTTTTCTGTTGTGATTTCAAAGCCTGGCTGCAATGTTTGATTTTCACCACATGAGGGCACTTCAGTACAATGTTTTTGAAACATACATTTAATCTTTTTTTGATTTTTTTTACACAAGTTTTCATGTTGAGCATCGGTAGCAGATTTCAAAACATCTTATTTATAAAAATCATGATAATTAAGTTGTTTGTCCAAGTCATTCCCATCAGCTCTCAGTTCCATAATGATCTAAAGGTAAATGAAAGCTGGAGTTGTTCCAAAAGAGATTCAGTGGATGAGGAGATTTTCTGTGAAATGTCATCTCCAGCAACTCTTACAGCTTTTATTGACAGGATTTATGTACCACAGGAGAAGCATTCTAATTGTAGTATTTATTATTGTTGATACCACATTGATTTACAGAAGAAAAGACATGGTGAAGTTGGCAAAGGAGTTAACATCAGTTAGTATTTATTGTAAATGTACCTGGGAGGGAATCCTGAAATAACTGCTGTACTATCACATTGAATGTGTAAAAGTACTTCATACAAGTTCATTATTGCTGCGTTTGTGGCAAAGGAAGTGACATAGTTTCATATCTGGCCATGTGCTCACATAAAGCCTGGTAAAAAAAAACAACAAAAGACCCAGCTACTTGTTCCAAGAATACCCTTTGTGTCGTCCAGAGGATCTGGACCCTCTGCTATTAAGAAACGATCGCTTGCTATTGAAGTTTGAAACAACTGGATCTGATTTGACCCAATCGGTAACGTTTGGCCATAGTGTATGTTATGCACCACCTCAATGAAGCTTACCAGAAACTGTTGTAAACAATCCTGATGGGAGTTGGGTCATGACAGCTCTGCCAGCATTAAAATGTCTTAAACATTCCTCTTGCTCCGACTGCAACTGCTCAATATGGTCAAGACAGAAATTCAACCACAGAAATCAAACTTGATGGAAAAATGGCGAAGAAAGTCAATTGCCAGGAAGTATCATCTACCCACTGACATGGGTATGATACTTCCTGTCTCCTACAGAAAGCTTTTTGTGGGTCCATGTGGTTGAGTTGAAGAATAATTAGTGCAGTTACCTGAAAACATCCTGGAATTGAGTTGGCCATAGGATGTAAGTGGTGTACTGTCTTTTTCCTCTTACTGTTTTTACAGAAATGTCCTGTTCCATGTTAAAACATCAGCAATAAAATGAAGATGTAGAGAAAGGGGAAAGGTAAACAGCTTTAAAAGCTGCTGCTGATGATTACAGCAGCATAACCGGTGAGTGGGCTCAGAAACAAACGCCTCGGGACTCATTATTCACCACAGTGACTGAGTGTTGGCAGACATGAACCTCAGCAGACCTCTAACATGCCACAGGCAGCTCTGAATCCACTTGGCTACAGGAGACAAGTACCTGCTCTGGAAATGTCCTTCCTCCTCAAAGTTATTGTTACTTGGTTCAGAAGAATCAAGAATATTTAAATATGATTCCTGCAAGTCATTAGCCTAATTGATCCATATCTTGTATTCATTCCTGTCCACAGTGTTTGTTTGCGTGGTGTTTTTGTGCCCTCTGCTAGACTCTAATCATTTCCCTTGCTGACTGAGTGGGAGTTTAACTCTCTAATGCTCCCACCTCGTACATCCAGATCAACACAAACAGCTGCCACTGCTTTCTGCTTCTTATGATTGATATATTCTGATCTAGACATGGAACTCACCTTTTGCCTAGAAGCTGATCTCAGTAAACATCTCAGGAGATTACTCAGTTCCCATGATGCTGTGGAAAAAGACTGAATATGGGATAGATCTGAAATAAAAATAAAAATGATCCTTTTTGATAAAGATTCCAGATTCAGTAGCTTATTTCATTCAGAGTTCTCTGCTATGCTGCCAGCAGGCTGTTGGAGGACCTTAATGACTTTTAACTTTAATTTGATTCAATTTAATTATTTAGTGCAAATTAACAACATGCCATCTCAAGGTACTTTACAAAACGTCAATTCAATCCATTACACTTCCATTCCCATTGATCTTGTTGAATTTAGTATTTTAATTATTTAAAAAAATAAATATCTGACATATTTTCTTTAACTGTAGCTTTTAAACAAACAACAATGATCTGGACAATTATAATAAATATTTTATTTATAATGCCCTTCATATCAAATTGAAATCTCAAAGGGCTCATTCACTCCCTGTTGATTGCAACAGTTGGGACAGTCTGACATGTGAGGCAGCCAACAGGCAGGGCAGGTGAAGCGTCTTGCTTAGGGTCAAAAACGACGAGGGAATCAAACCGGCAACCTCAACCCAACAACTGCTGGGCGAACTCCTGCCACTGCTTCAATTCAGCCAGTAATTTGCTATTCTAACTGAGCTGAAGCAAAGTAATAGGTCAGAATAACTGATTACATTATATGTGTGTTTTAGATGCATGTATGTTCGCAAACTTCTGAATTTAACTTAAAAAGTCTAATTTTGCATGAACGTTTTTTATTGATTCTTTTATTATTATTAATTATTATTATTAATTATTATTATTATTATTATTATTTTTTACATCATTACCATTTAATACTCCTGTGACAGATTTGTTGACCTTATAGCACACAGAACATTTCTTTCTGGATAGACTTTTGTTTTTTAAACTTTATTATTATTTATTATTATTATTATTATTATTATTATTATTATTTATTATTATTATTATTATATATTATTATTATTAACTTGGAACTGTATATGATCGACCTGGAAGGGATTCCCATGAGCTCAAACCGCAGACCGACCTATCCCCCCCCCCCTCCTCCCCCCAGCCGCCGGCGTCCTGTTCTCCGTGTGGGCGGAGCTCCATCCCCCGACCTTCTCGAGCAGCCGCTGCCTAGGCAACCGCAGAGGCATGCATTCACAGGAAGGAGGGCCGGTCAGCCGCACAGATCGCTCAGAAGTCAGCAGCGGGGACCTGAGCGCCGTCCTGCTCGACGCTGGGGGAGACCCGGACCGGGCTGCCGCGGATAAAGGAGACGCTCCCATTGACACGTTAAAGCCGAGCTCATCTTCCTGCAGCTGATTCTAGGTGAGTCTGCTCTGCCACGGAGGGGCAACTTTTGACTCCGGGCTTTTATTTCCAAGAGAGATCAGCCTTAAAAGGGAAGAAAAGTGGAGTGAGTTGACATGATGCAGAGGAGAACAGACCAGTTAACACGCTGCCCAGCAGTGGCTCCCAGTGCAGACCGTGGGCCATCTGAATGAGATCAACCATACGGGAAAGACAGGACAGAATTCCCACGTTCTGCCTCCTGACACTGAACGTATTGAATAACATTTTTTAGACTTTTATATTTGTGCATGACTCTGAAACTTTTAAACGTCTGCAAACTGCTCCTGTGTTTCTTTGCAACAGCTTCCTCTGAACAAAGGCAACATCCTTTCTTCTTTGCAAGTTTGGTCTCAAGTATAGATCTTCTTCCTCGAACCTAGATCTTTTTTGTAGCATTAGATATGTTAAGGGATCATGGCAAAGTTAAACCAGACTAATATTCCAAATCTTTTATCTTACTAATTGACTGTTCTGTGCTTCTTCAGTCTTGACTCTTTGGATTTGTAGTTTTATTTAATCAGTCTAAATGCTGCATATATCAATTATGACAAAAAATAAATTTGACTTCCATATTTAATGCCTTGCAATTGGGCCTCTGTCTCTTTAAAAACTCCTGCTTTTTCTGAAACGTCACCTTCAGGAAGTCATCACAACACTCCCTTTACCAATGCTTTTTTTTTTTACCAGCTTTGCACTGAGAAGTAACCTGTATGTTATTCAGTTCCACCAAGTGTTTGCTAATTGCTTCTGACTAGTCTGAAGGAGCAGAGTGGGGGAGGGCTGCTTTGTGAGGCAGAAGCTCTGAAGCTGGGAACCAACAGCTTTGAGGAGGAGCTACGTTCAAAGGCGGGGCTAGGTTCACCCAGGTGTTTTGCACAGTTGAATGGATACCATGGAGATTAAAGGATTTCTCAAACATACACAAAGGTATCAAGGCAGCACACTCCATGTATGTTTTTGATTATTGAATGACTTTATAACAGGATGTATAGCTCAAAAGTTGTTTTACATAACATTGCCTCTTTAATAAATGAACATTTTAACCAGCTCCAGGATAGGAAGCAGTTATTTTTTTTATGGAAGTCAGATATTTGCCTTATTCTTTGTGAAAGTTGGATTTTTTTCTTGTTAGTTTGGTAGTCGGTTAGATGAAGCAGCGTGATGAAAGCGCTTCCTGTCACTGAGCCGTGGCTGTGAGGGTGTGATGAAGCCGGGCTGCTGCAGGACTCAAACTGAACTGTAACTGAAGCTCTGCAGACATCGCCCTTGTCTCCTTCATGTATTAACACATTTCATCTCTGTTGTGACGGTGCAGATGTGAGACGCCAGTCAGCCTTCCTGCTCCCTCGCTGTCACTGTGTTCTGCCTGCCAGCTGTGTGTTAGGTAGCTTCGTGGTTGTGTGTCTGTCCTCATTTGTTGTTGCATGTATGTGGTTCCTTCTCAGTTTCTGCAGAGGCCTGTGGTTTCCCCCCCACCACCTACAGGATGCACTTGAATAATATGTTAAACCAGTGGAGTAAGTACTTAAGTATTCACATGCTCTCCAGCCTTGCCTTAAACTGCGGTGGTTTATAAAACTGTTTCTGCACCTCAGACCTTTAAATATTTTGTTCCTTTTCTCAGGTTTTGTGTACCAGACCAAAACTAAGAAGCACAAGCATGGTGCAGAAGGAAATGATGATGATTTGCAATTTATCTTACTGATAAAATCTAAAAAGTGTGGTGTGCACTTCACTTGTATTTAGCCACAATTATTCTGATACTCAGGGTCTCCCTCAGAAAACATGAAAAGCCCAGTGATAGGTCACCTAGGCACACCATGTTTTTGAGTTAAAAATTGTTTGAAAATATGGCTAGGTAAAAAAGCTACAATTCAAATGGACATCAATTTAAAGGGTCCAACAATTTGTAATGCATGACTTGTCACTTCATTCAGTGAAGTTATGAGCGTGTAGATCAGGGTTACTCAAGTATAAATCTTACAGGTCCACAAAAACACTTTTAAAATAGTCAAAGGTTTGGGTGCTGTGGTGCTGCAGGGGCAAAACACAACCCAGGAATGGAGGCCAAGTTCTCCATGCATACGTCACAGGTTCGTGTCCTGGCCTGGTGACCTTTGCCACATGTCTTCCCCCTCTCTCATTATCCACTTTCCTGCCTAACCACTCTCAAATAAAGGCTGCTAGAACCAATAAACTTTGAAATAAAATAGTCTAAGGTCCATTTATCGGCCATGGACTAGTGACCTGTCCAGGGTGACCCCGGCTCTCGCCTGCTGACCATGAGAGATAGGCACCAGCACCCCTGGTGACCCCACTAGGGATGAGGGTGTATGATAATGGATAGATGTCCATTTATTACATTAATCAAGCCAGGGTCTCTTGTAATCAAAAGTTTATTTTCATACAAAACAATAAACATAAGGAAATAAAATGTCATTTAAAATTATATATAAATGTAACATTTTTGCTGGATTTTTAAAAAAAATAAACTCCAGCAGTTCTAGGGTGATTCTAAGAACTCAGGAATTTAAGAATGAAGGTTTCTCATACTTATCCACTCTGAGTGAGCACTCCTTTGCTTTTAGATGTTGAAGAATGGCTTCTTCAAAATGGCACAGGAAGATGAAGATTTATTAATGAAAGAATCAAGGCAACACACCAGCGTTGCTGTCACAGCTAACAGTTAGAAGAACATCAGAGGAGACCAAACTCAATCAAATATATTTTTGGCTGATATACTAAATACTGGTTGTAGTGAGAATCTAAAACTTGTGCTCATCAGTCTGTTGGCATACACAATACCCCAAAGTACCTGCAAGGGTAACTTCTCTCAAAGCTGGTTGGACAATGTTTTGACTGGGGTGGGAGGACTACAATTGGACATCACACTTTTTTATTTTTATGTTTGAAAAGTCTTAGTTTTCTGTCAAAGTTCACATATTTAATTTGTGTTGGTCCATACCACAAAGTTACTGTGAAACACTTTAATGTTTATTGTTCTACTGCAGCCAAAGGTGTTGTTGTCAGGAATGTCTTTAAAATAAAATATTTGGATTGATGCTGTTAAGAAAATATATTTAAAATAAGTTAGTTGTAAAATTTAACCATGACTTCAATAATTAGGTAAAATGAAGGTTGTTACTTGTTCTTAAAATGAAACCTCGCCAACAACACTCCCTTAAGTTCAGTACTGCGTCGAAGGAGAAAAACACGCCCACCCGCTTAAAGAGTGGGACCGGGAACTTTGAATCTTCAGATTGTGATGGAGATCTCCGGGGAGAACACCCAACGCGGTTGGGAGGTTTTCTCTGTATTGTCGTGTGAGTGAGGTCTGTCGGGTGAGGTGAATATTCTTGGTTTCATTTCGTTCTGTTAGTTTCATTTGTTGTTTTGTTTAATAAATGTCGTTATGCCTTTGCACGTGGAAACCGAGTTGTCTTGTCTTGTAAGTTCAGCTGATTCAATTGATCACTTTCAATGGATCCGGGCAGAGGAGGAAATACACGAGTCAAAAGGTTTTAAATTTGGATTATTTCTTCTCTTAACAATGCTCAGCTCCTCTCATCTCTCTGACCCTAAACCTGGCCTAGTTAAAGGACAGGGCCTGATGTTTCTGCAACACAGCCATTTCACTGCCTGCTCTGAGTGTTTAATCAGGATGAAATGCTGCTTTAAGCAGATGAACGCACTGTACTGCAAATATGTTTAGCTCTGCATTGTCCTGAAATAGGATGTATTTTGCTCAGCATCCGGCATGTCTGAACACGTCCAGAGACGTTGTGTCAGAGTGTCCTGTTACCTGCCCTCCGCTCAGGTTCCAAGTTTCTTTTTCATAACTATGTGGCCTTTTTATGTAGGAAATCATGGTTTTCAGTAATCATCCTTCATGACCTTCCCTGGTGTTATGCTCCAGTTATAACCTAAAGATGCTCTGATCTGGGATTTTTGCCCCCACTCATGCTGTGCCATTTTCTCCCATCCTATTTCTTTTGTACTTATCATCAAACTCATTTGCACTTAAATAATGGTGAATCAGTTTATCTTTCTGTGTTGAACTATACTTGTGAATTCTGGTGATAAAAGTCACATTTCATGTAAAATTTATTTAAACTTTATTTTGTGAAAAAAATGTTTAATTCTAATCCATTTTATTTAGGTTATTAGAAATAGTTAATAGATTATGACTCCTGATCAGTGGAATTGCAAGGTTTATTTATGAGGCTGAAGCCTCCTAAAATAATCTTAAGTTCTCTTAAATTACTTTGGGGATTTTTTGTTGTCATTATTACTATGTTTTTTATTGTATGTTTGTTTTTTGTTTTTACAAAAAATAATTGTCATCAAATTCTATATAATGGCTCCGGTACATGGGTTTAAATAAATAATAATACATGAAGTATGATTTTTAACTCAAATACGGTAATAAATCTATGAATTTCTGCAATACATCATAATTTAATAATTTAGGAACTGATGAAGGTGAGACAGTCATGACAGTGCGTACAAATGTTCTTCAAGGGCTACCTAACATTTATTATACCATAAATATTAAAATTAAAAATAAAGTTGCTTTCTGTGTTGCGGTTAGCTTCTCTGTTGTCTTCTGACTCTGTATTCTAATCCTGGGTTGAGTTCTGGACTTTTCTCCTCAGTTATTATTACTGTTATCACTCCAAATAAAGAACGATCATAAATGACGTCCCAGCTTCTTAGACAGGACCCACGAGTAATATGCTAATACTTAGGTATTTTATTTGTATTGCTGTATTTGAAGCAATTAGTGACATCACTAATTGCTTATGCACAATTAGTCATGTCACTGGTTGCTCTGATCCATTACTGGATCAGATTTCAGGCTGAGGCCACAACACCATGCTGTCTGCAGCATGGTGTTGTGGCCTCAGCCTGAAATCTGATCCAGTAATGGTTATTGGGTCCAATACCAACTGAACTGGCCCTCACTATGAAAAATGATTTTTCCTATGTGGCATGAACTCGACAAACTTTGCAGCTTGGCTTGAGTTGTGGGTGAGATCTGGGCTGTCGTAGTGGTGAAAAACTGTTGACAGGAATAGCGATACATTGTGTGGTCTCTGCAATTTTCCTGACCTCCAACGTCCTTTCCATCCCACTCAATCATTTTGTACAAGTGACGTATTGTTTATCAGAGAGAAATGATTTTTGCTGGAAAAAAGCTACAAAAAAAACCCACTGTCTGCTGGCATTCTCAAAGCGGTCGGGGCGTCACTCTGTTGTGTAACATAATCTGCCCGTTTTTTTAGCTCGCTGCCTTACCACAGAGATAGAAGCTGCCGGGATGGACAGTCTCAGATTCCCTAAAGGCCTGAACGCATTTGGAAAAACATTGTGGTTTATGATGTTTACAGCCACCAACAGAACAACAGGAGTTTCTAATATAGATGGATGTGTTTTATCTCTGTGATTCAGTTTAGTTTAATAACATTCACAATTTTCTTTACATTTTAGTCTGCATTGGTATTTTTTGTCAAAATGCAACTTCCCTTTGAGTTCAATTGAACTGAGCTGAATTGAATTCAATTCAGAAACATCCACAAAGTTGCAGGGCATTGTTCCTAAATACAGGACTTGAGTCTTAAAGTCTGAATATGCAACATTCAGAGAACAGTACTGAAATCTCAAAATCATTATTAAAGTCCACATTTATTTCCCTACCTTTTAATTGTTAAGGTTCTGATTGTTTGAAAACTGATTTAAGGGGTGTGGTAGCTAGCATAATCTCCTCAAAATGAAATTGTTTAAACATTCCCATGATGTATCCCTGCTGCATTTCCTTCCCATAGCTTCTACTGTTGTGTCTCCCATGGAGCTTCAGTTGCAACACTAACCACTTATTAGTTGGTGCACCACAGAGCAGGACATTTTACCGCCATAATAGAGTTGTGTCTAAATGCTTCCATCCTCTTTAGGGTTTTGGAATCTCTGACTGGGAATTATTTCATGTCTAAACCTCCAAACATGAAAATGTTGAAGGGAAATTACAAAATGGTGTAGCCTAAGAAAGATGCAAATGGTGTGATCTAATCTAAAACCTAAGCTGGATGTACAAGGTAACAAGTAAACAGTAATATGAATAAGAATAATTCATTTTATTTATAATTTCCTTTATATCTAGTTGAGATAATTGTCATCAAATCTTTAAGTGTTGACAAATTGTATCACCCGCGTCAGAACATCTCCAGAATCTCGGCTCATGAGGTTTTTTCAACTGGTCACTGATGCACATGCAGAGTATACATTGACCAATGTGGTTTGGTCCAACAGAGTTCAAATTACACAATGTACACAGTGCATCACCAGTACCAGTACCGGTGTCACTGCAGGTCATAATGTTATGCCTGACTGGTCCGTTCCCCTTTACACAACTTTGTGTTACGGAGGAATCAGTTCTCATGGAGGTCCACAAATAACCATTTTGTAATTATGGGAAGTGGCAGGCACAGGCCTCTTGACCTTGCTTGCCTCCAGGCTCATGTTGCAGCTGACTTCAGCGTTTCTGTTTGTGAGGGGTGGGCCCATGAGGAGATGGCTTACAGTGGCTGTTTTAAGGCTGGGCCAGCCGGTTCCCAGGAGCTAAGACTCAACCATCAGGAAGTTACTAGGAAGCTCTCAACCCCAGGCCTGGTACGAAAAACCTCCTCTGTTCCTGGGTGAGGTGCCCTGTTTATCATGGAACATGTTTGGTCTACAGAGTCTGCTGTGTTTTCAGGGCAGTGCTCTGGTTTGCCTTGGTGCAGCCTTCCCACTCAGGCTGCTCAAAAGTCCAACTCACCTATTGTTCTGGGTTGAAAATCATGACCACTGAAGTGCTTTGAGTCACTATGGAAGTGTGTATGGTCAGTGTACAGTGAATGAATCTTGTTCTAAACTTAGCCAGTGGTTCTGGACTCTAGGGTGCCTCACTTTTGCTGGTACCTTAAGAGGACAACCCTAGACCTTAAAGATGCAATATTATTATAGACACATAGTGTCATTTTCTAGCACAATCAGGTGACTATATTACCGTCAATTGTCATAACAATGCTCTATACAACAAACATGCCTTAGTAAGTATTCTGAGTTCTAGTATTAATACCTCGATGTTCATCTGGACAACAAACTGTACTGAAGACACAACAGTACAGCCGTCTACAAGAACAGAGAGCAGAGTCCACTTATTGATGAAGTTTAGGTCCTTGAGAGTTTACAGCAAAATTATATGTTTTAGACTGTGGAGAGTAATTTTGTGTCATCATAAGTTGAGGTAGCAGCAACAGAACTTCAAAAGGCTGAACAACCTGAAGAAAGCTGGTTCTGTTCTGGTTCTGTTGTGGTCTTGGGCTGAATGTAAAATCTCTGGAGATAATAATACAAAAAATGAGTGTTCACAAAATAAATTAAGGATAACCCTGACCATCCACTTTATGAGACTGCTTTTACAACAACAGAATGTCTTCAGTCATAGGCTTCTTCAGTTACACTGGATTACAGATTGCTTACAGGATCTCCTTCCTGCCCACAGGCATTAGCCTCTATAATGACTCCTTGAAAAATAAATGTATGTGATATGAGTTAAAACATTCAATTTCTCTCTGGGATTATTACATGTTTTGTTTTGAATTTGAGGCTATTTATGATTCAGGGTTATACTGTTAGGCCTGCTGGGTGTTTTCAGTCTGCATTGTCATAACTAAGAAAAGATATGCTGAGAGTCCACATTTTCTGTGAAGTGCTTCTTGCCTGACGACAGCCAGACAGTCAGGCAGGGCTATGTGTGTCACTGGTATTATTTACACCTTCTTGATGGAACGAGACGCAGCTTAGTTTTTTTTTTTTTTTTTTTCCACACGTGACCTGTATTATGATCATTTCCAGTGAGAATTTTAGATTCAACCACCCTGACATCGCCTCATGACGTGACGTCCCCTGACCACTTCAACAGGACACACACTTTAAAGTAAAACACATGAGGACTCTGCATAGTCCTCATGTTCATATACTTAGCTCCAGGGAAAACAGTCTTGCTTTGGTGTTGGCACTGGAACTTTAATGGGTGTTGTGGAAACCTTTCCAGGAAGTCACCATCTGGTCTCTGAAAGCCTTGGTATTGCTTGTTTGCCCTGACAGGTCAGGCTCAGTGCTCACTGTTTGTGTAACCTTCCCACTCAGGCTGTAAAGAAAAGAAAATCAGACAGATCACGTTGTTGCCAGGCCTTCTGATGCCTCAAAACATTAATGTATTTCTGTTGGGATTTTATACAGTAGATGAGACAACAAAAATGGAACAAAAATATATTTGAAGTAATATATACTCAGACCTCTTTGCTTTGACACCCTTACATGAAATTTGCTCCAAACTATTGCTCTCAAAAGTCACCATGTAACCAATAAGAATCCACCTGGGTGTAATGTAACTTCAGTATGAAGTGAACCAAACTTTCCAAAAGAGAACATTTTCTGACCCAGACATGGTGTTAGATATAAGGTCCCCATGTTTGGATGGAGAGAAGAAGTGGAAAACAAAACATAGAAATACTCTTCTGTAAATTAATCTCTTATTTTCTTTTAGAAGGTTAATTCATTTTAATTTAATTAGTCGCACAAACAGAAAGCAGCAAGTTCTGTTGATCACACTAGAGGTATGCGATGCTAAATATTTGGTGTAGGTAAAAATAGCACCAGTATTACTGATACCAATATAATTCAAGTTTGATACCATTAAACTTCTAACCTCTTGGTGTTTTTATGGGCTTCCTTTAAAAACATTGTTATTCAGGGGTGACTGCAGGATATTAAGGGAGGGTAGGTACAAAACTATCACTGCACCTGACCCACAAGAACACAGTTTAACTTTCCTTCAGTTTTAGCGCGATGCTCAGGAAGAGCTCAGCAGATGTCACTGTCGGCCAACCGAGTGACCCGTCAGCTCTTCAGTTTGCAAAACCCCCCACAATAAAAATGTGTGAAACTGGCAACCAAGCCATAACCACGCAAACATAAAAAGTTCAGACAACCCCTCTTAGGACTGCAAGAGGGTTGACAGGCCAGTTACTAATTTTTAGCTAGCTTCACTGTATAGTCACATTTAGCTTACAGAAAGATCACCAAGCCACCTAATAAATAAAAGTAAACTGATTAATAAGACTTAGGTTTAGGACTGCCAGGTGCCTACCCCCGATGGAGTCTGCGTGTCGATGCTGCAGGTGCTGCTACTGCGCTGAGGGGGGACTGGTGGGGGCGCGCGGTGGCCATCGGGGACATCCTGCGGCTAGGTGAATAAACCACAAAAACAGCGTTGCGGCAATGTAACCCACTGTCCTTCATGGAATGCATTAACATGTTCGAGGGGACTCACAACAATGGTTTCGTCCTTCTCGGGGGTGTCTCGGATGATGATGCGCTCGATTTCCTGGTTCAGGCCCTGAACGTTGTTGCATTGTTTCACACAAACACAAAATAACTTTTTTCTCCACAATTTTGTTAATAGTAAAGAGGGTTAAATCATAAAAAAAATCCAATAACTATAATTCCAATAACAATAATTCCTCCAATTTTTTTACTTGGAGGAATATCTCAAGATATGCAGAGTGCATTCAGCCGTACAGCTGCAGGCACTATTTAGCATATTAACATGACAAACAGAAACAATAGAAAAACTAAACATATTTGTGTGCATCTTGTCCTTCATGAAGAAAGTGCAAAAAGTTATCAAAGCAAAAACAAAAGTGGAGACCAAACAGCCAGGAAAGAAAAGCAGGCAAGATGACGAGACAAAGGAGAGAAGAGAGGCACAGAATGGCAGATTCAATGGCTGCACTGTAAGCATTTCTGTCTGACAGCGTTTCAGCTATAATTGTTTAGTCTGAAGCCAAATGAACAAAAGCAGCATGAATAGCTGGGGTTGAGTCCCCCGACTTGATTGTTAAAAGCTTGTTGATTGTGTTAGCGTGTCAGCGTGCGCTTTCCACCGCCGTCATTGTGACTGTAGAGTGAACAGAGTCTGACCTTCTTTGCTGTCACGCTAGCTCACTGTGGCCGAGCGAAGGTCAGGAGGAAGGAAGGCCAGGACTCACCTGAGTGGAGAACAATTATTAGTAAAGTTTCAGCTACAATTATAATGATTCAGCACAGTCACAAATAAAATTACAGTAACATGGAAAAAGATGTGAAAATAAAGGTTTATTGAAAATAACCAAACAAATATAGTGTTGTGAAAAAAAAATTAGATACTCAAATTCATTTTAATCAGAGAAAAGATAACCTCAGTGTTTTCCAGGCACATATTTTTCTGTTATCTTTGAAAGTACAGTCGCTGTTGACTCACTTAGTAGAACAAATACTATTTCAAAACGTTCTTTTTCCAACAATACAGCAGAAACTTTTAATCAAATCTTCTCTTCCTCCTCACCTTTATGCTGTAATCATGTAGGTGTGTTGGTAGATGACATACACTCTAAAGTTTCAGATATTATTGATTCTACTGAGGTGAAGATAGTGTCTGGTAGAAACAAATCTCTATGGAGACATGTGCAAACTGTCGTAAGGCCAAATGAAAATGGTGTAAAACTCAACTTCACGTCTATTATAAAATCTACAAAGAAAGACACCAAAGCTATCACTCAACACTACAACATGCAAGGGAAAAGTTCTTTGGGGAATTCATAAAAAAAACATGATACTCAAGATTTATTTGCAACAGTTGACAGGCTCACATATCCACTGTGCTGGTTCTGTTGGACCTCAGTGCAGCATTTGACATCTTATTGAAATGACGGGAGAGTTGGGCTGAACTCTGGTCCAGTACTAAAGCATACATAATGCATAAAGAACAGAGATTTCATCAAACTCACGTGGAGAATGTGGACCCCTGTTATTCAATATTTATGTGCTTATCACATGAAATGAGATTAGCTGCCATAGCTACGCAGATGATACACAGCTCTACATTATGATGTTACCAGGTGACTCAGAACCATCCGAGCACTAAACACATACATTTAACAAAACATCTACGCTCATGTACATGTATGAAAGGGAAGACATGCTGAAGTTTAGACTGAAACCTTTTGAATAAAAATCTATAATTTATAATATTATCCAAATTATCCAGAGACGTAGTGTTTCCTCTCTTCATCAAGGTGCTACCATAAAATATCACAGCTACAAGTCCCTGCCTGAGGTGAAGGATCATCTCAGCCTTTTTTTTTAAACCTCACATGAGGCAGCGCCTTTGTTTCTGTCTGTAGAGTGGAAGCACTTTGCCTCATCTATGCAGTTAATAAGTGGATGTTGAGGCCGGGCCTTTCATGAGCTTCTCTTTCATCCAGGGTCGCTTTCATGCTGATAAATCCATAAATTGCCCTTTTGGTTGTCTTCTTTTGTGACGCCTCGATCGGTTTAGTGGAAATTCTGCTTCAACATTTAAGACCTCAGATTGAGTAAAACGCTAATAAAACTGAATTATGTTCATTTTTCACATATCCAGGCCCCAGTAACTTTGCCGACATGAATCTAAATTCTCATTTCTCAAACTATCACAAAACTAATAACTAAAATAACTTTTTTTTAAATATGTTGTTCTCTTTTTTATGATTTTTTTGCTTGATATACTTTGCATCCTGTTTGTAATTTTGCATGCTGTGCAGCAGAGTTTTTGTATGCGCATGACGACCCACATCTGCGTGTTTCTCTTTTTCCCAGCAGACGTCTCCAGGATGTGTGATGTGGACTCGTCCTCAGAGCCCAGCAGTCCCACCCTGTACGGCGAGTCTTCAGACAGGTACTACCATGTGGACCGCTGGCAGAAGCTCCGCACGGCCATACGCAAACTGGAGTTCTGGGAAAACTTCCGAGCTGAACTCATTGGGAGCGGATTCTTCTCCAGAGTCTACAAGGTATTCCGTCTCGCCGTCCTTCCCCCTGATTTACACGTTACTGCTCTGCATCTGAGCTGCCATCAAAGCTGGCTTTGTTTGAGCCTCTTAATAAGGGCATTCTTGCCATTCTGTGATTGGCCCACCAGCTTTAGAAACTGTGTGGGCACAAAATTCTCCCACCTTACATAATTCTCATTTTGAAGCTAATTTTGCTGCGCAGCAACAGGGAGAGCAAGCTGTCAGAAATGTTGCTGATGAAATGAGCTGGAATTAGTTTGAGGAGTTCGTTTGGAATAATTAGAGGCTGAATTTGTCCAGGCAGAGCTCGGCTGAGTAGCTGCCTTTGTTCTCTGTCTTAACTGTTTTTTTTTCTTACCTTCATCTGTAAGCCTCTTCTTTTCATCCTCATAATTTTTCATCACATCCTGCTTCAGTTATTTGGAAATGTAACTTGAACTTAGTAAAGAGTGTCATTCTCACTCAGTCGTACCAATCTACGTTTTAACCAATCCTTCTTGTTCTTACTTTTGTTTTTCATTTTTCTTGAGATGCATCAATAGTTGTTGTCTACTGAGACGGCGTACAGAAAGCAAACAGGAAGGGTTTCCTCTGTCTAAAGCATGCCGCTGCTTCTCAGGTGGTTCACAGCACTACGCGGAAGGTGATGGTAGTGAAGATCTACAAAAATGATGTGGACCAAGACAGCATCGTGCGAGAGATCAGCCTGCTGCAGAAGCTCTCTCACCCCAACGTTGTCAGGTAAAAGCACCGACCCTCAGCTCAGCTCAGGTAAAGGTACAACAACCAAGGCTCAACTAAAACCTCCTTAGTCTACTGAAAGCAACGTAGTTTGAGACAGACTCTCCACATGTGGCCTTTTCCTTTCCTTATCCATGATGACGAACATGAAAACTTCACTTTCAGACAACATACATCATTTTCTTTAAAAAATATGAGACACATTATTAATAAAATGGTCACCTGTCTAAAGTAAAGTTTTTTTTGGTATGTGACCTTTTTGCCTAAAGATGATTTATGGGGGGGAAAAGTATTTTTTGGCAAAAAATGACTTGGGCCATTATTTTAGGAAGGTGACAATACAATATGTAAATGGTTATCAGATAGACAAAAATCAGCACTCGCCGTATGTGAGTTGACAGACTCAGGATTAAAGGCACAAATAAAATCCCTTCTTTGTTTCAGGTATCTGGGTATCTGTGTGAAAGAAGACAAACTGTACCCCATCCTGGAGGTCAGTTCTGCTTTCTGCTCCTCATGTTTGCCGTTAATAAATTTTTGTTGTTAGCTCTATCTATTACGAAGACAAGAAACAAGAAATGCTGACCTGACATACTATGATCACTATGAAACTGTTGTCGTCCAACCAGTGTGTTATAGTTCTAGTAAATTCTTCATTATCATTTTTTAAAGAAAGTCTTTATGAAAATCAGCTTGCAGATAAATTGGTGGCCAGTCAGCAGATAATCGTCTGTTGATGAAGGTTTGAGAGTCATGACCAAGTCTTCACTGAGGACCATGAAGGTCCACTGACTGGACAAAAGCTCACATGTTTAACTCCATTGTCCAAAGTGACAAATCCTCTTATTTTTTTAATGGTGTACTTGTGATCCAGAAGTGAGCTTCACAGTTGTATTATTGAAAACATCCTCATCATCAAGATCAACTATGCAGTGGGTTTAGGTCACTTGGTCCAATTAATCTTGTGTTTGTTTCCTCTGGATGCCTCCAGGACAGACATGATGTTAGACAGCGTTGAGTGCTTATTATGGTTATGGTTACACATAATGGGTTTATCACCCATTAGGTGTAAACTTCTGTTTGTGTGACGCGTTTCTTTTGATGCAGCCTTTAACCTGAACACTGGCTGCATATTTCAGTACGTAAACGGCGGCTGCCTGGAGGAGCTTCTGGCCAGGAAAGATGTTCCTCTGTCCTGGAGAGAGAAGGTGGACCTGGCCTGTGACATCAGCAGAGGAATGATCTACCTGCACTACAAGAACATTTACCACAGAGATTTGAATTCAAAGGTGAGACCACCAGACCTCCAACCAGATCTCAGACAGCTCTGTTATCAGAACTGGAGACGATGTCCAACAACCTGGGTTTTGGAAATATTTTACACCTGACAAAGTCCTGAAGTAATAACCGGTGGTGTGATGACACATCAGAGTCATCACATCAGACAGGACAAGAACTGATGGGTTACTTACCAGGTATTAAAAATCATAAAGTCCACTTTCAATTTATTTAGAGTAAAATGTTTCACAAATAACAAACAATTTAAAACAATCTGCAGTCACCTTAAAATGATTGGGGACTCAAACTGACTGTCATATTTTCAGGCTTAAGAGAAACACAATACAAAGGTTCCAGTTCAGGGCTTTTGTGGGTAAAAAATAACATTTTATTAACTGTGTCAAAATATTTAACGTCTTAAAATATATATAATTAATTAATAAAATGATTGCAATAATTTGGCTGATAAACTGTGTTTTCTAGACTTCCATTATTCAGGGGTCCTTGCCACCCCCAACACATCACCAGTAGCAGCTGTACCCACACACCCCTCTCTCTCCTCATGTGTTTTGTTTTGATTCTCACAAGTTTTTGTTAAAGCGGATTTTTATGTGGCCATCTGTATTCTCATGTTTCTACGGTTTTACTGTTTCTGAACAAGTTCAGTTGTGTTTATGAGACACATTTTCAGTTCTTTGAACATAATATTGTCTACTTAATGTTTTGAGAGCAACATTACACAACAGCTGGGCTCACTTTTGTGTAATGTTCCACTAGTTCTGGTTCATGACTTAAACACGTCTTCCTCTTCATGTACCCAGGTTTTTGCATCTTGACTTTTTTGTTCTTTTCTGAATAACATATTGCTTTCTATTCCATCTCTGGTTAATGCTGCATGCTTGTTCTTGTACAAATTAAGGAGAAACAAGTGTGACCCATCTGCTGTTGAAATAATACACTTGTTGCCTGCAGCATGACTTTAGCTCTGAGACTGGAAGTAAGCACACAGATATGAATATTTGCACAGGGGGTCTCTATCGATCCAGCTCTATGTTTATAGTTTGTTTTGCATTTTAAATGAATTAATTCCAGCACTGACCCTTCGCTGTACTTTGAAGGAAGTCTCTGTTTGCGTGTTTATTCTCAGTGACAGTACGAGGCCTTGAAGAGCCTCCATAAATTGCTGCGTGGGTGAACTTGTGTGTAGGTGCCGTCTCTCCTCTTGTTGCCAGGCTTTCCAGAAGAAGCCACCAGAAATGCAAAGCAACATCATGACAGCCTCTGTTGTTATGTTAATAGATTGTTGCTAACTGCAGACTGTTGGCTGTCACCCAGTGGCTCCTCACTTGGTTCCAGTCTAATTCTCTAGAGTTGTTGGTTTGCGTCAAACGTTTTCAAGGCAAAACCTGCTGATTCAGATAGGATAGAAAGTTTGGATTTCTGTAGACAAAGTGAAAATGGTCTAAGCCATTGAAACTATTGTGTTCAAACTGGAGCCCCAGGGCCATTTGTGGCCCCTGGACTGACTTTATGACCACAGCGTAGTACTAAATTTAATACATTTTGACAGAAGTTTGACTTTTCCTTACAGATATGTAAGATGCAACATAAAGTGATAATCTTTTCCAAGATTTCTGGTTTCCTTCTGTTCCTTCTGTTGTCATAGTAACTAGGATCACATTTACTCATTGACCTTTACTCTTTTGGGCCCACAAGTACTTTTGAGCTGATCTCAACTCCTGCGGCAAAAACGTTTAAACTCTAAAAACAATATTTTACCACATTTTTTGCTCAGTATTATTTCAGTCTCTTGTGTCCACCTCTGTTACCTCAATGATTTTGAAAATGGTTACCTCAGTTCTTTTTTTAGTTGTAGCTTCCACACTGAAAAGTGTTGTTAGAAATGATAATGCTTACTTATAGTGCATTTATTACAAAACACTAAGTAGTTCAGAATGTTGAAGGTTCTTACTATGAGCTTGATCAGGCTAGAAAAACGGTCAGTTCTGATCACCATCTGGTAAATATATAAAGTTTCAGACTACATGGTTTCAAAACTCCTAAATGTTAATGGCTGTGTTTCCATAGACTGCAATTTTAAATTTCAAAAATAAATTTGCTTTATGAAACAATGACAGTTTTGGAAAAACTTTTGCTTTCAATAAGAACTTGTGTGATGAGGTTATTGTTTGGCTGTGTTGAAACCAGTTTATTTTGCAAAACTGCAATGGAAACACTTTTTTGCATCACACAAATCACATGATCAGCAATCGAATGTTGCCGCTGGCGCAAACTATGACAGGAAGTAGTTGGAGACTGACGGCGTAGCATGGTTTTTAATGACTTATCATGTGAACAAATTTATCCCTGTGTGATTTTAATATTTTAATTGCGTTCCTTATTTAATGGAAACACTGCAGTTGTATAATTGTGTTTTTTCCAACACTTGCAGAATGCTGCCAAAGTTTTGCACACATGTGTAAATGAAACGCGGCTTGCAATGTTGAAATGACTCCTGAACTGACACAGACTCTGTGAAGCTGTGAGAAGTCATTGTTCTCTTTGTAGCTTTCGGGTTTCCTCCTTTTGTCTGCTGTTCTTTCCATTTCTGTCTCCAAAGCTGTTGATTTTCCTGCCAAAGAAGTGACTAAATGAAGCTGCTAAATTTAGATCTCAGGTCTTGAAGTGAAGTTTTTCCCTCCGTCAGGCCTTGTAATGAAAGGTTAGCAGAGAGAAGAGGTTTCTCGTATCCGAGCCAGACTACAACCACGTCATTTGTACGCACACAAAGCGCTACACGCAAACCCGCTTTCACTCATCAATCCACATGAAAAGCTCCCATTAGACATCACACACATATCTGGGACCACTTAATGTTATGCAATCATATCTCCCACTTCCTGCTTCTCTCTCTCATCACACCTCCTGCTTGCAGACTGTAAACAGCCCAGGTTCTGGTTCCATTAAAAGCTGTTGCTTTTTATTAAAGAGCAAAATGAGTGATGAAGAGCTGATCAGTGAATTGGAGGCTTCCCTGCTCCACAGCGGCCCACTGAGTCGGGCTCTGCATGGGGTCCAGTTGAATTATTTAATGAAGTTGAAAGGTTCTGGCAGTCAGAACCGGTCAGCCTTTGATGACAGATAAATGTGAAGTTACTCCATGAAAATATCTGTCTGTAACAATGATGACATAATGAATCCATCACGCTTTTATTTTTTTAAGTTGTAGTATACGCTGCACTCTGCTGTCAGCTTCTCACGTTGTGGTTCTCTTCTCGTCGGCCCCTCCAGAACTGTCTGGTCCGAGTGACTCCTCGGGGCTGGGAGGCCTTGGTGACAGATTTTGGGCTGGCGAGGGAAGTGGTGGAGCTGCCTGTGAAGGATCCCGGCAGGAAATTGTCATTGGTGGGCTCAGCATACTGGATGGCCCCCGAGATGCTCCGAGGAGAGCCGTACGACCGCAAGGTGAGTCCTCAGTCATTTCCCAGGAAGTTTTAGTTCTGTGTGCAGGAAGTTAAAGCTGTGTGCAGGAAGTTAAAGATTCCTCATGTGAGCTTCTATTCCCTTACAAAACAGGACTTCTTTTAAACTTTTCTACATTGTAAAGGTTTTCTTCTTAGGGGCCCAGTGTGTTTACTATTATACATTAATGACCTTCTCAAAATATATAAGCACTCCAATACTTTAAAGCTGAAGTATGGAGCTTTTCTAAAAAGATTTTTTTACATATTTGTTGAAACTGTCACGATGTTGTTGCAGTATGCTGTGAGACAGATCATCTGTAAGAACTCAAAGTTCCACTTCCTCCTTGAGCTACTGTCTTCTGAAGCTCCCGAACACAAACAACCAATCAGAGCGAGGAGGGGCTTAGCACTGTCAATCAACTCATGTACGCTAATGCTAATGTGCTAATGGTAAAGAAACAACTTATCGATACAGGAAAACTGTTTATCCTCCATCATTAACGGCTATGCTAACTGGCCTGAGTATTCACCACAGGCTCTGCTAGCTGCAGTGTAGCAGAGAGCATAGGTGGAGTAAAATGAGCAGAATCACTCACAGTATGATGAACATCTCTAAGACCCGCCTCATGGCTGTGATTGGTTCTTTCTACTCTTTACATGGAGAAAGTGCAGGAGCTCAACTGTTTCACAGATAATCTGTCTCATCCCAAACTGTCATAACGTGATGACAGTTTCAACAAATATGTAAAAAAAAAATAAAAAATTCTAAAAGTTATGTACTGCAGCTTTAATACGTGATGATGCTACTGTTTTTTTTAATCTGGCTCAAATATTCAATCTGTTACATGGAGATCTTCAACCATTTCAGTGCTGGTTACAAGTTAACTATTTCACTATTAATATATAAAAAAACTGTGTACATTATTTTTTTTTCATGTTGAAAAAAAGACGTTTTGTTATTCCAAACCTCCTTTTGCTGTCACGACTTATAAAGTTATTTTGGATTCTCGTTTGACTTTTCACAACCTGTGCCAGCCGCAGGCTGAAGCAAAAATAATGTGTGTTTATTATGAAATTAGGTCAAATTTGTCATATTCTGTTTGGAATCTTCATGCCATGATATTCGCAGCCATGTCGTACTGGCTGTCTGCTCTCTTACTAAGGACGTTTTTGAACCTACAGCCTCTATGATAAGGCCTACAAAATTCAATATAAAGTTCCTGTATGGATTCTTTATACTTTAAATGCCTTAGTGTTTCAAAATTATGTATTGTATTAAGTTGTATATTTAGATTTTCCGAGGTGATAGTTATGTAGCTCTTTCTGCTCTAATGCCTTAACCCTGCCTTGGAAATGATTGCTCAACTCGCTCTGTTAGAAGTGGACACTTACAGCCTTTAAAAGCTGTTAATGCCAGAGATACATGTTCTATGTTATAATATTCCACAACATATGAAGTCCATGTCAACACTGGCACTGTGTATGAAGACTCAACCAGGTCATCCTTTCTCAGTCTCCACTAGGTATTAACTGGCCTAACTGACAGATCGAAATGTGGAGACATCAGTCTGATTAATCTGTTGCTTGGTTCAGGTGGATGTTTTCTCCTTCGGCATCGTTCTGTGTGAAATCTTGGCCAGGATCTCAGCCGACCCAGAGATCCTCCCCAGAACCCAGGTACAGACTATAACCAGAACCAGAACTCAGGTACAGACCAGAACCGGAACCACCAGCAGCAGGGATTACCCAGCGGTGCACAGACATGAATGTTTCACTGGACTCTAGCTTGACCACAGTGATGATACTGTTGGTGTGTTTCAGGACTATGGGCTGGATGTGAAGGCGTTTGGTGAGCTGGTTCCTAACTGCCCACAGCGCCTCCTGGAGTTAGCAGCCAGCTGCTGCATGGTATGTAGATGGAAGAAACTTTCCATACAGAAAAAAGGGAAAGAAAAGAGTCAGATGATCATTTGTCTGCTCCGAATCGGAACTTAAATTAAAAGATTAAATTTAGGGTCTCCAGACATGGACAAATCTGCACTCCACTACTGGACAAGACAGAGACAATCTTTAATTAAAATTATCTGTGTTTTCTACATCCTTTAATAAGGATTTAATTAGATCAAATTTGAACAAGAAAAATATAAACATTTTGCATTTAAGATAAAGAAAAAGTTTTGCTTGTAAATATATTCTACCCAAAGAACAGTCCAATTGAACAAATTGAATATTCTTTCTGATGAGGCTCGTTTGTCAGATTAAAATTACGTTTTGCAAATAACAACCTTTAAAATCACATTTCTGGAATAAATTATGTTTATTTTATTGGTCTGATGTAATATTCTAGTTTTACATATCATGTTTTCATCAAGCCGAAAATCATCATGTTTATTAACATAAATGTAAGCTGGAAACCCCAGTCTGTGCTGAATTCATTTATATAATGTGATTCAGTGACAGTTCCTGGAATAAAAGGGCATTTCAGTAATATTCTGATTTAATGAATGGTGCTACGGTGTGAAATGATACATTGTTTATTTTTATGGGGTGATTACAAGGCAAATAAAGTGTCTCTGTCTCTGCTGCACCCAGGTAGAGTCGTTCCGGCGCCCGGCCTTCACAGAGCTACTAGATGAGCTGAGCGAAGCTGCTGAGGGCCTGGAGCCGCCGCCGAAGCCCGACCTGACGGCCGGCTGAGCAGGGCGTGTCCAGCAGCAGGGATTATTGATCGCAGTGCAGAAGGGAAGCCGAAGTGATGGGGAGTTTAAAGAAGGCGTGCCTGATTATTGACGCTTCCTGCTCTCTCACTCGGCACCAGAGGATCAGCTTGTCTTTTCTAAGAGCGGTTAGCCGAACCACGGCTTCCCTGAACGCTTTGCTACCGTAGCTTCCAGGTGATCAGTGTTACTCTTTGAGGTAGATCCAGTTTCATTTCCTGACTCAGAGGTTTCCTCCTCTTCATATGCGCCTCGTCCTGCTTCTACTTGTTTGGAATCAACAACACAGATCATCCGGTCTGCTGATAGATGTTGGTCTTTGTGTTTGCTTTAGCTGTTCTGTTTTCTGTCAGATCAGCGACATTGAGGAACCTCAGACTGTCGTGTTCAAGGTTTTTGAGAGCTTGTCTCGGTTTTATGGAAAATATCCTTTGTTTCTACATATGTACAGAAAATCCCACAGGCCACAAAGATTGCAGACGACCCCTGTTAGAGTGAAAAGAAAAAATGAGACTATCAAATCATTCCAAAACCTTTTCAGCCTTTAATGTGACAGTTCTGAATTATAATTTAACTGAATAAACATGTCAATAAACCTATTTAGTTCTTATTGATGCAAAACAAAGTAAATCCATGTCCCGTATCAATAATATTGATATTGTTACAGATATGGATACTTTTTATTATTTAAGTTTGATATATCATCAAACCTTTGACGTTAAGTTGTTTTTATGTTTCTTTTAAACTATTTTGTGAAAACCTGGGACAAAATTTTTACATTAGGTGGCTAATGCTCAAATAATATATTAACATGATACACAGAAACAACAGAAAAGCAAAATAGTTGTGTTTATTATTTTATAAAACAAAGTGCAAAAATGATCAAAGCAAAATCTTTTAAGGTAGATAAGCTACAGCATCAAAATGAAATAAAGTTACAAGAGGGAATCTGAAACTTATCGATCCAGTTCTGATACCAATTTGGGATCAATATTATTGATACTTTGGATGGATTCGCCACCTCTAGTGTTTGCAATATTAAAATAATAATAACCTCTAATGTAGTGCTAGGCCTTTGCTTTTATTTCAGCATTTAACCTTATTTGGTAGAACCTTACAGGGATTTTATACATGACTTTTCAACAACATTTCTACTTTTCTCAGTGAAACAAGATGGAGATGAAATCAGTTTTCAGACTGAGAATCTGATCCTCAGCCATCTTCAGGTGACCCAACAAGCTTTCTGTCAGAATTAGTTCTGCTCTCTGATGCCAGATATTTAAGTTTTTTCCTTATGAAGCCATTTTAATGTGTATTTGAACATCTGCTGTGTGATGCTGAAAAAGTAAAATCAATTTTCAACTCCAGTTTCCTGGAGATGTGAAATGCACCAGATTTGTTTGTTTTGCAGTTGAACTGCACAGGAAGTACTGAAAATTATATTAAAGACATAAAAGGTTCTGATGATTTATCATTGTCTAATTTTGAATCCACTAACAGGGGTGTGCAAACATTTTACGGCTTGATTTGAGAAAACTCAACGTGAGGCATAAATAGATCTATAAATCACAAATCCTTGCTTTGACTCCAGTATGCATAGACTGTCTGTATCCTGTTGCTTCTCTTGCTTTCTCTGATATTTCTAAACATGCTCGGACCTGAACATGTGTTTTAAAAAACCTGAGCTTTCTGTATGTTTTCTGTTTGTTTGGTACTGTAAGGGTCCAGTTCTGTTTTCCATGTTATCAGAATTTCAAGGCAGCTAAAAGTCAACGAACAGATAGTTTCATTATTCCTAATATCAACCAGACTTTTGTGATGGAACAAATAAAGTGATATTCTTTGTCTATCTTTTGTTTTTTGTGATATGCTTTAAGTTTAATTTTAGAGTTGATGAAACATGATTATATTGGATGGATGGATGGATGGATGGATGGATGGATGGATGGAAGAGTTCCTTGCCAAATGTAGCATAGATGTCAGATACATCTGATAAATTTATTTGAGCACTAAAATATGTCAGGAATATATAAAGCATTTTGTTTTTTAGCTTTTTTTAAACCCCTTCTGCTGTTATACCACTACATGCCACTGGATGGCAGTCTTTTCCTTACTGATAGGATTCTTGCCTGGATTACTACTACGGACCAACTGCTGTAAAAATAAGAAGCTGTCCGATGAATATAATCCAGGAATAAAGCTTGAACTGACTTTCTGTATGTTATGTTGTGGACAGATGAAGGAACATGTGAGACCAGAACACAAAAAAAGACAAAAGAAAAACAGACTAGTTTTGTTGAAGACGCAAAAGACGTGTTGGGACATAGGTTTGGTTTGGCTATGAGAAAACTACAAATATGTGCAAAGGCAATGATTAAACAAATTACATACTGAGATCAAAGTGTCAAAGGTAGCCTGATACATATCAATCTCAGTTATTTCTCATGAATACCTGAGATTACACACGTATGTATGCAGAACTATTGATCAGCATGTTTCTACATACATACATATGATATGTATATATAAAAAAAAAAAATTCCCTTCTCACCCTCTGCGGGTGGTCTCTTTCATCCTCTGAGCTCGGGTCCTCTACCAGAGGCCTGGGAGCTTGAGGGTTCTGCGCAGTATCTTGGCTGTGCCTAGTACTGCACATTTCTGGACTGAGATGTCTGATCTTAGGGTATATAATTTATATATATATATTATATATATATATATATATATATATATATATATTAATATATATATATATATATATATATATAGTAGTGTGTGTGTGTGTGTGTGTGTGTGTGTGTGTTTACCAGCATTTATCTTTGCTAATTGCTGCTTGCTAGTCTAAAGGAGCTGAGTGGGGGAATTGTGGGGGATTGCTGCTCTGTGATGCCGAATTGTCACCATGGAGATGAAATGATTTCTCAAACAACCATGAAACAATTAAGACAACACTCCAGGTATGTTTTTGAGGAGGGAATAACATAACATGATGCAAAGCTCAAAAACATGTATCTATAACTTCTCTGATTTCTGGTCATTTCTTCATCAGACTGAAGCAGAATATTTACTGGAAGGATGTGACAGAACATGTTCTGATCTAAGAAACATGGCTGCTTTCATGCTTTGTTACTGGAGCTCTTAACACCTGTGAGAGAGCCAGACTTCATTATTTTTCTTTGAAGCACGACTTGTCTGCATAATCAGCATGAAAACATGATGCAAATGTTTTTGATTATGAAACAGAACATAGAGCCTCTTCTGAGCCTTTATAAAAACACCCAGTTGACAAATAGACTCAAGTCTAGCAAGCAGGCGTCGACTCCTAGTGCTCAGCTGTTACAGAGAGATCATTAAAGATTTAGATGCTCTTTCAGGGCCATGACAACACTCTGCACTTCCCACCAGTCCTGCAACATCAGAGTCTAAAGAGTGAGAATGATGAGGATGGATTATCTAAACACTGATCTGTGTGTTTCCTCTGATTTGCACAACGATGACTGTGATCACAAAGGACAGGGAGGAGCAACGGCTGCTTTTCAATAAAAGCTCAGGTTGATCTTTCACAAGTTAATAATACTGACTCATGATCAACAGTTAGTCAACCAGTTTAAAAATAAATACGAAACTATAATACAATTTACAGGGAAGAAGAGGATTAACACAAACATGTTGAGCATTTCTTGTCCTTTTTTAAGATGTGTTACTATTACCATTACTCATAGTATTATTATTATTATTATAGTTTTTTATTCTATTTGTCTTTTAAATAACTAAGATGATTTATTACATGGTATATTGCCAATAACTTGGCATTTATTCTAATTCTGTTAGTTGTTATTTACAACTGTTATTATTATTATTATTATTATTATTATTATTATTATTATTATTATTATTGTTGTTGTTGTTGTTGTTCAGCGAATTTGCTTGTCCTGTTATGAAAGTCAAATTCTTGTCGTTTTGCTTTTATTGTAATATAATTTATTAATTGGTTCTTTAGCACAGAAATGTAACATTCATGTGAATACCATGTTTTTATTTAGATATTTAACGATAATTACTGAGTCGTTATATATATCTTTATATATAATGATGTATCATTATGCAATTATCAGAAATATCTTATAAAAACATGGTATTCATACGAATTTCCAATTGCAACAGACCGTGTGACCAGAGACAGACAGGACAACCATGCCACACACACACACACACACTCACACCTATGGACAATTTAGAGAAACTAATTAACTTGACAGTCATGTTTGTGGACTGTGGGAGAATGCCAGAGTACCCAGAGAGAACCCTCACATGCACAGGGAGAACACGCAAACTTCATGCAGAAAGACTCAGGGCCGGGAATCGAACCCAGGACCTGGTAACTGTCATGATGTGCGGTTGAAAGTGGTGAGAGAGACGCCGTTGAACCCAGGTAGTCATGGTGAAAATGATATTTAATGACAAATCCAGAGAACAGAGGCACAGGGAAACAGACAGATAACGGGTATACACAACCAGGATCGACGCAGACAAAGACAACAGGTGGACTTAAATACACAGGGAGGGTAATCAAGAAACTAGACACAGCTGGGATCAATAAACAGGGAGGACAGGACAGAGACTCAGGGAAACAGGACTAAACACAGAAAATCTCAAAATAACTACACTGAAAAACACCGATCACAACAGTAACAGGTAAGATTAAATAAGTTTTGACTTCTTTTTACTTTTCAAATTGAAAAGCAGTGGTAAGGTTCTTACATTGATGTTAGTTTTATATGCATATGTTTTCTCTCATCCTACTTTACTTTCTTTCATTGGTTAAAAAAACAGATTGAAATAGATTAATAAATAAATAGGGTTTGTGACTCACTACCTGTCTATGCTAGCTGGGGCCTGTTAGCCAATGACTACGAAGCTGTGATCTGGAGGATTCCTGACAGCTTAAATCATCATTTAGTTTCTTGTTGTGTGCGGTCGCTGGGCACTGAGAGGCCTGGCAGCAGTGGTCAGTTATCAGTCAGGTTTGGATGTTTGGCCCACTTGGACCAGATTGTTGGGGTTATTAGAGCATTTCGAAGGAACTGAAATATCAAACATAAACAAGTAAAAAATAGTTTTTTTAAACATGGGGATGTGTGCTCCACTCCATGTAAATGGAATTACTTATTGGGAAGAAGGAAAATCTCCAAAAGGTGTAAATAGGTTTAAAACTGAAGGTAGCTGTGATGTTCTCTGTTCTAATGTGTCTAATCATCATGGTGTTTTGTTTAAAAGAGCACCTTTCATCACATGTCTTAATGAAAGGAATCTAATGTTAAATGTTAATGTTAATGTTGAGGTAAATGATGGTAGATCAACAGTTTGGACACGTAATGAAATGATTTATGTCATTTCACCTTTGAAACCTGAAAATGAAGCGGCGAGCTTGCCGTCCTGCTCCATGTCTCTGACATGATGCATATATTTAATTGTGAGTTTGTAAGTGGAGACATATCACACTGACCACAATTTGGCTGCGATCACGTCTCCTGCTGCTCTATAAAGTCTGAATGTGATTTTTTATTAATCTTCCTGCTGCTCTGGGACGTCATCAGTGCAGTAATCACTGCAAAACAGACTCAATGTCTTCCTGCTTAATGTTGTGTGTAAAGCGGTGGTGATAACAGGAGGAGGAGATGAGACCGAAGATGAGGAGGATGAGGAGATACTGAACCTACTCCTCATTCAGTCCCATGGGACAATGAACGTACCATCAGTAAAAGAAGATGGATAAAGGCCAACGGGTTTTAGCATGACTCAGAAAGAGTCTGAGAAAGAGAAGTGATGCAGAATAAATCAGGTTACAGGGAGGAATCTGGTTAATGCAGAAAGATGGGAGAAGATAGGAGCGTCCACAAGAACAGTGAACAAAGCTGGATGTTTAGTAGAACTCTGTGCAGCTATGGCAGAAGTTCTTCAAATGTTAGACTGCAGCACCACCAACATGGAGTCCATCACTGTTGTTGCGTTTGACTCTTTTAGGGTTAAAGTTCATTTTAGAGGAGTTTTCTAGGTCCAGATGAATATACAAGAAAGTAATTTTCACACTATAACCTTTTTAAAGCATTTTAGTTCTTCTAAAACAGTTCCTGTGTAGACACAGGGTACATACGGACAGTTCAAAATGTTTCCCTTTTAGAAACAAAGACATTTCTAGAGAACAGCTGAAATTCTATCTGACCTAAAGGTGTAAATAAAATTGGTCTGAATTCATGTCAGACAGGGAGAATCTTTACATTCAGTAAAATTCTAGGTTTCAGCTGAAACTCCTTGATCATTTAGTCTCTTCTGTTCCAGTTGGTGAAGGTCTAACCCATAAATCACTCCTCTTCTCTCCAGAAAGTGGGCTTTATCGTTTTTAGCAATGATGTTAATCAGATGAAATACTTTTTAAAAAATTGATGACACACAGTCATGACTTTCAATTAGTCGATTGAATTAATTGCTGCTTTAACTGATGAGATGTTTTAAGGGACAGAAGAAACGACCCACATGGATTTAATTAGGAGTTACTTAACTTTACAACATGAGGTGACTCCGTGTTTTCAGAAAAACAGCCAGGGCTGTGGATGAGCATCGGTGAGCTGTCCCAATACGAGCTGCTGAAGTGTGTGTGTGTGTGTGTGTGTGTGTGTGTGTGTGTGTGTGTGTGTGTGTGTGTGTGTGTGTGTGTGTGTGTGTGTGTGTGTGTGTGTGTGGTGTGTGTGTGTGTGTGTGTGTGTGTGTGTGTGTGTGTGTGTGTGTGTGTGTGTGTGTGTGTGTGTGTGTGTGTGTGTGTGTGTGTGTGTGTGTGTGTGTGTGTGTGTGTGTGTGTGTGTGTGATGTGACGACAGGGTGGGGGTGTAAAGAGAAAGTAGGTTAGGAGGCAAATGAGAGAGAGAGAGGTGCTGAAGGTGACCTAATATCAGAGTGAAGCACACATTGATTGTGAAGGATGGGCTTTTTGGAAGGACATCCAAGTCAGACTGAAGATCAGCAGCAGCCAGTGTGTGGATATTTAAGCACCCTTTGATTCTCAGCGGGAAACCAGTCATCCACTGGGGACGGTGTGTATGCAACGTCTAAACCTTTAATGCTTTATGAACATTTTCTGGCCAAAATATCATTTCAGCCTTCAAACAGCATCTTTTCTTCACCTCTGTTAGGAATTCAAAATCTTTGTGACTTTATTTTTATTAACGGGTTCCTCTCTGGACTTTTATTTTGAAGTAGCAAAGCAGGTGGTTCTTGTTCAATGAAACACTTAGCATGTATGGAAAGTCAAAAGTGGCATTATTGAAAATATTACAAAGACCCAAAATTGATGTTTATAAATTAGAAAACTGTAATAAAATTGGAGCAGTTTGTTGGAGCAGAGCACAAATAAATTAACCTCTTTAACAAACCTGCCATGTTTGTTATTCTAGACTCTGGTGCAGACAACAGTTACAGACACAAACACTATTTTATTTTATTTGCGGAGACAGGAACCGTCAGGAGAACTGATGGCAGGAGGCCAGGACTGGTGTGAGATCACACTGATGGAGAAAAAGATGAAGAATGAATAAGGGGAACCGGGTGAGATCAATATGCAGGAAGGAGATTGATCTTACTACTGATGAGGACGAGGACGACCCTGGGGGAAACGTCTTTCCCCTGAGCCAGAGGTCGGCTGTGAGCCATACTGAGGAGGGTGTTCACTGAACGAGGAATCTGGACGACAGAACCAGGTTGGTAATCTGACTGAAGAGTCAGTCAGGTTACCATGAGATGCTGGAGAACCATCTGGCGTCTGTCACAGGAATCCAGCTCCTATTTAAAGGCACATCCTGATCGGCTGATGGCCTGCAGCTGGAGCCACACCTGCCTGACTCACTCTGCAGTAGAAAAGGAGGGCACACCACACACACACACACACACACACACACACACACACACACAACACACACACACACACAGCACTCAGCTTAGTGTTTATGTGGAAATGTGAAATATTTGTTTTTATTTAAATTTTACTATGATTTCCTCATTTAATTAGGGCAACCAGTGGTAAATTGAGACCTTTAAAATGTATTAAAAAATATATATTTTTGATTCCCTATTTTATTCAAATGATCAACCCTAACAGCAGTAATGACTAGCCTTTTACAGAAGGAATATCTTGTAGAACTGCTTTCAACAAGCAGAAGAAACAGAGGAGTGGAGGTGGGGGAGGAGTAAAGAAGAAGGGAGAAGAAGACGGAGGAAAGAATGAGACAGAATGTATCATAAATCATGTCTGTAAATGGTCAATATGAATTCATTTCCCACTAGTAACAGAAAACCATGAGGCAAAGCTGTCGGCTGGCCTGGCTGCTGCCAGCATTGTTCTGTTTATAACAACATGTAGTAGTCATAACAGCCTGCTACACCTCCATGTTTTATAAAAATGTGCAAATATTAGTGTGTAGAAATATCTCTGCCTGTGTGTGCAGGTGGTCCCAGAAACGATCCCCCCAGCCTTCTCCTTCTGATATTCCTCTGGGCCAAACTGACACGTTTCCTCCCAGCTGTCACTGTAATTTATCCAGTTTTGTCCTTTTCCTGCTGCTGACACCGAGATAAGCCGTGTTCACCATTGATTAAGGCTCAGAACATTGATAACCTGCAGTAACAGCAACACGAGCTGCAGCTGCTGTGTTTGAAAAGGTTACTGAAGAAGAGCAAAAGCAGAGATCTGTGGAAATGTTTAAAGTGTCACGGACACGATTAAACCTCTGACACGACTTAAACAGATGAACTCCTGTGCTTTCATACTGAGTACTCAAAAAGCTTTTCATAATAAATATTTCTCACAGAATAAATACAGTATCTCGGTTTCCTTCTGAGTCATATGCCGGTGCCATCTTGTGATGTAATCAGGGTAAGTAAAACCTTAAACAGCTACCCTCAGTACACAGGGAAGGAGGTTGTGAGGATTTCAGTGAAGATGTGAGCAATTTTACTGTGATTTTGGAGTGACGAAGAAGTGGGAGCTTCTTCTACTGAAAGACTGCAATCATATTTGTAGTCTTTCTGAGCCATATTGTTCAGGATGCATCTTTTGTGTACAGAGAATGAAAGCACAGCAGTAGCTCATCTTTTTAAATCATGTAAATAGTTTAATGTGTCAGTGAAACGATAATGACATTTTCTCATAGGTTT
The DNA here is from genome assembly GCA_033032245.1 of Poecilia picta. Classification (NCBI taxonomy): domain Eukaryota; kingdom Metazoa; phylum Chordata; class Actinopteri; order Cyprinodontiformes; family Poeciliidae; genus Poecilia; species Poecilia picta. The sequence goes on from CM065361.1 coordinate 3,648,538, forward strand.
GGAATACTCAAGAAAAAACTCAGCGGTTATTTGAATGGTCGGGTAGAACAAAGTTATCAGAAAGTACTTTTCTTCACACTTGGTGCTACATGTCAGCACAACATCTAGATTATGAAGATAAAAGTGATTACATTACATTTTGAGCAAAACTAATTGAATCTTTAAAACTACACTCAGGCTATAACACTTGTGTCAGTGTCAGGTATTGCACTAACCAACCAGAGAGACACTAAGAGTTTTCAAAAATGACTCTTTATTATTTACAATAACATCAAAAGAAACACAGGCCTCATACAGAGATCAAAAATTCCTAGAATGTAAATATAGGATTGTAACCTAACAACCCCAATCATATAAAGATAAAAATATAATGAGCTGCATCCCAACATGCCCTGTTTCCCACATGGATGGAATTCAGTGTATGAAGAACTTGCCAATGTAAGTTTTACACTATACACTGTAAAAAGTGTATAGTGTGCCCCTCTCCACTCTCCCCTCTCCTGTACTTCCAGCACTTCATCACCTTGTGCGGCATTTGACCTGCTAGTGTTGCAGCTCCTACTAGTGGTCAACGGATGACAAACAACTGTGTAACAAAAAGGCTCGACAACAATCTGCTGCTGTTCTGCCAATCCTGATTTATCATCAACTGCTCCTTTATGACGCACCACTAAATCCTTTGTCTGCACCTGCACTCCAATTACAGAAAACGGCAATAATGTACAAACCTGCTGGCACCTGCAGGAAGCAGAACAGGCTGGGAGCCAGCATCCAGATGGACGTCCTGCACAGACCAGGCTGGTTTGGGCTCACTGAAGTCATTTGTAGTCTATATAATCTCTCTAGTTTGGTTCTCTCTTACTGTGCAGCCCACAGATATCTCCTTCCTATCCATTACCTGTGCTGTGTGTCAGGGTCGGCCAGCTTCGCTCTGTCTTCCAGCTCTGTCAGCACTTTCAAGGGTCAGGCAGATAAATGAGCAGATCGGGACCTTGGTGTCCTGCTGAGACATTAATTAAATTGCTGTTTTATGAAATGTCACCACGAATGTTGAGCTCCTGGAATTTCACTGATTAATTTTCAGTAAGTCTTTATTCATTATTGCCTTTTATTATTTCAGTGTCATTCGTGGGGTTTTTAATCCCAGAGGAGAACCAATAATTTTGTCTGTGTGCACATTGTGTCTCTGCAGCACAAAACAACAATAATTATTATTATCCCAACAGATGGCGGCGGCACATGGGCTGTGGCTGCACACGACATCCCAACTCATCCACACGCAGCACAGCTCTGAATCACGACTGGACTCACAGCTGGCTGTGTGTCTGACCGATGCAGGGTCAAAGGTAAAGTCGGGCTGCCGGTCCACACACAACATGTCGATGTGTGTGGACCGTCAGCCGTCCAGAATGTCATGAAAAATTAAAGAGAGGCAGAAAACACGCAGGTCTCTGTATGGCGGCTGAGACTGGACCGTCTTCATCCACCTCAGCTTTGTGTCAGACTTTTGTTCATAGAAGATGAAGGTTACAGATTCGGCATCATGCCTTCAGTGCTTCTGTGTTGTCCTGATTTTTATTCAGCTCAGCAGCCTCTCTGGTACAACAACAACATTTTTCCTCGTGACGTTTTAAAATTCTGACTCTACACATTTCCTTCCAGCAGCCTTCACAGGCCAGTGAGGCGCTTCAAGGCTCATTAGATGTGATCTTATACAGGAGCCAGAGCAGACCAGCGTTGGATAGAACCTCAAACATCAATGGGGAGAAAAACCAAATCAGAAATAGAACCAAGAAACAGCTTGGAAAAATTATTCATGCTTGAGCTGTATTTTATTTTGTGACATCATGATCTTCAGTGTATTTTGTCGTAAAATACCAGATTAAATCCTCTTAACATGCACACATGCCAAATAACCTGTACATTTTTTTTTATTTAAAATTTTATAAAATTCTCCTTTGGTCAGTTGCACATCTGTGAGATGACAGTATGCTATTTCTATTCTGATAACTGAACAGTATTGTTTTTAGTTTGTATTTTTGTGCAGTATATTGTTACTATAAATCTTGCTTTTCTATATTTTTAACCTTTTTTGATCTTTTGTATGAACTTATATATCTTGATGCTGCTATTACATTTGATTTGGATTTTCCCAATTTGGGACATTAAATAATCTTTCTGTTCTTTTCTAATATTAACTATTTTATGCAATATTTTGTACATTTGACTTTCAACCTTGGGGCTGCACAGTGGCACAGTTGGTAGAGCTGTTGCCTTGGAGCAAGAAGGTTCTGAGTTTGATTCCCAATCCCGGTCTCCCTGCATGGAGCCTGCATGTTCTCCCTGTGCATGCATGCGTCTCCTCCGGGTACCCCGGTTTCCTCCCACAGTCCAAAAGCATGACTGTCAAGCTAATTGGTCTGTCTAAATTGTCCCTAGGTGTGTGTGTGTGTGCATGGTTGTTTGTCCTGTGGGTTTCCGTGCTGCCCCGCGACAGACCAGCAACCCGCCCAGGGCGCCCCCCCCGCCCGGGACCACCAGCCGGAGACCAGCACCCCCCAATAGAACCCCAAACATGGATGGATTGACCTTCAACCCAGTTTAGATCATTTTTAGTAATAAATTTATCTTAGCAAAACATAAAAAATAGGAGAAAAGAGCAATGTTTTCTAAACAAAACAAAATTCTCATCAGTATTGTGCAGAGACATGGAACTGAACCACAGTGTGTTAGAACATGAAGAAATGTGAAACATGCAAGTCAGGCGATCTTTAAGGACTGACTTTAAAAACCATCAGGTCAGTCATTCATCATCACAGTCTGAACTAAAACCCAACAGACACTCAACGCAGGCAGAACAAAGAGCAAAACTGTGAGCATGGCTGTGGATGCAGCAGGAACACAGAGGAGTATTTATACTCAGAGAGGGAGTGATTACACATAGAAGGAACAGATGAGAGTCATTAACTGAACACAGAACAGCCGGCAGGGCCACCATGGAGACAGACTAAAGACACCGAGGTGAAAACAATAAGAGATCAGAGTCACTGTTGGTCTGCATGGATCAGGACATGCGACTGAAATGACCCTAAAGGAAGCACACTTAGATAACACACTTGTAAAATCATTTTTAAAACATTTTCCTCCTTTTCTCAGTAATGCGTTTATCACATAAAATTTATTGAACTTTTCGGTTGTAAACTAACCAACATGGGAAAAGGTTGAAGGGGTGTGAATACTTTTGGGATGAGCTGTAGGAGAGGATCTGTGTCACATCACATCCCAAACAGCTTCAGATATTCCAACACCTATTTTCTTTCTACCAGGCGTTCCAACTGATGGATTTATTCTTTTACTTTCTTTTGTTATGAACTGGATTCTAAATGATTAGTGCTGTGACTGATGTACAGACACACTCGTACTCAGAGACCATCCCTCACACACACAGGTTGGGACTGATCGCCTAGTGACAGAACGACTCCCTCTCATATGTCCTGATGGTGTGGAGCCATTCAGTTCATGCCTCTGTTCTCCGTTAATGTGACGACCTTCATACGGCTACATCAGTCCTCACAAATATAGAGAAGCGTTCGCTAAGTGAGAATAGTGTAACATGCTCTAATTGGCCTCAAAGGCACAAGATGGAGCAACACAAAACTCAAAATCCCGAATACAAATTAGAGCTGAATGTTGACCTCCTCCCTCCTGATTGGTGGAGATGGCACCATTCTGCAGATTAATGACAGGCCAGGCAGTGAAGTGGAAAACATTTTAGCGCTGGTCTGACCTTCTCAACCTGTTTCTTCTTTACTGCTTCCTGGAAGATGTTCTGATGGGTAGATTCTGTGGTTTCAAGAAAAAGCCAACAATTTCTTAATATTGACGAAAAAGTACAAGTTTCATTGGCAGATTAATTCACTTATGAGAAAAAATATTTTAAGTTAAATACTCTGTCAATGGAACTATTACTTTAGTATTAGTATCCATACTTGAACATTTATACTGGAAACCAGACAAAAACACTAAAGATTGTGTTTTGGAGTGAAGGGATGTGAAAACATCACAAGATTTAAATGATGTTCTCTTACCTGCTTTCTCAAGTGGAATTGAATGCAGTTTAAAGTGTTGGTGTAAGTCTTTCAAGGGAACATTACTATTTTAATTTCAGCCCCCAAGAGACGTTAAATTAGAAATGACACAAGACCCTTAAAGCATATTGCCACCTACATCTTTAAAACAATTTTAAGTAGAACCTAACATCTAATGTACCAGTAAGTCTAATGACAGAACTCTGCACACAGACGTATAAGATAAATCTGTACTGTGGGATGACAGAAGAGCAGGATCAATACCTGATTACTGGAGCTGCTGCCTGTGCCTTAGGGCCTGATAAGGCACCATTCACTTATAATTCACTCTGTTCACCAGGATCTGTTCTGACCGTACAATAAGAAAACAGTTGATGAAAGCTGTCAGCGTGATTAACCTTTGCCTTGTTTGTTTTCCCCACCCAGTCATGTCAGCCATTTATCTCTTCAACACTCACACTTCTCTCTCTCTTCCACACACACCCCACACACACACACACACACACACACACACACACACACACACACACACACACACACACACACACACTCCAAACACATACCCTTTCTCTGAGACTCCACCCTTTTTGAAGTAATTAGCAAATGTGATCACGGGTGCTAGATCTCAGAACTTTTGAATACTACATCTATCTATCTATCTATTATCTATCTATTATTATCTACATCTATCTATCTATTTTATCTATCTATCTATCTATCTATCTATCTATCTATCTATCTATCATATCTATCTATCTATCTATCATCTATCTACTATCTTATCTATCTATCTATCTATCTATCATCTATCTATCTATATCTATCTATCTATCTATCTATCACTATCTATCTATCTATCTATCTATCTATCTATCTATCTATCTATCTATCTATCTATCTATCTATCTATCTATCTATCTATCATCTATCTATCTATCTATCTATCTATCTATCTCTTGTTTTTCTGCAGCATAAATACAGTCGGCCTCCTGGTGATTTTATTGAGTCTGTTCACATCCAGTCTTTCGGCTCATGCCTGTTTCCTCTTTACCTCTGAGTTCATTATCTTCCTCATCACTGGGAGCATTTCCAACAATAAAATGGTCTTCAGGATCAGACTCATCACTGGCAGTATGGCATCATTTTCCCATCAGCAGAGCCATCATCAGCGAGTTCATCTCTGACCTTAGCGTTACCTCTCAAGCACCGTTAGAGCTCCTCAGCACTCTGCTCATTCAGACCCCGCTGACCAACCGGTCAGCAACCGCTGGGTGATAAAATAAATAAATAAAAGTTACTCAGTTTTGAGACAAATAGAAATGAAAATAGAACATCTGTATCTGAGATGGCTTTTGAATTTTCATCCAGATTTGATTGTATAGTGATGGAAAATGTTTTCTTTATTATTATATACTCACTTATTGCATTATTGTCTTAGTTTTACTTATCTAGTATTCAGCTTTTATATTAATTTACACATTTGATTTATTAATAAGAATTATTTTGCTTTTATTGATTAAAATATTTTAAACATTATATTCTCATTATTCCACTTCATATCTTTCTGACCCTGTGTTTCAGAGCACAGTGTGGTTGAATGGTTCCTTAGTACTGATTTCCTTGACATATAGATTTATATCAGCTCATCATCTTGTTAAGTGTGCACCAATGATGTATATACTGACTGGACCAAAACGAGGTACTGAGCCAACAGTGTGTAGGATGAAGCAGGCGGTTTAGAGCGCTGCCAGCCGATTCCCAAGGGATCTGTTACAGATGGACCAGAGAACTAGCAGGAGCAGGAAAAGCAGAAATGAAGAAGAACTTATAGAACCAAAGTCGATATAAAACTGAAAACAATAAGCCCATCTGGCCCTGCTGTCCACGATCACAGAGCTGAGCAGTTGAGTTTAATCATGAACAGAGCCAGGAGAATATGGGTCAGTTGGGTGACCATGATGCAGCAGCTGCAGACAGAACAACTCTATGAAGAACGAGCAATAATAACAAGGTGAGCTATGGTCAATGTCCGTCAGAGCTACAGCTGTGTGCCTAACGATGACCTTCCATACCCTCCCAATGGTGTAAAACTCCAGAATTGCATAATATTAGTTTGGAGTGATGTGCATTTTATTCTTAAATAAAGTAGAACCAAACCAGACATTCACCAGTTAGAGTGAAGAAGTGGAGAATCACCTTCTGAGAAGGATCAAATGGTGCCACAGTGTTCCTGATGTGGTTTTGTCCTCATTCCTATCCGGCTGGATGCACGGGTAATGTGTCATAGCTACATCACACTTTGAAGTCACATATGTCTTTGACTGCCACAGTGCTGTCAACTCCAAACCTGTTGGCTCAGAGAAGCAGCAGAATTCACACAGAGATGGGCAGAAACAGACCAAGTTGTGGCTGGAAGGGAGAGACTCCAGATCAGCACTTTTCATCACACACCCCAGGCAGTGAAAGGATTCTTTCTCTAACAGTTTAGGGAAAATAAAATAAAAAATCTTTAAAACCTAAACAGGTGCAAATATATTTCTGTACCTTAATGAAAACAAGTGGACCCTGCTGTTTAGAGAGAGTTTCCTCCAGAAGAAAGGATCTCTGACGGTCCCCCTCCTCTGAGACCGGACCTCCTCTGGTGTCGGTCCACCTCTCCAGCTCCAACGCTCTTCTGCTCCGTCATGTGGATCTCACTCACATATATTCTGCTCTGCTAGCAGCAGGACTCTTTTGGAAACCAAAATCCTAGTTAAACACCATCTCCAGGATGTCTTCTTCTCTCAACTCTGAAAACCTTAAACTATTCCATCCTGACACATCTAGCAAGCAATCATTGCTCATTAGGCTCTAAAAAGGCATGTTCCTGTAGAGGCAGGTATCTTGGCACCACTAGAAGTATCCACTGCTTCAATTCTTTCCTGATGGGATGGAGACCCGGAAGGAACCGATAAAACTTGGCACAGAAGTCCCACTTTTAGGCAACAGCCTAAAAAACAACTTTACCTCATTTTTCCCTCAGCTACACCGATGATAATTCCACAATCGTCTTCCAATGAGTCATGATAAAACCCTCCTCGAGCGATTTAATCAAAGTAATCTCTTCAGTGTCTCTTCCAGCTGTGCCCAGTTGTTAATTCACAGTTTTGATTGCACAGCTCATTTTGCCTGATCAGGTTGTTTTTAATCTCAGTAGGAAAAGCAGCAGGGCTGAAAAACTTTGTCAGAGAGGCCAGACAGGAAGGGCTTCCTCTGGTGACCTGTTCACTGGGACACAACGTGATGTCAGCGTCTGGTGGGACTGAAAAAATGAATAAAAGCACAATGGCTAAACTGGAATCAATGTGTGGTTCATATAATACTGCATATAAAAATGTGCCAAGCTTTGAGTGTATTTTACAGGTTTAGGAAATAAATGACTGGAACATTTAAATTTATTTTAATAAAGTGAGTCCAGAGATAGAGATGACATGACTGATGATGATGATGATGATGATGATGATGATGATGATGATGATGATGATGATGATGATGATGATGATGATCACAGCAGTCACAGTTTGTATTTACTCCAACTGTCATGATTTATTACAGAAAACAGGAGCTGGACTCTGAGACTTTTCCAGACTATGAGAGTTTGGGAGATGCATGACTAACCCGCACCTGTGTAATCTGGCCTGAAAGGTCACTTTGTTCTGTTACGTAAGCCGCAGCAGGAAGGATTTCTGACAGCCTGAGGTTAGTTCTTGCTGTTAGTTGACCTCTGCTCCACATGCTAGCACCGTCAGTGTGGTGACAGCTCCCTGCATTCAAGGATTCCCAGTGGAGACATGAAAGGAACTGTCAGGGTTTTATGACTGCTTCAGAAAACTCGGATACATTTATATGTTCATGTTTTATTTAGCTGAATCCAGCCGGCAGGTGAACCAGCAGTGATGTGGGAAAGATAAAGACTTTAGGATGGAGGCAGTTGGGCGCTGTAGTTGATGATATTAGGAATAATAATAATAATGAATAATAACTTTTTCTCCCGATGATTTATTTTCACTAAACAACAAACAACATGCTTTTCTCATTTTATTACAAACATGGAATTTTCCATCCAATAAATTCAATGTGGTTGTATTGTTTCTGTTAAACTAATACAACAACCAAAATAATTTGGATTTTGAATTTAAGTGAACAAGAAAATAATAAAACATGACTAACATAAGGTATAAATAATAAGAGCTAAGTAGTTCAGTCTCATTTATTATCTATATATACATTGCTTAATAAGATATTAAAATAACAGCAGATAAAAGAATTTGTCCAGCACTGACATTCTTCAAAAAGTAAGACACAGACAATGTCTCTGATATATAAAAGAGTTTAATAAAAATAATTCATCTTTACAGTTAAATACTTTAATCAACAGCCTCACTAAGCTAGCAACACTTAAATAAACTACTATGCAAAAAATGAAAGAAGGACAAAAACTAATAAACTACTGTGGCCTATTTAGAATGAAGTAAGGATACTTAGGTAGGAAAATGCCTTTTCTACCTAGGTGTCTACCTGTTAGTCTAAGTGTCTACCTTCAATAGGTAAGCAATATGATGTAAAAATTATGACTGAAATCACAAATAAGTTGCTTCAGGATTATGCCCCAGGTATTAGAATAATAGGTCACATTTCTATCTCATTACAGGGCCATAAAGATATTAATAGAAGTGCTTTAATTTAAAAGATAGAAATTTACAAATTTCTAATATTTTTTTTTACAGTACGACTTAATCACTTGATCATTAAATTGTTTTTTAAATCCAAATTGTTAGCTTCTCTGTCTTCTCCCATTGCAAACAAGAAACAACCAATCGGAGCCAGGAGGTGGGTCTTAGCACTGTCAGAAAATGTGTCATCTTTTTTGATTTTTGGATTTTTAAAATTTGTTAAAATTGTTATATGCCCAAGATTTGTTGTCCGTTTTTAATTGTATTTATTTATTTTTCATGGTATTGGATTAAACTCCTGATGAATATGCTGCTATAAACATTCACTGTAAACTCAAAAATGGAGAATAAAAGCGTTTAAAGGCCGAATGTCACCTCTGCTTGTTTGAGTTTTGTGTTGTGTGCAGTTTCCACATTGTCTCTGTCCATGCAGGTCTATTCCTGGCTTCCTTCACTGCCCAAAATCCTTTAGGTCAGGTAGTGATTCTAAACAGATGACAGGAGTGAGTGTGAATGTATTTGTCTCTGTTTCTGTGAGCCAGATTGACTCTGTCTCCTCCTGACAGGGAGCAGAAATGTTTTAGCTTTCAAAGCGTCTGGGGAGCATGAGTCAAATTAAAATTACAATATGTTTAATTTGATCGTTTTGATCTGCTTTAACTCACAAATGTTGGTAATCTAGCACGCTTAATGAAGCAAACTGCTGCAGCCACATGCTTGCTATACGATGCAGTGGCTGCAGAGTGTCGTCTGCTGGATGATAAAACACACTGAGACAAACGCTGCACAGTAGGTGAAGCATAATTAATCCCCAGGTTTGTTCACCATACATTACCATGCTGACCTTCATTCTCCATAGAGCCATTGTTAATTATAATCCATTGCAGGAACGGTCAGGGGAAAATAACATACTGGCTGCACAGCATTGGTCATTTATCTGGATCCTCCACCCAAAGTGAGTTGCAGCAACATGAATCCATACGGTTCTTATTATTTTTTTCTCAAAGCTTAAAGTGCAGTCATGAGCCATACAGTAAAGCCAGCAGTGATGCTGTTGTTCAGGTGTGGGGAAGGGTTGTTGAGTTTAAAGCTGCAACCATTGGCAGCAGCTTTGCTGTATCACCTGTAAACCGTTTAAGGAGGAAACAAAGTTTGGCCCCTTAAGACACAGAGTGGAATTGTCCTACTGTAATGAGATGAAGCATACCAACTTCACTTGTTCTCATTGTAATAAGGCCAGCAGCAACAGGGTGCTGCAGTTTAACATGTCACCAGGGGAGCAGAAGGTCTGATAGGTTGCCAGCGACGGTGCATTTTTGTAAGCAGAAA